>CM045770.1:25131751-25731751 GCA_025200525.1 Camellia lanceoleosa
AAATATATAAATAAAATGATATTCACAAGTGATCTGTTTTAAAATAAAAAATTCATATAAAATTATATCAATCTATATAAAAATTATAATAATTTTTTATTTGTATATTACTCATATGTGTGTGTATATATGGAGCACATGAATTAAAAGGAGAAAAGGAAATAAAATATGATTTTGAGAGAAAAAAGCAATTAAAAATTGGAATAGCAAACTGAAAATTCAAATTGATCTAACAAATGACACCATATTGAATCACAGCAGGTGCTGCTGTGAGTAACTCACAGCAGCATCGCCGAACACAAAAAATAGCAAGTAGGCAAGATAGGAAGAGTATGAGACGTATTACTATACACGCGCCCCGCGAGAACTCCCCGATATCCACGCGCAAATGGGGGCGCGAATCTCATTTTGTTCTCTAGGCTACTACTGATTCGAGACTCAATGTCTCGATTCTTAATCGACTCACAAAAGTGCAATGTGGAATGATAAATCACCAAAGATCCAAATCCGCAAATCGTTTTGGAAAATTGATTTTAATAAAGAAGTGCCAAACATGGTGCTTTGTCACACTGAGTCGCCACCTAAATATTTTATTTTGGGGAATTTAGGAAACCCGACTCGTGCTAAGGCCACGTGTCCGTCATCACCAAAGTTGCCTCATTTCGAGAACTTAGGTGCGAGAGGGAAGGTCATGTAATGAGCAACCTCGCCCGATCAAAGATCGGCCCGTACTAAACATGATATTTTGTTTTGAAAACACATGTGTTCTTATTCCATTAATTAACCTAGAATTACTATGTGATACGCACAACATACAAGTATAGACTAGATCACCTAAGTTGAAACAAAACATTACATATCCTTTTGTTTGAAAATGGTTTAAAGTTTGCTACTTACAAGTAGGCTAAAACAGGGATTTGATGAATTGTTCCAATTCAAGTAATCCAACATTCACACACAGGCATTTAGGCAGTTAATCACGTAAGCAGTTAGCCTCATGGCAAGCATGCTTTCATGGAAACATTAACACACATGCAGTATGCTAAAACGTAAACACTCACAGTGTACTCCGAGCCACAACAGAGAACTAGTTAGAAATCATGCATGATCCTAGTTCATGTTAAGATGGCTAATGCAACTTAGATAGCCTCGGCTATTCTAAGATATCATGTGAAATGCAATTTGATAACATGCTGTTGAACACGTATTCAAGTAAATGTATTGAAAATACAATGCAATTAGCATGATGCGCCGAGCCCGGTGCATGCAAAACAGATGAATGGATGCACACATGCAAAGCATAAGGTATGCTAAATGAAACATGCTCTAAAACTAACCATCATAAGTGGTTTAAGTAAAAGGGAGAAAGAAATGGGGGTTGGAAGACATTCATCATACACACGCACACTTATTACAACAGTTGGCCCTCTCGAGGAAGAGTCCGAATAAGAAGCTAACTAGCTAATCTATGCTAATTAAACTAATTATTACACAACGAATAAGCTAATTAACTAATCCTAGTTAACTAACTATTACAAAACAAATTGAATAGTTAACACATAAACTAATTAGGTACAAACCAAAGCGTAAACTAGCTATCTAAGCATAACAGCTAAGGAAAGCAATAAAAGCAGGAGCCTCGAGGTGAGAAGAATTCATGTATGCTTGGTCGCCTCGTTCGGAAATCCAATGCGATGTCCCGATTTGCCTCTGTTTTCATTTGTTCTCAGAAACTTGCACCAAGCTCCAGAAAGCTTCTAACACATCTTGGGGACCTGTGAGAGGGTGGCCGACCAGTTGTTGGTCTCTTGACCACTGCCGAGCCACTTTTATTCTTACCAAACCCGAGAAAAAGTGGTCGGCCACAATTTTCGGGCCATGCCGGTTGTTCTTGCATTTGTCCACTTTGCTTCAACAGAGAGCAAGAAAGGGCATGGCAATGTATTTGCAAGGTATGTGTGCGCAACCACCTTCCCTATCATTTCATAAGCTCAAGGGAGTGTGGTTCTCGACCCTCAGGCCTGTCGCGCATTTAATGCATGATGGCCGAAGGCGGTTGCACAATTCAATATGAAAATGAATGCACACATAAACACATAAAAGCCTAAAACTCTATCATGTATGATGATCAAGGCGTCGTATTTGGGAATTAAGGTACATTTCATCACTTCAAGTATGAAATGTCCTCGTTCCGTGTTTGGATTAACACCTATTTCAAACACGATGCAACACATAACATGTCATGCACAATGCTATGTAACATGGAGTATGCAAAAATGCAATGCAACACAAGCATGCAAATATGCAATATAACTTAAGCATGCAAACATTCAATGCAACATGAACAACCTAACAAGGCTAATGGCATGCACAATGTACAATGCTAAGAACAACAACTAGCATACACAATGCTAAATGATAACTAGCATATACAATGCAATGAACATGGTATAGACAAGTGTAATGAAACAACATGGCATACACAATGCGATGAACTACATGGCATGCACAATGTTTAATGGACTTACACCAAAATGGATGAGCCTCAACCATACCCAAATTAGTGACCATAATGATGAAATCAAGGCACAAAAGGCAAGGTATGCATGCACAATGCATTGGCCATTCAACTAGGCCCAAGAGCACAACCCTCAAGAAGGCTCAAAGAGTGACAAATGTGCAAGTGTAACAACACTAAATGCACTAAAATAAGGTATGAAATGATGCCAAATCATTCAAACAATGCAAGCATGGCATGCAAAGGTCCTTAAAGCATGAAGCTAGTAAAGAGGACTACAAAGGAGGCATGCAATACATGGAAAATATGCATGAACCAACCATAAACAGAGCTCAAGTAGGTCAAAACATGGACCAAAACATGCTAAGATTGAGGCTTAAAGACCTAGGCATGCCAGCATATACACTGGCCACAAGCTAGGCAACAATGCACAACACTCAAAGGCACTTAAGAAGCGAATGAAGTGGGAACATGGAAATGCTACATGCTCAAATGAAGTATTAAATGGTGCAAAATCATCTAAATAGCTCAAAGATAGCATGCATGAGTCATTAAAACACAAAGCTAGTAAGGCCAATTGCACTCTGACTATACAAAGCATGAAGGATATGGCAAAGGCAACCCAAAACATTCCTAGAACATGTTAAAATGATACTAAAACATGTATGGAAGGAAGCCAAAACAAGCCAACATGAAGGGCATAAGGCATGATGCATTCAAGGCAAAAATGGTGGATTACACTACACCTATTAAGACCAAGCATGGGATGACTTAACCAACAAAAATCAGAGTTACATCATGGCAACATAACCCCCAAAACACATTGAAATGATGGCTCGCAAGCTAAGGCATGAAGGCATACGCAATGATTCATGTTAAGGCGTAAAGGGGCAAACCCTCCAACGCATTGAAAAAGTGATAAATGTAAGTGCATGACCATGAAAAATGGACTGAAATCACATAATAAATGATGCCAAATCATTCAAATAGGCCAAACAATACATGCTAGTGGACTTGACACAGAAAACTAACAAGCTAGAATGCATTATAGCTATACAAGGCAAATTATGTATGGCGAAAACAATACAAATCAGAGCTAAATCATGTTAAAACATGGACAAAAGCTTCTTGAAGTTAAGCCAAAAGCATGCTGGAATGATATGTCAAAGCATGATGCATGTTAGGCTATTTTATGGAATTGCACTACAAGTGCATGAAGCATGCAAGAGTTGACCAAAACAAACCCTAACAGAGGTATGACATGGCAAAACATCACCAAAAACATGCTGAAATGGAAACAAAACAAGCTAGAATGACATGCTACTTCATGAAGCATACAAGACTAGTTTGTGTGATTTACACTACAAGTGAATTAGGCATGCACGGAGTGACAAAACCAAGTAAAAAAAGTGGCATGCCATGCTAAAATAAGCCCAAATACAAGCTAAGATATGACCAACATAAACTAAATAAACATGCTCACACATGAGGCATTCAAGACAATTATTGAAGACACAAGGAGAGGGGATGACCCTCTCCTTTTTGGAACCTCAAAACACCCCTCCCACCACTGAAATTCCTCTGAGTTTCAGTGGTGAGAAGGCCAAAACAAGTTGGTTCCAAAGGCTCATAAAGAAGGCACAAAAGCAAGGCCAAATAAGGCCTAAAAGGGGGTAAACAACCCCAAACACAAAAGTGACCTTAAACAAAGATATTAAGCACCAAAATATAGAACTTTTTGCAGCAGGAAGTTAAGCTCAAAAAAGTATGAAAATAGGTTCAAAAGCTTAAGCAAAAATGGGGGATTTAAGGGTTAGAAACTCACCCTTGAAGACCACCTTCAAAGCTGCAACTCAAAGACACTTTTGGATCAAAACCACCAAAAGCATCAAATACCACCTCAAGGGACCTCAGCTCCAAGAGTATGGTGTTTGAGTGTGTGTTTGTGTGTTAAACTAAGACAAAACTACACTTTTAGGCACAAAATAAGAACAAACAAGGAGATATAGATACAAAGCTATATGTATAACTCAAACCTCCAAAATCAACCTAGAGGAGGAGGAGGTGGTTCTCTCTTATAGAGAACCAAAAGCAAAGCTTCTTAAGGAAGCTAAGGTTCAAGGCCATCCCTCTATACACGTATATGGAGGATGGTTTCAGTGCCCTCCAGCTGTGCCGGAGGAAAAAAGCAGCCAAGTGGTCCGCCAGCTACTTTAAGTGGTCCCACAAGGGAGATGATCGGCCTTTGAAAACAAGCTAGGGGTAGGGTGGCCGACTGAGAAAAGGTGGCCCAGACCAAGAAAACCGGTTGTCGGATCGAAACCGGTCAAGCGGGAAGAAAAGTGGTCTCTAAGGCGAAATACTGGTCTCCCACCCTTGTGTCACCTTCCAAACAAGGAAAACAAGGTTTGTACCAAAAACAAAGCAAAACGGATGCAAGACGAAAGATCGGGAGGCAAAGCGCGCAGCCGGGAGCCTCGAAAACTAGCTGACAAGCACCAAAAGTGGTTTACGACCACAAAAGTGGTCTCCCAAACCATAGTGGTCCTCTAGGCCAAGGAAACAAGGTGTGGTTCAAAAACCATGCCAAACGGAGAACGTTAAGCGATCCTGAGACAAGGTGCGTGGCCGAAGGCTCCGAAAACCAAAAACTAGTCTCCAAACGGGAAAAGTGGCCTACGACCAAGAAAAGTGGTCTACGACAACAAAAGGATGATCTACAAGACTTCTCCCTCCCTCAGGCAAGGAAAACAAGGCCTGGTTTGCAAACTGAGCCGAAACACAAAGAGTTCAGAGGCCCAGAGGCAAGGCACTCGGCCAAAACTCCGGAAACTCGAAACGAGCACAACATGCACTATCATCGAGTGCTCAATCAATGACGTCTGAATCTTAAGGTTGGTAAAAAATGGGGTGTCTACAGTTGTCCCTTTTTGACAGAACTCAAAAGTCATAAGTGACGGGAGTAAATGTCAAAGCCCAGAGACGACCCATTTTTGACAAAGCCGAAGACTTAGACAAACAGGCAAGATAACAAAGAGATGTGCTCAGTAGGGCAAGATGCAAAAGACAAGCAAGATGCCGAACATAACTTATGATCATGCAAAGAAAACTACAATGAAGCAAACATGCACAATAAATGCAACAGTTTTAAGCAAGCGAATACAAATCAAACTACATTACATGCAGAAAGGATGCAAGAGAATTATACAATTCTCGCTACGCCTCACGCAGAGTACATACAATACCGTCCGGTTCGTCTGGTCGCGCCAGCTTCAAATGAACTGTACATACAATATCATGCCTGCAAAAGAAAGAAACTCAACAGGTACAATATCGTTAGAAATATGCATAGCAATGCAAGTGAAAAGTGCATGACAACGCAAGTGGAGGGGTGCATGACAATGTAACCTAAGTGTGCGCATAACAATGCGAAAAGGGGTGCATAACAATGCAACCTAAGTGTGATGCATAACAATGCGGAAGGGATGCACGACAATGCAACCTAAGTGTGTGTAGACGCGCCCTTGGGGCTCACTCTACAGTTCGGGCTTGATTTTTGTTGCGGTTCTAAATCTGAACCAAAGAGTACAAATCCGGCAAATCGTTTTGAGAAAAACAGATTTTTAGAAAAGAAGTGCCAAACATGGACTGCTTTGCCAGATATAGAGTCGCCACCTAAATATTTTTTATGGGGGAATTTAGGAAACCCTGATTCGGTGCCAAAGGCCACGTGTCCGTCATCACCAAAGTTGCCTCGGCTCGGGAACTAGGGTACGATTGGGGAAGGTCAGCTATGAGCACCCCATCTCGCCCGATCAAAGATCGGCCTCTACTAACCGTGATATCTTGTTTTGAAAACTGTCACACCCCAACCCGGCCCCTATAAGTTTGGGCATGACTTAAGCAGAAACAGACAGAATAACCTGTATGGTATAACACTGGGGGCCTGAACGGAAGCATTCAATTTAAAACGACATCTAGAAATATCCATTGAGCAACTATTAACAAGCCAGGACCATCTTAACATTGAACATAACATAGCATGCACACAAAAAGGAGGTTGCATAAACATTTACAATCCAGCCCAGGTTTTAGGCATACAAAACAATAAATACATAACCCTGACCAGCGATGTGGATACCAAAAATTCATTTAGAAAACTGATCTAATATGTAAGGGTTCCCTCCAGTGCTGTAATCCTTAGGTGACAAAATGCATGAAGTGTGCTAGATCGGCTCCTCAAGTGGTTCTCTGTAATCAAACAAAACTTCTGAGAATGAGACAAGATCTGTGAATAGTAGTGCGTAGTAATAAAATCACCATGTCGATGGTATGTGTATCCAAAACCAAATCTTGAGATAACAGATTGGCCTATTGGCCCGAATAGCCTTGCGGCACAGATAGCCTTTTAAACCGGCTCGCCTTAGCGGCACAATAGGTAGCCTTGCGGCTGTGAGTAGCCTTGCGGCTCGAGATAGTCTTTTCGACTCGGGTAGCCTTGCGGCACAAATAGTCTTTCGACTCAGGTTTCAGTTCTAGATCGACATATAAGTTATGATCTTATCTTACAGAAAGCGGATACATAAATATATGTAAAATGCACTATTACTCACAGTGTTGTGGTGGCGTATGAGTTCCTCCTGGAGTGTGCCCTACACACAACATAACTAATAAATTAGTATTCTTTTCCTTTAAAATCGATTCACATGCCTCCACACTTTTATAAAGTCATAATCTCTTAAGACTCATCGAAAAAGAATATTCTAATAGCAATCAAGAGTCAAACACAAAAAGCCCGAACAAAATGTATTTTTTCTTTAAGAAGTCCTCCGCTCGGCGTAGCTTTGTCCTCGGCGGGCGAAGTAATCTTTGCCAAAATCTTGGATGGTCGATTTTTATGCTCGGCGTAAAGTTCTCCTTCGGCGGACAGGTAAATTCGAAAAGGCTGGAGGTGCATTTTCACGCTCGGCGGCCACGACCTCGCTCGGCGGACGACTACCCAGATTCAGGGCAGCCCGATCTCAAGCCAAAATTCATCATTCAAACCCAATTTTTCATGCAATCAAGGATGAAATTCATGCAATACTTCTACTTAACAACACCACAACATGGAGGAAAGCTTAATTATGCCAATTTAAACCAAGTTAAAGGCTTCAACAAGCCAACACTTTCACAAATTCCATCCAATGTCCCAAATATATTCAAGTTCTACAAATTCAACAAACATAGCACATAGTAGTAACATATTGGTATGAATTAATGCTATAGAAACAAAGATTGAAGTCCAAAGTGTCAAGGCACCAAATCAATGAGAAACCCTAATGGGGCAAACATAGATTATCCGTGAATCAACACAAGCTATAGATGAAATTCTTGAGAAGTTAAACTAGGAATTTGGTTACCTTAACCTCAATCTCCCAATCCTACTAATGGATGAGCTTCTTTGGTGAGTCAAATTTATTTTCCCCCAATTCTTCTCCTTCAACTCTCACGTTCCTCTCTTCCTTTCTTTCTCAATGTAAGCCCACGTTTTTGATCACAAATTTACAAGTCTTAGACATATATATATATCAAGATATAAGAGCACAAAAGACGAAATTCAATCGCTTTATGGTGCCAAAATAAAAATTTCACAGAAAATCCCCTTATAGCTTAAAAATCATGTAGATTCCAAATATCAAATCAATTTCTGCAAATTAAATCTCTAAGATGCTCAATTTCCATTTTAAGTGATTCAAGTGTATGAATCGTTCTAATTCAACAGATAGAAACTCATATCTCTAAGTTCCATGCTCTTTTACTATATTTTCACATAGATTTTCACAATAACATTCAAAGACAGAATAGGGGATTATAAAAGCAATGAGAATCGAGATATGAGGTAGGGGTATTACACTCTCCCCCTTATTTAAGTTTGGTCCTCCAAACTTGCTTTTACCTAGGGCGAAAATAGATATGGATATTGATTTTGCATTTCATCCTCTTTTTCCCGAGTTGCCTCGATCGTAGTGCTCTTGCCACTCCACTTTTACCATTGGAATTTCAGGTTAAAATGCTTGTTCACTGACGATCGAGTCGGACGGTTTTTCTTCATATGTTAACTTTGTCGGTTAGCTCAATCGATGATAGTCAATAATATGGGATGGATCTGGAAGGTACTCTCGGAGCATAGAAACATGAAATACATTATGAACTGACTCAAATGTGGCGGAAGGCGACTCGATAAGCCTCTTGTCCAACTTTCGTAAAATCTGAAAGGACCGACATATCGGTGTTAGTTTACCCTTCTTTCCAAATCTTGGGTGACCTTTCATTGGGGTGACTTTTACAAAGACATATTTGTTTTCATCAAATTCCAAATTCGCCGTCGGTTATCTGCGTAACTCTTACACTTTGCTTTGGCGGTTTTGACCTTTCTCGAATAATCTTCACTTTCTCGGTAGTTAACTGAACGATCTCTGGCCCTAACAAAGGCCTATCTCCTACCTCATTGACCCGGCCTTGGTGGCGACCACGGTCTCCCTCTGAGGGCTTCATAAGGTGCCATTTGAATACTCGAATGGTGGCTATTGTTATACGCGAATTCAATCAATGGTAGATGAGTCTCCCAGCTCTCTTGAAAATCCAGAACACACATGCGAAGCATATCTTCTAACGTCTGAATCGTCCTTTCGGTCTGTCCATCGGTTTGAGGATGGAAAGGCATCTTGAACTTCAATTTACCCATTGCATTCTGTGAGACTCTTGCCAAAACCGTGATACAAATTTTGGATCTCTGTCGACACAATTGAAAGGGACTTCGTGAAGCCTTACAATTTCATCTATATAGAGCAAAAGCAAGTTTGTCGGCGTTATATTGGGTCTTCACAGGCAAGAAGTGGGCGGATTTGGTTAATCGGTCAACAATAACCCATATCAATTCATACCTCGGCGTCGTGGCAATCCTACTACAAAATCCATCGTTAGGTGTTCCCATTTCCACTCACGGGCTGGAAGGGGTTGTAACAACCTGCGGGTTTCGATGTTACGCTTTAACTGGCTTTGCAAACATTTAGATACAAACTCGCAATCTCCTCTTCATACTTGTACGAAATGTTGTTTCAAATCTTGGTACATTTTGGTACTTCTGGATGTATTGAGACTCTCGAGGCATGTGCTTCTTTCATCAACTTCCGTTTAAGTTCTACCACATTAGGGACACACACTCGACTCTGAATTTAAGCAGGAATCGGTCAAGGTAAATCGATCTTGGTTTTGTTTCCATTTCACTACATATTTTCTTGAGGCGTCGTCCTCCATTTGTCGATCTTGATCTCCTCGATGCGGTTGAGCCATCATTGCGCTATTGTTGCTTTTGTCGGTAGTATTAAGTCAATTTCCATCTTATTGGTCCCCTATCAATTCTTTACTTTACGTCAATAGACTACTTGATTTTCCCATATTTTTCCGGTGAGTGCGTCTCTAGTGTTCGCTTTGCGGGATGATAGTGAAAGCGCAAATCATAGTCTTTAATAAGTTCTAGCCACGCCGTTGGCGCATATTCAACTCCTTTTGGGTGAAGAGGTATTTGAGGCTTTTATGATCATTATAAATATCACAAGAAGTCCCATCTGAGATAATGTCGCCAAATCTTTAACATAAAGACAAGCTTCTTTGCTAATTGAGGTCATGTGTGGGATAATTTTTCTCATAGGGGTTTAAGGCGAGGCGTGGCGATAACTCTTCCGTTCTGCATAAGGACACAACCCAGTCCCTTATGTGAGGCGTCACTATAAATTACAAATCCCTCGTTACCAGATGGTAATGCAAGAATCGGGGCGGTAGTTAACTTCCTTTTTAACTCCCGGAAAGCAAATTCTCTCGGTTCGATCCATTCAAAGCATAATGCCCTTCTTCGTTAGGCTGCGTAAGTAGTGCACAATCTTAGAAAAGTCTTGGACAAATCTCGATAATAACACCTAGTCCCATAAGCTGCGCGCCGGTTACATTAGTCGGGGTTGGCGGTTTACTATTGCCTCAATCTTACTTGGATCAACTGAAACTCATTCTTTAGTTATGACATGACCCGAAATGCCACTTCATGCGGCCAAAATTCACACTTCTTGATTTTGCGTCTGGCTTCTTTTCTCGGAGAGTTTGGAGGATTCGAAGATGATTCTCATGAGCTTCTACATTCTCGGAATAAATAAGGATGTCATCTATAAAGACCACTACAAACTCATCCAAATAAGGTTTGAAAACTTCGGTTCATCGGATCCATAAATCTTTGGTGCGTTTGTAACCCCAAAGGGCATAACCAAAAATTCATAATGACGTGGCGGGTTCGAAGGCGTCTTCTCGACATCTTGACTTTGACTTTCAATTGATGATACGGACCGCCAAATCAATCTTAGAAAACTGTGCCCTTATGGCGATCAAATAAATCATCAATTCTCATTAAGGATACTTGTTTTTGATTGTTACTTTATTAAGCTCCATTAATCTATGCATAAACGAAGTGTCCGTCTTTCTTCTTCACAAAGCAGATGGTGCACCCGGGGAGACACTTGGACGAATAAACCCTTTATCCGGTAAATCTTGAAGTTGACCCTTCAATTCCTTCATTTCACTAATGCCATTACGTCTGAGTTTTAGAGATGGGTTGAGTTCCAGGTAACACATCAATTGTGAATTCTATTTCACGGTCCACTAACTCTCCCGGCAGTTCCTTTGGGAAGACATCCGGAAAGTCACAAACAACCGGAATCGCAGCAATATTTTCATTCTCTACTGGGCCTCCCAGAACATTACACAGATACCCCCGACATCCTTTTTGAATCAATTTGTAAGCCTTAGCTGCAGAGATCACATATGGTGGTGATGTCACTTCTTGACCCTGGAAAATAGTTTCTAACTGACCCGGAGGGTGGAATTTAATTTGTTTCATTAGGCAATCAATGGTAGCCCGTATTCTCCCAACCAATCCATCCCCAAAATAATATCAAATGAAGTCATATCAAGTGGGACTAAGTTAGCATATACACGAGCATTTCAATGAGAATTTCACAAGTAGGATAGGCAATCTGAGATCAAGGAAGTCCCCATAGGCGATGTAACACACAACATATAGGCTAATTCTATTTCGGTATATCTAAGTTCTTTGCAAATTGCTTTGACACAAAAAGCGGTAGAGCCAGAATCAAACAAAACATAAGCAGAGTGGCCATAAACTGTAAATGTACCTGACACTACTGTTGTTGCATTCTGTATATCTCCCGGAACCAACGCAAACACCCTACCCTGCTTCATGGTGTCCTTGTTATTATTTGGTTTGACAGTGGATTTGGCACTAGGAGTCGGTGTAGACCCAGCTGAACTTGTGGCGGCCTTACTACCGGGTTGTTGATTCCTTTGTGGACGATCCTAATCAAATGTCTGTTTTCCACAGGAAACAAGCTCCGATCAGCGATGACAAACCCCACGATGTTTCAACCCGCATTCACGACACTCGAGTTGAATTACGAGATGTTGTCTTGGTGAAATTTCCTTACGCTTTTATTTGGTGTAGTTGTTGATCCCTTAGACCATTGAGTATTTTGCCTCTTCCCTTTCCATTAATCCGAGGGCACAGTAGCCAAATTTCCTTCTGCGATGACGACCGCTCCAAGACATCAACGTCGTCGGTAACTTCAAAACATTGATCCGATCTGAATGGCATTCCGTAATCCTCCTCGAATTTCCGCCTTTTTGTACTCTGTGTCTACCATGTGAGGTGCAAACCGAGCTAGTTAAACAAGCGGGCTTCAGACTCGGCTGATTTTGTTTCCTTGTCTCAACGTTTCAAACTCAGTTACTTTCTTGTCTCGCATGCTTTGAGGAAAATATTTGTCGTAGAATAACACCAAGAACCTGTCCCAAGTCAACTCAGGATGCATTGTTCTGGTAAGCATCCACCACCTCCGTGCCTCCTCTTCAAGCGTGAAAGCGGCAAGCTGCACTTTCTGAACTTCAGTACAAGGGAAGACTTCGAATAGTTTCTCTATCCCTAGCACCCATGCCTCCGCCTTCATCGGTTCAATTCCTCCTTTGAACGAAGGTGGTTTCATCTTTAAACTCCGTGTAAGTGTGATGATGCGATCCTCGGCGTGAATATCTTGCATTACTGGGGAATGCTTGGCGGGGAGTGGTGGTTGAGGTTGTTATTCTTTGTTGTTGTCATAGAGTTTGCCATATCTCTCATCATTCTTTCCATCCTATCCAACGCCGAGGTAGCATCTTCTGCTCATCGGCCCTTGTTCTCACTATAGTCTACAAAACAAATCATTATACCATACACAAGGTGTACAAGGAAGTCAAATTGTTAGCATTAGGGTTAGCGAAATCATATCACGTTGCTATCATTCCTACTTTCCGTATGATGCCTACCACATTAGACATCCTACCGCTCAATGGATCCGTGTGAGATAGCAACTCGTGCTCACGATACCACTTGTCACACCCAACCCGGCCTCTATAAGTTTGGGCATGACTTAAGCGAAAGCAGACGAATAACATGTATGGTATAACCTTGGGGGCACGAGCAGGAAGCATTCAATTTAAAAGCGACATCTAGAAATATCCATTGAGCAACTATTAACAAGCGGGACCATCTTAACATTGAACATAACATAGCATGCACACAAAAGGAGGTTGCATAAACATTTACAATCCGGCCAGGTTTTAGGCATACAAAACAATAAATACATAACCACGACGTGATGTGGATACCAAAAATTCATTTAAGCGATCTAATATGTAAGGGTTTCCTCCGATTGCACAGTAATCCTTAGGTGACAAAATGCATGAAGTGTGCTAGATCGGCTCCTCAATTTGGTTCCTCTGAATCAAACAAAACTTCTGAGAATGAGACAAGCTCGGTGAATAGTAGTGCGTAGTAATAAAATCACCATGTCGATGGTATGTATCCAAAACCAAATCTTGAGATAACAGATTGGCCTATTAGGCCCGAATAGCCTTCTTGACAGATAGCCTTCGGCTCGGGTAGCCTTGCGGCACAATAGGTATGCGGCTGTGGTATGCGGCTCGGATAGTCTTCGACTCGGGTAGCCTTGCGGCTTGAACCAATGTAGCCTTGCGGCACAAATAGTCTTCGACTCGGGTTTGATTCTAGATCGACATATAAGTTATGATCTTATCTTCTGAAGCGGATACATAAATATATGTAAAATGCACTATTACTCACAGTGTTGTGGTGGCGTATGAGTTCCTCCTGGAGTGTGCCCTACACACAACATAACTAATAAATTAGTATAATTTTACTTTAAAATCGATTCACATGCCTCCACACTTTTATAAAGTCATAATCTCTTAAGACTCATCAGAAAAGAATATTCTATTTGCACCGAAGAGTCAAACACAAAAAACTGAACAAAATGTATTTTTGTTGAAACAGTCCTCACTTCGGCGTAGCTTTGTCGCTCGGCGGACGGTCTAATCTTTGCCAAAATCTTTGGATGGTCGATTTTTTCGCTCGAGCGTAAAGTTCTCGCTTCGGCAGACGAGTAAATTTTGCAAAAGCTCTTTGGGAGGTGCATTTTCACGCTCGGCGTACGACCTCCTTTCGGCGGACGACTACCAATTGAGCGGCGATCTCAAGCCAAAATTCATCATTCAAACCCAATTTTTCATGCAATCAAGGATGAAATTCATGCAATACTTCTACTTAACAACACCACAACATGGAGGAAAGCTTAATCATGCCAATTTAAACCAAGTTAAAGGCTTCAACAAGCCAACACTTTCACAAATTCCATCCAATGTCCCAAATATATTCAAGTTCTACAAATTCAACAAACATAGCACATAGTAGTAACATATTGGTATGAATTAATGCTATAGAAACAAGATTGAAGTCCAAAGTGTCAAGGCACCAAATCAATGAGAAACCTAATGGGGCAAACATAGATTATCAGGTGAATCAACACAAGCTATAGATGAAATTCTTGAGAAGTTAAACTAGGAATTTGGTTACCTTAACCTCAATCTCCCAATCCTACTAATGGATGAGCTTCTTTGGTGAGTCAAATTTATTTTCCCCCAATTCTTCTCCTTCAACTCTCACGTTCCTCTCTTCCTTTCTTTCTCAATGTAAGCCCGTTTTTTATCACAAATTTACAAGTCTTAGACATATATATATATATATATATATCAAGATATAAGAACACAAAAGGCGAAATTCAATAAACTTTATGGTGCCAAAATAAAATTTCACGAAAATCCCTTATAGCTTAAAAATCATGTAGATTCCAAATATCAAATCAATTTACGCAAATTAAATCTCTAAGATGCTCAATTTCCATTTTAAGTGATTCAAGTGTATGAATCGTTCTAATTCAACAGATAGAAACTCATATCTCTAAGTTCCATGCTCTTTTACTATATTTTCACATAGATTTTCACAATAACATTCAAAGACACAGAATAGGGGATTATAAAAACAGCAGAATCAGATATGAGGGTCGGGGTATTACAAAAACATTAGGTGCCCTTATTCCAGTTATTAGCCTAGATTTACTATGTGATGCGCACAATACAAAAGTATAGACTAGATCGCCTAATTTGGAACAAAGCATTGCATATCCGCTCGTTTGAAATATGGTTTGAAATTTGCTACTACTTAGTAGGCTAAAACACAGTTTCAGCGAGTTGTTCTAACTCAAACAATCCAACCTTCACCGGGCATTCATGCGGTTATATCCTGAAGCAATTAGCCTCATGGCAAGCATCTTTGTCATGGCAAACACTCTACGCGTAAAGATGCTTTAAAAAGCATAAAAGCTTACCTAGTACTCCAAGCCAAAAGCGAAACTAGTTAGTAATCATATGCATGATCCTAGTTCATGTTAAAATGGCAAATGCAACGCTGAGAATGTCGCTAGAATACACTTGGCTAATCCTAGGATGGCATGTGAGATGCTACAAATAACACGTATTCAATTTGGAATTTGAAATACAATGCAATTAGCATGATGCGTTGAGCACAGTGCCGCATAAGACAAATCTATGGATGCACACATGCATAGCATAAGGTATGCTAATTTAAATATGTCCTAATACTAACCATCAAGCGGTAATAAAATGGGAGAAAGAAGTGGGGGTTGGAAGACATGCATACACTCATCCACAC
The DNA here is from genome assembly GCA_025200525.1 of Camellia lanceoleosa. Classification (NCBI taxonomy): domain Eukaryota; kingdom Viridiplantae; phylum Streptophyta; class Magnoliopsida; order Ericales; family Theaceae; genus Camellia; species Camellia lanceoleosa. The sequence goes on from CM045770.1 coordinate 25,147,435, forward strand.
TTATTACAAATTTGCCCTCGCTCGGAAGGACCAAAAGAATAATACAATTCGAATAATGAATTAACTATCCTAGCTAATTAATTATTACAGACCAACTAAATTAATTAAGCAAATTAATTAATCTAAGAAAGCAATAAACAACAGCCTCGGGGAGAGGGCTCGATGCATGCACGCTCGGTTTCGCTCGAAAATCCACTATCATGCCTAAGATGCCTCTGTTTTCCCTGCTCTGCTCCTCTGAGGACTGCCAAAGTCTCAGGGTTTGCTTTATGGATGCCAGGGGACACCACCGGCTGAAGGAGGACACCACCGGCCATGTAGAATGGTCTGACCACAACTTTGATCCATTGGCCAACAATGGTGGCGGTCGACACTAAATGTGGCCGGGACAAAGTTCTGCAGAATCTGGTTTGACAATGAGAGGGCAATACTTGGCATAGCAATGCATTTCAAGCAATGTATGCACCAATCACATCCCTTATCATGTTTATGACTCAAAGGGACATGAGCCTCGATTCTCGGACAACCAATCACGCATTTCCATGTATGATGGCCCAAAGAATCAAGTGTGCATTTTCAATTTCAAATAAAATGCAAACCAAATAAACACAAAAGGAGGCCCAATCTCTATCATACTCATTTCAAGAGGTCTAGCATGCATGCTTATGCAATGCAATCCTAAGCATGTTGGCTAGCATGCAACATGGAAATGCAAAGAGGCATACAAAACATGCAAGGCATGAGACAATGCAACCAACAAGCCTGCAAGGTACAATGTGGGCGTTTAAGCATGCGAGCCAACATGTGACTTCATTCAATCATGCAAGTTCAAACATGCAACAACTCACCAATATGCTACGACATACAAGGAGCATATGCAACAAGCAAAGAGATGGACTTAAACATGATTTAGGCAGCTCTAACTAGGCCTAAAACAGTGGCGAAAAGCTCAAGAAATGGGACCAAACACACATACAAGGATGCATATGCTAGTGAGCCAACACTTAAGCAAACAAAGGCAACTTTCAAGCACACTTAAAAGAGGCTAAGCATGGACTAATGACATGCAATATAAGCTCTGAAATCATGTTAAGATGGTGCCAAACCAAGCAAACAAGATAGGCTAAACATGCAGCAATGGTCCAAAACTTAAGGCTAACAAGCCAAAACGCAAAAGAGCTATGCAATGGGAGCCTTAGTGCCAAAACAGCCAAGGACAGACCTTAAACATGGCAAAACAAATACGAAACTTCACAAATCTAGGCCTAATACATGCTTGAATAAGGGTTAAAACCTAGGTGCTTGTTAAGGCAACAAAATGGCATTACAAGGCATCTAAGCAAGCATGGTGTACGAAAACCAGCTAAAAATAGAGGCATATTATGACATAATAAGCACAAATATCAGCTAAGGCATGGCCAACACACACTTAAACATGGTGCTCCCTCAAGAGGCAAAAATGGCCCTTTTCAAGGACAACAAGGAGAGGGGGTGGCCCTCTCCTTCGTAGGACCTCAAGGCACCATCCTCACCCCTAAAATCCCTCAAGATTTTAGTGGTGAGGAGGCCCAAACACTATGGTCCCGGAGCTCACACAAAATAGCAGAAAACAAGGGTCAAACAAGGTTTAAGAGGGGTCAAACAACCTCAAACCACAAAATACTCTGAACAAACTATTTAGAGGCCTTAAAAACAGAACTTTTATGTGTTATATGCAAAGCCAAAAAACAGTTGCAAGATAGGTAGAAAAGCTTTGCAAAAATGGGGAATAAAGGGACAAGCTTCTTACCCTTGAAGATCCTCTTCAACAATGGAGCTCGAGCCTCTTTAAGTTGAAACCGACTTCAAAACTCTAAAACAACTCTCAGCGCCTCGGCTCCAAGAGATGGTGTGATGGTGGGTGTTTGTGAGCAAAAATGAGACAAAACACACACTAGAGATATAGAGATAGGATATGAACCAAAGCCTAACCTAGAACTCAAACCCTAAAATGGCTGCCTAAAATGTCTAACCTCTTGCAACAAGAGAGAAGACCTCTCTTCATAGAGCTTTTTGTCTTGTAAAACTTACAAGACAAGCTTCTAAAGAGAGAGATCCCTCCATACACCAGTTGTGACAAAATATCTGCAAAAGCAGATGCACAGTAGTCGGCTGGCCAAAGATGCAATTGATAAAAAAAAAGATGGCGATTCGGCCATCTATAGTGCGTAGGCCAAACATTTAATTTGGTGGCCACAAAACACACCGGTGGCCTCAGCCGTGGTGGTGGTGATGGGTGGGGATGGTCTACAAGCCCTACCACTCTCAAGGCAAAACACAAGTGTTTGGTGTCAAACCAACCACAAGCAGTCAGTCGAGATCGTGAGGCAAAGCGTGCCAAGGCCTCAGGAACTCAAGGCGAACACAAACAAGGGTGATCATTGAGTGTTTAATCGGTGGCGTCCAAGTCTTGAGGCCGGTCAAAAATGGGGTGTCTGATTTGCCCCTCTTTGATAGAACTTCGAAAGTCATAACAATGTGCGGAGTGAATGTCAAAGCCGAGAGGCGACCATTTTTGACAAGTAGAAGACTTAGACAAACATGCAAGACAAGCAAGACATGCGCCAGCGGAGGCAAAAATGCAAGACAATGCAGAGGCGCGCATAACTTATGATCATGCAAAGAAGAGCATGCAAGCACACATGCGACCGTTTAAGCTAGCATACACCAAACTACACTACAATGCGAAAGGATGTAAGAGAATTATGCAATTCTCAATACGTCTCCTGCGGAGGATACAATACTGTCGGTTAAATGCGGTTCCACCGTAGCAAATGAACAAATACATACAATATAGATGCTGCAAAGAAAACAACTTAGGTACAATGTTGTTAGCAACATGCATGACAATGCAAAATGAATGCAAAATGATATGCAATATATACAAAACTATGTATAAACAATGCAAAAGAAAATGCAAGCGCATAATTGAATCATGATCCAATCATGAGTGGTTGAAACCACACATATGTCAAATAGATTGATGGAGGTAACAAGTCGGTCTACCATAGAGCGATCAATAGAACTATGAGTAATGTGAAGCGGACACAAGAGCAGTATTGGGGAATGACATAAGTGGGAAAGCGACCCATTTGGGGAGAGGACAATGATCTAATCTTTGGATGCAAAATTACACTACAATGTAATAAATATAATGGATATCTTTGGGGAAAATGGCAATGGATATGGCCATGAGCCAAACAAAATCACACTAGGAAGCATGTACGCATACCAGCCACGGCTAACATAGAACAGTCTACTGAACTATGCTTCGACACGAGAAGTATGGGCATATACCAGACCAAGCTCAACATGGAAAGGCGCAAGCCATAGATGGAAGTGCTGCAGCGAATGGATGCAAGCTCCAATGCAATATGCACAAATATGCAATGGAATGGAATATGTACAATGGATATGGCCCTCGGGCCAAACCAAATCTTGCCTAGGAAAGGCATGTCCGCATACAAGCCGCGACTAACATAGAACGGTCTACTGAACTATGCTTTGACGTGAAAAGTATGGGCACATCTGGGACCAAGCTCAACATGGAAAGCGCGAGCCATAAATTTGAAAGTGATGCAGTGAATGCATGCAACCTACAATCCAATATCTACAAATATGCAATGGAATGGAATAGAATACAATGGATATGGGACGCGGGCCAAACCAAAACTTGACTAGGAAAGGCATGTACGCATACAAGCCGCGTCTAACAAAAAACGGCCTATTGAATTATGGTTTGTCGTGTAAAGTATGGCCACATACCAGCTCACGCTCAACATGGAAAGGCACAAGCCATAGATGGAAGTGATGCGGTGAATGCATGCAAGCTACAATGCAATATGCACAAATATGCAATGGAATGGAATATTTACAATGGAAATGCATTACAATGCAGTATGATGCAATGGCTATGATTGCAGTCTTCTCTATTCTCCCAATAGGGCGATATACTAGGTTGGTTCGTTATCGAGGCGCGTAGACATCTTGCCTCAACCTATAGAGCTTCCATACAGTTCAAGCGGGATGCACCCCTGGGTATTTATACTAGACTTTCGTCTCGAAAATCCCGAACCTTTACATTCTAGGCATAAGCCATTCAAACTCTAGCTTCCATAGTCGGTTGGTCTCCTAGGCCCGGCCTTAAACCACAGGCATGTGGTTTTGCGGAACCACTTGGAAGTCGTTAAGACACGACAAACACAAAAGGAATTACACCTTTAGAGGATTTAAGGTCTCCTAGACCAGGATGCAAAATGTATGCATGACATTGCATGTTTTTTATTTTTTGTTTTTTTTTTTTTTAAATGCAAATGCAAATGCAAATGGTGCATGATTTTTTTGAAATGAATGCAAATGATGCATGATTTTTTTTGTAATGCAAATGGTGCATGAGATGCATGTTTGCATGGAATGCGCGACAACGCAAGTTGCCAGAAATGCATTACAATGCATGAATTTTGATGCACGGCGACGTGCAGCTTGAGATGCATGAATTTTTTTAGAATGCGCGGCAACGCGCGGCTTTAGAATTGCATGACAATGCATGAATCTTAAATGCGTGGCAACGCAGCTTAGGATGCATGACAAAGCAAATGAACTGTGCACACCAAGGCATCGAAGGTCTTGCACCTTCCGAGGATTTAAGGTCTCCTAGACCGGGTATGCACAGGAAATGCATGACAATGCAAGTGAACTTGAAATCTTGTGACAATGTGCGGCTTAGGATATGCATGACAATGCAACCGAGCGGTTTTAAGGTCTCGCCAGACCAGGCGGGGTACAAAACAATGCGAGCAAGGTGTACACAATAGCGCGAACAATGAATGCATGCGGATGCAAAATCTTGTGAGAATATACGATTGAAATGCGGTCGCAAAGCGGTCTGTCGCTAAGCGGCGTAATTGAATTGAAATGCACATGGGCGACTTTTGAATCTCATAAGGACAAAAGGATACCAAAAGGATCGCCTTGCACATATTTGAGTGCCACGCCACGAAGACACGGTCCGAGGTCCCAAGCGAGGCGGTTGAGCTTGAAATGCATTGTTCTTGCACTATCTTGAACAATGAAGGCCCCAAACCGTCGACCCAAACAAGGTTGTAGAAGGCTCACCAGCCACATGGGGAGGCCACCGGCTATCCACTGGCCACAGAAAAACATCACCGGCCAAACATTTGGCCGACTAAAAAAAATATGGTAAGGCCAAAGAAAAGTGCAGAATGGGGCAATTTTGACTTTTCACCTTGGGCCTTTTAAAATAGGGTTCCAAACCCTATTCTTTTCGTTCTCTCTAGCCGAAATCCTCTCCTCCTTCTCTCGGGCATTTTCCCACCTTTGCTCCGTGTTTTTCTCGTGTTCTAGACACTTTTTCATTGTTTGATTCGCGGAACCCTCCTCGTTTCACACGTTTTGAACCGAACAAATCTCATTTTCGGTGTACTTTTCTCAGTTTCCACCACTCGGGATTTGTTTCCCTCGAGTTTCTCTCGATCTTCCCACATTTTCACATTTCGGCTTTTCCGGCCATTTTTCACCCTCCTAGGGTTGACTTTTTGTTGACTCTTCGCATTCTAGCCCGGTTTTCTTTTTCTGACCATTTTCCTCATCACATTTGACATGGTTGACGACATTCCACAGGGTGGGACTCCCCCGGATCACGAGATGGATCCCGGGGTTGAGCTCCTCCCTTTGAGCGTCCGTCCCTTCGACCTGGCGACCTACCGGCTGGCGATTCATGTCTTGCCTCCTGATGGACTTAAATGGGTTTAGGAGCTTCGGCCAAAGCGTGCCAGGACCTACTTACGCGGCGTCATCTCATGTATCCTTGGTAACCGGTATAGTCTCCCCTCTTTGTTGCTTTCCACAATGTAGAACATTTAACTGCCATAGTTAATTATTTCTTTAACTGCTTAGCGAATACTGATTTCTTGTATCTTTGTAGTTATTTGTAATCATCCTTACAATGATATCTGTTTGGCCGAACATGCTGCACCTTGCACTTGCCTGCCGTATCTACTGCGAACCATGCAAACACGCGACACATCGCATGTTGTAGTTTCTGTCGCCTGCTGGCACGTATTCGTTGGAACTTAGCGTACACACGCTATATTTGTGCGAACCACCCAAACAATGACACATCACGCGTTGTAGTTCACTGACGCTGCAGCACCCGGTATTCGTTGGAATTCGAAGACGTGCACACATGCTGTATTTGTCACCAATTCTGAATGCATTTCAAAACTGTATATTTTATGTTGCTTCGCCACGGTTTGCTTTTGAATAGGGAGATTCCCATACCGTCTGCGGGTATGGGAATGTTGTTGCGAGAGATTGGTACATGGACGGGGCCTTCGTTAAATCGCTCGTGGACGGTAGCCGGTGCATTCTGCAGGGGACTCCTCCGTCTTACCTCATGTAGACCTCTCCTTGCTGCTCTAGTGGAGAGATAGTGGGACACCACCAACTCGTTCCACCTTTTTGCTGCCGGGGAGATGACGATGATTCCCGTCGACTTCTCGATGCCCACAGGCATCGGGGTGAAGGTGATCCGATCCTTCGATCTGGAAATATAGGCAGGTGAATTTGCCGCCCAGATCTATTTGCTTGGCGAGGTGCCGCCTCTCGCCTGTCCAGGCTTCATCTGATATTCCTGGTTTGAGGTGTAGTTCAGGGTCTAGCCCGCATTGATGGAGGAGGCTCAGGTATTTCGGAGGCGTGGAAGCGATGCGTCTTGACTTTGATGTTCTGGCGGGGATGACTATTTTGGCCGGCGAATCTGGTTCCTTGTGCTTGCTTTCGGCACTCTAGTGGGCGTCACCGGTTCGGACTATGATTGGTATTGCTCGCCCACCTCTATGGGTATATGAGCTCGGCTTCCGTGGCGGCAGATTTGCTCGGGACTCTTGGCGTGCTTGGGAGGTACATTTCCTTTTTCTGCTTTACATTTTCGCTTTTCTACTTTCTGTACTCTGTCTGGTAATACGTACATTACACCTTGTGTGAATGCCTTTACTCTGGTATTATCTTTGTACTGCACACACATACTCTTCTTTACCTTGTTGTACTGCTTTGCTCACCTTTGTACCTTGCATAACTCCTTTGCTCTCTGTTATTTCTGCTTTATTTTGCATTCTGTTTTGTCTAATAGGCGTATTGGTATTTCCTCTGCAGTTGTGGGCCTACGCCTACTTTTCTAGGCTGGCCCCAGTTCCTGATATAGAGACCTCTCTCGCCGTCCCGTTCTCGCGACGCTTCGACGTGAGGTGTGCGAGACCAGAGGCGTTCATCTTCTTCCGTCGCTACTTTGACACCATCACCGCCACGGAGGTACGTTCAGTCTTTAGAGTTTGTTTAAGCTTCGCTTTTCACTGTATTATCAATGATAGTAGATAACGAATTGCCTTTCATTTTTCAGATCACCTGGTGGCCTTGGGCCCCACTGCCGGCTGAGATTTGGGAGCGATTCATAGTCTTGGTAAAGACTACGGTTCGGGTCCTCTTGGAGGACGATCTGTCGAACTTTGGTACCTGGCGGCGCTTCTTCGCGCCCGGACCACAGGGTTTCTGGGAGTAGATAGTCAGCCCCCTGAGGACATGAGGGAGACAGAGAGGTACACTCTCGAGCAAATGGCGAGTATCTGATCGGTGGGATCTGATCGCCCACAGGGCATAGGTGACTACACGGCGTTCATCCGGACCTTCCTTATGCGACCTCTGGCGGTGGCCGCCAGTGAGAGAGAGACTGCGGTCTTGACGGCCGAAGCGGCGAGGTAGGGACATTGAGGAGTGCTCGGGTCCGCGGCGGGAGCAGAGCTCGGAGAGGGCGGGGGGCTAGTTGACCAGCACTGCCCACGACGATGACGTACAGAGGGCAGTGCGGGGCGATTTATTAGATCCCCATTGCTCCTCCTCTGGCTGATCATGAGTTGGTCGGATTCCATGACTTGCCTCCGGTATGTACTACTGCATTCTTGTACAGTCGTTTCATTTCAGTTTATTTGATATTCCATAGAATATTGATGCATCTGATATTTCTACAGGCCTCCTCCGAGTACACCTGGCAGTCATTGGAGTTGAGTGCCTCCCTGATGGGGATGCTGCAGTGGACTTTTGACCTCCTGGCCTCTCTGATGATACGGTATGTTCTTCGACCCACAGTCTCAAACCATACATAAACTGTTTGACATAATCTGATGTATAATACAACACTTGATAGACTGCTCACGGCATTCACACACTGTATTACATGTTGATTCCGCTCACGATTATCTTGATGCATTGCCTTTTATGTTTTTGACCTCCTTCTAGATTCCCCTTGTAGGAGGTGCTCGGTAGGACCTTCCATTCTTGCTCGAGGAGAGATGAGGAGGCGGTATTTCCCGCACCAAGGCGGGCGCACTCATCTTGGGAGTAGCTCCGGGCTCAGTTCTAGGCGATGATGACGATGAGTCGAGGCGGTGGAAGCGGAGGTGGAATCATCGAGGAGACTGGGGACGGCTCGGGCTCGGGCTCAGACAGTGATGCTCCTGAGGATGCTCCTGGACCTTTGTCCAGGAAGAGGACTAGGACAGACTCCCAAGCCTGAGATCTCTTGATGTTGACACAGACTTTTGCCCCTTTTTTTTGTACTTTTTTTTTTATTGGTAGTTAGAGTACCTTATATTGCCGTAGGCAGATTTTTGTTTCCAAAACTATGCACTTGGAAAGATGATGAAATGAAACAAACTTTTTGTCTAAAAAGTGTTACATTTGTATATCTCATACATTGCATTGCATTGCATCATGCTATATCATATTACACCTCAATGTAAGTGAAATTGATCTGTTGCCTGAAAATTGAGCACTTATACTGTAATAATTAGATAACCAACCAGTCAATAGCAAAACAACCCAAGCAAACCACAACTTAACTTGAACACACAGCACATACTCTGTTGGGGATTAGTGCATCACGACCCATGTCGACTTTCGGTTCATTACATGTACAACAAACCTGAACAAACCCAATCGACAAAGGCGGACTCTGAAATTTGAACGGTCGAAGTTGAAGCGGACTTAGATGCCCCAAATTTTTCCCTTTCTTCTTTTGCTTCGCATAGATGTAGAGAATGGCACAGCACTCTGAGCATAAACGATTTTTTTTTAAATAAAGAAGGGTTTTGCAATTGGGGTATCGAGCCTAGAACTAAGCACAGCGGGAAAGACTCAAACAAAAGGTGCACGACCTAAACACAACGAGACACACTCGGAAAAGATTCAAGAAGAAAGTTGAGATAAACAAGACAAAAGACACGACACACGGACGTGTTTACAAAACAAAAGACCTCAGATCTCGAGGAGCCAGTTCCTCCGGGTATTATTCCCACCCTTTCTGATTTGTGATTCTCACATCACTCGGCCCTCAGGCTCGGTTTTTCTCTCAAAACCCTATTCCTCGTTTTTCTCTCAACTTACACCTCTCTATTCTTTATTCTCTCATTTTTCATCCCTCCCCAGGGTGATCAATGGATGAATAGAAAGTCAGCGAGTTCACCCATAACCTTTAGCTTCGTGGTACATTTCTTCCGTAGCTTGTCGGGTCGGGGTGCCGGATAGGGAAAGCTTCTTTCGGCGAATAGGGTGCCTTTCTGGCGAATATGTTGATAGCGGGGAAAGACAAAACACCTGACTCAACTGTCCCTAGTTTATTACTTTGACCATTTTTTCTGTTTTCTTCCTACTAAAACAGTTTTGACCAAAATGAGAGTCGGATTAACATACTTGTTCAATTTTTGATTTGAAGGTCATGCAAATCGGTACAAGCTTAAAAATTTTCCTTTTCGGGTCCAAGAAAATGGTCCAGTTTTGGAAAATGAAATAGTTTTCGAGAAAATAGTTAACCTCAGTAAAAATTTTCAAAAACTATTTTTTGCAAACGGTCAATGCTCAACGAGCATGGAGCCTACCCTCGAGACGCGCAACCTCGGATCAGAGGCAATGGAAAATTGCCCCTGGCTTGAAGGGGGTACATGGCAACGGAAAGTTGCCCTTGGTTTGGACGACAACTAAGGGCAAGTTATGGCAATGCATGGCAACGGAAAGTTGCCCCTTGTTTAGATGATGCCGCAGCATTTTGTAAACGGTCTTTGTTAGTGGTGACTGAACTCTGAAGACAATGGTCTGAACCAATATATAGACACAGTCACTATAAGAGCAATGGTGGTTGGACTTCAGGATGAAGTTGTCTATGTATCCCAAACATGGGAATCAAGCCTACGTAGTTCACGGTTGTCACAACTGAACTGTCGGATTTAGAGAAGGCAAGGATGATCAAAAACCATTACATGAACTAAGGCGCTATGAAAGCGTTGGGGGCTGGACTTCAAGATGAAGTTGCCTACGTATCCCAAACATGGGAATCAAGCCTTACGTAGTTCCGGTTAAGGTACACTCGGGTATTGTAACCTTCACTTTTTAGGCTCTAAGTTTTGCCAAGGTGCTCGATGCGGGTTTTCGACCTTGCGAGCTTTTTCTTCTCTTTTTTTGTTTTGTTTTGTTTTGTTTTTTTTTATATGTTTTTTTTGCATTTTTGTATTTTTCTCTTTTTTCTTTGTATTATTTTTCTTCTTGCTCTAACTTTTGCTTGGGTCGCCCTTCCGGGTTTTCGGCCCAGCGAGCCTCTCAAAGGGTAAAAGTGTAACAAGTCCATGCCAAATGGTTTTGAGATTGAAGCCTCTCTGTATCCAGAAGAGTGACTATTGTGTTGATTTGCAGAAGAATCAATCACGGTTGCTTCACGAGCCTCTTCCGGTGAGATCTGATCTTCTTGATTTCATTTTGGTGCCTCTTGTTCGAGGGCGGCTTCAAATTAGGCCTACAGACGCCTTACATAGTGGTTGGTGTTGAGCGTTATGAGCAGTTCCAAGTTGAAAGCAGATAGATTGAATCTTGAGGCTGAGAGCGATCCTAGGCTGGACAATCTCAAGATTGATTCCACACAGTTCTTCACAGGATCGCGCAAAACATTTTGTTTTTGAAAGTTTTTAAGCGACAAATCGCTCATGCCGAAGATAGTGTAGAACGATGCGGATCAAACCGGGGTCCTTCTCGATACTCGCGGCGGCGGGCATGATTTCATTCATTAAGGGTTTATACGCCTCTCTTTCTCTCAAATTGATCAAAGTTTTGCAAAAACGAGGAATTCCTTCATCTTCGTTTTTATCACTTGATGTTCAAAAGGTTTTTGAAAAACTTAGGTCATTGTAATGATTTTGGCACAAAAGAGCGAATTAGAGCATTACTATCGTTCCATTCACCTCCTCTAACACAACTAGCTCAAGCGGCGGCAAGCAGCAGAGATAACCAATTTGTTTCATTGATTTCTGGTGCAATTGGCTCCACAATGACAGACTCAAAAAGAAAACAAAAAGCGGGTAATTACAAAGTAAAATAAAAGCGGTGTTCGAGGCAACAACCTTGGAATCACGGCATTCTATACAAGGGGACCGACTTGCTCTGACAAAAGGCAGACCCGTGAACAAAAAGTTGACTCAAGACAATGAGGCAGACTCAAAACAAAACAAAAAGCGATTCGACACCCAAGCTAGAATTTACAAAACTAGCATTCACGGATGCTCAAAATGCGTGCCAAGCGCCACATCCAAAAATATACCAAGCGCCCGCCAGTGGTTCCTCTCTGATTACATACTCGCATGATGTCGGTGTCCTCAAAATCCAATAAGCGGGTAATGTGGACTTGGCTAAGGTGGGCGAGAGGATAACCTCGTTGTCAATCAAATCCTATACCTCATGACGGTGGCGGAAGCAATTATCGGTAGCATGCGGTTTCTTTGGTGGTGCAGCATAATAAGCGACATCATGTGTAGCAGGGAGATTCTTCGGGAGAGGCCGAGGCTCCAAGGGTTTAAGATGCCCTATCTCGGCAAGGATTTGAAGGGCCTTTGATAACGGCATGTAGAGAGCATGGAAGACCATGCGCCCTCGGGGCAGGTATTTTGAAGCCTGAGCACTCTTGCTAGACGCACTAGCGAGCGAATTGGCAGTCGGCCTTGGATTCTGATCCTTCAAGGTGCGGGGTTGGGAGGCGGAAGGCTGATACGGCATGGCGGGGCCTATCCCGACTTTCTAACCGGCTTGAACTACCCTCGGTGGAGTGGGAAAGCATCCTCCCGGCTTTTGTCTAGCTGAGATATCATTGTGATCATCCCCGAGCTTTCCTGACCTCATTGCCCGGCCGGTTGTTCGATGGGATCGGCATCTGTCTTCATTTTGTCCTTACCTTTGGCCTCAGCCTGATCGAGGGTTTGGGTCGATGTTGATATGTCATTGCCATTGTTGGAGGCCATTTCCGGTTGGCTAAGTTCAATCACAATCCGTCCCAATAGCGGGGGCTCCTGGGGTACAAAACTCCTGGCATATGGTGCAGCTGGTGGCGAAGCTGACATTCCATAGGCAAGATTCGCCACGGACCTCTGGAGATCACCTATCATCCCCATCAGCTCGAATGTGGTGGGCTCGCAAGCCTGATATAACTGGGGGGCCCAGACCGGGTGCGTAACAGGAGACCTGGGTGGATGCGGCATATCAACATTGGTTTCACTTTGTAGAGTGATTCCTTGATCTAGTGCAGCTGTCATAACCACAATCTCCTCCGAATTCTGCGTCATCACAAGTCCTGCCTCAGCAAGGGGGAACACTAACTATTCTGGATCAACTCCCTGAATTGAAAGGGAAAACAAACAGCATTTCAGCCCAAACGGATCAAACACAGGTGCAGTTGAACAACTGTACTCTACTACTGATCAGTGTCCCCCAGAATCACCGCATTACTACCCCAAAATGCTGAATCAGACACCCATAGATATAACTGATTCTCACAAACTGATACTGGTGTCCCCAGGCCTGATATTTGAACTTGCAAACTGATATGTGCATTCCTGTGGAGATACACTCTAAAAGTACACAGCAAGTAAGAGAGCTAAAATACCCCTATGTTGGGGTAGGGTTTTCCTGTCCTATTTTGTCAGGAGCTAGGGTTTCACCATGCACACAGCAGTTTCAAACAACCTAACATCAGGTAGGCAACCTGTCCTAGTTTGGAATGGTCACTATGGATTCTGAATATGCACTAGGTCGAATGGTCAAAAAGGGTGCCCCGGTAAAACTGGGGTTTGTGTTCACATGCTATCAGAGCCCACAACCAGTCAGCCTTATGGTCATGCCTTGACAAGACAAGCCTCCGGCAAACCGTTCAAGAATGGCAGATGGCAAACACGGTGTCCTAGGCGCACCAATGCACATGCAATGCAAAGAAACACAAAAGTGGAATCAAAACAGGATATCACGAGTTCGAGTCAAGCTCTCTAATTCCCCAATAAGTGGCCAAAAGCGTAAGCGGCGCCCTTGGGCCTCACTCTCTGATTCAGGACTCGATTTTGTTAATGGTTCTAAATTTGAACCAAAGAGTCCAAATCCGCAAATCGTTTTGAGAAAAGCAGATTTTTAGAAAAAGTGCCAAACATGGTGCTTTGCGGAATCTGAGTCGCCACCTAAATATTTTTTATGGGGGAATTTAGGAAACCCTGACTCGGTACCAAAGGCCACGTGTCCGTCATCACCAAAGTTGCCTCGGCTCGGGAACTTGGGTACGATTGGGGAAGGTCAGCTATGAACACCCCCTCTCGCCCGATCAAAGATCGGCCTCTACTAACCATGATATCTTGTTTTGAAAACATTAGGTGCCCTTATTCCAGTTATTAGCCTAGATTTACTATGTGATGCGCACAACACAAATGTATAGACTAGATCGCCTAATTTGGAACAAAGCATTGCATATTTGCTCGTTTGAAAGATGGTTTGAAGTTTGCTACTCACAAGTAGGCTAAAACACGGATTTCAACGAGTTGTTCTAACTCAAACAATCCAACCTTCACCCACAGGCATTCAGGTAGTTATATCACATAAGCAATTAGCTTCATGGCAAGCATGCTATCATGGCAAACACTCACATGCATGCAAAGATGCTAAAGCATAAAAGCTTACCTAGTACTCCAAGCCAAAACAGAAACTAGTTATTAATCATATGCATGATCCTAGTTCATGTTAAAATGGCTAATGCAACGCATACAGAATGTCACTAGAATAGACTCCGCTAATCCTAGGATGGCATGTGAGATGCTACAAATAACACGTATTCAATTTGGAATTTGAAGTACAATGCAATTAGCATGATGCGCTGAGCCTGGTGCATGCAAGACAAATGTATGGATGCACGCATGCATAGCATAAGGTATGCTAATTTAAATATGTCCTAATACTAACCATCAAAGCAGGTAAGTAAAAGGGATAAAGAAGTGGGGGTTGGAAGACATGCACACACTCACCCACACTTATTACAAATTTGCCCTCGCTCGGAGGGACCAAAAGAATAATACAATTCAAATAATGAATTAACTATCCTAGCTAATTAATTATTACAGACCAATTTAATTAATTAAGCAAATGAATTAATCTAAGAAAGCAATAAACAACAGACTTGGGGAGAGGGCTCAATGCATGCACGCTCGGTTTCGCCTGGGAATCCATTGTCATGCCCAAGATGCCTCTACTTTCCCTGCTCTGCTCCTCTGAGGACTGCCAAAGTCTCAGGGTTTGCTTTATGGATGCCAGGGGACACCACCGGCTGAAGGAGGACACCACCGGCCATGTAGAATGGTCACCAGCCACAACTTTGATCCATCGGCCAGCAATGGTGGCCGGTCGGCACTAAATGTGGCCGGCCGGACAAAAGTTCCTGCAGAATCTGGTTTGACAGCAGCAGAGGGCAATACTTGGCATGGCAATGCATTTCAAGCAATGTATGCACCAATCACATCCCTTATCATGTTTATGACTCAAAGGGACATGAGCCTCGATTCTCGGACAACCAATCACGCATTTCCATGCATGATGGCCCAAAGAATCAAGTGTGCATTTTCAATTTCAAATGAAATGCAAACTAAATAAACGCACAAGGAGGCCCAACCTCTATCATACTCATTTCAAGAGGTCTAGCATGCATGCTTATGCAATGCAATCCTAAGCATGTTGGCTAGCATGCAACATGGAAATGCAAAGAGGCATACAAAACATGCAAGGCATGAGACAATGCAACCAACAAGCATGCGAGGTACAATGTGGGCATTTAAGCATGTGACTTCATTCAATCTGCAAGTTCAAACATGCAACAACTCACCAATATGCTACGACATACAAGGAGCATATGCAACAAGCAAAGAGATGGACTTAAACATGATTTAGGCAGCTCTAACTAGGCCTAAAACAGTGGCCAAAAGCTCAAGAAATGGGACCAAACACACATACAAGGATGCATATGTTAGTGAGCCAACACTTAAGCAAACAAAGGCAACTTTCAAGCACACTTAAAAGAGGCTAAGCATGGACTAATGACATGCAATATAAGCTCTGAAATCATGTTAAGATGATGCCAAACCAAGCAAACAAGATAGGCTAAACATGCAGCAATGGCCCAAAACTTAAGGCTAACAAGCCAAAATTCAAAAGAGCTATGCAATGGGAGCCTTGGTCGACCAAAACAACCAAGGACAGACCTTAAACATGGCAAAACAAATACGAAAGCTTCACAAAGCTAGGCCTAATACATGCTTGAATAAGGGTTAAAACCTAGGTGCATGTTAAGGCAACAAAATGGCATTACAAGGCATGTATGCTAAGCAAGCATGGTGTACCAAAACCAGCTAAAAACAGAGGCATATTATGACATAATAAGCACAAATATCAGCTAAGGCATGGCCAACACACACTTAAACATGGTGCTCCCTCAAGAGGCAAAAAAATGGCCCTTTTCAAGGACAACAATGAGAGGGGGTGGCCCTCTCCTTCTTAGGACCTCAAGGCACCATCCTCACCCCTAAAATCCCTCAAGATTTCAGTGGTGAGGAGGCGCAAACACTATGGTCCTGGAGCTCACACAAAATAGCACAAAACAAGGGCCAAACAAGATTTAAGAGGGGTCAAACAACCTCAAACCACAAAATACTCTTAACAAACTATTTAGAGGCCTTAAAAAAAGAACTTTTATGTGTTATATGGAAAGCCAAAAAATAGTTTCAAGATAGGTAGAAAAGCTTTGCAAAAATGGGGAATAAAAGGACAAGCTTCTTACCCTTGAAGATCCTCTTCAACAATGGAGCTCAATGACTTCTTTAAGTTGAAACCAGCTTCAAAACTCTAAAAACAACCCTCAAGGGTCTCAGCTCCAAGAGATGGTGTGATGGTGGGTGTTTGTGAGCAAAACTGAGACAAAACACACACTAGAGATATATAGAGATAGGATATGAACCAAACCTTAACCCTAGAACTCAAACCCTAAAATGGCTACCAAAAATGTCTAACCTCTTGCAACAAGAGAGAAGACCTCTCTTTATAGAGTTTTTTGTCTTGTAAAGCTTACAAGACAAGCTTCTAAAGAGAGGGGAGTCAAATGCATGCCAGCTGTGACAAAATATCTGCAAAAGCAGATGCACAGTAGTCGGCCGGCCAAAGATGCAATTGACCAAAAAAAGATAGCCAGCCGGCCATCTATAGTGCCGGCCAGCCAAACATTTGGCCGGTGGCCACAAAACATAGCCGGTGGCCTCAAGCCATGGCCGGTGATGGGTGGGGATGGTCTACAAGCCCTACCCTGCCTCTCAAAGGAAAACACAAATGTTTGGTGTCAAACCAACCACGAAATAGTCGAGTCGAGAGATCCTGAGGCAAGGCGCGTTGCCAAGGCCTCCGGGAACTCAAGACGAACACAAACAAGGGTGATCACTGAGTGTTCAATCAGTGATGTCCAAGTCTTGAGGATGGTCAAAAATGGGGTGTCTACAGTGTGACACATAACAATGCGAAGGGGATGCATAACAATGCAACCTAAGTGTAATGCATAACAATGCGGAAGGGAGGCATGACAATGCAAACTAAGTGTGACGCATAACAATGCGGGTGGAAGTACGCATAATAATGTAAGCAAAACGAGCGTGTCAACACAAGTAGTGAGTGCATAACAAAGCAACAAGTGGTGTGCATAACAAATGCAAGAGAGGAAAGTGTGCATAACAATGCGAGAATGAAACATGTGTGACAACGCGTGTGAAAAGTGCAAGATGATGCAAAAGAAATGCGCAACTTCAAATGTATGTTTGAAAGGAAATGCAGAAAGAGGAAATGTAAGCCTTGACAAGCATAATTCAACCATAACCTCCGATTTACCTCTCAGAAGGGTCATAACATACTTAAAAAGGATACACCTCGCTCTTTGATAAGTGACGATGAGCCATGCATCGAAGACTTGAATCGAAGTTACGCGGGAACATTTTCGCGCCGAAAAAGTGTACTTTTCTTGCCCTTTCCTGAAAGAAAAGAGCTTCAATCACCACCAAAACACACAGAAAGAACAATGGAGCTCTAAAGATCACTCAGGAGGGTGGCCGACCAGTTATATCAGTGGCCGACCAGTTGTTGCCGACCAAAGTGGTCGGCCGACCAGAAAAACTGGCTAGCCGACCAGTTTACCAAATCTGGGACAATTTTGTCTTTTTAAGGCCGGATCTTTAAATGGATAGCTCCAAATCACTTTTGCTCACACCCCCAAGGCCGAAATACATTTCTCTCCATCCCTAGATCCTTTTCTGTCTCAGATCTGCACTTTATACGTGTTTTCCAATGCCCCACGCGATGTTGTTTCGCGAAAACTTTCGATTCTCTTTGTTTTGAACCGATTAGAATTTGTTTTCGGAGCTTCTTTCTCCATTTCCACCACTTGAGGTAAGTTTGTCTCGAAGTTTGGCACCTTTTCCTGAGCGTTGACTTTTGTTGACTTTTTCTCTTCCCAAGAGTTGACTTTTGTTGACATTTTACAATTTTGGCTCATTTTGCTCATTTTTGCATCTTTCTTCAGATGGCTGATCATATTTTGTATGGCGGAGGCTCCACGAGGGTCTTGGATGAGCCCGACGTTATGCCATTACCTCCTAGGATACGGCCATTCGATTCAGAGACGTACCACCCGCAGGAGCATATCCTCCCTCCGAGTACTTTCTATCATTTCCCCGACTTCGCGCGACGGGCGCCTGCAGACTTGCTGCTACAAGAGCCTGAGTCTCATCTATCGCATCACGCGCGAGAGGTACGTACTTCACTTTTACATTTTCTACGAAGTAATTGATCTGCTTGTTCTGAACACATTCGCATACACAATGCTTCTGTTCATGCTTGAACACAACTTGCACACATCATTTTGTCTACTTGGCACGCAGCTTTCAACATAACACTTTGCTCATCTGGCACGCAGCTCTTGACATAGTATTCCATTCATTTGGCACACAGCTCATTTAGGCACACAACTTATTTGGGCACATCGCACATTTTGGGCAGACAGCTTATTTTGAGCACACAACTCATTTTGGGCACATAGCTCATTACACTGCTCAATCTGAGCACACAGTTCATAACACAGTACTTTGCTCAATCTGGACACGCAGTCCATAACGCAGTTTTGCTCAATCTGAACACACAGTTCATAACGCAGTTTTTGCTCAATCTGAACACACAGTTCATAGCGCAGTTTTTGCTCCATCTGAACACAGTCCATAACACAATTTTTTGCTCAATCTGAACACACAGTTCATAACGCAATTTTTGCTCAATTTGAACGCACGGTCCATAACGCAGTTTTTGCTCAACTTTGAACAAAGCGATCCATAAGCGATTTTGCTCAATCTGAACACACGATTCATAACGTAATTTTTGCTCGGATCTGAACACACGATCCATAGCAGTTTTGCTCAATCTGAACACCAGTCCATAACGCAGATTTTGCTCAATCTGAACACCACAGTTCATAGCAGCGATTTTGCTCAATCTGAACACACGATCCATAATGCGGTTTTTGATCAATCTGAACACATAGTTCATAGCGATTTTGCTCAATCTGAACACCTGATTTAGAACGCAGCTTTTGTATCTGAACAAAGCGATCCATAACGCAGTTTTTTGTAATTTGAACACCACAGTCCATAAGCGATTTTCTTGAATCAGACACGCGATATAACTGATTTTTGCTCAATCTGAACACACAGTTCATAATGCAGTTTTTTGCTCAATCTGAACACACAGTTCATAGCGCAGTTTTTGTTCAATCTGGACATGCAGTCCATAACGAAGTTTTTGCTCAATCTGGACACGCAGTCCATAATGCAGTTTTTGCTCAATCTAAACACACAGTCCATAACACAGTTTTGCTAAATCTGAACACACAGTTCATAACGCAGTTTTTTTTGCTCAATCTGAACACAAAGTTCATAACGCAATTTTTTTTTTGCTCAATCTGAACACACAGTTCATAACGCAGCATTCTGTTTAATTTTTGCACGCAGCTCATTTCATAACATACTATTCAATCTGAACACCCAGTTCATAGCACATCATTCTGTTTAATTTTTGCACGCAGCTCATTTCATAACACACTGCTCAATCTGAACACGCAGTTCATAACACAGCATTCTGTTTAATTTTAAACTAATTACATCTGTTCATTCTACCTGCAAGTATCCTCCCATTTCACACAGGGTTATGGGTCGATTATTGTCAGGGAGTGGTACATGGAGCTCCTAGATCCCGTTTGACATATTGTGGATGAGGCGAGATTTGGCCGATTCTGTATGGGGTTGTCACGTCATCTAGCGAGCAGGACCCTCATGGGTGCACTAGTAGAGAGATGGTGGGACACCACCAACTCCTTTCATTTCTCAGCTACTGGGGACATGACGATGACCCCGTCTGACTTCTCCATGCTAACGGGCCTCGACGTGGTGAGCCGGTCGATCCCATATGATGTAGATATGGGTGAGTGGGTGGCAGCTTGGGTTTATCTGCTCGGAGGCTGCCCACCGATCGACAGATCATCGAGCGAGTTAGGTACACAGGTTTTCTTGAAAGCGATCTGAGGGTCTATGCCAGAGACCTTTGAGGCCATCTGTTGATGCAAGGATTTTGATGTTCCTGCTCGGGGCAACCCTCTCCCCCGACAGGGGAAACACAGTTGGCCTTTATCTGATAAGTTCTCTGGTAGACCTATCACAGGTCTAGCACTTTGATTGGGGTGGCGCTGCCCTCGCTACCCTTTATTGCTACATGAGCGCAACCTCCATGAGTGAGAGACCATAATTGGAGGCTACTGGCGAGCCTGGGAGCTACATTCTGCCCTCTTGATTTACATTTATGATTCTCATTACCTGTACACTGCATACAATATTCTGCACTCAGCATTCTACATTTTCTGATTTTCATTATCTATAAAGCGCACCTGACATTACGTACTTTCGGCATACACTTTCGGCATTCTACATTTTGGACCCTTTGTCTTGCCTTTCCTGTTGTGGGTTTATGCTTACTTCCCGACACTCGCTCCCGAGCTTGAGGTTGAGGCACCTCTTGAGATCCCTTACTTGTGCAGATTTGAGGGTCGGTGCCGGTCTAGGCCCCGGGAGACTCTGCCATATCTCCGACAGTACTTTGACACTGTGCTGGCATCCGAGGTAAACCAGAACTCTCAGTTCTTCATGTTTTCAGCTTTGATTCATCTTGCATATTTATGGCATCTAATTAGTTTATGCACTTGCTATCTGCAGATTACTTGACAGCCTTGGATGGCGATGCCCGGGTCTCCACGGTTTCAGTTCCCTGGGGCATGGGCCACCTCCCGATATAGGGTTCTGTTTGAGGGACCAGCCGGCAGAGCCTGGTTTCTTGGGGATCGCTTCATATGTCAGACGATGGGCAATGTTGATCAGGAGGTCCCCTCAGCGCGTCCCTTGGACATGCGGTCCACAAAGAACCTCACTCCCTAGGAGGTCGAGGACCTTATGTTGGGTGTTGACGTAGTTCTATTCCTGGAGGAGGGGGATTACGCGACATACCGCTATACATACCTGATGCCTCCATTGACAGGTGCCCGTACCCTTATGAGGAGGGCTGCTGATATGCCATCATCGAGTCGCACTCAAGGTGCAGACGTCCCTTCCACTAGCAGGGCCGGTACATCGAGGGGTATGGCTAGATGGATGCCCTCGACTCGTCATTATGTTGGGTGGCGGATCTTCTAAGCGAAATTGGCTGGCGATATGGGACTTCTTACATGATTCCACTAGAGCCTCCGATGCTCGACCATCAATCGTAAATGACCACGACTCACCACCGATATGTTTCTGATTTTCATTTATCACTTTCGAGATATTTAGACATTCATTCATTCATTAATGACTTGAACTTGTATCTGCGACCTCCGAGAGATTATCTTGAGGGTTACTCGGAGTGGTGGTCTCACTCGAGAGCATGGTCTTCGCGGAGAGCGATCTTTGTCTGTTAAACATTCGATACTTTTCAATTTCCTTGTATTTATCATACTTCTGATGACATATTGAAACTAAACATTTCACCATATTGATTCATTGCAAGTATAGAGCACATCTGACACATCACATCCACATACTATATCTACATTCACAAACTCCACGCATCGTACTTGCATCTGATATACATATTCTGGCTGATGTATTCAAACTGCCCTTTTCAGGTTCCACTGTCGTGACCCGGGCCATCCAGGCCTTCTCGAGCAGCTGGGAGAGGGAGCTCGACTTCGCGGTAGGAGGCAGAAGCATCTGTCGAATCTGAGGAGTCGGCGAGGAGGAGTCGGCACATCTGCGATCGAGACATCTGCGGAGCATGGATGATGACTCTAATTTGATTCTGAGCGGAGGTGGCCGAGGAGGATTCGAGGGCGGTGACTCGATTCGGATGGTGGTGGTACGAGTGCTTTCGGTAGAAGAGGACAAAGAGGGCCTCTTGGTCTTGAGCTTGATAGCACTGATGTAGATGCTCCTTGCTTTATTTTTCTTTTTACATGTAGTTGTAGCACATTAAACAGCTTAGGCAGTTTTATTTTCTTCAAAACTTGTACTCTTTTGTAAAATGTTGTAAAAAGAAGCTATGATGGAATGAAAACGACTTTTTGTTCAAAAGTGTTGTACTTTACATTCTAAGCATCGCATCGCATTACTTTGCACAAAAATGGAATTGAATGGAATTTGAACATCATGTATTACCAAGTCAGGTAATAAACCGACACAACAAACTAAACAACTTAACTTACTAAGAAACAACAAAAACCTTAGCAAGTTTTCAACTCGATAAGCAACGAGCAACAACTCGATAAACAAAGAGCAATAACTCGATAGTCAAAGAGCAACAACTCGATAACCAAAACTTAACAACTCAAAGAGCGAATGCATTTTGAGACAAACAAAGTGACAAAATACATCCAAAACAGAGGTAAACTCGGACCTTGACTCTCGGCTACAGAAGCTAGAGACTCCTTTCTGGAGAGAAGAAACAACTGGAGACCAGCTTTTTTACTCATGGCCGACCATCATAGAAGCCTGCCGACCAGAAAAAGTGGCTGGCCGACCACTGAACCTGGGAACCTCCAGTTTTCTGACACTTGTCCTCCAAACAGTACCTTATCCTCCATAAAGGCTCCAGCTTCGTGGTTCCCTCATTCCAACTCAGTTTGGCACCAAAATGGAGACAATTCTCGTCCAAAATCTCACAAACTGGATCACCAACTTAGATGGCTCGAAAAAGCTACAATTTTGGGGTTTTGGCATAAATGCACTATTCACGCTGAGTCACACCCCGCTGTGATTTCCGTTCCTTGATGCCGCGGTAAGGTTTTGGAATCTAGTAAGACACGTCTTTAGCTTTGGCGGACAAGAGATATGTCCCACTTTCGAAGACTTCCAAGCTTTGATGGAGTCCAAATGCGACGAAGAGATTTTGCCACAATTCCGCTTTAGTCACGTCCAAGCCTTAGAATGGATGTGCGGGCTTACTTTGCATGACACTTGGTCATTGATCCGTGATGGGGAATTGGACATCCCTAGCTTGGTGTATCAATTTTCCGATGCTGGTGACCGCGACGACCATCATTGGCAAGGTTTTCGGTGACATGCGCTTTGGTTGTGCATGCTGTCACATTTCTTGCTTGCCCCAAGCTCTGGTGGGTTTAGCGGCTGTTTGATTGAGGTTACTGAGGGCTTGAAAGAGGGCAAGAGTTGCATCACCATGACACTAGCTGAGACATTGATGGGTTTGGACGCTTTCCATCGTCGAGAGATAACTAGATTCGCGGGGAGTCCACTACTGCTGCAGGTAATGTTTCCCACCCCATCTCACATATATTGCTCACATCACTCGGCCCTCAGGCTCAGTTTTTCTCACAAAACCCTTTTCTTACTTTTCTCTCAATGTACACCTCTCTATTCTTTAATCTCTCATTTTTCATCCCTTCCCAGATACGGTTGATGGACAAATTAAGGGTTGTGGACTCATGTCCGGCATATTCAGCTCGTGGCTATTTCTTCCGTCGACGTCTAGTCGATGCCCCTGATGAGGGATGGTGGTACGAGTGGATGTGTAGTTTGACTGCTCTTGACATTGCTTGGTGCTGCCCCTGGCTTAATCTATCGGCGATGAGCTCTGACATGACTTCGCCGGCCAGTTGATTGATTGGGTTGACACACTGTGTACTTTACTTCCCGTTCTGACTTCGGCGCCAGTTTGGACATGATCAAACTTGCCTGGAAGAGGGGATTGAGTACCCTGCTGCATTTTCGGTCCGAGGCACACAGCTAGCTGGAGGACAAGAGAGCTTCTGGCCCCTGCTCCCACTTTCAGTTGCACCCTCTCTGATGAGTGCATAAGCAGCTTGATGTCGAGGCACAGATCGGGCCCACTTTGATATCAGAGGCTTTGACCAGCTCTGGGAGGGGGCGCAGGAACACCTGACTTATCCATGCCCTGAATTTATTGCTTTATCAGTACTTTCAAGTTTTCTTTATGAATGTAATAAAAGCAACTTCAATTTGTATTCAATAGTAGGAGAACTCTGTATTGAAATCAATGTAATTGAAGGTTGTAGGTACTGAAAATTTTCTGTTTGGTCCAAAAATTGTCTAAGTTGTAAAAATATTAATTTGAACAAAATCAACTTTTTTTAAAACTTTTCAAAACCATTTTCGATATGTATAAAAAACTGGACATGCCCGAGATCTGTCACTGAGATGTACAACCCCAGATTTCGGCAACTGGAAAGTTGCCCCTAGTCTGAATAGCACTGCACTGGAGATCACAACCGAGTTCTTGGATGCAGAATAGACAAAGATGACCAACATGATCACACGGACAAAGTTGATCGGGGAAGTGTTTATGGCTGGATTTCGGAATGAAGTTGCCTACATATCCCAAAGATGGGATCAAGCCTTATGTAGTTCAGTTCGAGTTCACTCGTGTATTAACTCTCTCCTTTTGTGCTCTAACTTTTGCCAAGGCCACCCTTTCTGGGTTTTCAACCTTGTGAGCTCAGTTTTTATAATTTCAAATTTTTTATGCTCTAACTTTTGCCTAGGTCGCCCTTTCGAGTTTTCGTCCTAGCGAGCCTCTTAGGGATAATATTTCTTCAACTTGTCCACGTTGATCAGCTGGGAGAACTCTAGGCCATCTAGGTCCATCAGAATGACAGCTCCACCCGACCAGATAGATTTGATGATGTCACGCCCCCAACTCGCCCCTAAAAGTTCGGGCATGACCTATTCAGAAATGGACACTTAACCTGATATACATATCCTATGGGGCCTGAACGGATGCATTTAATATCATACAAAAATATAAAATAACATCCATTGAGCTACCACTACTATGCCAGGATCACAAACAGAACTTAAGGCAAATAAACATATAGTGACATGCATACGAGAATCTGGCTATGTCCATATACAATTACATATCCAGCCCTCGAGATTGGGCGTATAATAAAGACATTGAAAGGACAAGGATCATGTATACTTCAACCTTAGGCCGACAGACAGGGTACAAAACCAAAAGTTTAGCATTCTCCATTAAATGAGCTGCCTTCATTTAGGTGCCTGGACACTCTGAGGTTGACACAAGAGGAATGGATGCGATAGGTTAAGATTGACCTCTAGGTTGAGTGCCTACAGTAACAGACATGACATAAAGTGAGCCAAGCTCAGTGAATAATAGCACATAACAATTCAATGCTCAACTTGAATCATAATACATATCCATGCATTTATAAATAAAGAGATCATATGGTTAATTTGTTTCTGTACCAATTCCAGAATGGCCTTGGGCCCAATCTTAAACAGAGTGGCTTTAAGCCCTTAACAGTGTGGCATCAAGCACTTAACAAAATGGCATGAAGGCCTTAAGCAGAGTGGCATGAAGCCCTTAACAAAATGGCATTAAGCCCTTTCATGCATGTATGAATTCAAGAGGTGTCTCGTACGGATTCTAGAGGTGACTCGCATTGCAGTACTTAGTTCCGTATAACACTTTGTTTCATACCAGAAATATAGAATGGCCTTTGGCCTAATAGATCATACAGAATGGCCATAGGCCCAGATTGGCTTTAAGCCTAGTTCATATATGTATGGACTCAAGAGGTGTCTCACAGTTCTAGAGGTGGCTCATAATGTAGCACTTAGTTCCGAGCAGCACTTTGTTCCATACCAGTAATCAATAGGTCTTACAGAGCGAACCATTCATATCATGTCATACCATAAACAGAAACAAATTCATATATATTCTTAATTATGCTTGAATCATAAACAGAAATCAGAGTTCATGCTTGATTATACATGGTACATCCAATAGCGTTAAAAAATCAATATAGAGCATACTTGTTGGTTCCACAAAGGAACCTCCGGTACTGGGAACTTGTATCATAATTTATTCGAAACGTAACATATCAGACAATAGAGCATTTCTTATCATATCATGACATTACCGTACACTTAACAAGGACAGAATAATTCACATTCTAACGTGGGTCACATAATGATGTTAAACTTTTGCATTTATGTCGTAGATTCTAAACAACCTCAGGTCCATATCTAACACAACAAAACAACTTTAGATTCATATGGATACATATAGCTTTTCCAATTATCCTGATTTTTCGGAGGTGTCCACACTTGATAACTTATAACTGAATGGCCTATGGCCTATTAATAACAAAACAGTATGCTTACATATTTACACAGGATCCATTATTCAAGAATGAACATAAATTCTCTTTATTCATTAAGAAATGACGTAATCCACTTGAGGAGAATAGAATGTTGGTATTAACTATTAATCAGAAGCATACGCATTTGCTTAATCGTTCATATACGTTAACATAGTTGACCTGCAATTAACAGAGTACTAATGGTAACCGTTGCATCATTCACATGAGTTGACATAGTTAGTTTAGATTTAACAGAACATTGCTGATAATTATTAGCGAAAGTTAAGCACATTTTACAGATTGAACGATTCCAGAGATACGTGGATACCGTAGTTCCATAATGCTCATGCGTTCCATTTGTTCGTCATAAATTAATATAGCTATCTTGCAGATAACAACATGTTAGTATTCATTATCAACAGTAAACAAAACATACTGCTCAATAATGCCCTTAGATTTTCCAATCGACATATTGTTAACATAATTACTTACATGGAACGGAACGTTAACAATGAGAATCATTAATGATAATCAAATGTATGACCACAATACTACTACTCACAGTGCTATAGCGGAGCGCTTGACCCTCCCGAGGTATGACCTACACATGTGCATAACTTATACATTAGTTCTTGTTCTTTCTTTCGTTATTTCCTGCATCATTTTACTTGAGCAATTCTACGAGCATCTTAGGAACATCAAACATACATTTCAAAAATACCCGGAGGGTTAAGCACGCAAAAATAAGCGAGCAATTTTTTGCAACATGGGCGCCGCGTCTGCTTGTGAGCCCCATGTGTGGCAATGATCCCCGCATGTCTGGCGATTACAGCGATCTTGATCTAAAATTTTCCAAGCAAAACCCCATTTTTTGATAAGCTTGTATAAGGCTCAAAATAGGTTCTTTAATTGATGAAACATGATTCAAAAATCATATACAAAGATATTTCAAACATACAACAATCTCAATATGAATTGATTCCTCAATTCCTTGCAATTCACAAATATAATTTAAACATTTTGAATCCGTACCATAAGTTCCCATATATATATATACCATCATCCAAATCCATAAATGAGTTCAAATATGCAAAGATAAGGACTAGAATGGAATTCTTTTCCATATACCTTAACTTAACCCCAAATCAATTCAAGGATAACACATCTTTTAATTCAACCATCATCACAACATAACTTCAATACATACTCTAATTTGCATAATTAACAAAAGAAATCGTACTCATTTCCAATAGAGGAATGATTCTAAGTAGAACACACATACCTTGAGCTTTAAATCTCATAATCCCTCTTAACTTCTCTATCTTCTTCTTGATGAGCTTCCCTCAAACCCTTTCTTTCATTATTTCTCTCTCTCTCTCTCTCAGGAGATTTTTCTTGCAATGGCTCTTAAGTCAAGCATATAAGGAATATAGACATATATAAAAGGTGAATAGGACTAAATTCAATCGTTTAATCATTCCAAATTGAAATTTCACAGAAACGCTTATTATTACCTAAAAATTATGCTTATCTCAATTATGAAATTAATTTCGGATTATCAAGCCTCTAAGGCTCTCAATTTCTGATCCAAACATTCTAATTGTGATAGATGCTTTCCTTCCTAAACAGATATAGGTTTCAAATCATAAGATCCATGTGCTTAAACTTAATTTCTCATCAAACTTTACGTTAAACATTTAAATGCACAGAATAAGGGACTGAAAGTATATCAGAAAACATGTACGAGGGTCGGGTTATTACAGATGATGTAAGGGCCAGTCCAATTAGGTCTGAACTTGCCCCTAGGGTCATGAATGGGAGCTCGGTTGTCTTTGAGCACAAGATCCCCTTCTTTCAAATTCGTAGACTTAACTTTCTTGTTGAAAGCCCTGGCAATTCTTCATTGATAACCCAGAACATGATACAATGCTTTCAGCCTCCTCTCGTCAAAGAGCGTGAATTGTTCGAACCTACTTTGCTGCCAATCCGCCTCAGCTATCTGACACTCAGCCAATACCCGTAATGACGGAACCTCAACTTTGATAGGCAAAACGGCCTCCATCCTATAAACTAAGGAATACGGAGTTGCTCTAGTAGAAGTTCGAATTGAAGTCTGGTAGCCCACAGAGCAAATGGCAACTTATCTGGCCAGTCCCGGTAGGTTTCCACCATCTTCTGCAGAATGTGCTTGATGTTCTTGTTGGTGGCCTCAACTGCTCCGTTGGTCTATGGCCGATACGTAGATGACTTATGAAAAGCCACATTGTACTTCTTCAACAAGTTGATCATCTCCTTCTTGAAGTGAGAGCCATTATCTGAAATGATCTCATTTGGGACCCCGAAACGACAAATGATGTTGTTTTTTGATGAAGTTAGCAACATGCGAAGCCTTCAACACTGCGTAAGATTGGGCCTCAACCCACTTCGTGAAGTAATCTATCGCTACCAGAATGTACTCATGCCCATTGGACCCCTTTGGAGTGACAGCCCCAATCATATCAATCCCGCAGACTGAAAACGGCCATGGCGAAGTCATGTTGTACAGCTTCGACGGCGGAATGTTCATGCGGTTTGCATGGATCTAACATTTGTGGCATCGCCGGACAAAGCCAATACAATCCTCCTCCATGGTGGACCAGTAATTACCTTGTCTAAAGATCTTCCGGGCTACCATCACCCCGTTCATGTGCGCTCTGCACTCTCCTCCATGGATGGCCTCCGTCAGGCGCTTGGATTCTTCAGCATCAACACACAGCTTATGCATCCTGAGATGACCTCTCTTGTATAGTTTACCCCATAGACGATGAACTGAGTAGCCATTCTTCTAATTTCCCTTTTATCTTTGGCATTCGCCCCTGGTGGATACGCTTCCTTCTCCAAGAAGTTCCAGATGTCATAATACCAAGGATTCTATCTTGTACTTCATCTATGGCGGTGATCAGCTCGTAGGTTGGCACAAATTTCTATTCGATGATGATCGGACGCATCCGAACTCCAAAAGGGATGTCTATTATGGAAGATAAAGTTGCTAATGAACCTGTGAACCTGTTGTTCTGTCTTAACAGATGAGCACGTCCAAGGTCTGGTGCTAAATTCTTATCTTTTCTTCTTTCACTTTCATATCTCCTTTAGCTTGAGAGACAACAAGGTTCGAGTCCCCGATGACGTCCAACCGTTTTGCCCTTAGTTCTAGGGCGTCTTCTAAACTGGCAATACATGCCTCATATTCTAGCTCATTGTTCGATACTTTGAACTGGAGTTTGAATGCCAGAGGTATGAAGGAATTGTCTGGTGCTATCAACAACACCCCTATCCCATACCCGTATTAGTTTGACGCTATGTCGAAGTACATCGTCCAAGTTTCGTCTTTGACATGCAGAATGGCCTCGTCTAGGAATAGGTACTCAACTACTTCATCCCCTTCAACTGGGTGATTGGCTAGGAACTCCGCTTTCGCTCTCCCTGTCACTGACTTGTGCATCATGTACATCAGATCAAATTCAGAAAGCAGAAGCAACCAACGGGCTAGCCTACTCGTAAGTACTGGTTTCTCAAAGAGATATTTGATGGGATCTAATCTCGAAACCAGTATTACAAAGTGAGCTAACCGGTAGAGCCGTAGCTTCCTGGTAGCCCATACCAAGGCCAAACAAGCCTTTTCCAGCGGAGTGTAGCGGGTCTCGTACTCCAGCATTTTCTTGCCCATGTAGTAGATAGCTCTCTCCACTTTGTCCTTAGACTCCTGTGTGAGCATGCAGCCCATTATGTTTCAATCACTGAAAAGTACAGAATCAACGATTTCCCCGGCTTAGGAGGTGACAACACATGTGGGTTCTGTAAGTATTGCTTGATCTGTTCAAAAGCAGCTTGGCATCGGCCGTCCCATTGGAACTTCATTCCTTTCTTCAGGAGACCAAAGAGTGGTTCACAAGTCAAGGTTAATTTAGCAATAAACCGTCTTATGAATTGCACTTTACCCAGAAAGTCTCGCACCTCTTTTTCAATCCTCGGTGGTGGCATTTCTAAGATGGCTTTGATTTTGGAAGGGTCAACTTCGATACCTCTCTGTGTAATCAAGAACCCTAACATTTTCCTTACTGTAACACTGAATGTACACTTCTGAGGATTCAGCCGCAGCCGATACTCCCTAATCCTTTGGAAGAACTTCTGCAATGCGGTGTAGTGGCCCTCTCTCTCCTTGGACTTGACAATCATGTCGTCCACGTACACCTCCACCTCTTTATGGATCATGTCGTGTAATATTGTGGTTGCGACTGTTGATATGTAGCCCGGCGTTCTTATTAAGCGGCATCACCCTATAACAATATGTTCCCCACGGGGTGGTGAACGCAGTCTTCTCCTGGTCTTCAGGTGCCATCAATATCTAATTGTAGCCAGAAAACCCATCCATGAATGAGAGCAACGCATGCCCTGCAGTGAAGTCCACTAACTCGTCGATATGCAGCAGAGGAAAGTTGTCCTTTGGACTGGCTTTGTTCAAGTCCCTGAAGTCCACACATACCCAAATCTTGCCGTCCTTCTTTGGCACTAGAACTATATTGGCCAACCAAGTTCGGTATTCGGATACCAGCAGGAACCCTGCATCAATTTGCTTGGTGACCTCTTCTTTGATCTTGAGAGCCCAGTCAGGGCGGATCCTTCTGAGCTTCTGCTTAACAGGTCGGGCCTCTAGGTCAAGAGAGATCCGGTGCTGTACAATCTCAGGATCAATTCTGGCATGTCTTCGTAGGACCAAGCGAAAACATCTTTGAAATCTTTTAACAAAGCGACTAAGCGCTCGCGCTTCTCCGAATACAACGTGGACCCAATCTGGACCAGCTGCGGGTCCTTCTCAG
The DNA here is from genome assembly GCA_025200525.1 of Camellia lanceoleosa. Taxonomy (NCBI): domain Eukaryota; kingdom Viridiplantae; phylum Streptophyta; class Magnoliopsida; order Ericales; family Theaceae; genus Camellia; species Camellia lanceoleosa. Next base: position 25,178,482 of record CM045770.1, read on the forward strand.
TACCAATGTTAATTTGGGTGATTTCATCAACCAAGGGTTTTACGAACCTCTCCTACTCTTGATCAAGCAAAAATTTCAAAATCGGAGGGATTTCTTCCTCGTTGTTTTCATCGAAATTTTGAAAGTCCTGATTAATGCAATAAATTAAGGGCATAGAAAAGTACTTGAAGGCCATAGTCGCAAGATTCTCATTAAGGACTTCCAAGTCACCTGATTCCTCTGTTACAACAGACTCAAAGGAAAAAGAAAAGGACGACCTAGACAGGACGGTGGCATTCGGGTTGTCACCCCCAAGAATACCGGACTTAGACTCAGACGAGCTGGAACCTAATTCCAACTAAACGGACTCAGTGGAATCATATTCCGGCTCACTACGACCCGATGTTGCTCGATAAAGCCCTCCTCATATTGCCGACGAGAGGGTGCGATTGATGTGTCTAGAATGTTTGCGAGATGGGTTCGCGGCCGTTTCAATGCCAATCATGGACAGAAGCTATCCCCGAGCACTCATATGCGATTGAAGGATCTAAAAGTAGACAAGCCGATTACTACCCCATTGCAATCTCTGAGCTCTCGAGAATCCTCTCCCTGCCTTTACTCAACCTCGGTGGGTAGGTCTATCTGCTCCTCAATAACATCATCCCAAACAATTGGAAGCCAAAGAATATATTGAATCCGGCAACCGCCTCACTGCGTTCAACCATAGCTCGAAAGCCGCAGAACGGAAAGTCTTCCCCCTCTCGGACAAAGCGTCCATTAGGGTACCCTGGATGGGCCGGTGCACCAACTCATATGGCTTCCCGGTTTGCTTTGCTCTGGCCCTTCCGGCCATCTCCTTTCCTTTCCTCACCTAGTCCTCCTCGGTGGCGGATAACCTAAACCAAAGGTATCACGGGTTATCGTACTTGCCGATCTTGCTACGCCTTTCTGGCCACTTCTCCCTAATCCCATCCCAGTGATGTGCTGGAGCTTGTTCACGAGGTACACAGACTGTGCACTGACATATAATCGTTCATCAATAGCTAAGATGTTCTGTACAACCCGGGCCTTGGCTAGGGTAAATCCTGATAGGAACACATCCTCCGCGCCATGTTCAATCTCCAGAACTGGCGTAGAAACCTCTGGCGGGGGATAGATTGACGAATTCCCAAAAACAATAGCCACCGCCTTCCCGTGGGGGTACTTAGGCATCTGGTGCAGGGTGGAAGAGGCCGCCTTCACCTGGTGCAGCCACGGCCGCCCTAGGAATAGATTGAAGGTTGTAGGAACATCCAAGACATGAAAGTCAATATTGTGTTGTCCTGGACCGACCTTAGTCTGAATCTGCACAGTCCCCATCACTTCTCTGCTAGTATTGTCATATGCCCGAATCACCTAGGCAGTGGGTACGAAGTCTGTGGGCTTTAACCTGATTGCATATGCCGTCCTCGACAGACATACATTGATGGTGGATCCTATATCGAAAAGAACTAATGGTATCCATTTGTCTCTACATTCCTCAGAGATGTAGAGAGGTTTGTTATGGTTTGCGCCCTCAGCCGGCAGCTCCTTGTTAGTGAAGGTTAACATCGGGGAAGCTTCTCCCGGAAAGACTAACCCTACCAGTTGTTTAGGCGTGGTGTCAATTGTTAGCTTGGCCCTATCCATCGTAGAAAGGACGGTCTGTCTATGAACTCTTGAGGCCATAGGTAGTCCCCAAATGAAGATGTCTGCTTATATCTTCTTAAGCTGTCTCAGCACAACCTCGTTCTCGAGCAGTTTTTCCTTCTGCCTTTCTGCCTCCTTGTCCTTTCCAGACGCCTCTGGTTGATCTAGGTGTGGGGGCTTAAAGTACTACCCACTCCTGGTCATGTGATCTACCTCTCCAAGATACCAGGTATCATCCGGTTGGTTGTTCCCCCAATCTTCGTCTGTGTGGGCAAGACATAGGTCATCGTCCTCCCACCACATTCCGTCGGCCATCAAAAAGCAACTATCTAGTTCTGTTACAACTGTTCCTGTGCTCACAGCACATTCTGTCCCCACAGGGGCTTTGGCCTTTCTAGCCCTTTCCAGATCTTCGATCTTTTCATGCTCAAACTGTTTCAGTGTAGCCTGCTGCTCAGTAACCTCTGTACTAAAAGTGCTCTGATCTTGAGCAAAATTCTTAACACCGGTGCTCTCCGGTGGTTCTCTCTGTTCTTTAGCCAATCTGGCCACTGCTAATGTCCCTATTTCTGATAGATCCCGTTCTGGCTGAGACTGCTCAACAACATCTAGCTCGTCGCTGAGCCACCCAGTAGCTTCTGCTGACCCTTCCAGATCAAACCAGTTGACAGTCACATCTCTTGAGTCCTGTTCATTGAAAAATTGTAGATTCGTAATGTCCTCTTCTGGTTCCGCTAGGTCATCTAGCCCCTGATAGGTCCATCATCTCGAATTACACAGATTTCCGCCCCCACCGGCAATTCCACCTCTGGCCTAACCTGACCTGCTGACGTGATGTAACCACTCGGGTTATACTCAAGACTCGAAGACCCCTCAGGCTCTGACTGATCATTCCCATCTGTCCTCACAGTGGCCCTTGTTTTATCTTCGATAGTCACCACCACCAGTTCTGGTTGGGTTTGGGAGATATCCAACATGCACAAGTCCGTGCTGTCGGGAATGAAGACCTTCAGCTTGGGTAGGTGAGAAGGGGTGATATATATGCTCGGGTCATACGGGATGACCAAGGTTTGGATGAGGTTGATGCGTTTGGGAGGTAGAGCTTGGTTATGTAGTGGGAGTGGGTTGGTTGTGACATTTGGTTTCTCCAGAGGCACAATCACCTGGTTGTCAATGAGATCTTGAATCTTATGACGTAATCGAAAGCACTGGTCAGTTTCGTGACCATGTTGTTGGTGATAGGCACAGTAATTTGCTTGGTTATGGGAGGGGGGAAGTTTTTCTGGTAATGGCCGTGACTCTTGTGGCTTCAAGTGCCCTTTCTTGATTAAAACCCCCAAAGCCTTGCACAAAGGCATGTATAGTGGGGTGAAGGTTCTTTGGCCTCTGGGTGCATATCTGGTTGCTTATGAGCTACTTCCGGACATACCGGTAAAGGGTGTAGATGCAAGGGTTTTGGGAGGGGTGGTGGTGACCATTCCCACGTCTGAAGATCTGGCAACTGTAGCACTGCTTGTGCCTGCATTCGTACTGCGGTTGAATGTCCTCTTGGGCTGCTCCCTTTCATGGTCAATCAGACCTTGTTTCATTGTATCCTCGATCTGCACCCCAATCTCATGCAAATCTGCAAAGGTGGGAAAGTGGAGAACGATCATCTTTTGCATGAGCTTGGGCTGGAGGTTGCGCACAACCATACGAATCTGATCTTTGTCAACGAGCCTGATGGCCATCATCGAGGCGTTAACCCTCCAGTGGGTCACACAATCGGAGAAGCTCTCATTTGGTTCTTGCCTGGTGGTCTCGAGATCACGAGTTGTGACCTCGATCTGAGTGTTATAGGAGTATTGAGCTATGAAAGCCTCAACCATCTCCTCCCAACTTCTCTTAACGGAGTCCTCTAGTTTTGCATACCAAATGGCCGCTATACGGCGGTCTGGCCAAATGGGAAAACACGCAATCTAGAGAGGCCCATTGACCTTAGGATATCTAAAACCAGCCGTAAGTGCACCATAGGATCTCCAGACCCATCGAAGCGGTCTATGTGCGGCATTTTAAATCGGTCCGGCAGAGTTACGGCTGAGTAGGTATATCCACCCTCTATATCCGGAATGGATTTCACACCTTGAGACTTCCTGAAAAGCTTTTCTAGCTTGCTCACTTTTAGCGTTGTTGGATCCACCTCAAACTCAAACGGTGAATCAACTAGATTGGTGGGCGCTTTAGATAGCTAGGGTAGGATTGGGGGCGGAGCTGGCCCTGTTGGATTGTCCGTATTTTCCTGGACATTGGGTGTCTCCCTGAATATTGGAACTCTTGGTGGGCGAGGAGCTGGGTGTGAAGCAGATGCTCCGGTTTGCTACTGTAGCCTGGCAATTAACTTTTCCTGTTGGGTCACTACTTCTACTTGACGTGCAGATACTTCTGCCTAACGGATAGCATCTCGCTGCATGGCTTGCATACTTTCCTGGAGCTGACGCATCATTTCTTCCATGCCTGCCATACTGTATTGATCTATCTGAATAACCGGTATATGTTCCCTCTCTGCGAGAGAAACAGAACTCGGATCCCTATTGTACTCAGGTGGGGTAGACAAAGCCCTCTGAACTGACTGCTAAACTGATATCCTCTGCCTAACTTCCCTCCGTCTAGTAACCAGGGGAAATGAGTGGTACGTTGGTTGTCCGTCTATCAGATCCTCGGATCGATGAAGTCTATAGCCTTTAACCCAGAGTGCTTAGGGAATGTCTGCCTGGTCGGATGCAATTGTGCTAAACTACCTTGTAAAAAGATAAATAAAGCATAATAAGGAAACATACAACTAGCAAAACAGACAGCATAACGACTTAATTAAAGACAACACATAGTTGACATGACAACACGCAGTTGGCTTTTGTAAGCTGAGTACACTGTTCTCAAATGCTGTTTACTGTGCCCAAATGGCTGCCCCAAGTCTGATATCCTCGGATAAAACTGATTCCCAAACACTGATGCCCTCAGGCCTGATACCCAGACTTGCAAACTGATACATGCGTTCTTGTAGAGGCACACTCCCCGAAAAGCACATAGCAAGCAAATGAGAGCCAAAACACTACTATGTTGGGGTAGGGTTTCCCTGTCCTACTTTGTCAGGAGCTAAGGCTTCACTACGCACGCAGCGGTTTCAAACAACCTACAACCGGATAAGCAACCTGTCCTAGTTTTGAATAGTCACTACGGATTCCACTATGCACTAGGTCGAATGGTCAAGAAGGGTGCCCCAAAAAACCGAGGTTTGTGTTCCGTCGTGGCGAGCCATAGCCGGTCAGCCTTATGGCACGCTTTTCCAAACGAGCCTTTGACAAACCATTCAGGAATAGCATACGGTAAACATGGTGTCCTAGGCGCACCAATGCAAATGCAATGCAAAGAGACACATAAGTGTAAATAAAACAAGATATCATGAGTTCAAGTCAAGTTCTCTAATTTCCCTAGTAGAGTCGCCAGAAAATGTAGACGCGCCCCGCGAGAACTCCCCGATATCAGCGCGCGAATGGGGGCGTGAATCTCATTTTTGTTCTCTAGGCTACTATAGTTCGGACTTAATGTCTCGGTTCTTAATCTGATCTCAAAAAGTGCAATGTGGGACTGATAAATCACCAAAGAGTCCAAATCCAGCAAATCGTTTTGGAAAACTGATTTTAATAAAGAAGTGCAAAACATGGACTGCTTTGCCAGTTACAAAGTCACCACCTAAATATTTTATTTTGGGGGAATTTAGGAAACCCTGACTCGTGCCTAAGGCCACGTGTCCGTCATCACCAAAGTTGCCTTGGTTCGGGAACTTGGGTACGAGAGGGGAAGGTCATGCAATGAGCACCCCCGATCGCCTGATCAAAGATCGGCCTGTACTAAGCATGATATTTTGTTTTTGAAAACACATGTGTTCTTATTCCATTAATTAACCTAGAATTACTATGTGATACGCATAACATACAGATATAGACTAGATCACCTAAGTTGAAACAAAACATTACATATCCGTTTGTTTGAAAATGATTTAAAGTTTGCTACTCGCAAGTAGGCTAAAACAAGGATTTGATGAATTGTTCCAATTCAAGTAATCCAACCTTCACCGACAGGCATTCAGGCAGTTAATCACGTAAGCAGTTAGCCTCATGGTAAGCATGCTTTCATGGAAACATTAACACACATGCAGTATGCTAAAGCGTAAACACTCACAGTGTACTCCGAGCCAAAACAAAGAACTAGTTAGAAATCATGCATGATCCTAGTTCATGTTACGGTGGCTAATGCAACATATGCAAAAATGCAACTTAGATAGGCTCGGCTATTCTAAGATGTCATGTGAAATGCAATTTGATAACATGCTGTTGAACACGTATTCAAGTAAATGTATTGAAAATACAATGCAATTAGCATGATGCGCCGAGCCTGGTGCATGCAAAACAGATGAATGGATGCACACATGCAAAGCATAAGGTATGCTAAATGAAACATGCCCTAAAACAAACCATCATAAGCAGTTTAAGTAAAAGGGAGAAACAAATGGTGGTTAGAAGACATGCATCACACACACGCACGCTTATTACAACAGTTGGCCCTCTCGAGGGAGAGTCCGAATAAGAAGCTAACTAGCTAATCTAAGCTAATTAAACTAATTATTACACAATGAATAAGCTAATTAACTAATCCTTGTGGATGCGCCCCGGGGGGCTTCAAGCTACAATTCAGACTCAAATGTCACGGTTCTTAATCTGATCTCACAATGTGCGATGTGAGATTGATAAATCACCAAAGAGGCCAAATCCAGTAAATCGTTTTGGAAAACTGATTTTTGTAAAGAAGTGCCAAACATGGACTCCTTTGCCAGATACAGAGTCGCCACCTAAATATTTTGTTTTGGGGGGAATTAGGAAACCCTGACTTGTGCCTAAGGCCACGTGTCCGTCACCACCAAAGTTGCCTCGGCTTGGGAACTTTGGTACGATTGGGGAAGGTCATCAATGAGCACCCCCGCTGGTCCGATCAAAGATCGGCCTTTACTAAGCATGATATCTTGTTTTTGAAAATACATGCGTTCTTATTCCGGTTACTAGCTAGAATTACTATGTGATGCGCACAACACACAAGTATAGACTAGATTGCCTAATTTGGAACAAAGCATTGCATATCCGTTTGTTTGGAAATTGTTTGAAGTTTGCTACCCACAAATAGGCTAAAATGCGAATTCAATGAATTGTTCCAATTCAAGTAATCCAACCTTCACCCACAGGCATTCAGGCAGTTATATCATATAAGCAATCAGCCTCATGGCAAGCTTGCTGTCATGTTAACATTCACAAACATGCAAGATGCTAAAGCATAAAAACTTACCTAATACTCCGAGCCAAAACAAAGAACTAGTTAGTAATCATGCGTGATCCTAGTTTATGTCAACAACGGCTAATGCAACACATGCAAGATGTAATTAGAATAGGCTCGGCTAATCTAAGATGGCATATGAGATGCAACAATTCGATACATGTATTCAAATTGGAATTGAAATACGATGCAGTTAGTATGATGCGCTGAGCCCGGTGCATGCAATACGAATGAATGATGCAAACATGCATAGCATAAGGATGCTAATTGAAAATGACCTAAAACCAACCATCGTAAGCGGTTAAGTAAAAAGGAGAAAGAAATGGGGGTTGGAAGACATGCATCACACAGACGCACGCTTATTACAAAATTGTGTCCTCTCGACGGAGGGACCGAAAGAATAATACAAATCATCTAATTAACTAACTAACAAGCTAATTAATTAATTACACAACCAAATCGAAATAAATAACTATTCCAAGCTATTAAAACACTGAAACGGCCTCGAGACGAGGGATGAATGCATGCTCGGACGACTTTGCTCGAAAATCCATCACCACGCTTCATGTTTCCTCTGTTTGCACTGCTCCGTACCTCTGAAAATTGTGCCAACTTCTGTGACACTTCTGAACCACCTTGTGGGCATGCTGTGAGGCCATCAGCCAAGGTAAACTGGTCATCGACCAAAAATAGGGCTCTCGGCCAAATGTTTGTTGCCGATCGACACTGAACATGGTCGATCGACCATCTCTTCTTGTGAAAAGCTCCTATTGTTGCAGCAGAGGAGAAACAGAGCATGGCAATACATTTACAAGACAATGTCTGCACAACTACACCCCTTATCATGTTCAATGCGTGATGGCCAAAAGAGTGAAGTGTGCAATTCATTATCAAATGAAATGCACAAAACACATAAGGGGTCCCAACCTTTATCATGCTTGATCAAGAGGCAAGGGATGCACACACAATGCAATGAAACCTAAGCAAGTAAGGAAACATGCAAGCAACTCAAGCATGCAACAAGATTATGCAATGCAACTAACATGCAATAGGCATACAATCTAAATATGCAAACATGCATAGCACGCAACAACATGCAAAATGAAGCAAGCATGCAACAATATGAAAAGAGGGACTTAAACTAAACTGGACAACTCTTAAAAATGCCTAAATCAGTGGCCAAATGCTAAGAAATGATGGACAAAAGTACATACAAACATGCATATATAATGGCTATCACCTAGGCATGGGAGTGTAACAAGCCCGCGAGGGACCTCGCTACAGTTCGGACTCGATTTTGTCGCGGTTCTCAATCTTGAACCAAAGAGTCCAAATCCGGCAAATCGTTTTGAAGGAAAACAGATTTTTTTGAAAGAAGTGCCAAACATGGACTGCTTTGCCAGATAACAGAGTCGCCACCTAAATATTTTAAAATGGGAAATTTAGGAAACCCTAACTCGGTGCCAAAGGCCACGTGTCCGTCATCACCAAAGTTGGCTCGGGAACTTGGGTACGATTAGGGAAGGTCACATCGTGAGCACCCCCTCTCGCCCGGTCAAATACCGGCCTCTACTAACCATGATATCTGTTTTTGAAAACATTGTGAGTTCTTATTCCGATTATTAGCCTAGGTTACTATGTGATGCTCGCAGCAAACAAGTATAGACTGGGCCGTCTGAATTGGAACGAAACATTTCATGTTTGTTTGTTTGAAAATGGTGTGATGGTGCTACCCTCAGGTAGGCTAAAATGCGGATTTGCCACCCTCAGGTGGGCTTAGAAAAACAGTGATGTTGCCACTATTTAGTGGGCTTAAAACAAATAGTCAATGAATTGTCCCAATTCAAATAACTCAACCTCCACCCACAGGCATTCAAGGCAGTTATATCACATAAGCATTTAGCCTCATGGTAAGCATGCTATCATGGCAACACTCACACGCATGCAAGGGTGCTAAAGCATAAAACTTACCGAGTACTCGGCCAAAAGCAAAACTGATTAGAAATCATGCATGAATCCTAAATATACTGAAATGCCTAATGCAACACATGCAAAGATGCAACTATAGCAGGTTCGGCTATTCTAAAACATGGCGTATGGAATGCTACAGCTAACATGTATTCAACTTAGAATTGAAATACAAGTGCAGTTTGTATGATCTTGGCAGTCTTGTGCAAAATAGATGAATGATGCAAACATGCTGTCATGCTGTATGCTAATTGAAATATGCCCTAATGTAACCAACGTAAGCGGGTAAATAAAAGGGAGAAAGAAATGGGGGTTGGAAGACATACATCAGACTCACACACCCTTATTACAACATTGCCCTCGCGCGGAGGGTCCGAATAAATAATATCTGAGACCGAATAAAAGAATAGTACGATCAAATATACAAATTAATAAATATACAATTTCTTAATTAATTAACAAATTAAACTAAGAAAGCTGTAAACTGGCGTGCAGGCCAGGGGGCTGCCTTGCTATGATGAATAGTGCTTGTTAGGCTGCCTTGGGCGGAAATCCACTAGGATGCCCCAATTAGCCTCTGTTTACAGTATTTCTCGAAACGCGTGCCAAACTCTGAAAATCTGCTGATCCTTAATTTTGCTGCAACAGAGAGCAGGAAAAGGGCATAGCAATGTATTTCACAAATATATGCATGCCTCGATCCTCGTGCCACCAATCACGCACATCGATGCATGATGGCCGAGGCATTGCACAACTCAATATAGGATGAATGCATATGAATGCGACAACAAAACCTAATCCCATCATGGGTAATCCGGAGTGTCGGTGACTTGGGAATTGAGACTCGTTCCGTTACTCGGAGTACAAAACGCGCCTCGTTTCCCGTGCAATATGCATGATATGCATGAAATGCAGCTAACATGTGATATAGCATGCACAATACCATGAAAATGAGCAACCTCGAAATGCGTGCACACGGGCATGCAAACCGAGGTAATGCATGAATGCCATCTAAGATACAACCTAGTATGCACAATTCGGATGAAAATGAGATGAAAATAAGATGCCTCGAAAAGCGTGCACGCAGGCACGCAAACCGAGGCGATGATGCGAAATGCAAATCGGATAAAACCGAAGTGCCTCGAAATGCGTGCTCACGGGCACGCAAACCGAGGCGATGATGTGAAATGCAAATCGGATAAAACCGAAGTGCCTCGAAATGCGTGCACACGGGCACGCAAACCGAGGCGATGACAAAATGGAATGAAATGGCATACGGAATGCAAATTGGGCTTACGCCAACATGAGAGGTCCTCAGCCGCACTCACATAGGCTGCCGTCGGATAAAACAGAGGTGCCTCAAAGTGCGTGCCCACGGGCACGCAAACCGAGGCGATGATATACAAGCATGAAAATGGTACAGAAATGCAATGATGGGCTTATACCAACATGAGAGAGCCTCAGCCTACTCACATAGGAAGCCGTCGGATAAAAAAGATGCGCCTCGAAATGCGTGCACACGGGCATGCAAACCGAGGAATGTATGAAATAGCATATGGAATGCAGTGATGGGCTTACGCCAACATGAGAGAGCCTCGGCCGCACTCACATAGGCTGCCATAATGATAAAAGGAGATGCCTCGAAATCGTGCTGCACGCACGCATAACCGAGGAAATGCACTAAGGCATGAAATGACATGGAAATGAGATGTAAAATGCAAATTGGGCTTACACTAACATGAGAGAGCCTCAGCCGCACTCACATAAGCTGTCGTCGGATAAAAAAGAGCTGCCTCGAAATGCGTGCACACGGGCACGCAAACCGAGGCGATACGGAATGACATGCGAAATGCAAATTGGGCTTATACCAACATGAGAGGGCCTCACCGCCGACATGGGATCTTAGATGAATGAAAAGCAGGCGCCTCGAAGTGCGTGCCAGCACGCATAAACCGAGGCAATGATAAAAAGGCACAAAATGGCATGGAAATGATATGCAAGTATGCAAACTAAATTCCAGCAACTAAATGAAGGGAAAACAGCCTCAAAATGCTGATAAAAATGCACCCGATGCCCAGAATGTTCCCGAAATGTGATATTTAGCCCCCGAAATGGCCTACAGCTATGCTATACATGAAAAATTGACACATGAAAGCAAAAATAGTAGCAAGGCAGCCCCAAAAATAGCATTTTTACAATACAAAACATGGCCAAATAGTAAGCATAGATAGGGCAACAATGGTATGCAAGAATACGGGAAAAGAGAGGATTTACAAAGCAAGTGATATCTACAATGCTCAAACCCAAAAAATCAGTTCTACAACATTAGAGAGGGACTAAAAATATGCATTTTTACAGAAGATGAGATCCCCAAATTCAGTGTGTAGATATACAATACATAGCATGCAAAATAAGGGTCAAAAGAGGTTTATAAAGAGAGGTATCATAAGCAATGACCAAAAAACTTAAGACCCTTAATAAAACTTTAATAATAGACCAAAATAAGACACTTCACAAGCCTGATGAAGGCCAGAAACAGAAGCTAGAATGGCCTAAACAAACATGCAATTTTACGGTAAATTTGAAGAATTTCAAAGCAAGTACCAAAACCAATTACCAAATGGCTTAAGACCCTTCACAAAGCATGATATAAGGACCAAAATAAGACTCCTTCAAGGCATGATGAAGGCCAAAAACAGAAGTCAAAATAGTCTAACAAAGCATGCAAGATAGGCATAGAACATGGATTCAAAGCAAGTGTATGATAGAGGAGGCAAACATGGTTGAGCCCTTCTTAAATGTTTAAGAGGGGCTCAAAATGAGCACAATATCAGTAGGTTTCATACTCCAACTCAGATCACAAATAGGCTAATTAACTCATGCAATTTTACGGTAAAATTGAAGAATTTCAAAGGAAGTGCATGCTAGAGCCACCAAACATGATGGAGCCCTTCTTCAATGTTTAAGAGGAGCTCAAAATAGGCCTACTAACAGTTTATGGTATGCTCGAAATCAGATCACTCAAAAGCCAAACAAAGCATGCAAAATAATGGTATAAAGAGTGATATTGAAACAAGTGTATCATGGAGACACCAAATGGGGTTGAGCCCTTAATCAAACATGAATATAAGCTCAAAAAAGACCTAATCTCAGTGAAGGTCGGAGCTCAAAACAATAAGAAAATGGGCTTAAGAAATGGAGCAAGAAAATGCTACAAAAGAGGGAAATGGAGACTTACCCTTGTAGACCTTCTCTTTTCTACTTCTTGGCTTGAGAAATGTTGCTTCTAAGCCTCTAAGAACCTCTCCTTGCTTCTGGAAATGGAGTGGTTATGGGGATGCTTGATGGTGATGAAGAAATGGCACCAAACTTGAAGAAAAAGACTTTGGAGCTATGGAAAATGGAGAGAAAATGGTGTATCTATCTCTCAAAAATGTCTAACAATTATCCAACCTCCTAAATGATGAAGCAAAACCTCCCCTTTATAGAGCAAAAATGCACCAAAAATATCCAAAAAGCACCAAAATATCTAAAAAGCAACAAAATATCTAAAAAGCAACAAAAATATCTAAAAAGCAACTCTCTAATCCTCCATACACTTGCTGAGACAATTGCTGGCCTCCCACCTCCAGTTATCTTCTGGTGCTAAAAGCAGTACTCGCCAAAATTGAACAAAAACTAATGCAAAACGAAAGCTCGGGGACCAAAACCGCGCGGGGTCCCGAAAATGGGCTGCAGGCACCGAAAGTGGCGTTCGGCCACGAAGTGGGTATCAGAGGCCCCAGTGTCCTTCGTTATACTAAAACAGAGGTACCTGCCAAAAATGAACGAACAACGATGCGAAATGAATGCTCGGGGCCTAAACCGCGAAGTTTGGGGTCCCGAAAATGGGCTGCCGGGCATCGGAAGTGGTGTTCGGCTGCGAAGCGGGTCTCGGAGACCCCAGTGTCCCTCGTTATGCTAAAACAGAGGCACTTACCAAAAATTGGAGAAATCGGAGATGGTTGGGCGGTCCCGAACCGAGGCACACGGCAGCGATCCGAAAACCGGAACCAGCTCGAAATGGGCAAAATGGCCTCACGGCCACAAAACCCTGCCACCGAGAGATAGTCTGGGACCACTCCCTCCCCTCAGAAAGAAAATAGAGAAACCGAGCACAGTTCGCAAACCGAGACAAGGCAGAAGAGGGTTCGAGTCCGAGGTAGGGCGCCTGGCAACTCGAGACTTCGAACGAGCACATCATGAAACATCACCGAGCGCTCAAGCGGTGGCGTCTGAAGTCTTAAGGTCGGTCAAAAATGGGGTGTCTCTGATTGCCCCTCTTGTGAACTCGAAAGTCATAAGAATGACGGAGTGAATGTCAAAGCCTAGAGACGACCCATTTTTGACAAGGCCAAGACTTAGACAATCATACAAGATAAATAGAGATATGTATGCATGAGCGAGGGCAAAATGCAAATGGTATGCAAGAAGCCGGATGTAACAGATGTTCGTAAATGCAAAAAAGTCAGAATGAAGCGGTATTGACAAATAGATGCAACGATTGAGACATACTCAATCACTGGACTCGTGAGTGGAGGAAGAACAAAGAGAAAATCAAGCAGGGCGTGTTCACGCAACCTAAGATAAATTCCAAACACGCTGAAATTGTAAGCGGGACACTCAAACCACGCCGAAATCGTGAGAGGAGGTCCAAAACAACCACCAGTGTGTACGCAACACAACCCGAGATAAATTCCAAACACGCCAAATCGCGTAAGGAACGGAAAGAGAGACACACAGGAGCAATCCGGTGTTATGGAATGGTGTGAGCACCGAACGTATTCCAAATACTTTTAACCGAAGGAATGGTGTGAGCATTGGAACGTATTCCAAATACTTTTAACCGAGGGGAATGGTGCGATTGCATATTCCGAATACTTTTTGCTGGAGTGATGTGGTGTGGCATGGAAATGTTTCAAATAATACTTTTAACCTTAACGGGCGTGGGAAGACCGATATTCCAAATACTTTTAACCGAGGAATGGTGTGAGCATTGGAACGTATTCCAAATACTTTTAACCGAGGAATGGTGTGAGCACCGAACGTATTCCAAATACTTTTAACCGAGGAATGGTGTGAGCACCGAACGTATTCAAATACTTTTAACCGAGGAATGGTGTGAGCCTTTGGAACGTATTCCAAATACTTTTAACCGAGGAATGGTGTGAGCACCGGAACGTATTCCAAATACTTTTAACCGGGAATGGTGTGAGCACCGGGCGTATTCCAAATACTTTTAACCGAGAATGAATGGTGGAGCACAGAACCTTGCGTATTCCAAATACTTTTAACCGGGGAATGGTGTGAGCACTGGAACGTATTCCAAATACTTTTAACCGAGGAATGGTGTGAGCACTGGAACGTATTCCAAATACTTTTAACCGAGGAATGGTGTGAGCACTGGAACGTATTCCAAATACTTTTAACCGAGAGAATGAATGGTGTGAGCAACTGGGCGCGAAAAAGAATAATAGTCGCAAGTGAAAAGGTGCATAACAATGCAGGTGAAGTGCGCATAACAATGCAAGTAATGAGCATAACAATGATAGGCAAATGTGCATAACAATGCAACGAATGAGCATAGAGTGATTGATACACAAAATGAGCAGAGTATGATAGACATACTAAAGGTGAACACAAAGTGTTGTAGATGCACTATATGAACAAGTGTGATTGATACACTAAGTGAGAATGTGTGATAGATACACAAAAGTGAGAATGTGTGTGATTGATACACTAAAGTGAATAATCTCAAATGGAACTTCTTTGAATGAACCGTACATACAATATCGTGCATGACTAAGAAAGAAACTTGATAGGGACAATGCATTACAAGGCATGATGCTTAAGGAAAGCAAATAAATGGACAAAGCGGCGCTTTAGAAAGCACCTCCTGAGGTGAGTGGCGGTGAACCGCTCTACTCTGACGGGGATCTCCCCTCGTGCTCTTCGAACACTTACCTTCAACTCACAGTACAAAGGCTCTGGAATGCTGACAAGGGACATCATCGGTATGTAAGAGCTACGGCTGCTACTTGTGTTCCTGATCATATTCACAACTTTCCCTATTCTCCAACGGGGTGACAGACTAGGTTGGTTTAGTATCCAGAATTGAGGTGCATACACTTGCTCTCTCAACCTATGGGGCTTCCATACAGATTTCAAGCCGAGGGCGCACCTCTGGGTATTTAAACCAGACTCTAGTCTCGGAAATCCCGAACCTTTGCGTTCTAGGCCACGGCCATTTGAACTCTAGTTTCCACCGTCGCAGTTGGTCTCCTAGGAACTCATCGCAAACACGGCCAGGATGCCTCTGGCAGGGAACGATACTCGAGGAGAGCACGTCTGATCGCCATTCTGGCTTGAAGTAGACTTGATCTTGAGCTTGTGGTAGAGGCACACTCATACTTCGGAGCATTGACAAAACCTGACAAGGTGCATATGGAATGCGATCTCGGAGATTACTGAAGCTGGAACAAACTCAGATGCCCAATATTTTCCTCTTTTGCTTTTGCTTTGCAGTTCGGAACCATAGCTTTAGATAGGTCCTGGTTTACTGTTTTCATATGACCTGGGTTGAACCCTGCGGTTTTATGAAAGAACAAATTCTGTTTTGCACAAATGTGGAGAACGGCACGGCACTCGGAGCACAAAACGATTTTTTGAAATTGAGAGTGAGCATAAGTTCTCAACTGGGTATTGAGCCTCTGTTGAATACAAAGACACTACGACTCAACAAGAAAACAAAAGGCACACAACCTAGACACATCGAGTAACACTCGAGACGACTCAAAACAAGGATCGAGATAAAACAAAAGACACGACACTCGGGCGTGCACGGGAACTGTTTCACCGGGTAGTGTTTCCCACCCTTTCTCATTTGTGGTTCTCACATCACTTGGCCCTCAAGCTCGGTTTTTCTCACAAAACCCTTATCTTACTTTTCTCTCATCGCACATCTCTCTATTCTTCAATCTCTCATTTTTCAATCCCTCCCCTGGGTGGTTGATGGATAAGCAGAAAGTTGTGGGCTTTTGCCCCTGGTATTCTACCAGATTCTTCTTCTTCTGCTCACAACAGTGAGTTTCTCCCACAGAGGGGTTGTGCTACAACAGGATGTGTAGCAAATCTGCAGCTGACATCGGTTGATGATGCCCTGCTGGGGAGTTTGGACGTGATCAGATCTGTCCAGATGATGGAGTGGAATATCTTGGCCCATTCTAGTTCGTGCTTCGCACTTGGCTTGATACCTCGTTGCGTGGAGGATGTGAGAGCCTTCAGCCCTTTGTTGTGCCCTTTCCTGGCGAATACGGTGCCCTTTCCGGCGAGTAGAGTGCCCTTTCTAGCAAGTATTTTGACAAAGGGGAAAAGACAGAACTCCTGACCCAACTGTGCCCCTAGTTCATTGTTTTGACCATTTTTTGTTTTTGGCTTCTACTAAAACAATTTTGACCAAAATGAGAGTAAGATTAACATGCTTGTTCAATTTTGATTTAAAATCATGCAAGTCAGGCTATGAGCACTGAAAAATTTCCTTTTTTTTTTTGGTCCAAGAAATGGTCC
Source organism: Camellia lanceoleosa (assembly GCA_025200525.1). Classification (NCBI taxonomy): domain Eukaryota; kingdom Viridiplantae; phylum Streptophyta; class Magnoliopsida; order Ericales; family Theaceae; genus Camellia; species Camellia lanceoleosa. Next base: position 25,195,063 of record CM045770.1, read on the forward strand.
AGTTTTTGGAAAAGATGGAACAATTTTCGAGAAAATAGTCAACCTCAGTAAAAATTTTCAAAAACTATTTTTGCAAATGGTCACTGCTCAACGAGCACGGAACCTACTCCTGAGATGCACAACCTCGGATCCAAAGAAAACTGCCCTGTGCTTGAAGAGAGCTGCATGGCAACGGAAAGTTGCCCCTTGTTTGGAATGACACCGCGGCGTTTTGAATGGCAACGGAAAGTTGCCCCTTGTTTGGATGATGCCACAGCGCATTGTAGTCAATCCTTAGAGCGATGAACACAACCAAATCCTTGGATACGGAGAAGACAAAGATGACCAAAACCATCACATGGACACAATCGAATTTGAATTGTTTTACGGCTGGACTTCAGAATGAAGTTGCCTACGTATCCCAAAGATGGGAATCAACCCTTACGTAGTTCGGGGTCAGGGTACACTCGGGTATTTAACCTCTCCTTTTTATGCTCTAACTTTTGCCAAGGCGCCTGTTGCAGGTTTTCGACCTTGCGAGCTTTGTTCTTCTTTCTTTTTCTTTTTTTCTTTTCTTTTCATCTTTTTCTTTTTTTCTTTTCTTTTCTTTTTTGCATTTTTCTTTTTTCTTTTTCTTGCTCTAACTTTTGCCTGGGTCGCCCTTTTAGGTTTTCGGCCCAATGAGCCTCTCAAAGGGTAAAAGTGTAACAAGTCCATGCCAAATGGTTTTGAGATTGAAGCCCTCTGTATTCAGGAAAGTGGCTGTTGTATTGATTTGCAGAAAGATCCACCTTTGGCTCTCCGAGCGCATCGGATATTTTTTGTTTTGCCCCTAGTTCGAGGGGTGCTTCTGTTCTAGCTTTGCAAGCTTCTTCTGATGAGGTCTGACCTTCTTGATCTGACTTTGGTGCCTCATGTTCGAGGGCTGCTTCAAATCTAGCCACACAGGCCTTACATTGTGGTCGACCGTTGAACATTCTGAATGCACGTTCAAGGTTTGAAAGCAAAGGGGGGCGAGTCTCGAGACCGAGAGCGATCCTAAGCTGCACAATCTCAAGAGCGATTCCACACATGTCTTCGCAAGACCGCGCAAAACATTTTTTGAAAGTTTTTAAGAAAGCGACAAATCGCTCGTGCTGAAGACAGTGTAGGATCAATCTGGATCAAAGCCAGGGTCCTTCTCAGTACTCACACTAACAAGCATGATTTCATTCATTAAGGGCTTAGCATGTCTCTCTTTCTCTCAAATAATCAAAGTTTTGTAAATCCCGAGGAATTCCTCCCTCTTTGTTTTCACCACAGTGTTCAAAAAGTTTTGAAAAACTCAGGTCATTATGATGACTTCAAGGCATAAGAGAGCAGGTGGAATGCACCGCCATTTCATTCAAATCCTGGCACAACTAGCACATGGCAGAAACAAATGCGAGAGCGTGGAAATTACTGCTGTTTCATTCAAAATCTGTTGGCATAACTGGCTCCCTAGCAGAAACAGACTCAAAACAAAGCAAAAAGACAAATAGAAAACAAAATAGTGATGTCCGAGGTAACACCCCCGGAATCACCCGACTCCTATACAATAGGACTGACTCGGTACAACAAGACAGACCCAAAACAAAAGAGATTGACTCAAAACAAAAGGACAGACTCAAAACAAAATAGCAAAACTGACCCAATACCCAAGTCAGAAAGCACAAAAACTGGTATTTGCACATTGCTCAGAACAGTGCGTGCCATTCCCACGTCTGGAGTTGATCGAGTGCCGCCCGCAGGTGGTTCATCCCCCGTTCACATAACATTATCCCCCAAGTTCACTGACCCAGTGCCGATAGACTTTGCTGAGCTCGGCGGGAGGATGACCCCGTTGTCAAATAGATCCTGTACTTCATGGCGAAGACGGAAGCAATTGTTGGTAGCGTGGCCGGTTTGCTGATGGTACTCGCAGTACTGGATAGCATCATGTGTAGCCGGAAGAGGGTTCGGGAGAGGCCGAGGCTCAAGGGGTTTGAGATGGCCTTGTCCAACAAGGATTTGGAAAGCTTTGGACAAAGGCATGTGGAGGGCATGGAAGACCCTCTGACCTCGGGGTTGGTACTTCTGGGTTTGTGGATTTTTGTTGGACGCACCAACAGAAAGATTGGCAGGTGCTGGCCTGGTTTGCTGATTTCTTCCTAGTGGAGGATTAGAGCTAACAGGATTGCCTCTGGTATAACGGCCCTTCTCCCGGTTTTCCCTTTGATTCGGACTGCCCCCAACTTGAGTAGCGAAAGTGTCATTCACAGCTTTTGCAACAAATGTGAGCACTTGCTCTTTGTTCAGTCCCTCGGCTTTCAAAGCCTCAACAGCCAACAGAAGATGCTCATGGGGATCTATGCCTGCCCCTACCTTGTTCTTTCCACTCGCTCCCACTTTGCCAAGGGATTGGTCTTCCTCATATGTAGCCCGCCCCAAGACTGGGGAGCCTTTTGACATGAAATTCCCATCATGTGGTGTGGTCGATGATGGAGCCAATGTGCCAGAGGCCAGATCGGTCACAGTTCTTTGAAGATCTTTTATCATTCCCATCAACTCAGAGGTAGTGGGTTCTCGGGTTTGAGATGATTGGGGTTCCGCTGCACCCATCATGCATAAGTCCGTGCTTTCTGGGATAAACACCTCAGGCTTGGGTAGATGGGCCGGGGTGATGTATATACTGGGGTCATAGGTGGATGGCAGTGTATAGATGAGATTGAGCTAGGCAGGAGATGTTTGGTCATTGGGGTCTGAAGGTGGAGCTATCGTCCGGTTGTCGATGAGATTTTGGACCTCATGACGAAGGCGGTAGCAACGGTCGGTGCCATGACCGCGCTGCTAATGGTACATACAGTACTTGGCAGGGTTATGTTTGGCTGGGAGTGGGTCGGGAAGAGGTTGAGGATCGAGGGGTTTGAGATGCCCTTTCTCCATCAGGAATTTTAGTGCGCTGGTTAGGCTCATATGGAGAGGGGTGAAAAATCTACCCGAAAGCCTCGGGCCGCTATTTGTAGGTCGCCTCAAAAAAGGATCCTATGGCGATCGTGGTTGACTTTAGCGGGTTTGAAACAAGTGTTACCGCTAGCATTGGTGCTCCGACCGAAACCCACGGCAACCTCGGTGGACCCATCCTCAATGTCGTGAATGGAGGTAAGGCCTTGTGCCCTTTGAATTGCTTCTCAAGGTTTGCAATTTTCACCGCAATGGATTGCATTTATTGACATCGAGGGACGAAGCCTCTCAAGAGGGTCGCACTGAGGTATGGAAATTGAGCTTGAGTCAACCTTTCTCGGGATTTGGACCGCAAATCTTCACCGGGCAGATGTGGGTCAAAGTTCGGTTGGGGTCCCGGTTGGTGCGAGGCAGATGCCCCAGAGATGCGTGCGTTCAAAGATCGGTCTCAACCTGCATGGCAGTTCCCTGATTCAACGCTGCTATCACGGCCACAAATTCTTCCAACCCGTGCCATCACGGTCACGATTCTGAACAAAGGTGATGGATCAGATCGACGGATCAGATGAGTCAGTGAGCCCTGTATGGCCCTTTGTTGCCTTGCCTCAACGAAAGAACACCGGTTTCTCTTGAATTGAATCTCTGACCTAACAAAGTCTACCTGCACTAGTCCAATGTACCCGGGGGATATTGGAGCCTTCTGAAGCTATGGTTCCAGGACTACCTAGCAAAAGAGAAAACACGCAGCATCTCAACCTGATTTCACCAAAACGGATATGAGCATAACAGGATGACTGTGCCCTCTACTGAATTCTGCTCCCAAAATTCTGCCTCAAATCTGATACCCTCGGGTAACTGATTCTCAAATAACTGACTGATGCCCGCAAGCCTGATGCCCAAACTCATTGACTGATACATGCATTCCCTGTAGAGACGCACTCTAACAAGCACATAACAGATAAGTGAGAGCCAAAACACCCCTATGTTGGGGTAGGGTTGCCCTGTCCTATTTTGTCAAGAGCTAGGGTTTCACTACGCACGCAGCGGCTTCAAACAACCTATAAACGGGTAAGCAACCTGTCCTAGTTTGGAATGGTCACTATGGATCCGAATATGCACTAGGTCGAATGGTCAAAAAGGGTGCCCCGATAAAACCGGGGTTTGTGTTCCCATGCTGTCAGAGCCCAGAGCCGATCAGCCTTATGGACATGACTTGACAAGACAAGCCTCCGGCAAATCGTTCGGGAATGGCATATGGCAAACACGGTGTCCTAGGCGCACCAATGCAAATGCAATGCAAAGAAACACACAAGTGTAGTCAAAACCAGACATCATGAGTTCGAGTCAAGTTCTCTAAATCCCCAGCAGAGTCGCCAGAAACTGTAACAAGCCCGCGAGGGACCTCGCTACAGTTCGGACTCGATTTTGTCGCGGTTCTCAATCTTGAACCAAAGAGTCCAACCGCAAATCGCTTTTGAAGGAAAAGATTTTTGAAAGAAGTGCCAAACATGGACGTTTGCGGATAACAGTAGTCGCCACCTAAATATTTTAAAATGGGAAATTTAGGAAACCCTAACTCAAAGGCTAAAGGCCACGCGGTCCGTCATCACCAAAGTTGGCTCGAACTTGGGTACGATTAGGAAGGTCACATCGTGAGCACCCTCTCGCCTCGGTCAAATACCGCCTCTACTAACCATGATATCTGTTTTTGAAAACATTGTGAGTTCTTATTCCGATTATTAGCCTAGGTTACTATGTGATGCTCGCAAAGAAACAAGTATAGATCGGGCGCTCGATTGGAACCAAACATTTCATGTTTGTTTGTTTGAAAATGGTGTGATGGTGCTACCCTCAGGTAGGCTAAAATGCGGATTTGCCACCCTCAGGTGGGCTTAGAAAAACAGTGATGTTGCCACTATCTAGTGGGCTTAAAACAAACAGTAAATGAATTGTCCCAATTCAAATAACTCAACCTCCACCCACAGGCATTCAAGGCAGTTATATCACATAAGCATTTAGCCTCATGGTAAGCATGCTATCATGGCAACACTCACACGCATGCAAGGGTGCTAAAGCATAAAACTTACCGAGTACTCCCAGCCAAAACAGAAAACTGATTAGAAATCATGCATGAATCCTAAATATACTGAAATGCCTAATGCAACACATGCAAAGATGCAACTATAGCAGGCTCGGCTATTCTAAAACATGGCGTATGGAATGCTACAGCTAACATGTATTCAACTTAGAATTGAAATACAAGTGCAGTTTGTATGATGCGCCGAGCCCGGTGCGTGCAAAACAGATGAATGATGCAAACATGCTGTCATGCTGTATGCTAATTGAAATATGCCCTAATCTAACCAACGTAAGCGGGTAAATAAAAGGGAGAAAGAAATGGGGGTTGGAAGACATACATCACACTCACACACCCTTATTACAACATTGCCCTCGCGCGGAGGGTCCGAATAAATAATAATACAGACCCGAATAAAAGAATAGTACAGTCCGAAATATACAGTCCGAATAAATATACAATTTCTTAATTAATTAACAAATTAAACTAAGAAAGTCAGAACGCAGTGCTGGGCCTTTGCTATGATGAATAGTGCTTGTTAGGCTGCCTTGGGCGGAAATCCACTAGGATGCCCCAATTAGCCTCTGTTTACAGTATTTCTCGAAACGCGTGCCAAACTCTGAAAATCTGCTGATCCTTAATTTTGCTGCAACAGAGAGCAGGAAAAGGGCATAGCAATGTATTTCACAAATATATGCATGCCTCGATCCTCGTGCCACCAATCACGCACATCGATGCATGATGGCCGAGGAGCCGAATTGCACAACTCAATATAGGATGAATGCATATGAATGCGACAACAAAACCTAACCCCATCATGGGTAATCCGGAGTGTCGGTGACTTGGGAATTGAGACTCGTTCACATTTGAGTACAAAACGCGCCTCGTTTCCCGTGCAATATGCATGATATGCATGAAATGCAGCTAACATGTGATATAGCATGCACAATACCATGAAAATGAGCAATCTCGAAATGCGTGCACACGGGCACGCAAACCGAGGTAATGCATGAATGCAATCTAAGATACAACCTAGTATGCACAATTCGGATGAAAATGAGATGAAAATAAGATGCCTCGAAAAGCGTGCACGCAGGCACGCAAACCGAGGCGATGATGCGAAATGCAAATCGGATAAAACCGAAGTGCCTCGAAATGCGTGCTCACGGGCACGCAAACTGAGGCGATGATGTGAAATACAAATCGGATAAAACCGAAGTGTCTCGAAATGCGTGCACACGGGCACGCAAACCGAGGCGATGATATGAAATGCAAATCGAATAAACCGGCAGCGAAATGCGGCACACGGCACGCAAAACCGAGGCGATGACAAAATGGAATGAAATGGCATACGTAATGCAAATTGGGCTTACGCCAACATGAGAGGACCTCACCGCACTCACATAGGCCGCCGGATAAAACAGAGGTGCCAAAGTGCGTGCCCACGAGCACGCAAAACCGGCGATGATATACAAGCATGAAAATGGTACGAAATGCAATGATGGGTTTATACCAACATGAGAGAGCCTCACCACTCACATAGGAAGCCGTCGGATAAAAGATGCGCCAAATGCGTGCACACCGCATGCAAACCGAGGAATGTATGAAATAGCATATGGAATGCGATGGGCTTACGCCAACATGAGAGAGCCTCCGCACTCATATAGGCCGCCATAATGATAAAGGAGATGCCTAAAATGCGTGCACACGGCACGCATAACCGAGGAAATGCACTAAGGCATGAAATGACATGGAAATGAGATGTAAAATGCAAATTGGGCTTACACTAACATGAGAGAGCCTCACCGCACTCACATAAGCCGCCGGATAAAGAGTTGCCTCAAATGCGTGCACACGGCACGCAAACCGAGGCGACGAATGACATGCTAAATGCAATTGGGCTTATACCAACATGAGAGGTCCTCACCACTCACATGGGATGCCGATGAATGAAAACGGAGCGCCTCGTGGGCACGCAAACCGAGGCAATGACAAAAAGGCACAAAATGGCATGGAAATGATATGCAAGCATGCAAACTAAATTCCAGCAACTAAATGAAGGGAAAACAGCCTCAAAATGATGATAAAAATGCACCCGATGCCCAGAATGTTCCCGAAATGTGATATTTAGCCCCCGAAATGGCCTACAGCTATGCTATACATGCAAAATTGACACATGAAAGCAAAAACAGTAGCAAGGCAGCCCCAAAAATAGAAGCTTTCCAGTACAAAACATGGCCAAATTGTAAGCATAGATATGAGAACAATAGTTTGCAAAAATACGGAAAAAGAGAGGATTTACAAAGCAAGTGATATCTACAATGCTCAAACCCAAAAAATCAGTTCTACAACATTATAGAGGGACTAAAAATATGCATTTTTTACTGAAGTTGAGATCCCCAAATTCATTGTGTAGATATACAATACATAGCATGCAAAATAAGGGTCAAAAGAGGTTTATAAAGAGAGGTATCCTAAGAAATGACCAAACAACTTAAGACCCTTAATAAAACCTTAAGAATAGACCAAAATAAGACACTTCACAAGCCTGATGAAGGCCAGAAACAGAAACTAGAATGGCCTAAACAAACATGCAATTTTACGGTAAATTTGAAGAATTTCAAAGCAAGTACCAAAACCAATTACCAAATGGCTTAAGACCCTTCACAAATCATGATGTATGGACCAAAATAAGACTCCTTCAAGACCTGATGAAGGCCAAAAACAGAAGCCAAAATAGTCTAACAAAGCATGCAAGATAGGCATAGAACATGGATTCAAAGCAAGTGTATGATAGAGGAGGAAAACATGGTTGAGCCCTTCTTCAATGTTGAAGAGGGACTCAAAATGAGCACAATATCAGTAGGTTGAATACTCCAAATCAGATCACAAATAGGCTAATTAACTCATGCAATTTTACGGTAAAATTGAAGAATTTCAAAGGAAGTGCATGCTAGAGCCACCAAACATGATGGAGCCCTTCTTCAATGTTGAAGAGGGGATCAAAATAGGCCTACTAAAAGTTTATGGTATGCTCGAAATCAGATCACTCAAAAGCCAAACAAAGCATGCAAAATAATGGCATAAAGAGTGATATTGAAACAAGTGTATCATGGAGACACCAAATGGAGTTGAGCCCTTAATCAAACATGAATATAAGCTCAAAAAAGACCTAATCTTAGTGAAGGTCGGAGCTCAAAACAATAAGAAAATGGGCTTAAGAAATGGAGCAAGAAAATGCTACAAAAGAGGGAAATGGAGACTTACCCTTGTAGACCTTCTCTTTTCTACTTCTTGGCTTGAGAAATGTTGCTTCTAAGCCTCTAAGAAGCTCTCCTTCCTTCTGGAAATGGAGTGGTTATGGGAATGCTTGATGGTGATGAAGAAATGGCACCAAACTTGAAGAAAAAGACTTTGGAGCTATGGAAAATGGAGAGAAAATGGTGTATCTATCTCTCAAAAATGTCTAACAATTATCCAACCTCCTAAATGATGAAGCAAAACCTCCCCTTTATAGAGCAAAAATGCACCAAAAATATCCAAAAAGCACCAAAATATCTAAAAAGTACCAAAATATCTAAAAAGCAACAAAATATCTAAAAAGCAACAAAAATATCTAAAAAGCAACTCTCTAATCCTCCATACACTTGCTGAGACAATTGCTGGCCTCCTACCCTCCAGTGATCTTCCTGGTGCTAAAACAGAGGTACCTGCCAAAATTGAACAAAAACTAATGCAAAAAAAGCTGGGGACCAAAACCGCTACGGGTCCCAAAATGGCCGCAGCAATTAAAGTATGCTCGCCACGAAGTGGTATCGAGGCCCCTGTCCTCGTTATGCTAAAACAGAGGTACCGCCAAAAATGAACGAACAACGATGCGAAATGAATGCTCGGCCTAAACCGCCAAGTTCGGTCCCGAAAATGGGGGTCCGCATCGGAAGTGGTGTTCGGCTGGCGGTCTCGAGACCCCAAAGTGTCCTCGTTATGCTAAAATAGAGGCACTTACCAAGAATTGGAGAAATCGGAGATGGTTGGGCGGTCCCAACCGAGGCACACGGCCCGACGATCCCAAAACTCCGAAATGGGCAAAATGGCCTACGGCCACAAAACGTAGCCTACGGCCACTGAGAGATAGTCTACGGGACCACTCCCTCCCCTTAGGAAAGAAAACAGAGAAAACCGAGCCTGGTTCGCAAACCGAGACAAGGCACAGAAGAGGGTTCGGGAATCCGGAGGTAGGGCGCACGGCCGCAACTCTGAGACTTCGGAACGAGCACATCATGAAACATCACCGAGCGCTCAAACGGTGACGTCTGAGTCTTAAGGTCGGTCAAAAATGGGGTGTCTACAGGGAGGACAACTTTCAAGAACACTTAAAAGGGGACAAAGCATGCAAGTATGACAATACTACAAGCTTTGAAAAAATGCATGGAAAGGTGGCAAACCAACTAAATAATGCAAGCATAGCATGCAAGAAAGCCTAAAACTTAAGGCTAGCCAAGGGGCTCAAACCAAAGCCATGCAAGGCAAGCCCCAGAAGGCCAAGGGGACCTAAAACAGTCCCAACGCAGGTCTAAACACGACCAAAAACATGCTCGAAACTAGCCAACACAAGCTATAACACAATGCCAAAAGCATGAGACATGCAAGGTTACAAAAGGGGTGTTACACTACACTACATGCAAGGTTACAAAAGGGCCAAGGGGACCTAAAACAGTCCCAAGGCAGGTCCAAACACGACCAAAAACATGCTCGAAACTAGCCAACACAAGCTACAACACAATGCCAAAAGCATGAGGCATGCAAGGTTACAAAAGGGGTGTTACACTACACCTATCAAAACCAAACATGGCATGACATAAGCCAATAAAAATAGAGTTATGGCAGGATAAAACAAGACAAAAAACCCACTTAGATGGCATCCAAATGACCTAAGCATGGAAGCATGCACAATGATCCATTCAAGAGGCATAAAACATCAACTCTTTAAAACATTAAAGGAGTGATAAATGCAAGTGTTCAAGCATGAAACATGGACTAAAATAGTATAACAAATGATGCCAAATCATTGAAAGGGTCCAAGTAAAGCATGCTAGTGACTTGGACACTCAAAGCTAACAAGCTATAATGCCTTATGGCTATACAAAGCATGGCATATATGATCAAGACAATGCAAAACAGAGCTTTAGCATGGTAAAACAAGGCTACAAGCTTTTTGGAGTTGAGCCAAAATCATGCTAGAATGACATGTTACAACATGATGCATGTTAAGGCAAATGAGGGGATTGCATGACAAGTACACGAAGCATGTAAGAGGCTATTAAACCAACTTGAAACAGAGATATATCATGGCAAAATAACACCAAATACTTGCTAAAAATGAAGCTAAAACAAGCTAAGCAAACATGCTACCAATATAAGCCATTTATACTAGCATACAAGACAACAAGGAGAAGGGATGACCCTTTCCTTTTTGAGACCTTAAAACACCATCCCACCATTGAAATCCCTTTGGATTTCAGTGGTAAGAAGGCCAAAACAAGGTGATCTCAAAGCTTAAAAATAAAGCACAAGAACAAGGCTAAAACAGGTCTAAGAGGGGGTAAACAACCCCAAACACAAAAATGACCTTAAACAAAGGTCTTAAGCATGCAAAAATAGAATTTATTGTAGTTTATAGTTAAGCTTAAAACAATAAGCAATAAGGGGTAAAAGCTTAAGCAAAAATAGGGTATCTAAAGCATGAATGCTCACCCTTGTAGAACATCTTCAAGAACAAGGCTCCAACAGCTTTTCTGAGTTCAAACCCACCCAAGAACACCAAAACCAACTCCCTAGTACCTCAGCAACAAAAGGAAGGTGTATTGGTAGGTGTTTGTGTGTTAAACTAAGACAATACTACACTTTTGAAGCACAAAAATGGAGAAACAAGGTAAGATAGATACAAGGCTATATCTATCGTTCAAAGGTGATTTTTCTGAACCCTTGAGAAGGGATGAGGGCCTACCCTCTTATAGGAATTCAATTCCAAGGCTTCTTGGAGAAGCTAAGCAAAGGTGCAAATCCCTCCATACACGTGTATGGAGGGGGTGAATTGTGCAGCCAGTTGTGCCGGCTCGCATAAAATATTAGCATAAAGCAGATGAACAGGGCTCGGCAGGAAAATATGGCCTATAGACAATCAAAGGCGCCGACCGACCAAAAAAGGTGCTGATCGGCCAACACTTTTGGCCGATGGCTTTCTGCCTTGGCCGATGGGTTGAGTGGATAGCCGACAAGCCACCTCTTCCCTCAAAAGCAAAAATACAAGTGTTGGGTCCACAACCAGGCACAAAACAGTCAAGTTGAGAGATCCTAAGGCAAGGCACGCGAGCGAGACCTCTGAGAACTCAAAACGAACACGAACATGGATGATCATCGTGTGTTCAAACGATGACGTCCAAGTCTTGAGGACGGTCAAAAATGGGGTGTCTACAGTTGCCCTCTTTGACAGAACTCGAAAGTCATAAAAATGACAGGAGTGAATGTCAAAGCCCAGAGACGACCCACTTTTGACAAGGCCGAAAACTTAGACAAGCATGCAAGACAACGAAGATATGTGCGCGCAGGCAGGGGTAAGATGCAAGTGACGTGCACGTTGCCGAGCATAACTCATGATCATGCAAAAAAAGCTATAACGAAGCAAAACATGCAACAGTTTTAAGCAAACAAATAAAAACCAAACCACATTACATTCATAAAAGATGTAAGAGAATTATACAATTCTCGTTACGTCTCACACGGAGAATATACAATACTTCTGCTCCATTTGGTCGCGCTGGCTTCAAATGAACCGTACATACAATATCGTGCCTGCAAAAGAAAAAAGCTTAACAGTACAATATCGTTAGAAACATGCATAACAATGTAATTTAAAACTGCATGACAACGCCAGTGAAGTGTGCGTGACAACGCAGGCGGAAGGGTGCAAGACAATGCAACCTAAGTGTGACGCATAACAATGCGGAAGGGATGCAAGACAATGCAACCAAAGTGTGACGCATAACAATGCGGTAAAAACAACACAATGCACTAACAAGTGCAGGTAAGGTGCGCAAGATAGCGCGATGTGCAAGATAGCGCGAATGAAATGCAATGCACTAACAGGTGCAAATGAGGTGCAAAAAATAGCGCGATGCACAAAATAGCGCGAATGCAATGCAATGCACTAACAGGTGCATATGATGTGCGCAAAATAGCGGGAATGCAATGTAATGCACTAACAGGTGCATATGATGTGCACAAAATAGCGCGATGTGCAAAATAGCGTGAATGCAATGCAATGCACTAATAGGTGCATATGTTGTGCGCAAAATAGCGCGATGCACAAAATAGCGCAAATGAAATGCAATGCACTAACAGGTGCATATGATGTGCGCAAAATAGAGCGATGCGCAAAATAGTGCGAATGAAATGCAATGCACTAACAGGTGCATATGAGGTGCGCAAAATAGCGCGATGCGCAAAATAGCATGACTGAAATGCAATGCACTAACAGGTGTGTATGATGTGCGAAAAATAGCGCGAATGAAATGCAATGCACTAACAAGTGCATATGAGGTGCGCAAAATAGCGCGATGCGCAAAATAGCGCGAATGAAATGCAATGCACTAACAGGTGCATATGATGTGCGCAAAATAGCACGTTGCGCAAAATAGCGCGAATGCAATGCAATGCACTAACAGGTGCATATGATGTGCGCAAAATAACGCGAATGAAATGCAATGCACTAACAGGTGCATATGAGGTGCGCAAAATAGCACGAATGAAATGCATGCAAAATTCAAATAAGATGCACAAAACATTGCGATGCAAAATAAAACAGTAAATGTAAAAGGATAACATACTCCAACCATGCTGGAATCATGAGAGGAGGAAAAACAAACAATCAGGCGCGTACACAACGCAACCTGGGACAAATTCCAAACACGCTGAAATTGTGTAAGGAACGGGATACTCAAACCATGCTGAAATCGTGAGAGGAGGTCCGAAAACAACCCGCCCAGGTGTGTTCAAAACACAACCTGAGATAAAGCCCGCCCAGGCCCGAGCATCACGCACCCTGAGATAAATTCCAAACACGCTGAAATCGTGTAAGGAATGGGACACTCAAACCGTGCTGAGATCGTGAGAGGAGGTCCGAAAACAACCCGCCCAGGCGTGTTCAAAACACAACCTGAGATAAAACCCGCCCAGGCCCGCGCATCATGCGTCTTGAGATAAATTCCAAATACGCTGAAATCATGTAAGGAACGGGACACTCAAACCATGCTGAAATTGTAAGAGAAGGTCCGAAAACAACCCGCCTGGGCGTGTTCAAAACACAACCTGAGATAAAACCCGCCCAGGCCCGCGCATCACGCGCCCTGAGATAAATTCCAAACATGCTGAAATCGTGTAAGGAAAGGGGAAATCTCTCAGTGTACCATGCGAGAGAGGGAAAAGAGTGGTACAAGCACTGGAACGCATTCCAAATGCTCTTAACCGAAGAGGGAGAAACATAGGGATGTATCCCGGTGTTTCAGAAAGCTATAAGCATTTGGAACGTATGCCAAATGCTCTAAACGGAAGAGGGAGAAACATAGGGACGTATCCCGGTGTTTTAAAAGGAAAGAGAAAATCTCTCAGTGTATCACACGCAAGAGACGAAAGGGAAAACTTCTCAGCGCATCACATGCAAGAGAAGAGAGGTAAACCTTCTCAGCGTATCACACGCAAGAGAAGAAAGGTAAACCTCTCAGCGTATCACTCAGAAGAGAAGAAAGGTAGGTCCAAACGCATACGAAAAGCGAGAAGAGAAAGGTATCAGTTAAACTGAACTGGAACGTCTAAAAATGAACAATACATACAATACTGTGCATGAACGAGAAAGGAACCAGGTAGGTATAATGCAATACAATGCATGATGTTTAAGGAATGCAATAAATAGACAAAGCGGCGCTTTAGAAAGTACCTCATGAGGTGAGTGGCGGTGAACCGCTCTACTCTGACGGGGATCCCCCCTTCGTGTTCTTCGAACACTTACCTTCAACTCACAGTCCAAAGGTTCTAAATCGTTGACAAGGAGCAACATATGCTGGGGAAACCACGGATGCCGCTTTTCTTCCTGATTATACTCACAACTTTCCCTATTCTTCAACGGGGTGACAGACTAGGTTGGATCAGTATCTAGAATTGAGATGCATACCTACTACCTCAATCTATGGGGCTTCTATACAGATTTCAAGCCAGGAAGACACCCTTGGGTATTTAAACCAGACTCTAGTCTCGGAAATTCCAAACCTTTGTGTTCTAGGCAACAACCATTCGAACTCTAGTTTCCACCATTACAATTGATCTCCTAGGAACTCATTGCAAACACAGCCAAGATGTCTCTGGCAAGGATTGGTACTCCGGGAGAGCACTTCTGATAGCCATTCTGGCGTGAAAATGGTCGACACAGTATTCTATTCACTTTGAACACACAACTCGTACAACAAACTATTCCCTCTGAACACGCAGCTCATAACAAAACATTTTGTTTAATCTGCACATGGCTCATACAACACACTGCTCACTCTGAACACATAGCTCATAACACAGTATTCAGCTTATTCTGCACACGGCTCATACAACACAATGCTCACTCTTAACACACAGCTCATAACACAGTACTTAGTTTATTCTGCATACGGTGCATTCTGAACACACTGCTCACTTTGAACACACAACTCATAACACAATACTCAGTTTATTTTGAACACGGCTCAATCTGAACAAACAGTTCAATCTGAACATTCGGAATGTAATAACGGGACATGTAGAAGTTGAAACAAATTCGGATGCTCCAAATTTTCCTATTTTCTTTTGTCATGACCCATAACCTATATAGCCAGATAGGTCCTGGTTCTATTGTTCTTACGTGAACTGGGTCGAACCCTGCAGTTTTATGAAAGAACAAATTCTGTTTTGCACAAATGTAGAGAGTGGCACAGCACTCTGAGCACAAAACAACTCGTTATTTTTTATTTTTTTTTGAAATTGAGAGATTAATTCTCGACCGGGTATTGAGCCTATGACTGAACACAGTCAAAATGACTCAATCAAAGAAAAATAAAAGGTAAACAACCTAAACACGTCGAGTAACACTCGAAACAACTCAAAGCAAGAATCGAGACACACAAAAGACACGACACACAGACGTGCACAGAGAGCCTGTTTCTCTGGGTGTTGTATCCCACCCTCTCTTATTTGTGATTCTCACATCACTCGGCCCCCAGGCTCTGTTTTTCTGAAAAAGCCTCTTTTCTCACTTTTCTCTCAGCGCACATCTCTCTATTCTTCAATCTCTCATTTTTTATCCCTCCCCTGGGTGGTCGGTGGATAAACAAGAAGTTGCAGGCTCTTGCCACTGGTATTCTACCAGATTCTCTTTTTCTTCCCACAACAGTGAACTTTCTCACAGAGGGGTTGCACTACAGCTGGGTGTGCAGTAGATTTGCAGCTGACATCGGTTGACGATGCTCTGCTGGGGAGTTTGGACGTGGTCAGATGTGTCCAGACGAGGGAGTGGAATATCTAGATCCATTCCAATTCGTGCTTCGCACTTGGCTTGATACCTCGTTGCTCAGAGGATGAGATAGCTTTCAGCATTTTGCTGTTGGCTTCAGTTGTGCCCTTTTCCTGGCAGGTAGAGTGCCCTTCTGGCAGGTAGAGTGCCCTTTCTGGCATGTGTGGGGACAATGGGGAAAAGACGGAACACCTGACTTAACTGTGCCCCTAGTTCATCATTTTGACCATTTTTTGTTTTTGTTTTTGCTTTCTACTAAAACAATTTTGACCAAAATGAGAGTTAGATTAACATGCGTGTTCGATTTTCTGATTCAAAATCATGCAAGTCAGGCTATGAGCACTGAAAATTTTCCTTTTTTGGGTGCAAGAAAATGGTCTTATTTTTGGAAAAATTGGAAATAATGTTCGAGAAAATTAGTTAACCTCAGTAAAAATTCTCAAAAACTATTTTTACAAATGGCCACTGCTTAATGAGCACGGAACCTAATCTTGAGATGCACAACCTCAGATCCAAAACAATGGAAAATTGCCCCTTGTTTGAATAGCACCGCAACACATTATATGACAACAGAAAGTTGCCCCTTTTTTGGATAACGCCGCAGTACACTGTAATCAATCCTCAAAGTGACGATCACAACCAAACTCTCAGATACAGAGAAAACAAAGATGATCAAAACCATTACATGGAGACAATCGATTTGGAAGTGTTTGTGGCTGGACATCAAAATGAAGTTGCCTACGTATCCCAAACATGGGAATCAAGCCTTACGTAGCTCAGGTTAAGGAACACTCGGGCATTAACCTCTACTTTTACGCTCTAACTTTTGCCAAGGCCGCCCTTCCGGGTTTTCAACCTTGCGAGCTATGTTCTTCTTTACTTTTCAATTCTTTTCTTTTTTTTCATTTCATTTCTTTTTTCATTCTTTTTTGTTCTTTGCATTTTTCTTTCTTTTTTTTTTTGTTCTTTTTGCTTTTTCTTGCTCTAACTTTTGCCTGGGTCGCCCTTCCGGGTTTTTGGCCCAGCGAGCCTCTCAAGGGTAAAAGTGTAGCTTTGTCCATGTCATATGGTTTTAGGATCTCGAAGCCATTTGAATCCAGAAGATTGGCTGTTGTTTGTTGACGATGTAGAAGTCCATCTAATGGGGGTTGAATTTGCCCCTAGTGTTACGGATAGGAACTTGGTTGTCCTTCAGTAATACTTTCTTCTTTCCTCCCTTCTGGGATTTGGCATTCTTGCCGATCTTCGTTAGCTTGAGAAATGTCCCAATTTTGACTCTTCGAGCGCATCTGACATTTTTTTGCCCCTAGTTCGAGGGTTGCTTCTGATCTAGCTTCGCAAGCTTCTTTTGACAACACCTGATCTTCTTGATCTGATTTTCTTTGCCCTAGTTCGAGGGCTACTTCAAATCTGGCCACACGGGCCTCACATTGTGGTTGACCGTTGAACATTCTGACTCTAAGTTCAAGGTATGAAAGTAAGAGGTCGAGTCTTGAGGCTGAAAGCGATCCTAAGCTGCACAATCTCAAGAGTGATTCCACACAGGTCCTCGCAAGACCACGCAAAACAATTTTTGAAATCTTTTAAGAAAGCGACTAGTCGCTCGCGCTGAAGACAGTGTAGAACCAATCTGGATCAAGCCGGGATCCTTCTTAGTACTCACATTATCAAAAATGATTTCATTCATTAAGGGCTTACCGTGCCTTTCTTTCTCTCAATTGATCAAATTTTGCAAAACCCAAGCAATTCCTTCCTCTTCATTTTCATCAGAGTATTCAAAAGGTTTTGAAAAACTTAGGTCAAAACAACGACTTAAAAGGCACGGAAAAACGGATGAAAAGCACTGTCATTTCATTCATATTTGTTGGCACAACTGGCTCAAAGCACAAAAGTATGAAGACGACAACTATTTCATTCAGATATGTCGGTGTATCTAGCTCCGCAGCAAAAACAGACTCAAAAGAAAGCGAAAAAGACAAGCACAAAACAAAATAGTGATGTCCGAGGTAACACTCCCGGAATCACCCGACTTCTATACAACAGGACTGACTCGATACAACAAGACAGACCCTAACCAAAAGACTGACTCAAAACAACGAGACAAACTCAAAACAAAATAACAGAATTGACTGAACACCCAAGTCAGAAAGTACAAAACTAGCATTCGCAAATGCTTAAAATAGTGCGTGCCATACGCCACATCTGAAGTAAACTGAGCATCGGTCGTAGGTGGTTCATCCTCTGATCACATCACATTATCCTCTAGATTCAACGACCCAGTGACGATAGGCTTTGCTGAGCTTGGTGGGAGGACGACCACATTGTCAAACAAATCCTACACTTCGTGGCGAAGGCGGAAGCAATTGTCGGTGCTATGGCCGGTTTGTTGATGGTGCGCATAGTACTGGGTAGCGTCATGACTAGATGGAAGATGACTAGGGAGAGGCTAAGGCTCGAGGGGTTTGAGATGCCCCTTTTCAGCAAGGATTTGAAGAGCCTTGGACAAAGGCATATAGAGGGCATGGAAGACCCTGCGACCTCGGGGTAAATGCTTTGAGGTTTGTGGGTTTTTGTTGGATGCACTAGCAAAGGGGTCAGCAGGTACTGGCTCGGTCTGTTGCTCTTTCCCGGGTGTAGAATTAGGGTTGGAGGGAACGGTTCGGGTATGACGGCCCTTCTCTCGATTTTCCCCTTGACTTGACCTGCCCTCGCTTTGAGTGACAAAAGTTTCATCTACAGTTTTTGTAGCAACTGTGAGCACTTGTTGTTTGTTCAGTCCCCCACTGCCCGCTGAAGTTGTTCATAGGGATCAGCGTCTGCCCCCACCTTGTTCTTACCTCTCGCCTCAGCTTGGTCAAAGGTTTGGGTTGCTACATCAGTGCGAAGCCTTGTTGTTGTCGAGATGTCATTGCCCAAACTTGGAGGGGCTTCGGGTTAAGTTAGTTCAATTACAATTCGCCCCAGTAGCGGGAGCTCTTCTGGCATGAAATTTCCAGCATATGACATGGCCGATGGCGGAGTCGACATTCCGAATGCTAGATCAGCCACAGATCTTTGAAGATTGCCGATCATTCCCATTAGCTCATAAGTGGTGGGCTCACGGGTTTGGAACAATTGGGGTTCCCAGATTGGATGTGCGGCAGGTGACCTGGACAGGTGTGGCATGTCAACATCGGTCTCACCCTGCATGGTGATTCCCTGGTTTAATGCCACTGCCATGACCACAATTTCTTTTGAATTTTGCGTCATCACGAGTCTGCTGAACTGAACAGAGGTGATGTGATTGGTGACTAACGGATCAAATGAACCGGTGAGCCTTGATTGGCTCTTTCTGCCTTGCCTCAGCAAAGGAGAACACTGGTTGCTCTGAATTGAATCTCTGAACTGAAAAAGAAAACATGTAGCATCTCAACCCAATTTTACCAGAACAGATATAAGCATAACTGAATAACTGTATTCGATCACTAATCACTGTTCCCCAAATTACTGCCCCAAAACTAAATCCGAAACCTGCAGATATAACTGATTCTCAAATGCCGACATTGATGCTCGCAGGCCTGATACCCAGACTTGCAAACTAATATGCGCATTTCCTGTAGAGGCACACTCTAAAAGCATATAACAAGCAAATGAGAGCCAAAACACCCCTATGTTGGGTTAGGGTTTCCCTGTCCTATTTTGTCAGGAGCTTAGGTTTCACTACGCACGCAGTGGTTTCAAACAACCTATAATTGGGTAAGCAACCTGTCCTAGTTTGGAATAGTTACTATGGATTCCAAATATGCATTAGGTCGAATGGTCAAAAAGGGTTCCTCGATAAAAACCGGGGTTTGTGTTCCCGTCGTAGCAGAGCCCGCAACCGGTCAGCCTTATGGCATGCTTTTCGAAGAAAGCCTCTGACAAACAATTCAGGAATAGCATACGGCAAACATGGTGTCCTAGGCGCACCAATGTAAATGCAATGCAAAGAGACACATAAGTGTAGTCAAAACAAGATATCATGAGTTCGAGTCAAGTTCTCTAACTCCGCAGCAGAGTCGCTAGAAACTGTGGACGCTCCCCGGGGGGCTTCATGCTATAGTTCGGACTCAAATGCCACGGTTCTTAATCTGATCTCACAATTTGCGATGTGAGATTGATAAATCACCAAAGAGTCCAAATACGGCAAATTGTTTTGGAAAACTGATTTTTGTAAAGAAGTGCCAAATATGGACTGCTTTGCCAGATACAGAGTCGCCACCTAAATATTTTATTTTGGGGGGAATTTAGGAAACCCTAACTCATGACTTCAGCCACGTGTTTGTCATCACCAAAGTTGCCTCGGCTCGAGAACTTGGGTACAATTGGGGAAGGTCATCTATGACCACCCCCGCTCGCCCGATCAAAGATCGGCCTTTACTAAGCATGATATCTTATTTTGAAAACACATGCGTTCTTATTCCGGTTATTGGCTAGAATTACTATGTGATGCGCACAACACACAAGTATAGACTAGATCGCTTAATTTGGAACAAAGCATTGCATATCCGTTTGTTTAGAAATGGTTTGAAGTTTGCTACTCACAAGTAGGCTAAAATGCGGATTCAATGAATTGTTCCAATTCAAGTAATCCAACCTTCACCCACAGGCATTCAGGCAGTTATATCATATAAGCAATTAGCCTCATGGCAAGCATGCTGTCATGTTAACATTCGCACACATGCAAGATGCTAAAGCATAAAAGCTTACTTGGTACTCCGAGCCAAAACAAAGAACTAGTTAGTAATCATGCGTGATCCTAGTTTATGTCAACAACGGCTAATGCAACACATGCAAGATGTAATTAAAATAGGCTCGGCTAATCTAAGATGGCATATGAGATTTCGATACATGTATTCAAATTGGAATTGAAATACGATGCAGTTAGTATGATGCACCGAGCTCGGTACATGCAATACGAATGAATGATGCAAACATGCATAGCATAAGGATGCTAATTGAAAATGACCTAGAACTAACCGTCGTAAGTGGTTAAGTAAAAGGGAGAAAGAAATGGAGGTTGGAAGACATGCATCACACACACGCACGCTTATTACAAAATTGTGTCCTCTCAACGGAGGGACCGAAAGAATAATACAAATCATCTAATTAACTAACTAACAAGCTAATTAATTAATTACACAACCAAATCGAAATAAATAACTATTCTAAGCTATTAAAACACTGAAATGGCCTCGAGACGAGGGATGAATTCATGCTCGGACGACTTTGCTCGGAAATCCATCACCACGCTTCATGTTTCCTTTGTTTGCACTGCTCTGTACCTCTGAAAATTGTGCCAACTTCTGTGACACTTCTGAACCACCTTGTGGGCATGCTGTGAGGCCATCGGCCAAAAGATGAGGCCATCGGCCAAGGTAAACTGGTCATCAACCAAAAATAGGGCTCTCGGACAAATGTTTGTTGCCGATCGGCACTGAACATGGTCGATCTACGATCTCTTCTTGTGAAAAGCTCCTATTGGTGCAGCATAGGACAAACAGAGTATGACAACACATTTACAAGACAATGCCTACACAACTACACCCCTTATCATGTTTAAGACTCAAAGGTGTGTAGTTCTCGACCCTCGGACCATCAATCACTTATTTCAATGCGTGATGGCCAAAAAGAGTCAAGTGTGCAATTCAATATCAATTGAAATGCAAAAAACACATAAGGGGCCCCAACCTTTATCATGCTTAATCAAGAGGCAAGGGATGCACACACAATGCAATGCAACCTAAGCAAGCAAGCAAGTATGCAAGCAACAAGATTATGCAATCCAACTATCATGCAATAGGCATACAATCTAAATATGAAACATGCATAGCATGCAACAACACGCAAAATGAAGCGACCATGCAACAACATGCGAGACAAGCATGCAACAACATGCAAAGATGGACTTAAACTAAAGTGGACAACTCTTAAAAATGCCCAAATCAGTGGCCAAATGCTAAGAAATGATGGACAAAAGTACATACAAACATGCATATATAATGGCTGTCACCTAGGCATGGGATGACAACTTTCAAGAACACTTAAAAGGGGACAAAGCATGCAAGTATGACAATACTACAAGCTCTGAAAACATGCATGGAAAGGTGGCAAACCAACTAAATAACGCAAGCATAGCATGCAAGAAAGTCTAAAACTTAAGGCTAGCCAAGGGGCTCAAACCAAAGCCATGCAGGACAAGCCCCAAAGGGCCAAGGGGACCTAAAACAGTCCCAAGGCAGGTCCAAACAAGACCAAAAACATGCTCGAAACTAGCCAACACAAGCTAAAACACAATGCCAAAAGCATGAGGCATGCAAGGCTACAAAAGGGGTGTTACACTACACCTATCAAAACCAAACATGGCATGACATAAGCCAATAAAAATAGAGTTATGGCATGGTAAAACAAGACTAAAAACCCACTTAGATGGCTTCCAAATGACCTAAGCATGGAAGCATACACAATGATCCATTCAAGAGGCATACGACATCAACTCTTTAAAACATTAAAGGAGTGATAAATGCAAGTGTTCAAGCACGAAACATGGACTGAAATAGTATAACAAATGATGCCAAATCATTGAAAGGGTCCAAGTAAAGCATGCTAGTGACTTGAACAGTCAAAGCTAACAAGCTATAATGCCTTATGGCTATACGAAGCATGGCATGTATGATGAAGACAATGCAAAATAGAGCTTTAGCATGGTAAAAAAAGGCTAAAAGCTTCTTGGAGTTGAGCCAAAATCATGCTAGAATGACATGTTACAACATGATGCATGTTAAGGCAAATGAGAGGATTGCAAGACAAGTACATGAAGCATGTAAGAGGCCATTAAACCAACTTGAAACAGAGGTATGTCATGGCAAAATAACACCAAATACTTGCTGAAAATGAAGCTAAAACAAGCTAAGCAAACATGCAACTAATATAAGCCATTTATACTAGCATACAAGACAACAAGGAGAGGGGTTGACCTTCTCCTTTTTGAGACCTTAAAACACCATCCCCACCATTGAAATCCCTCTGGATTTTAGTGGTGAGAAGGCCGAAACAAGGTGATCTCAAAGCTTCAAAATAAAGCACAAGAACAAGGCCAAACATGGCCTAAGAGGGGGTAAACAACCCCAAACACAAAAAATAACCTTAAACAAAGGTCTTAAACATGCAAAAATAGAACTTATTGTAGTTTATAGTTAAGCTTAAAACAATAAGCAAGAAGGGCTAAAAGCTTAAGCCAAAATGGGGTATCTAAAGCAAGAATGCTCACCCTTGTAGAACCTCTTCAAGAACAAGGCTCCAACAGCTTTTCTGAGTTCAAACCCACCCAAAAACACCAAAACCAACTCCTTAGTAACTCAGTAACAAAAGGAAGGCGTATTGCTAGGTGTTTGTGTGTTAAACTAAGACAATACTACACTTTTGAAGCAGAAAAATAGAGAAACAAGGTAAGATAGATACAACGCTATATCTATCTTTCAAAGGTGATTTTTCTGAACCCTTGAGAAGGATGGAGGGCCTCCCCTCTTGTAGGAATTCAATTCCAAGGCTTCTTGGAGAAGCTAAGCAAAGGTGTAAATCCCTCCATACACGTGTATGGAGAGGGTGAATTGTGTATGCCGGCTGGCAGCTGGCATAAAATATCTGCATAAAGCAGATGAACAGGGCTCGGCCAGAAAATATGGCCGATCGACAATCAAAGGGGCCGACCGACCAAAAAAGGTGCCGATCGGCCAACACTTTTGGCCGATGGCAAGAAAACAAGGCCGATGGCTTCTTGTCTTGGCCGATGGGTTGAGGGGATAGCCAACAAGCCACCCTCTTCCCTCAAAAGCAAAAACACAAGTGTTGGATCCACAACCAAGCATAAAACAGTCAAGTTGAGAGATCCTAAGGCAAGGCGCGCGAGCGAGACCTCCAAGAACTCAAAACGAACACGAACATAGATGATCATCGAGTGTTCAAACGATGATGTCTAAGTCTTGAGAACGGTGAAAAATGCGGTGTCTACAATCCTAGTTAACTAACTATTACAAAACAAATTGTATAGTTAACACATTAACTAATTAGGTACAAACCAAAGCGTAAACGAGCTATCTAAGCATAGCAGCTAAGGAAAGCCATAAAAGCAGGAGCCTCGAGGCGAGAAGAATTCATGCATGCCCGATCGCCTCGTTCAGAAATCCAATGCGATGCCCTGATTTGCAACTGTTTTAATTTGTTCTCAAAAACTTGCACCAAGCTCCAGAAAGCTTCTAACATATCTTGGGGACCTGTGGGAGGGTGGCCGACTAGTTGTTGGTCTCTTTAGCCACCTGCCGACCACTTTTTGCTATTGCAAACCAGAAAAAGTGGTCGGCCAGCTAGTTTTTCTAGCTGGCCGACCAGTTGTTGCTGCATGTGTCCACTTTGATACAAAAGAGAGCAAGAAAGGGCATGGCAATGTATTTGCAAGGTATGTGTTCACAACCACCCTCCCTATCATTTCATAAGCTCAAGGGAGTGTGGTTCTCGACCCTCAGGCCACCAATTGTGCATTTTAATGCATGATGGCCGAGAGTCGAAGTTGCACAATTCAATATGAAAATGAATGCACACATAAACACATAAAGCCTAAAACTCTATCATGTATGATCAAGAGTGTCAGTGACCGGGAATTAAGGCACATTTCGTCACTTCAAGTATGAAACGTCCCTCGTTTCCCGTGTTTGGACTAACACCTATTCCAAACACGATGCAACACATAACATGGCATGCACAATGCTATGTAACATGGAGTATGGAAAAATGCAATGCAACAAAAGCATGCAAATATGCAATATAACTTAAGCATGCAAACATGCAATACAACATGAACAACCCAACAAGGCTAATGGCATGCACAATTTACAATGATAAGAACAACAACTAGCATACACAATGCTAAATGATAACTAGCATATACAATGCAATGAACATGGTATACACAAGTGTAATGAAACAACATGGCATACACAATGCGATGAACTACATGGCATGCACAGTGTTTAATGGACTTAGACCAAAATGGATAGACCTCAACCATACCCAAATTAGTGGCCATAATGATGAAATCAAGGCACAAAAGGCATTGTATGCATGCACAATGCATTGGCCATTCAACTAGGCCCAAGAGCACAACCCTCAAGAGGCCCAAAGAGTGACAAATGTGCAAGTGTAACAACACTAAATGCACTAAAATAAGGTATGAAATGATGCCAAATCATTCAAACAATGCAAGCATGGCACACAAAGGTCCTTAACCATGAAGCTAGTGAAAAGGACTACAAAGGAGGCATGCAATACATGGAAAATATGCATGAACCAACCACAAACATAGCTCAAGTAGGTCAAAACATGGACCAAAAAATGCTAAGATGGAGGCTCAAAGACCTAGGCATGCAAGCATACACACTAGGCCACAAGCTAGGCAACAATGCACAACACTCAAAGGCACTTAAAGAGCGAATGAAGTGGAAACATGGCAATGCTACATACTCTGAAATAAAGTATTAAATGATGCCAAATCATCTAAATAGCTCAAAGATAGCATGAGTCATTAAAACACAAAGCTAGCAAGGCCAATTGCACTACAGCTATACAAAGCATGAAGGATATGGCAAAGGCAACCCAAAATAGTCCTAGAACATGTTAAAATGATACTAGAACATGTTAAAATGATACTAAAACATGTATGGAAGGAAGCCAAAACAAGCTAGCATGAAGGGCATAAGGCATGACGCATTCAAGGCAAAAAATGGTGGATTACACTACACCTATTAAGATCAAGCATGGGATGACTTAACCAACAAAAATCAGAGTTACATCATGGCAAAATTACCCCAAAAACACATTGAAATGATGGCTCGAAAGCTAAGGCTTGAAGGCATACGCAATGATTCATGTTGAGGCATAAATGGGCAAACCCTCCAACGCATTGAAAGAGTGATAAATGTAAGTGCATGACCATGAAACATGGACTAAAATCACATAATAAATTATGCCAAATCATTCAAATAGGCCAAACAATGCATGCTAGTGGACTTGACACACAAAGCTAACAAGCTAGAATGCATTATAGCTATACAAGGCAAATTATGTATGGCCAAAACAACACAAATCAGAGCTAAAGCATGTTAAAACATGGACAAAAACTTCTTGAAGTTAAGCCAAAAGCATGCTAGAATGATATGTCAAAGCATGATGCATGTTAGGTTATTTCATGGAATTGCACTACAAGTGCATGAGGCATGCAAGAGGTGACCAAACCAAACCCTAACAGAGGTATGGCATGGCAAAACATCACCAAAAACATGCTGAAATAGAAACAAAACAAGCTAGAATGACATGCTACTTCATAAAACATACAAGACTAGTTTGTGTGATTTACACTACAAGGGCATTAGGCATGCATGGAGTGACAAAACCAAGTAAAAAAAGTGGCATGCGATGCTAAAATAAGCTGAAATACAAGCTAAGATATGACCAACATAAACTTAACAAACATGCTCACACATGAGGCATTCAAGACAAGTATTGAAGACACAAGGAGAGGGGATGACCCTCTCCTTTTTGGGACCTCAAAATAGCCTTCCCACCACTGAAATTCCTCTGAGTTTCAGTGGTGAGAACACCAAAACAAGTTGGTCCCAAAGGCTCACAAAGAAGGCACAAAAGCAAGGCCAAACAAGGCCTAAGAGGGGGTAAACAACCCCAAACACAAAAGTGACCTTAAACAAAGATCTTAAGCACCAAACTATAGAACTTTTTGCAGCAGGAAGTTAAGCTCAAAACAGGATGCAAATAGGTTCAAAAGCTTAGGTAAAAATGGGGGATTTAATGGTTAGAACTCACCCTTGAAGACCACCTTCAAAGCTGCAACTCCAGCACACTTTTTGGATCAAAACCAGTCCAAAAGCTTCAAAAAAAAAAAAAAAAAACCCTCAAGAGACCTTAGCTCCAAGAGTATAGTGTTTGAGTGTGTGTTTGTGTGTTAAAGTAAGACAAAACTACACTTTTAGGCACAAAATAAGAGCAGACAAGGAGATATACATACAAAGCTATATGTATAACTCAAACCTCCAAAATCTAAACCTAGAGGAGGGAGGAGGTGGTTCTCTCTTATAGAGAACCAAAAGTAAAGCTTCTTGAGGAAGCTAAGGTTCAAGGCCATCCCTCCATACACATGGAGGATGGTTTGATGTCCTCATTTGTGGAACAGTTGGAGGAAAATATCTCCAGAAAGGTGGCAAAAAGCAGCCGACGACTTGAAGTGGTCGGCCAGCTACTTTAAGTGGTTGGCCGACCACCACAAGTGGTCTCACAAGTGGTCTCCCAAGACAACAAGTGGTCGGCCATGGTAGGAGATGATCAGCACACTGAAAACAAGCTAGGGGTAGGGTGGCCGACCAAAAAAGGTGGCCCAAAGACCAAGAAAACTAGTTGTCAGATCAGAAAATTGGCTGGCGGTAAGAAAAGTGGTCTCCAAGGGGAAATACTGCTTTCCCACCCTCGTACCACCTTCCAAACAAGGAGAACAAGGTTTGTACCAAAAACAAACCAAAACGGATGCAAGAAGAAAGATCGGGAGGCAAAGCGCGCAGCCGGGAGCCTCGAAAACTAGCTATAAAGCACCAAAAGTGGTTTACGACCACAAAAGTGGTCTCCCAAACCACAGTGGCCCTCTAGGCCAATGAAACAAGGTGTGGTTCAAAAACCACGCCAAACGAAGAACGTTAAGCGGTCCCGAGACATGGTGTGCGGCCGAAGGCTCCGAAAACTGGAAACTAGTCTCCAAATGGGAAAAGTGGCCTACAACCACAAAAAGTGGTCTACGACCATAGAAGGATGATCTACAAGAATTCTCCCTCCCTCAGGCAAGGAAAACAAGGCCTGGTCCACAAACCGAGCTGAAGCACAAAGAGTTCAGAGGCCCGGAGGCAAGGCACTCGGCCAAAACTCCGGAAACTCAAAATGAGCACAACATGCACTATCATCGAGTGCTCAATTGATGATGTCTGAGTCTTAAGGTTGGTCAAAAATGGGGTGTCTACAATTACCTAACACAATTTCTCTCCCCCCTCTCTAGAATGGCTGCCACTATCTTATGTAGAGCGCAGAAAAGTGCTAAAGGCAATGCAGGGCTGCAGGACTGGAGGCATGTAGACACCTCATTTTTGACCATCCTCAAGACTTGGTTGTGCTTACAGGTACATCCAACAACAAGTTCGATTACTCATCGAGTACTCGACTTTCGCGGCAGAACGTCACAGGTTTGAGCTTTCCAAACCCTGTATCCTTTCTACCCCATTTTTGGACCATGTGTTGGTCCTTCTAGCATGTTTCTCTTAGTGCACTGACAGCCATTGCCTGCCACTGCTGGCCATGCCTTTGTTACTACCGGCCATTGATAAAGCCTGTCGGCCATCAATGAGCCACTGCCGGCCAGCACTGATGGCTGGTAGAACCCTTGTCTCAGTAGGTTTCACGCCAGATCTTTTGAGCTAGCTAGTTTTCACTCATCTCTCCTCCATATATGGAGGGATGAGCCCCTTTCCAAGCTTGTTTAACAAGATTTACATTGTTTTTCTTTTATATAAGGAGAGGCTCTCCCTCCCTATTAGGGGTTCAACCATTTTTTTAGAGAGTTTTTATCTCTCTCGCACTATATTTCTCATTCTCTCTCTCTATATTGCATAGAATAGTGCTCTAAAGTCCATTTTTTCTTGCACTTTTGCACTACAACACATAGTGATACACCACTATCTTTGAGCTAAGGTTCATGGGAGTTTTACTTGAGCTCTGAAACTTGGTTTCTAGCCTCTAAGGTTGTTGGTTTCGAAGTTGAACTTCAAGGGTGAGTATATTCCCCCTTTTAGCATTTATTTGTACCTCATTTTGGCCATCCTTGCATATTATTTTAGGCCTTGCTTTCAACTGAAAAAATTTCTATTTTTGCATGCTTTAGACCTTTGTTTAAGGTCACTTTTTCGTTGGGGGTGGTTTACCCCCCTCTTAGGCCTTGTTTTGAGCCATCCCTTTAGGCTCTTGTTGAAGCCTTTGTATGACCTTTACACCATTGAAATCTAGAGGATTTTTAGTGGTGGAAAGGTGGTTTTGGTGTCCTAAATAGGAGAGGGTCATCCCCTCTCCTTTTTGTCTTGTTTACTTGCTTTGAATGCCTCATGTTTGAGCACCTTTGTTAAGCCTTTGTTTGCCATATCTTAGCTTGTATTTGTGGTTATTTTACTGTGGAATACCACTATTTTTTCTTGGTTTGGTCACTCCATGCATGGTTAGCACACTTGTAGTGTAAATCACACAAACTAGCTTTGTATGCTTCACAAAGTAGCATGCCATTCTAGCTTGTTTTCTTTCCATTTCAGCATGTTTTCAGTGATGTTTTACCATGTCATGACTCTGTTTTGGTTTGGTTTGGTTGGCCCTTGCATGCCTCATGCACTTGTAGTGCAATCCCATGAAATAGCCTAACTTGCACCATGCTTTGACATGTCATTCTAGCATGCTTTTGGCTTAACTTAAAGAAAATTTTGTTCATGTTTTACCATGTTTAAAGTCTGTTTTTAGTTGTTTTGGCCAAGCATGACTTGCTTTGTATAGCCTTGGTTCAATCTAGCTTGTTAGCCTTGTGTATTGAGTCCACTAGCATGTCTTACTTGGCCTATTTCAACAATTTGGCATCACTAGTTAAGCTATTTCTGTCCATGTAATGTGGTCATACACTTGCATTTGGCATGCTTTCAATGCCTTGGAGAGTTTGTGTTTTATGCCTCATGAATGGATCATTGTGCATGCCTCTATGCTTAGGTCTTTGGGATGCCATCTCAGTGGGTTTTTGGGCTTATTCTGACATGACTTAACTCTGATTTTTGTTAGTTGAGTCATCCCATACTTGGTCTTAATAGGTGTAGTGTAATCCACCTTATTTGCCTTGTATGCATCATGCCTCATGCTCACCATACTAGCTTGTTTTGGCTTACTTCCATATATGTTTTAGTCTCATTTTAACATGGTCTAGGACTATTTTGGGTTGCCTTAACCACGTGCTTCATGTTTTGTATACTTGTAGTATAAATGCTCTTGCTTGCCTCAAGCTTTGAGCACCACTGCATGCTTCATTTGTGTTGTGTACATAATTTGGCATCACTTAACATGACATTTTAGAGCCTATTGTATTGCCATATTCCCACTTCAATCATGCTTTAAGTGCCTTTGAGTGTTGTGCATTATTGCCTAGTTTATGGCTTAGCTTGTATGCTTGCATGCCTAGGTCTTTGGGCCCTCATCTCAACATGTTTAGGTCCTTATTTTGGCCTATTTGAACTCTGTCCATGCTTAGTTCATTCATATGTTCCATGTATTGCATGCCTCCTTTGTAGTCCTCTTTGATAGCTCTATGCTTTTAAGGACTTTCGCACGCTTTACCTGTGTTGTTTAAATGATTTGGCACCATTTATCACCTCATTTCAGTGCACTCAGTGTTGTTACACTTCCATACTTTTCACTATTTAGGTGTTCTTGAGAGTTGCACCTTTATACCTTAATTGGTGAGCCAATTGGCATGCATGCTTGTATGTGTTTTCGGTGCCTTCATCTTAGCATTTTGGCCACTGATTTGGGCATAGCTAAGGTCTGTCCATTTTGGTTTAAGTTCATTGAGCATGTTTGATTACATGTTGCTTGCATTACATCGCATTGTCTATACCTTATACTTTGCATTGTGTGTGCTTACGTAACATTGCATTGAGTATGCCATGTAGTTGCATGTTTGTATGCTTAAGTCATATTGCATGTTTGCCATGCTTGTGTTGCATTGTTGTTTGGATTAAGTCTTAATCCGAGCACCAGAAACGAGGGACGTTTCATACATCAAGTGATGAAACGTGTCTCAATTCTCGGTTGCCGACGGTCCTGATCACACATGATAGAGCTCTAGGCTTTATGTGTTTATTTGTGCATTCATTTCACATTGAATTTGCACGTGTTGGATCTTTGGCCATCATGCATCGGGATGCGTGGTTGATGGTCTTGGATCCGACTATGCCTCTCCCTTGATGTTTTGAGGTGATATGGGGTGGCATAGTGCGTACATACCCTTGGGAGACCCTCCATTTTTTCTATTTTGTGCTCTGCTGCAGCTTGGTGTCACAGCACACCAGTGGCCGGCAGTGCCTTGCCGATGGCCGGCAGTCCTTCATTCTTGGTCGGCAGTGGCTCCCCATGGCTGGCAAGCCACTGATGTATTCCCCAGACTGGTTTTGGTAAGATTCAGTAGGAATTCCTTGAGGACACCCTGCAGACAGAGCCTCAAAAGAGCAACAGGAGAGCTTTTCGGGACGGCAACTGAGCATGCATCCTCTTCTCCCCCAACCAGAGCTGGAACAGCATTGTTTACTGTTTTCCTTACTTGCTAATTGGCATTTGGTTTTGTAATTTAATTAATTAATTTGTTAATTAGTTAAAGTTTTGTAATAATTAGTTGTAGCTAGTTATTCAATTCAATTGTGTAATAATTAATTAGCTTGTTAGTTAGTTAATTAGTTAGTTTGTATTATTCATTCGGACCCTCTGTCAAGAGGGCGAATTTTGTAATAAGTGTGCATGTGTGCGATACATGTCTTCTAACCCCACGTCTTTTTCCCTTTTACTTACCACTTTTGATGGTTAGTTTTAGGTCATTTTCAATTAGCATCCTTATGCTATGCATGTTTGCATCATTCATCTGTATTGCATGCACCGGGCTTGGCGCATCATACTAACTGCATTGTATTTCAATTCCAAATTGAATACATGTTATCTAATCGCATCTCATATGCCATCTTAGAATAGCTGAGCCTATTTCTAGTTGCATTTTTGCATGTGTTGCATTGGCATCTTAACATGAACTAGGATCATGCATTGATTACTAACTAGTTGTTGTTTTGGCTCGGAGAACACTGTAAGCTTTTGTGCTTTAGCATCCTTGCATGTGTGTGAGTGCTGCCATAATAGCATGCTTACCATGAGGCTATTTGCTTATGTGATATAACTGCCTGAATGCCTGTGGGTGAAGGTTGGATTGCTTGAATTGGAACAATTCATCAAATCCTTGTTTTAGCCTACTTGTGAGTAGCCAACTTCAAACTGTTTTTCAAAACAAACAAGTTTGCAACGCTTTGTTCCAAATTAGGCGATCTAGTCTATACTTCTATGTTGTGCGCGTCACATAGTAATTCTAGGTTTAATAACCGGAATAAGAACACATGTGTTTTCAAAAACAAGATATCATGTTAGTAGTGGCCGATCTTTCATCGGGCGAGCGGGGGTGCTCATTGCATGACCTTCCACAATCATACCTAAGTTCCCGAGCTGAGGTAACTTTGGTGATGACGGACACGTGGCCTTAGGCACGAGTCAGGGTTTCTTAAATTCCCCCAATAAAATATTTAGGTGGCGACTCTGTATCTGGCAAAGCAGTCCATGTTTGGCATTTCTTGACAAAAATCAGTTTTCCAAAACGATTTACTAGATTTGGACTCTTTGGTGATTTATTGGTCTTGCATTGCACTTTGCAAGATCAGATTCAGAACCGTGACATTGAGTCCAAACTGTAGTAAGCCCAATGAACAAAATTTGATTTCGTGCCCATTTTCACGCGTGGAGCCCCGGGATGTTCGGGGCGTGTCTACAGTTTCTAGCAACTCTGCTGGGGATTTTGAGAACTTGACTCGAACTCATGATATCTTGTTTTGATTACACTTATGTGTCTCTTTGCATTGCATTTGCATTGGTGCGCCTAGGACACCGTGTTTGCCGTATGCTATTCCTGAATGGTTTACCAGAGGCTTGCTTGGAAAAGCGTGCCATAAGGCTGACCAGTTGCGGGCTCTGCCACGACGGGAACACAAACCTCAATTTTTGCCGAGGCACCCTTTTTGACCATTCGACCTAGTGCATATTGGAATCCATAGTGACTATTCCAAACTAGGACAGGTTGCTTACCCGATTGTAGGTTATTTGAAACTGCTGTATGCGTAGTGAAACCCTAACTCCTGACAAAATAGGACAGGGAAACCCTTCCCCTCCATAGGGGTGTTTTGGCTCTCATTTTCTTGCTATGTGCTTTTAGAGTGTACCTCTACAGGAATGCATATATATGTTGCAAGTTTGAGTATCGGCCTGAGGGTATCCGTTTGGTTCTGATTTTAGGCATAATTCAGTGAAGAGCGCAGTCATTCAGCTATGCTTGTATCTGTTCTGGTGAAATTAGGCTGAGATGCTGCATGTTTTCTCTTTTGCTAGGTAGTTCTGGAACCGTAGCTTCAGAAGGCTTCGATATCCCCCAAGGTTCATTAGATCTGTGCTGATAGACTTTGTCAGGTCAGAGATTCAGCTCAAAAGAGCCAGTGTTTTCCTTCGCCGAGGTAAGGCAGAGAAAGGCCAGTCAAGGCTCACTGGTTCATCAGATCCGTTAGTCACCACTCACATCACCTTTGTTCAGTTCAGCAGACTCGTGATGACGCAAAATTCAGAAGAAATTGTGGTCATGACACCGGCATTAAACCAGGAAATTGCCATACAGGGTGAGACCGATGTTGAAATGCAGCGCCCACCCAGGTCACCTGCCGTACATCCAATCTGGGAACCCCAATTATTTCAAACCCGTGAGCCCACCACTTTGGAGCTAATGGAAATGATCGGTGATCTTCAGAGATCTGTGGCTGATCTAGCCTTCGGAATGTCGGTTCCGCCGTCGACCACATCATATGCCAAAAATATCATGCTAGAGGAGCCCCCGCTACTGGGGCGAATTGTAATTGAAGTCAGCCAGCTTGAAGCCATCCCAAACTTGGGCAATAACACGCCAACAACAACAGGACTTCACACTGATGTAGCAACCCAAACCTTCGACCAAGCTGAGGCGAGAGGTAAGAACAAGGTGGGGGTGGACACTGATCCCTATGAACAACTTCTACAGGCTGTTGAGGCTTTGAAAGCCGAGGCACTGAACAAACAGCAAGTGCTCGCAGTTGCTGCAAAAACTGTGGATGACACTTTCGTCACTCAGAACGAGGGCAGTTCGAGCCAAAGGGAAAATCGGGAGAAGGGCCATCATACCAGAACCATTCCTTCCAACCCTAATTCTATACCTGGGAAAGATCAGCAGACCAAGCTAGTACCTGCCGACCCTTTTTCTATTACACCCAGCAAAAATCCACAAACCTCGAAGTATCTACCCCGAGGTCGCAGGGTCTTCCATGCCCTCTATATGCCTTTGTCCAAGGCTCTCCAAATCCTTGCTGAAAAGGGGCATCTCAAACCTCTCGAGCCTCGGCCTCTCCTTAGTCGTCTTCCACCTAGTCATGATGCCACCCAGTACTGTGCATACCATCAACATACCGACCATAGCACCGACAATTGCTTCCGTCTTCGCCACGAAGTACAAGATTTGTTTGACAACGGGGTCGTCCTCCCACTAAGCTCAGCAAAGTCCATCGTCACTGGATCAGTGAACTTCGAGGATAGTATGAGTATGTAATTGGGGGATGGACCACCTGCAGGCGGCGTTCAGTTTACTCCAGATGTAGCGTATGGCATGCACTGTTTTGAGTATTTGCGAATGCTGTTTATTTTACATTCTGCCTTGGGTATTGAGTCAGTTCTGTTGTGTTGTTTTGAGTCAGTCTTTTTTTTTGGGGTCGTAGACATCCCATTTTTGACCATCCTCAAGACTTGGACGTCATCGTTTGAACACTGGATGATCATCCATGCTCGTGTTCGTTTTGAGTTCCCGGAGGTCTCGGTCGCACGCCTTGCCATAAGATCTCTCAACTTGTCTATTTTGTGCTTGGTTGTGGACCAAGCACTTGTGTTTTTGCTTCTGAGGGAAGAGGGTGGCTTGTTGGCCATCCCCTCAACCCATCGGCCAAGGCATGATGCCATCAGCCTTGTTTTCTTGTCATCGGCAAAAAGTGTTGGCCGATCGGTGCTCTTTTTGGTCGGTCGGCACTTATGTTGGTCGATCGGCCATATCTTTTAGCCAAGACCTTTTCTTTCCTTTTGCAGAGATTGTGCTTCCAGCTGGTGCAATTTGTTGGCCACTTTCTGTCTCCTCCATACACTGTATGGAGGGATTTCAACCAAGCTTAGCTTGCTTAGGAAGCTTTGGAATTGAATTCCTATAAGAAGGGACACCCCTCTCCCTTGCAAGGGTTCTAAAAAATTGTATTACAGAACCTATATCTCTATCTCTATATTCCTCCCTCTCTCTCTATATTGGCTCTTGTTTGTGCCCTAAAGTGAGAATTCTTCTTGTATTTTTCCTAGAACCCCTTAGCCAAACCTTTTGACCTTGGAGTTGAGTTTCCATCAGACTTGTTTTAACATCTGAAAGTTGGTTTTGGCATATGAGAGTTGCTGGTTTTGTTGTTCTACAAGGGTGAGCCTCTCATCCTCTTTTAAGATTTGTTATGCTTGATTACTTAGCCATATTTGCATGCTTCTTTTGGCTTAGCTTTAAACTAAAAATAGCTTTGTTTTGAGTTGTTTAACATGTTTTTTTGAGGGCTTATTGGTATTGAGGGGTGGTCTACCCCCTTTGTGCCTTATTTGGCCCTGTTTTGGGCCACCTCGTTTAGGCTTTTGTTTAGCCTCTTCACCACTGAATTCTAGAGGAATTTCAGTGGTGGAAGTGAGGTTTTGAGGCCTCAAATAGGAGGGGGTTGTCCCCCCTCCCCTTCTCTTGTGTGCTTGTGGTATTGGCTTATTAGGTTAACACGTTTTTATACCTCTTTGTGGCTTCATTTCAGTATGTATTAGGCTTTGTTTTGCCATGATATAAAACTATTTTGAATTGGTTTGACCATACCATGCATGCCTTATGTACTTGTAGTGCAATCCTCTCTATTGTCTTAACATGCTTTGTGCTTTAAGCCATGTTTTTAGCATGATTTTGGCTGGACCTAAAGAAGCTTTTATTCATATTTCAGCATCTTTAAGCTCTGCTTGGAGTGTTTTGGGTCGTGTATGCCTTGCTTTGTATAGCCTTGGTTCAATCTAGCTTGTTAGCTTTAAGTATTGAGTCCTCCAGCAAGCATTGCTAGGACTCTTCTTATGATTTGGCACCATTTCATATGTGGTTTCAGTCCATGTTTCTTGCTCAAATGCTTGCACTTATCACTCCTTTAATGCTTTAAGGAGTTGATGTTTTATGCCCCATGAATGGACCATTGTGTATGCCTCCATGCTTAGGTCTTTGGGATGCCATCTAAGTGGGTTTTTGGTCTTGTTTTATCATGCCATAACTCTATTTTTCATTGGTTAAGTCATGCCATATTTGGTTTTGATAGGTGTAGTATAACACCTCTTTTGTAGCCTTGCATGCCTCATGCTTTTCGACTTTTATTCTAGCTTGTGTTGGCTAGGTTTAAGCTTGTTTTTGGCCCTATCTTGACCTACCTTGGGACTATTTTGATAGCCTTTGGCCCTTTGGGGCTTGCCTCGCATGGCCATGGTTTGAGTCCCTTGGCTAGTTTTAAGTTTTAAGCCTTCTTGCATGATTTGCTTGCTTTGTTTGGCTGGTTTGGCACCTTTCCATGTGTGATTTCAGAGCTTACCATGTTTGTCAAATGTCCATATTCGTCCCCTTTTAAGTGTTCCTGAAAATTTCCCTCCCGTGCCTAGGTGATAGGCCATCACATGTGCATGTTTGTATGTGCTTTTGTCTATCATGTCTTAGTATTTTGGCCACTGATTTTGGGCATGGCTGAGGTCTGTCCATCTTTAGTTTAAGTCCATCTACCATGTTGGTCAAAGTTGCTGCTTTACATCATGCTTACATGCTTGTTGCATGCTTGTTATATTGCATGTTGTCACATGCTTGCTAATTGACATGTTGTTGCATGCTCATCCATCTTGCATACTTGTTAAATTACAAGTTGTCACTTGCTTGTTGTTGGTATTGCTGTCACATATCTATGCTATGTATCTTTACATGTTCAGGTTGTATACCTATTGAATATTATTTGCATTGCACAATATTGTTGCATACTTGTTGCATGCTTGAGTTGTTTGCATGCTTGCTTGCATGCTTAGTTCACATAGCATTGTGTGTGCATTGCCTTGCCTCTTGATCAAGCATGATAGAGGTTGGGGCCCTTTATGTGTTTTGTGCATTTCGTTTGATATTGAATTGTACATTTGGCTCCTTTGGCCATCATGCATTGGAATGCGTGATTGGTGGTCCGAGGGTCGAGAACTACACTCCTTTGAGTCTTAAACATGGTAAGGGGTGTAGTTGCAAACATTGTCTTGTAAATGCATTGCCATACTCTGTTTGTCCCCTGCTGCAGCAAAAGGAGCAGTCTGTAGGAATAGATGGCCGATTGGCTATCTTCAGTGCCAGTCGGCTACAAGTGTTTGGCCGATGGCTTCATATTTGGTCGATGACCTGTTTATCTTAGCCGATGACCATGATTTTTGGCCAATGGCCTCCCACAGTGCCCATGGGGTGAAGCAGAAGTGTGTTGGGAATTTTCACACTTTGCAGAGGTACAGAGCAGTGTAAACAGAGGCAACATGAGGCATGGCAACGGATTTCTGAGCGAAGCCGATCGAGCATGCATTTGTCCTTCTTATCAAGGCCGCTTTACCATTTTTATAGCATAATTAATTTGTTTAATTAGTTAAGGGTTGCATAATAATTAATTAGCTTGTAAGTTAATTAATTGGTTGATTTGTATTATTCTTTCGGTCCTTCTGTCGAGAGGGCGAATTTTGTAATAAGTGTGCATGAGTGTGTAAATGTCTTCAAACCTCACGTCTTTCTCCCTTTCACTTAACCGCTTACGATGGTTAGTTTTAGGGCATATTTCATTTAGCATCCTTATGCTATGCATGTTTGCATCATTCATCTGTATTGCATGCACCGGGCTCGGAGCATCATACTAACTGTATTGTATTTCAACTCCAAGTTGAATACATGTATCGAATTGTCGCATCTCATATGCCATCTTAGAATAGCCGAGCCTATTTCTAGTTGCATTTTGCATGTGTTACATTAGCCATCTTAACATGAATTAGGATCATGCATTGATTACTAACTAGTTCTTTATTTTGGCTCGGAGTACACTGTGAGTGTTTATGTTTTAGCATCGTTGCATGTGTGTGAGTGTTGCCATGATAGCATGCTTGCCAAGAGGCTATTTGCTTATGTGATATAACTGCCTGAATGTCTGGGGGTGAAGGTTGGATTACTCGAATTGGAACAATTCATTGAAATCCGCATTTTAGCCTACTTGCGAGTAGCAAACTTCAAACCGTTTTCAAAGAAATATGCAATGTTTTGTTCCAAATTAGGTGATCTAGTCTATACTTGTTTGTTGTGCACATCACATAGTAAGATTAGCTAATTAATCGAAATAAGAACACATGTGCTTTCAAAAATAAGATATCATGCTTAGTACAGGTCGATCTTTGATCGGGCGAGCGGGGGTGCTCATTGCATGACCTTCCCCTCTCGTACCCAAGTTCCCCAGCCGAGGCAACTTTGGTGACGATGGACACGTGGCCTTAGGCACGAGTTAGGGTTTCCTAAATTCCCCCAAAATAAAATATTTAGGTGGCGACTATGTATCTGGCAAAGCAGTCCATGTTTGGCACTTCTTTCCAAAAATCAGTTTTCCAAGACGATTTGCCAGATTTGGACTCTTTTGTGATTTATCGGTCTTGCATTGCACTTTTTAAGATCAGATTCAGAACCGTGACATTGAGTTCGAACTATAGTATGCTAGAGAACAAAATGAGATTTTCTCAGGAGTCCTCGGGGCGCGTCTACAGTTTATGGCGACTCTGCTGGGGATTTAGAGAACTTGACTCGAACTCATGATATCTTGTTTTGTTCACACTTATGTGTCTCTTTGCATTGCATTTGCGTTGGTGCGCCTAGGAGACCATGTTTGCCATATGCTATTCCTGAATGGTTTGTCGGAGCCCACTTTAAGAAACGTGCCATAAGGCTGACCGGTTGCGGGCTCTACCATGACGGGAAGACAAACCCGATTTTTACCGGGGCACCCTTTTTGACCATTCGACCTAGTGCATATCAGAATCCATAATGACTATTCCAAACTAGGATAGGTTGCTTGCCCGATTATAGGTTGTTTGAAACCAATGTGTGCATAGTGAAACCCTAGCTCCTGACAAAATAGGACAGGGAAACCCTACCCCAACATAGGGGTGTTTTGACTCTCATTTGCTTGCTATGTGCTTTTAGACTGTGTCTCTACAGGAATGCATGTATCAGTTTGCAAGTCTGGGTATCAGGCCTGCGGGCATCAGTATTTAGGAATCAGTTATATCTGCGGTTATCAGATTCAGATTCGGGGTAGTGATTTGGGAACAGTCAGTGGTTGAGAACAGTTCATTTAGCTTGTGCTTGCCAACTGTGTATTGTCTTTATTTAAGCTGTTATGCTGTCTGTTTTTCCGATCATTTTATTTCCTTATTATGCTTTATTTATTTTTTTGCAAGGTAGTTTAGCGCCATTGCATCCGACCAGGTAGATATTCCTCGAGCACTCTGGGTTAGAGGTCGTAGACTTAATCGATCCGGGGGTGTGGTAGACGGACAAGCAGTGTTCCTTTCTTTACCCCCGATTACTAGATGGAGGTCAAAAAGGTGTAGTGTATTGGTACAGCGATCGTCAGATCAGTGGTCTACCCCATTAGTGAACAGTCAGGCTGAGGTCTCAGTTTCTATTACAGGGACAGATATACCAGTTATTCAGTTAGATCAGCACAATATGGCAGGCTTAGAGGAGATGATGCGTCAGCTCCAGGAGAGTATGAAAACCATGCAGCAGGACGCTGGCTGTCAAACAGAATTTGCCACATGCCAGGCCGAGGTCATGGCCCAACAGGCAGAGGTAATTACCAGGCTACAACAGCAAACCGGA
Source organism: Camellia lanceoleosa (assembly GCA_025200525.1). NCBI lineage: Eukaryota > Viridiplantae > Streptophyta > Magnoliopsida > Ericales > Theaceae > Camellia > Camellia lanceoleosa. The sequence goes on from CM045770.1 coordinate 25,234,657, forward strand.
GCATCTGCTTCACACCAGGTTCCTCCCCCACCAAGTGTTCCCATACTCGGGGAGACAGCTAACGTCCAGGATGATACGGACATTCCAATCAGGCCGACTTCGCCCCCGATCCTACCCCAACTATCCAAAGCACAGACCAACCTACCGGATTCTCCTTTGAGTTCAAGGTGGACCCCATAGCATTAAAAGTGAGCAAGCTAAAAAAGTTGTTCAAGAAGTCTCATGGTGTGAAGTCCATTCCAGACATAGAGGATGGGTATACCGACTCGGCCGTGACTCTACCAGACAGATTTAAAATGCCGCACATAGACCATTTCGACGGGTCTGGAAATCCTATGGTGCATTTATGGCTATCCTCGGACATATTAAGGCCAATGGGCCTCTCTAGATTGCAGAAGCTTTCCTTGTTTGGCCGGACCCTGTCGGGTGTAGCGGCTATTTGGTATGCAAAATTGGAGGACTCTGTTAAGAGGAACTGGGAGGAGATGGATGAGGCCTTCATAGCTCAATACTCCTACAATACACAGATCGAGGTCGCAACCCGTGATCTTGAGACAACTAGGTAGGAGCCAAAGGAGAGTTTCTCCAACTTCGTAACCCGTTGGAGGGCCAAGGCCTCGATGATGACCATCAGGCCCGTTGACAAAGATCAGATTTGGATGGTTGTGCGCAACCTCCAGCTCAAGCTCATGCAGGAGATGATCGTTCTCCCCCTCCCCACTTTTGCGGATCTACATGAGATAGGGGTGCAGATAGAGGACGCCATGAAACAAGGCCTCATTGGTAATGACAGAGAGCAGCCTAAGAGGGCATTCAACCGCGGTACAAATGCAGGCACAAGCAGTGCTACTGCTGCTAGATCTTCAGATGTGGGCATGGTCACCACCACCACCCCAAGAACCCTTGCAGCTACGCCATTCACCTGTGCGTCCGGTAGTAGCTCACAAACAACCAAGTATTCACCTCGAGGCCAAAGAACCTTCACTCCACTATACATGCCCCTGTCCAAAGCTTTGGGGGTTTTGATCAGGAAAGGGCACCTGAAGCCCCTAGAGCCACGGCTACTACCAGATAAACTCCCTACTTCCCATAACCCAACTAAATACTGCGCCTTTCACCAGCAGCATGGCCATGACACTGACCAGTGCTTTAGGTTGCGTCATGAGATTCAAGATCTCGTTGACAACAGGGTGATTGTGCCTCCGGAGAAATCGAATGTCACAACCAACCCTCTTCCACCACATAACCAAGCTCCACCTGCCAAACGCATCAATCTTATCGAAACTGGGGTTGTGTCATACGACCCTAGAATATATATCACCTCTTCTCACCTACCCAAGCTAGAGGTGTTCATTCCTGACAGCACTAACTTGTGCATGTTGGACATCTCCTGATCCGAACCTGAAATGGTGGTGGCGACTATCGAAGATAGAATTGGGCCGACTACTGGGGTAGATGAGAGTAATTATGCAGAGCCTGAGGGGTCTGAGTGCATCATGAATGACCTGAGCGGTTACATTACATCAGCAAGCCAAGCTAGGCCGAGAATGGAATTGCCAGAGGAGGCAGAGATTTGTGTGGTATGAGAGAATGGACCTAATCAAGGGCTAGATGACCTAGCGGATCTGGAAGAAGACATTGCAAATCTATAGGTCCTTGAAGAGCAGGATTCAGGGGATGTGGCAGTCAATTGGTTTGATGGGTCAGCAGAGTCTACTGGGTGGCCTGACGACCAGCCGGATGTTGTGGAACAACCTTAGCTAAAATAGGGTCTGTTAGGGACGGGGACATCAACAGTGGCCGGAAGGGCTGAGAATCAGTTTGCATCGCTGGAGAGCACCGGTGTAAAGAATTTTGCTCAGAACACAGACAGTTTGGGTGTGAAAGATACTGAACAGCAAGCTATACTGAAGTAGTTTGAGTGGGAAAAGGCTGAGGATTCTGAGAGAGTCAGAAAGGCCAAAGCCCCTGAGGGGACATAACGTACTGCGTGCACAAGAACGGAACGTGCTATGGGCACAGGAACAGAAGATGTTGTGGGCACAGGAATAGTCGTAACGGAGCCGGACAGGTGTCTGTCGACTGCCGATGGTATGTGGTGAGAAGATGATGATCTATATCTTGCCCACACCGATGAAGACTGGGGACAAAGCCAACCGGATGATACCTGGTATATTGGCAAAGTTGACCACATGACTAGGAGTGGGCGGTGTTTCAAGCCCCCACACTTAGATCAACCAGAGGCGTCCGAGAAGAACAAGGAGGCGGAGAAACAAAAAGAAAAGTTACTTGAAGAAGAGGCTATGTTGAAACAGTTGAAGAAGATACAGGCAGACATCTCCATCTGGGGACTGCTTATGGCTTCAAGAGTACATAGACAGGCTATCCTTTCTGCAATGGACAAGGCCAAACTCTCAATAGACACCACGCCTGAGCTGCTGGTAGGACTGGTCTTTTCGGGAGGAGATTTCCCAACGTTGACCTTCACCGACAAGGAACTGTCACCTGAGGACGTAAACCATAACAAACCTCTCTACATCTCTGTCGAGTGTAGAGAAAAATGGATACCGGTGGTTCTTATCGACATAGGATCTGCCATTAACGTGTGCCCATCAAGGACGGCATATGCAATTGGGTTGAAGCCTGCAGACTTTGTGCCAACTTCCCAGGTGATAAGGGCATATGACAATACAAGCAGAGAAGTGATGGGGATTGTATGGATTCAGACTAAGGTTGGTCGATGGCAACACGAGATTGACTTCCATGTCTTGGACGTTCCCGCGACCTTTAATCTACTCATGGGGCGGCTGTGGCTACATCAGGTAAGGGCGGTCTCTTTCACCTTGCATCAAATGTTGAAATACCCCCACAGCAAGGGGTGGCTATAGTTTTTTGGGAATTCGTCAATCCATTCGCCGCCAAAGGCGTCTACACCGGTTTTGGAAATCGAGCATGGCGCAGAGGATGTGTTCTTATCTGGATTTACCCTAGCCGAGGGCCGGGTAGTAGAAAACATTTTGGTTGTTGAGGAAGCGTTATATGTCAGCGCATAATCAGTGTACCTCATGAACAAGCTCCAGCACATCCCTGGGATGGGAGTAGGAAAAAGTGGCCGGAAAGGCATTACTGTATCGGCCGAAGTGCCGCATAACCCGCATACCTTTGGCTTAGGTTATTTGCCTACCAAAGAGGACTGGATGAGGAAAGGCAAGAAATGGCCGGAAGAGCCCGAGCCAAGCAGACTGGGAGGCATTTTGAGTTGATGCATCGGCCTATCTAGGGCACCCTGAATGGACGCTTTGTCCAGGAGGGGGAACACTTTCCACTCTGCGGCTTCCCAGAGCCATGGCTAAACGTAGAGAAGAGGCGCCTGCCAGGGTTTGAGATCTTCTTCGACTTGTAATTAGCTGGGGATAATGTTGCCGAGGAGTAGGCAAGTCCATCGGTTGAGGTTGAGCAGTGTAAGGAAATGGATTCTGAGTGCACCTAGATTTAAATGGGGGTAGCACTGGCTTGTCTACTATCAGATCCTCCGATCATACGTGAGTGCTTGGGGGATGATCTCTCAGTGTCTATGATCGGGAATGAAGTGGCTGCGAGCCCTTCTTCAAACATTTTGGATGCATCCATCACACACTCCCTCGTCTGGCAGTACGAGGAGGGATTCTTATTGAGCAGCACCAGTCAGGTAGTGAGTCGGAATCTGATTCCACCGAGTCTGTAGAGTCAGAATCCGGTTCCAACTTGTTTGAGTTTGAGTCCAGTATTCCTGGGGGTGACAACCCGGATGCCATAGTCCTATCCAGGTCATCTTTTTCTTTTTCCTTTGAGTCTGTTGTAACAAAGGAATCAGATGGATTGGATGAAGTGATTAACGAGAATCGTACGGCTGTGGCCTTTGATTACTTTTCTGTGCCTTTGATTTATTGTATTAATCAGGACTTTCAAATTTTGATGAAAACGACGAGGAAGAAATTCCTCCGGTTTTGAAATATTTGCTAGAACAAGAGCAGGTGAGGTTGTAAAACCACTGGTTGATAAAATCATCGAAATTAATGTTGGTACTGAGAAGGACCCGCGGCTGGTCCAGATTGGGTCCACGTTGTCTTTGGAGGAGCGCGAGCGCTTAGTCGCTTTATTAAAAGATTTCAAAGATGTTTTCACGTGGTCCTGCGAAGACATGACTGGAATCGATCCTGAGATTGTATAGCACCAGATCCCTCTTGACCCAGAGGCCCGACCTGTCAAGCAGAAGCTCAGAAGTATCCGCCCAGATTGGGCTCTGAATATCAAAGAAGAGGTCACCAAGCAAATTGACGCAGGGTTTCTGCTAGTAGCTGAATACCCAACTTGGTTGGCCAACATAGTTCTGGTGCCGAAAAAGGACGGCAGAATTCGGGTGTGTGTGGATTTCAGGGATTTGAACAAAGCCAGTCTGAAGGACGACTTTCCTCTGCCGCATATCGATGAGTTAGTGGATTTTACTGCTGGGCATGCATTGCTCTCATTTATGGATGGGTTTTTAGGGTACAATCAGATATTGATGGCACCCGAAGACTGGGAGAAGACTACTTTTACCACCCCGTGGGGGACCTATTGTTATAGGGTAATGCCGTTTGGGCTGAAGAATGCTGGAGCTACATATCAACGGGCCACGACCACAATATTGCACGACATGATTTATAAAGAGGTAGAGGTGTACGTGGATGACATGATTGTCAAGTCCAAGGAAAGAGAGGGCCACTACACTGCCTTGCAAAAGTCCTTTCAACGGATCATAGAGTATAGGCTATGATTGAATCCTCAGAAGTGTACGTTTGGTGTTACAGCAGGGAAAATGCTGGGGTTCTTGATTACACAAAGAGGTATTGAAGTCGACCCTTCCAAAATCAAGGCTATCTTAGAAATGCCACCACCAAGGACTGAAAAGGAGGTGCGAGGCTTTCTGGGTAAAGTGCAATTCATAAGACGGCTTATCACAAAATTAACCTTGACTTGTGAACCACTCTTTGGTCTCCTGAAGAAAGGAATGAAGTTCCAATGGGGCAGCCGATGCCAAGCTGCTTTTGAATAGATTAAGTAATATTTATAGAACCCACCTGTGTTGTCATCGCCTGAGCTGGGGAAACCGTTGATCTTGTACCTTTCAGTGACTGAAACTACAATGGGCTGCATGCTTGCACAAGAGTCTGAGGACAAGGTGAAGAGAGCTATCTACTACCTGAGCAAGAAAATGCTGGAATACGAGACCCGCTACACTCCATTGGAGAAGGCTTGTCTGGCCTTGGTATGGGCTACCAGGAAGTTGTGGCACTACCTGTTAGCTCACTCCGTAATACTAGTTTCGAGGTTAGATCCCATCAAATATCTCTTCGAGAAACTGGCACTTACGGGTAGGCTAGCCCGTTGGTTGCTTCTACTTTCTGAATTCGATCTGAAATATATGACGCGCAAGTCAGTAAAGGGGAGAACGGTAGCGGAGTTCCTAGCCGATCACCCAATGGACGAGGATGAAGCAGTTGAGTATTTATTCCCGGACGAAGCCATTCTGCATGTTGAAGAAGAGTTTTGGACGATGTACTTTGACAGAGCGTCAAACCAATATGGGTATGGGATAGGAGTGTTGCTGATAGCACTCGACAATTCCCGTATCCCTCTAGCATTCAAACTCCGGTTCAAAGTATCGAACAACGAAGCAGAGTATGAGGCATGCATTGCTGGTTTAGAAGCTGCCCTAGAACTAGGGGCAAAATGATTGGACATCATCGGAGACTTGAACCTTGTTGTATCTCAAGCTAAAGGAGATTGGAAAGTCAAAGAAGAAAAGATGAGAATCTACCACCAGACCTTGGACTTGCTGATTCCTCGGTTCGAGAAACTGATTTTCGCTCATCTGTTAAGAGAGAACGGTAGGTTTGTAGATTCACTAGCAACTCTATCTTCCATGATAGACATCCCTTTTAGAGTCTGGATGCGTCCGGTCATCATTGACCAGAAATTTGTGCCGGCCTACGAGCTGATTGCTGCCATAAATGAGGTACAAGATGAAAACCCCTGGTATTACGATGTCTGGAATTTCTTGGAAAAAAAGGCGTATCTACCAGGGTCAAATGCCAAAGATAAGAGGGCAATTCAAAGAATGGCTACTCAGTTCATCCTCTGCGGGGGTAAACTGTACAAGAGAGGTCATCTCGAGATGTATAAACTGTGTGTTGATGCTGAAGAATCCAAGCGCCTGATAGAGGCCATCCATGGAGGAGAGTGCAGAGCGCACATGAATAGGGTGATGCTAGCCCAGAAGATCCTTAAACAGGGTTACTACTAGTCCACCATGGAGGAGGATTATATTGGCTTTGTCCAGCGATGCCCCAAATGTCAAATCCATGCAAACCGCATGAACATTCCGCCATCGAAGCTGTACAACATCACTTCACCATGACCATTTTCAGTGTTGGGGATTGATGTAATCGGGGCTGTCACTCCGAAGGTGTCCAATGGGCATGAGTTCATTATGGTTGCGATAGACTATTTCATGAAGTGGGTTGAGGCCCAATCTTATGCGGTGTTGAAGGTTTCACATGTTGCAAAGTTCATCAGGAACAACATCATCTGTCGCTATGGGGTCACGAACGAGATCATTTCAGATAATGGTTCCCACTTCAAGAAGGAAGCAATTGACTTGTTGGACAAGTACAACGTGGCTTTTCATAAGTCGTCTACATATCGGCCGCAAACCAATGGAGCAGTTGAGGCCGCCAACAAGAACATCAAACACATACTGCAGAAGATGGTGGAAACCTATCGGGACTGGCCAGATAAGTTGCCATTTTCTCTGTGGGGCTATCGGACTTCAATTGGAACTTCTACTGGGGCTACTCCGTATTCATTGGTCTATGGAATGGAGGCCATTCTTTTTTATCGAAATTGAGGTTCTATCATTGCGAGTACTGGCTGAGTGTCAGATAGCTGAAGCAGATTAACGGTAGAGCAGATTTGAAGAACTCATGCTCTTTGATGATAGCAGGCTGAAAGCACTATACCACGTTCTGGGTTATCAACGCAGAATTGCCAGGGCTTTCAACAAGAAGGTTAAGTCCAAGAATTTGAAAGAAGGAGATTTGGTGCTCAAAGACAACCGAGCTCACATCCATGACCCTAGGGGCAAGTTCAGACCCAATTGGATCGGCCCTTACATCATTAAGTCTATTTGGTCTGGTGGAGCTATCGTTCTGATGGACCTAGAGGGCCTAGAGTTCTCCCAACCGATCAACATGGACAAATTGAAGAAATACTTTCCCTGAGTGGCTCACTAGGCCGAAAACCCGAAAGGGCGACCTAGGCAAAAATTAGAGCATGAAAAAATTTGAAATTATAAAAACTGAGCTCGCAAAGTTGAAAACCCGCCAAGGGCGGCCTTGGCAAAAGTTAGAGCGCAAAAAGAGAATGTAAATACTCGAGTGAACCCAAGCCAAACTACATAAGGCTTGATTCCCATCTTTGGGATACGTAGGCAACTTCATCCTGAAGTCCAGCCATAAACACTTCCCCGATCAACTTTGTCCATGTGATCATGTTTGGTCATCTTTGTCTATTCAGCATTCAAGAGCTCGGTTGTGATCTCCAGTGCAGTGCTATTTAGACTAGGGGCAACTTTCCAGTTGTTCGGATCCGGGGTTGTGCATCTCAAAGGATGATCTCGAGCATGTCGATTGATCCATATCGAAAATGGTTTTGAAAAGTTTTAATAAAAGTTTATTTTGTTCAAATTAATCTTTTTACAACTTAGACCATTTTTGGACCAAACGAAAAATTTTCAGTACCCACAACCTTCAATTTCATTGATTTTAATACAGAGTTCTCCTGCTTTTGAATACAAATTGAAGTTACTTTTATTACATTCACAAAGAAAACTTGAAAGTTCTAATTAAAGCAAATAAATCTAGGGCATAGTCAGGTGTTCCCGCGTCCCCTCCCAGAGCTGGTCGAAGCCTCTGATGCCAAAAAGGGCCCGACCTGTGCCTCTTCATTAAGCCAATCTATGCACTCATCAGAGAGGGTGCAGCTAAAAATGGGAGCAGGGGCTAGAAGCTCTCTTGTCCTCCATGCTGTGGCATACCGGGCTAGCTATGCGCCTCGGACCGGAAATGCAGCAGGGTACTTGTAGACGCGCCCTTGGGCCTCACTACAGTTCGGACTCGGTTTGTGTCACGGTTCTTAATCTTGAACCAAAGAGTCCAAATCTGGCAAATTGTTTTGGAAAACTGATTTTTGAAAAAGAACTGCCAAACATGGACCGCTTTGCCAGATACAGAGTCGCCACCTAAATATTTTTTTAATGGGGGAATTTAGGAAACCCTGACTCGGTGCCAAAGGCCACGTGTCCGTCATCACCAAAGTTGCCTCGGCTCGGGAACTTGGGTACGATTGGGGAAGGTCAGCTATGAGCACCCCCTCTCGCCCGATCCGAAGATCGGCCTCTACTAACCGTGATATCTTGTTTTGAAAACATTACGCGTTCTTATTCCGGTTATTAGCCTAGAATTACTTTGTTATGCGCACAGCAAACAAGTATAGACCAAATTGCCTAATTTGGAACAAAACATTGCATATCCGTTTGTTTGGAAAATACTTTGGAATTTGCTACTCATAAGTAGGCTAAAACACGGATTTCAATGAGTTGTTCCAACTCAAACAATCCAACCTTCACCCACAGGCATTCAGGCAGTTTATCACAGAAGCACATAGCCACATGGTAAGCATGCTGTCATGGTAGCATTCATACGCATGCGAGATGCTAAAGCATAAGATACTTACAGTGTAGTTCGTGCCAAAATAAGAAAGAAAAAAAAAACATGTTAGTGATCAATGCATGATCCTAGTCCATGTTAAGTGCCTAATGTATCGCATACAAAATGTCACTAGAATAGGCTCGGCTAATCTAAGAATGACATGTGAAAATGCACAAGTAGCATGTATTCAAGTTTGATTTGAAATACGATGCAATTAGCATGATGCGCTGAGCCCGGTGCATGTAGTACTAATGAATGATGCATGCATGCATAGCATGAGGTATGCTAAATTAAGCATGCCCTAATACTAACCTTCAAAATAGGTAAGTAAAAGGGAGAAAGAAGTGGGGGTTGGAAGACATACACACACTCACCCACACTTACTACAAATTTGCCCTCGCTCGGAGGGGCCAAAAGAATAATACAATTTAACTAACTAATTAGCTAATTAAATATTACAGACCAACTAAATTAATTAAGCAAATTAATTAATCTAATTAAAACAGTAAACCGCCTCGGAAGAGGGCCCAATGCAATGCACGCGCGGTCTCGCTCGGAAGTACACTGCCATGCGCAAGCTGCCTCTATTTTCCCTGCCACACTCCTCTGAGGACTGCCAAAGTCTCAGGATGTGCTTACTGGATGTTGAAGAATGCCACCGACTGGAGAGAACCCTCATCGGCCAAAAATTGATCCATCGGCCACTGATATATTGCCGGTCGGCACTCGTTGATCGGTAGGCCAAAGTTCTCAGAACTGTTTGGCAAAGCAGAGGACAGAGCTTTGCATGGCAATGCAATTCTAGCAAATGTGTGCCCCAATCATATCCCTTATCATATTGGTGACTCAAAGGGACATGGTCTTTGATTCTCGGACCACCAATCGCGCATTTCAATGCGTGATGGCCCGAAGAATCAAGTGTGTACATTTTGATGTCAGAATGCAATGCAAACCAACAAACCAAGGCCCAATTCCTATCACTAGATCAAGGAACAAGACATGCATGCAAGCTGCAATGCAACCTAGGCATAGGAACTAGCATGCAACATGAGCATACAAGGTATACATGCAAGTATGCAAATAAACACGCAAGGTAAGCATGGGAGCAAGCAAAGGATGGACTTGAACATGATTTAGGCAGCTCTAATTAGGCCCAAAACAGTGGCCAAAATGCTAAGTACATGAACGCAAATGTACATACAAGCATGCATGGATACATGGTTCAAGGCTTAAGCATATTGAAACAACTTCTAAGCACACTTAAAAGAGATAATCATGGACAACTAACATGCAATGGAAAGCTCTGAAATCTTGCTAAAATGGTGCTAAACCAATTGAACAAGACAAGCATGGCATGCAAACATTGCCCAAGGACTTAAACTAGGATCAAATGACTCATGAAGCAAATGACCAAAGCAAGTTAAAACTGCCCCAAAACATGCCAAAACAAAGACAAAAATACACCTAGATAGCATCTAAATGGTCCAAGTATAAAGGCATACACAAATGCTTAACATGAAGCATACAACACCAACTCTTGAAGCATTAAAGAAGCATTGAAAGGCAATCATGTGAGCATGTTGTAAGGACTGAAATGGTATGTTGGGTGGTTCCAAACCACTGAAATAATGCAAGCAATGCATGCTACACATTCATACACTTAAGGCTAACAAGCCAAAATGCAAAGGAGCTATGCAATGCATGTTATGGCCGACCAAAATGACTAAGGATAGACCTTAAACATGGCAAAATAAACACAAAAACTTCACAAGACCAAGCCTAAAACATGCTAGAACAATGGTTTACAACCTAAGGTATGTTAAGGCAACAAAGTGGCATTACATGGCATGTATGTTAAACTAACATGGTGTACCAAAACCAACATGCAACAATGCTATTTTATGGCAAAATAAGCATAAATAATAGCCAAGACATGGTCAACATGAACCTAGGTTAGGTGCTCCCTTGAGAGGCAAAAAAAAAAATAGCCCTTTTCAAGGACAACAAGGAGAGGGGGTGGCCCTCTCCTTCTTTGGACTTCAAGGCACCATCCTTCCCACTGAAATCCCTCAAGATTTCAGTGGTGAGGAGGCCCAAACACCAAAGTCCCGGAGCTCACACAAAATGGCACAAAACAAGGGCCAAATAAGGCTCAAGAGGGGTCAAACAACCCCAAAGCCTAAAACACTCTTAACAAACTATTTAGAGGCCTCAAAAATAGAACTTTTTTGTGTTATATGCAAAGCAAAAAAATAGTTGCAAGATAGGTAGAAATACAATGCAAAAATGGGGAAAATAAGGGAAAGTTTCTTACCCTTGAAGTCCTCTTTCACAAATGAAGCTCCAGCAGCTTCTTGAGGTTGAAACCAGCTCCAAAACACTAAAAACAACCCTCAAGGGCCTCAAGTTCAAGAGATGGTGTGATGGTGTGTGTTTGTGAGCAAAAATGTGACCAAATACACACTTATAGAGATAGGATATGTATCAAACCCTAACCCTAGAACTCAAGCCTTAAAAAGATGTCTAAAAAAATGTCTAACCCTGATGCCAAGAGAAGACCCTCTCCTTTATAGACAATTCCCTCTTGTAAGGCTTCCAAAACAAGCCATCCAAGAGGGAAATCCCTCCATACACGTGCATGGAAGGGAAGAGAGTGGGTGCCAGCTATCACAGCTGGCACAAAATATCTGCTAAAAGCTGATGAACAATGGTCGGCCAGCCAAAAGTGATTTTGGCCAAAACTTATGGCCGGTCGGCCAAAAATAGTGCCGGTCGGCCAAATATTTGGCCGATGGCATAAAAAAAAATAGCCGGTGGCCTCAAGCCACGGCTGGTGATGTGTGGGGATGCCTCAAAAGGCATTCCCTTCCCCTCAAAGGCAAAACACAAGTGTTTGGTGTCAAACCAACCACAAAACAGTCAAGTCAAGAGGTCCTGAGACGAGGCGCGCTGCCAGGGCTTCCGGGAACTCGAGACGAACACAAACATGGATGATCACCGAGTGTTCCAACGGTGATGTCCAAGTCTTGAGGACGGTCAAAAATGGGGTGTCTACAGTTGCCCCTCTTTGACAGAACTCAAAAGTCATAACAATGACGGGAGTGAATGTCAAAGCCCAGAGACGACCCATTTTTGACAAGGCCAAAGACTTAGACAAACATACAAGACAAACAAGATATGCGCCCAAAGGCAGGGGCAAAACGTAAGACAATGCACAAAGCCGAGCATAACTTATGATCATGCAAAGAAAAGCTATAACGAAGCACGCATGCAACAGTTTTAAGCTAGCATACACCAAACTATACTACAATGCAGAAAGGATGTAAGAGAATTATGCAATTCTCAATACGTCTCACGCGGAGGATACAATACCTGTCCCGTTCGTCTGGTTCCACCAGCCGCAAATGAACCGTACATACAATATCGTGCCTGCAAAGAAAACAACTTAACAGGTACAATGTTATTAGCAACACGCATGACAATGCAAGAATGAATCCAAAATGATATGCAATATATACAAAACTATGTATAAACAATGCAAATGAAAATGCAATGTAATTGAAACTATGAAAACTATATGCAAAGCAATTGAATCATGATCCAATCATGAGCGGTTCCAAACCACACAAATGTCAAATAGATTGATGGAAGTAACAAGTCCGTCTACCATAGAAAAGGTGCCGCAACCCTCAAAGCGTGGACGCATGCAGAACTATGAGTAATGTAGACGGACATAAGAACAAGTATTGGGTGGAATGACATAAGTGGGGTAACAACCCGCTGGGGAAAGGACAATGATCCTAATGCCGGATGCAAAACTTACACTACAATGTAATATATACACGGGATATGGCATGCAGCCAAACCAGATCTTGCCTAGGTGAAGCATGTACGCATACAATCCACGTCTAACATAGAACGGTCCACTGAACTATGCTTTGACACGAGAAGTATGGGCACATACCAGACCAAGCTCAACATGGAAAGGCGCAAGCCATAGATGGAAGGGTGACGCAGTGAATGCATGCAATCTACAATGCAATATCTACAAGTATGCAATGGAGTGGGAAATGGATACAATAGATATGGCCCATGGGCCAAACCAAATCTTGCCTAGGCAAGACATGTACGCATACAAGCCACGTCTAACATAGAATGGTCTACTGAACTATGCTTCGACATGAGAAGTATGGGCACATACCAGACCAAGCTCAACATGGAAAGGCGCAAGCCATAGAGGGAAGGGTGATGCAGTGAATGCATGCAATCTACAATGCAATATAATGGAATGGAAATGCAATATCTACAGTGGAAATGCATGACAAATGCACTATTCTACGATGCATGACAATGCAATATATACCATGTATACATGACAATGCACTATTTACAATGAATGCATTACATATGCATGTTTGTTTTTTGTTTGTTTTTGTTTAAAAATACAAATGATGCATGATTGCCATGAATGCATGGAATGAGTAACAACACAAGTCACTTTGAAATGCAAGATAATGCATGAATTTTCTAATGCGCGGCGATATGCGGCTTAAGATGCATGAAGATGCATGAACTGTGTGCACCGGGGCATTGAAGGTCTTGCACCTTCCGAGGATTTAAGGTCTCCTAGACCATGCTTGGGAGCAATGCACACTATACAAATGGATTTGAAATGCGCAACAATGTGCGGCTTAAGATATGCATGACATTGCATGTTGATGCAAGTGTGAAACAACACACGTCTAATGCATATGATCCCGAATGCCCAGCCACGCACGCCGTTTGAAATGCATGACAATGCATCCGAGCGGGTTTATGGTCTCGCCAAACCGAGCGTATTTAAGGTCCCGCCAGACCCGACATGTTTTCGGTCCCGCCGGACCCGGCGTGTTTTCGGTCCCGCCGGACCTGGCGTGTTTTCGGTCCCGCCAGACCATGCGTGTTTTCGGTCCCGCCGGACCCGGCGTGTTTTCGGTCCCGCCGGACCATGCGTGCATTGAACAATGAGGTGCGCATAATAGCGCGATGGGATGCACCAAACAGTGCGATGAAATGCATGCAATGCACATGGGGCAACTCTTGAATTTTGTAAAAGACAAAAGGATACAAAAGGATACATCTCGCATGACTTCAAGTGCTACGCACAGAAGACACAGCACTGGATAAAAAACGGAGGCTGGTTGAGCGTCGGAGGTTCACATTCTTGCACTTTCTTGAGCTATAAAGACCCAAAAGTACACATCTGACCAACACAAGGCTGTAGGAGGCTCACCGGCCGGAAGAGGAGGCCACCGGCTGTCCATCGACTACCAAAAAGTTCCATCGGCCAAACATTTGGCCGACCGGCCAAAAATGTAGCCGACTGGCCAAAAGTGCCTGAATCGGGGCAGTTTTCACATTTCACCTTGGGTCTTTTAAAATAGGGTTCCAAACCCTATTCTTTTCATTTCTCTTAGGCCGAAAATCACTTCTCTCTCTCTCTCTAGAGCATTTTCTCACCTTTGATCCATGTTTTTCTCGCGTTCTACGCCCATTTCGTCGTTCGATTCGCGAAGTCCATTGTGTTTCGAACATTTTGAACTAATTGAAACTTCGTTTCGGTTCTCCTTTTGCTATTTCCACCTTTTTGAGGTTTGTTCCCCTCGATTTTCTCTTGATTTTTGTACATTTTCGACATTCCGGCTTTCCCGGCCATTTTCCGTCCTCTTGGGGTTGACTTTTTGTTCACTTTTCACATTCTCGCCCACTGAATCGGCTTTTCCGGCCATTTTCTCACCACCTTCGACATGGCGGATGATATCCCATGAGGCGGGACTCCCCCAGATCAGGAGATGGACCCTGGGCCTGAGCTCCTCCCTTTGAGCGTCCGCCCATTTGACCCGGCGACCTACCGGCTGGCGATTCACATGCTACCTCCTGACGCTCTTCGTCAGTTCAGGAGCTTTGACAGGATGGTGGATCCAGAGCTTCTTCTGTGCGAGCCGGCGTCCCATCTGTCTTTTGGCGCTTCCGAGGTATGTTCTCTCTTCTGCTTTATTTTTCGCAATGTAGAATGTAGAACTGCTATAGTTGATTCTGTTCTTTAACTGCTTAGCTCAGATACACTGATACGTTGCATATTGTAGTTGACCGTGAACTTGCAACTGATACCTGTTCGAAACTGACACGTGCATACACACTACACTGGCCCTGAACCATTTATACACACGGCACACACCATGTTTCACTGTGAAGACACCGGTACCCGGATATTTATCTGAATCTGAAAGCACGCACACATGCTGTATCAGTACTGAACCACACAAACACGCTGAGACATCACACGTTGTAGTTCACTGTAAGCACACCGGCACTCGACATTCGTTAGAATCTGAAAATATGTACACACGCTATATTGTTACCAATTCTGAATGCTTTTCAAAATTGTATATTTTATATTGCTTTGCAACTGCTTGCTTGAACATAGGGGGATTCCCATACCACCCAGGGGTATGGGAATGTCGCCGCTCGAGACTGGTATTTGGAGTTGCCCGATGCAATTCGCCAGATCGTGGACCAGGCTGGCTTCGACGCATTCTGCAGGGGACTTCCCCGCCTTACCGCATGTAGGCCTCTTCTCGCTGCTCTAGCGGAGAGGTGGTGGGACACCACCGACTCATTCCACCTCTCTACCGCGGGAAAGATGACGATGACTCCCGTAGATTTCTCGATGCTCATAGGCATCGGGGTAGGGGGTGATCCGATCCCCTTCAATATCGATATAGGCGAGTGGGAGGCTGCCCAGTTGTACCTACTCGGCACTCGGCCGCCTCTTGCTCGTCCAGGCTACGTCAGATATTCCTGGTTCGAGGTCCAGTTCATGGTCCAGCCAGTTTTAGTCGAGGAGGCTCCGATGACTCCGGAGGAAGTCGAGCGGTGCGCGCGTGGCTTCCTGATGTTCCTGTTTGGGATGACCATCTTCGCCGATCGGGCGAACACCGTGCCCCTCTGCTTACTCAGCGCACTGGTAGATGTCAGGCAGATTTTTCGTTATGACTGGGGTGGTGCTGCTCTAGCCACTCTCTACGGATATATGAGTTCAGTCTCTTGTGGCAGTGGGCAGTTGCTCGGGGGCTACTAGCGTGCTTGGGAGGTATTCTTCTTCTTTGCGTTACATTTCTGTATTACATTTTCTGTACTCTGTACTGTATTCTGTACACTGCACCTTTACTTGCGGCTTACTTCCCTTGTTGTACCTGTTGCACACGCACACACACATACTCTACTTTACCTTGTTGTACCTTTGTTCTGCTGTACACTCTACACAATACACGGTGCAACACGTGGCTCTGTCATTCTGCTTTATTCTGCATTCTGCTTTATCTGATAAGCATTCTGGTATTTACTCTGCAGCTGTGGGTCTATGGCTACTTTCCGAGGCTGGCGCCAGTGCCTGACGTGGAGACCCCACTCGTCGTTCCATTCTCCAGACGCTTTGATGTTAGGTGTGTGCGGAGGCCCCGGGAGACATTCACCTTCTTCCGCCGCTACTTCGACACCATCACTTCTGCGGAGGTATTGTTTAGAACTTTCAATTCATTTAAGCTTCGCTTTGCGCTGTATTTTTAATAACAGTAGATAACAAACTGCATTTCATTTTTAGATCACCTGGCAGCCTTGGGCTCCATTGCCAGACGAGATGTGGGAGCGATTCACGGGTGCGGTAGAGACTGCCTGGTTCAGGATCCTCTTTGAGGGACCAGTCTGTCGGGTGTGGTACCTAGGCGAGCGCTTCCTGCGTCAGACCCTGGGCTTATCGGAGCAGATAGTTCCGGTTCCGCCCCCTGAGCATATGAGGAGGACCCAGGGGTACACCCTCGAGCAGATGGTTGAGTACATAGTCGGTTGGGACGCGATACGCCACAGGAGCATAGGTAACTATACGGAGTTCATCCAGACATTCCTTATGCGGCCTTTGAGCAGCGGTCACCGAGCTGAGAGAGAGAGACCTGTGGCGCCGGGAGCCGGGGCAGGCGTAGGAGCTGGAGTGGGAGCATCGAGGAGGGCCCGGGTTCGTGGTAGGGGCGGAGCTCAGAGAGGACGGGGGGCTGGTTCGCCCGCTCTACCCACGACGATGACATACAGGGGGCAGGGTGGAGCGACCTACTAGATCCCCTTTGCCCCTCCGCCGGTTGATCACGAGTTAGTTGGTATCCCCGACTTGCCTCCAGTATGTACTACCGCATTCTGCATCTTTCATTGTCATTTCATTTTATTTTATTTGATATTCTACAGAATTTTGATGCATCTCATATTTTTGCAGGCTTCATCTGAGTACACTCGGCAGTCCCTGGAGCTGAATGCCTCCATGATGGGGATGTTGTAGCAGACTTTTGACCTTCTGGCCCTCTACAGTATCCCGGTATGTTCTTCTGACCACAGTCTCAAACCATACATAAACTATTTCACATAATCTGATGCATGACACAACACTTAATACACTGATCTCACGGCATTCACGCCTTTGTATTTATAGATCGTGCAGTACTACTAAAGCGCTCACGATAATCATACCTTTATACTCATATCTTGCGATACTGCTAAACTGCTCACGGCATTCTGATGCATTTTCCTTTTATGCTTTTCAGCCTCCCTTCCAGATTCCCACCGTGGGAGGTGCTCTAGCCGGACCTTCCGTTCTTGCTCGGGGGAGAGATGAGGAGGGCAGAGTATTTCCCCGCACCAATGTCACGACCCGAACCCGCCCCTATGGGTTAAGGCCATAACCGGCCAGTAAAATGAGATTACCTACGGCCTCAAACCAAATAAGACAAAACTCATCAGAGAAAAAGGGGCCAAATGGAAGCAAATTAAAAACTTTGTCCATAGAGCCGTGCTTATATGCACATCAAAACATTCCAGACATACATATGTTAATAACCCACAACAGAAAGCATAGCAACATAAATTTCTGTACAGATAGGATCATTCAAAACTGAGTCAACCAAGCAAAACTATACATAGACATACTCAAAACTTCGCCAACATAACAGAATAGAAACAAATGACAAAGGCGAAGGCGGGTCTCGTGCGTGAGACACAAGGGCTGACTTCCCCAAAAATCTTTGTTGTTCCTACAGACTTATTTGAAGTGGGTTTGGACTTCTCTGGGCTCACCTACAAATACATGAATGGCGTGGCGAAAGCCCAGATGAATAATACCAAATAAAAAACATACATTGGAACAACATACATCAAACGGCCTTGGGCCCAATTTGCATTTCTAACTAATACATACATACATAGACATATGTAAGTAAAGTAATTGGGGTTCCAAAGCATAGCGTCTGACCTCGGGCCCAATTCATTCTTGTTGGACTATCATTCATTTCAGACTATTATTCGTGTCAAAACGGCCTCTGGCCCACTCATTCATGTCAATCGGCCTTCAGCCCAATCATTCATCAATCGGCCTTTGGCCCAATCATTTATCAATCAGCCTTCGGCCCAATCATTTATCAATCGGCCTTTGGCCCAATCATTTGTCAATCGGTCTTCGGCCCAATCATTTATCAATCGGCCTTTGGCCCAATCATTTATCAATCGGCCTTCAGCCCACATTTCTATCAAACGGCCTTCGGCCCATATACACTTTCGTGTCAAACGACCTTTGGCCCATATACACCTTCGTGTTAAACGGCCTTCGGCCCATTCATGTTTATCAAAACGACCTTTGGTCCATTCATGTTTAACAAAACGACCTTTGGTCCATTCATGTTCATCTTACATCCACAATCCCAAGTAGCAATTTATAAGCTTAAAGGGAATAAACAATTGAACATTCACAAGCATTCAAATATCGATATTACTCACAATGATCGGCTTGCAGATTTGCCCTAGAGCTTGACCCTACACATCACATAACATATACAGGTCACAAATAACTCAATCCGTTCTTTAATTCACATATTCCTCTTTAGGCTTTATTCTTATCTCATTAACTCATTTACAATGCTTAACATATGCCTAAGAGTGCTTACGAGTGAAAGAGAACGGAAAAATATAACACAGAATGCATTTTCAGAATTTCAGAAAACAGGGTCCCCGCTCGAGCGTGGACTTCCCTTTCAGCGGTCCCTTAGGTCTGCAAAAGTCTTTGGTTGCCTTTAATTCGGCTTGGCGTGAACTTCGGCGCTCGGCGGATTACTGTCTACATAGCTCCTCGCTCGAGCGTCAACTTCCCCGCTCGAGCGGGAACCATGTCTGCAGAAAAATGCTGGGAGCTCGAATTCTCCGCTCGAGCGGCGGTTTCCCCGCTCGAGCGGGCACCAAACTTTCTGGGTTTTCCAGGACTGTTCTTGAGCTTCAAATACACATTCAAACTGATATTTCTTGCATTTCACAGCCCATAGCACTCATATGCACATACCAACATGATATAAACACCAAATTACAACATATTGAAGCTCAATTCCCATAAATCAATCACATGCAAACCCAAATTATACCAAACTTACTTCCAATGCATTGAATTCATGCATTTAAGCTTCATATCATCATCAATCATGCATGCATGTCAAATTTTGACTTCATTTCTGTTATAAATGGTACAAATGATGCTCCAAATCATGAAGCTACACAAAACTACTCATGCATGTAAGGTTTGATGCTCCATTCTCCATATTTAACATGCTATATGCTAGAACACCCAAGATTGTAACAATTATGCACATGCATGTTCATTCTAACTTCAAATTCATCTTAATTCTTGCTCTTGATTACCCAACTAACTTTAATACTAAATTTACAAACTTATACCCATGGATCCATGATCAAATGCTCACCTAGATGTTCAATCTTCCACATAGTAGCAAGTTCTTGAGCCTAGCCCCTTCAAAGCTTGAGCTCCTTAGCAAAATCTTCAAGATTGAACCCTCTCTCTCTCTAAATCCGGTTCTCTCTCTCTCTCTAAAGAGGAATTTCGGATGGTGAGCTCCAAAGGAACAAAGTGAGGGTGTATAATGGCCTCTAAAAGCCCCCTCTCAAATACATTAATGATATAAAGTAATTTGGCACTTAATCCATTAATTAAATCAATTTAATCTTATCCGAATCAATTTTCAATTAAATTTCACCGTAGACTCTAAAAATTACGCTAATCACAATGGCGTAACCAATTTCAGGTTCTGTGGCTGATAAGGGCTCTAATTTAATTTCCAAAGTAGATAATCAAACAGATATTCCTACGGTGAACAGATAGAAATTCAAAACTACATATTTTCACGTAATGGCACACAAAATCATATCGAACACATAATCCTACTCATGTTAAGGACCAATTAGCATAATACAGAACAGGGGCATCACAACCAAGGTGGGGCGCACTCATGTTAGGAGTAGCTCTCGGGCTCCAATTCCAGACGATAATGACGATGAGTCAGAGGTTGAGGCGGAGGCAGAGGCAGAGTCATCTAAGGAGGGGACCGGAGACAGCTCGGGCTCAGACTCGGATAGTGATGCTCCTGATGATGCTCCTGGGTCTTTGTCTAGGAAGAGGATGAGGACAGACTCCCAGGCCTGAGATTGCTTCATGTTGACACAGACTTTTGCTGCTTTCTTCTTCTTTTCTGTACTTTTCCTTTTGTTGGTAGTTAGAGCACCTTGTACTGCCGCAAGCAGATTTTTGTTTCCAAAACTATGTACTTGAAAAAGATAATATGAAATGAAACAAACTTTTTGTCCAAAAGAGTGTTATATCTGTGTATCTCATGCATTGCATCGCATTACGTCATGCTATATCATATTACACCTCAATGTAAATGAAATTGATCTGTTGTTTGAAGATTGGGCACTTGTACTGTAATAATCAGATAACCGACTGGCAAATAGCAAAACATCCCAAGCAAACCACTGCTTAATCCCGAACACACAGCCCATACTCTGTTGGGGATTAGTCTGCATACAGCCCATAACACAGCATTCGGTTCATTCTGCACACAGCAAACCCTGGACAAACAGCCCAATCTGACAAGACGGACTACAAAAGCGGAATCGGCTGGAGTTGAAACACACTCGGATCCCCCAAATTTTCCATTTTCTTCTTTTGGTTCGCATGAAAGTAGCGAATGGCACAGCACTCTGAGCATAAACGACTTTAACTTTTGAAAAAGGGATTTTGTAACCGGGGTATCGAGTTTGAAACTGAACACAGCGAGAAAGACTCAAACCAAAAGGTGCACGACCTAAACACGACGAGACACGCTCAGAAAAGACTCAAAACGAAAATTTGAGGTAAACAAGACAAAAGACACGACACACGGACGTGTTTACAAGAATGAGAGACCTCAGATCTCGAGGAGCCAGTTCTTCCGGGTGTGTTTCCCACCCTTTCTGATTTGTGATTCTCACACCACTCAGCCCTCCGGCTCATTTTTTCTCAAAGCCCTCTTGCTCACTTTTCTCTCAACTTACAACTCTCTATTCTTTATTCTCTCATTTTTCATCCCTTCCCTCGGGTGATTGATAGATGAATAGGAAGTTATAGGTTCACGCCCAATGCTATTAGCTCGCGGCTGTTTCTTCCGGTGACGTCTAGTCGATATTCCGGATAGGGAAAGCTTCTTCCGACGGATAGGGTGCCTTTCCGGCAAGTATGTTGATGGCGGGGGAAAGACAGAATACCTGACTCAACTGTGCCCCTGACTCATTACTTTGACCATTTTTTGTTTTCTGTCTAAAACAGTTTCGACTAAAATGAGAGTCGGATTGACATACTTGTTCAATTTTCTGATTTGAAAATCATGGAAGCCAGGTTGTAAGCACTGAAAATTTTCCTTTTTGGGTCCAAGAAATTGTCTGATTTTGGAAAATGAAATATGTTTCGAGAAAATAGTCAACCTTAGTAAAAATTTTCAAAAACCATTTTCGCAAACGATCAATGCTCGACGAGCACGGAACCTACCCTCGAGATGCACAACCTCGGATCGGAGGCAATGGAAAATTGCCCCTGGCTTAAAAAAAGGGGTACATGGCAACGAAAAGTTGCCCCTGGTTTGGACGGTGACTCAAGGCAACTTGCGGCAATGCATGGCAACGGAAAGTTGCCCCTTTTTTGGATGATGCCGCAGCATGCTGTGAACTGTCCGCATTAGTGATTGATCACGACCGAGTTCTTAGCTTCGGAGAATACGGGGACGGTCTCAACCAATATATGGACACAGTCACCTTGAAAATGTTGGTGGCTGGACTTCAGGATGAAGTTGCCCACATAGTTTCGGTTACCACAACCGAACTATCGGATTCAGAGAAGGCAAAGGTAATCAAAACCATTACATGGACTGAGGCACTGTGAAAGCGTTGGGGGTTGGACTTCAGAATGAAGTTGCCTACGTATCCCAAACATGGGAATCAAGCCTTATGTAGTTCCGGTTAAGGTACACTCGGGTATTTTAACCTTCACTTTTTAGGCTCTAACTTTTGCCAAGGCGCCCGATGCAGGTTTTCGACCTTGCGAGCTTTGTTTTTCTTTTTTTCTTTTCTTTCTTTTCCTTTTCATATTTTTCAATTTTTTTTCTTCTTCTTTTTTTGTATTTTTGTTGTTTTTGTTTTTTTTTTTCTTTTCTTGCTCTAACTTTCGCCTGGGTCGCCCTTCCGGGTTTTTGACCCAGCGAGCCTCTCAAAGGGTAAAAGTGTAGCATAGCCCATGCCAAATGGTTTTGAAATCGAAGCCCTCTGTATACAGGAGAGTGACTGTTGTGTTGATTTTCAGAAGAATCCATCATGGTTGCTTTACGAGCCTCCTCTGGTGAGATCTAATCTTCTTGATCTGATTTTGGTGCCTCTTGCTCGAGGGCTGCTTCGAATCTGGCCACACAGGCCTCACGTTATGGTTGACCGCTGAACATTCTAAACCCAAGGTCAAGGTTTTGAGAACGGAGGGATTAAATCTTGAGGTTAAGAGTGATCCTAAGCTGCACAATCTCAAGAGCGATTCCACACAGGTCTTTGCAGCACCGCACAAAACATTTTGTTTTTGAAAGTTTTTAAGAAGGCGACGAATCGCTCGCACTGAAGATGGTGTGGAACCAATCTGGATCAAAGCTAGGGTCCTTCTCAGTACTCACGCTGACAAGTATGATTTCGTTCATTAAAGGCTTAGCACGCCTATCTTTCTCTTAAAATGATCAAAATTTTGCAAAACCCGAGGAAATTCCTTCCTCTTCATTTTTATCACCGCAGTGTTCAAAAAAGGCTTTTAAGAAACTTAGGTCATTATAACAATTTTCAAGGCACAAAAGAGCATGGAGAACGTACTATCATTCCATTCACATCCTCTGGCACAACTAACTCAAATAGCAACAAGCATGGAAACGTGATAGCCACAGCTGTTTCATTAGGATTTCCTGGTCGCAACTGGCTCCTCAACAGAAACAGACTCAAAAATGAAAACGGGTAATTACAAGACAAAACGGTGTTCGAGGCAACAACCCCGGAATCACCTGACATTCTATACAAAGGGCACTGGCTTGCTACAACAAGACAAACCTGTAAGCAAAAGGACTGACTCAAGACAATGAGACAGACTCAAAATAAAACAAAAGACTGACTCGATACCCAAGCCAAAATTTACAAAACTAGCATTCATAGATGCTCAAAAATGCGTGCCAGACGCCACATCGAAAATACTGGGCATCACCCGAAAATGGTCCAACCCTGATCACATACTCACAGTAACGGCGTCCTCAAAATCCAATAACTGGGCAGTAATGGACTTGGCTGAGGTGGGCGGGAGGATAAGCTCGTTGTCAATCAAATCCTGTACTTCATGACAGAGGCGGAAGCAATTATCAGTAGGGTGGCCGGTTTGTTGATGGTATGCGCAGTACTGAGTAGCATCATGGCCTGCTGGAAGAGGACTAGGGAGAGGCCTAGGCTCGAGGGGTTTAAGATGCACTCTTTTGGGCAGAATCTGAAGTGCCTTGGACAGAAGCATATAGAGTTCATGAAAGACCCTGCGCCCTCGGGGCAAGTACTTTGGAGCCTGATTGTTCTTGCTAGACGCACTAGCGAAAGGGTCGGCAAGTGCCGCCTTGGCTTTCTGATATTTCCCGGGTGCAGGGTTAGGGACGGGAGGAACTGTTCTCGCATGACGGGGCCTATCCCGGCTTTCTGACTGACTGGAACTACCCTCAGGTGGAGTGGGGAAAGCATCCTCCACAGCTTTTGCCATAACTGCAGATATCTGTTGCTTATTCATCCCCCCGGCTTCCAAAGCCTTGACTGCCCACAGCAGTTGTTCGATGGGATCGACATCTGCCTTCATTTTGTTCTTACCTCTGGCCTCAGCCTGATCGAGGGTTTGGGTTGACGTTGATACGTCATTGCCATAGTTGGAGGCCATCTCCGGTTGGCTAAGTCCAATCACAATTCGCCCCAACAGCGGGGGCTCCTGGGGTACAAAACTCCCGGCATATGGTGCGGCTGGCGGCGAAGCTGACATTCCGTAGGCGAGATCTGCCACGGACCTCTGGGGATCCCCTATCATCCCCATTAGCTTGAATGTGGTGGGCTCGCGAGCCTGATATAGCTGGGGGGTCCAGATCGGGTGCGCAATAGGCGACCTGGGTGGATGCGGCATATCGACTTTGGTCTCACTTTGTAGAGTGATTCCTTGATCCAACGCGGCTGTCATAACCACGATCTCTTCCGAATTTTGCGTCATCATAAATCCTGCCTCAGCAAGGGGGAACACTAACTATTCTGGATCAACTCTCTGAACCTTGAAAGGGAAGACAAATAGTATTTCAGCCCAAATGGATCAAACACAGGTGCACCTGAACAACTGTACTCTATTACTGATCACTGTTCCCCAGAATTACTGCATTACTGCCCCAAAATACTGAATCGGATATCCACAGATATAATTGATTCTCGCAAACACTGATGCTGGTGCCCTCAGGCCTGATACTCAAACTCGCAAATTGATATGCACGTTTCCTGCAGAGATACACTCTAAAAGCACATAGCAAGTAAATGAGAACCAAAACACCCCTATGTTGGGGTAGGGTTTCCCTGTCCTATTTTGACAGGAGCTAGGGTTTCACTACGCACGCAGTGGTTTCAAACAACCTAAAATTAGGTAAGCAACCTGTCCTAGTTTGGAATGGTCACTATGGAGTTCGATATGCACTAGGTCGAATGGTCAAAAAGAGTGCCCCGGTAAAACCGGGGTTTGCGTTCCCATACTAGCAGAGCCCGCAACCGGTCAGCCTTATGGAATGCTTTGACAAAGTCAAGCCTTCGGCAAACCGCTCAGGAATAGCAGATGGCGAACACAGTGTCCTAGGCGCACCAATGCACATGCAATGCAAAGAAACACAAAGTGTAATCAAAACAGGATATCACGAGTTCGAGTCAAGCTCTCTAAAATCCCCAGCAGAGTCGTCAGAAACTGTAGACGCGCCCTTGGGCCTCACTACAGTTTGGACTCAGTTTGTGTCACGGTTCTTAATCTTGAACCAAAGAGTCCAAATCCGGCAAATCGTTTTGGAAAACTGATTTTTTAAAAAGAAGTGCCAAACATGGACTGCTTTGCCAGATACAGAGTCGCCACCTAAATATTTTTTTAATGGGGGAATTTAGGAAACCCTGACTCGGTGCCAAAGGCCACGTGTCTGTCATCACCAAAGTTGCCTCGGCTCGGGAACTTGGGTATGATTGGGGAAGGTCAGCTATGAGCACCCCCTCTCGCTCGATCCGAAGATCGGCCTCTGCTAACCGTGAATCTTGTTTTGAAAACATTACGCATTCTTATTCCGGTTATTAGCCTAGAATTACTATGTTATGCGCACAGCAAACAAGTATAGACCAAATCGCCTAATTTGGAACGAAACATTGCATATCCGTTTGTTTGGAAAATACTTTGGAATTTGCTACTCATAAGTAGGCTAAAACATAGATTTCAATGAGTTTTTCCAACTCAAACAATCCAACCTTCACCCATAGGCATTCAGGCAGTTTATCACATAAGCACAGAGCCACATGGTAAGCATGCCGTCATGGTAGCATTCATATGCATGCGAGATGCTAAAGCATAAGATACTTACAGTGTACTCTGTGCCAAAATAAGAAAGAAAGAAAAAAAACATGTTCGTGATCAATGCATGATCCTAGTCCATGTTAAGTGCCTAATGTATCGCATACAAAATGTCACTAGAATAGGCTCGGCTAATCTAAGAATGACATGTGAAAATGCACAAGTAGCATGTATTCAAGTTTGATTTGAAAGACGATGCAATTAGCATGATGCGCCAAGCCCGGTGCATGTAGTACTAATGAATGATGCACGCATGCATAGCATGAGGTATGCTAAATTAAGCATGCCCTAATACTAACCATCAAAACAGGTAAGTAAAAGGGAGAAAGAAGTGGGGGTTGGAAGACATACACACACTCACCCACACTTACTACAAATTTGCCCTCACTCGGAGGGGCCAAAAGAATAATGCAATTTAACTAACTAATTAACTAATTAAATATTACAAACCAACTACATTAATTAAGCAAATTAATTAATCTAATTAAAACAGTAAACCGCCTCGGAAGAGAGCCCAATGCAATGCCATGCGCCAAAGTCAGCCTCTGCTTTCTCGCCATACTCCTCTGAGGACTGCCAAAGTCTCAGGATGTGCTTACTGGATGTTGAAGAATGCCACCGGCTGGAGAGAACCCTCATCGGCTGTAAGTTGATGCCCATCGGCCAAAAATTGATCCATCGGCCACTGATATATTGCCGGTCGGCACTCTGTGCAGTCGGCCGGCCAAAAGTTCCTGCAGAACTTGTTTGACAGTAGCAGAGGACAGAGCTTTGCATGGCAATGCAATTCTAGCAAATGTGTGCCCCAATCATATCCCTTATCATATTGGTGACTCAAAGGGACATGCTCTTTGATTCTCGGACCACCAATCGTGCATTTCAATGCGTGATTGCCCGAAGAATCAAGTGTGCACATCTTGATGTCAAAATGCAATGCAAACCAACAAACCAAGGCCCAATTCCTATCACTAGATCAAGGAACAAGACATGCATGCAAGATGCAATGCAACCTAGGCATAGGAACTAGCAAGCAAAATAAGCATACAAGGTATACATGCAAGTATGCAAATAAACACACAAGGTAAGCATGCGAGCAAGCAAAAGATGGACTTGAACATGATTTAGGCAGCTCTAATTAGGCCCAAAATAGTGGCCAAAATGCTAAGTACATGAAGGCAAATGTACATACAAGCATGCATGGATACATGGTTCAAGACTTAAGCATATTGAAACAACTTCTAAGCACACTTAAAAGAGATAATCATGGACAACTAACATGCAATGGAAAGCTCTGAAATCATGCTAAAATGGTGCTAAACCAAATGAACAAGACAAGCATGGCATACAAACATAGCCCAAGGACTTAAACTAGGATCAAATGACTCATGAAGCAAATGACCAAAGCAAGTTAAAACAGCCCCAAAACATGCCAAAACAAAGACAAAAATACACCTAGATAGCATCTAAATGGTCTAAGTATAAAGGCATACACAAATGCTTAACATGAAGCATACAACACCAACTCTTGAAGCATCAAAGAAGCATTGAAAGGCAAGCATGTGAGCATGTTATAAGGACTGAAATGGTATGTTGGGTGGTTCCAAACCACTAAAATAATGCAAGCAACGCATGCTACACATTCATACACTTAAGGCTAACAAGCCAAAATGCAAAGGAGCTATGCAATGCATGTTATGGCCGACCAAAATGACTAAGGACAGACCTTAAACATGGAAAAATAAACACAAAAGCTTCACAAGACCAAGCCTAAAACATGCTAGAACAATGGTTTACAACCTAAGGCATGTTAAGGCAACAAAGTGGCATTACATGGCATGTATGTTAAACTAACATGGTGTACCAAAACCAACATACAAAAATGTTATTTTATGGCAAAATAAGCATAAATAATAGCCAAGACATGGTCAACATGAACCTAGGTTAGGTGCTCCCTTGAGAGGCAAAAAAAATAGCCCTTTTCAAGGACAACAAGGAGAGGGGGTGGCCCTCTCCTTCTTGGGACTTCAAGGAACCATCCTTACCACTGAAATCCCTCAAGATTTTAGTGGTGAGGAGGCCCAAACACCAAAGTCCCAGAGCTCACACAAAATGGCACAAAACAAGGGCCAAACAAGGCTCAAGAGGGGTCAAACAACCCCAAAGCCTAAAAAACTCTTAACAAACTATTTAGAGGCCTCAAAAATAGAAATTTTTTGTGTTATATGCAAAGCCAAAAAATAGTTGCAAGATAGGTAGAAATACAATGCAAAAATGGGGAGAATAAGGGGAAGTTTCTTACCCTTGAAGTCCTCCTTCACAAATGAAGCTCCAGCAGCTTCTTGAGGTTGAAACCAGCTCCAAAACACTAAAAACAACCCTCAAGGGACTCAAGTTCAAGAGATGGTGTGATGGTGTGTGTTTGTGAGCAAAAATGTGACCAAATACACACTTAGAGAGATAGGATATGTATCAAACCCTAACCCTGGAACTCAAGCCTTAAAAAGCTGTCTAAAAAAATGTCTAACCCTGATGCCAAGAGAAGACCCTCTCCTTTATAGACAATTCCCTCTTGTAAGGCTTCCAAAACAAGCCATCCAAGAGGGAAATCCCTCCATACACGTGTATGGAGGGGAAGAGAGTGGGTGCCAGCTATCACAGTTGGCACAAAATATCTGCTAAAAGCAGATGAACAGTGGGCAGCCAGCCAAAAGTGATTTTGGCCAAAACTTATGGCCGGTCGGCCAAAAATAGTGTCGGTCGGCCAAATATTTGGCCGATGGCATAAAAAAAACAGCCGGTGGCCTCAAGCCATGGCCGGTGATGTGTGGGGATGCCTCAAAAGGCATTCCCTACCCCTCAAAGGCGAAACACAAGTGTTTGGTGTCAAACCAACCACAAAACAGTCAAGTCAAGAGGTCCTGAGACGAGGCGCGCTGCCAAGGCTTCCGGGAACTCGAGACGAACACAAACATGGATGATCACCGAGTGTTCCAACGGTGATGTCTAAGTCTTGAGGACGATCAAAAATGGGGTGTCTACAGTACTCAATCCCCGTCTTCCGGGCAAGTCTAATCATGTCCAAATTGGCACCGAAACCGAAATGGGAAATAGAACATGCAGTGTGTTAAACCTATCGACTGGATCCCGGTCTAGCGGGTCATGCTGTAACTCATTGCTGGTAAATTGAGCCAAGGGCAGCGCAAGGCAATGTCGGTAGCAGACAAACTACACATCCAGTTGTGCCACCATCCCTCATCAGGGGCATCGACCAAGCGTCATCGGAAGAAATAGCTAGGAGCTGAATATGCCTGCCAAGAGTCCACCACTCTCAACTTGTCCATCAACCATACCTGGGGGACGGATGAAAAATGAGAGATTAAAGAATAGAGAGGTGTAAGTTGAGAGAAAAAGTAAGCAAAGGGTTTTGCGAGAAAAAAACCGAGCCTGAGCGCCGAGTGATGTGAGAAACATATGCGAGATGGGATGGGAAACATTACCTGTAATAGTAGTGGACTCCACGCAAACCTAGCCATCTCCCGGCGATGAAAAGCGTCTAATCCCGTCAATGTTTCGGCTAGTGTCATGGCGATACATCTCTTACCCTCCTTCAAGCCCTCCGCGACTTCGATCAAACGGGTGCTAAACCCACCCGAGCCTGGGGCAAGCAAGAAAAGGGACAACATGCACAAGCAAAGCGCATGTCACCGATAATCCTGCCAATGATGGTCGCCACGGTCACCGGCATCAGAAAACCGACGAACCAAGCTCGGAATGTCCAGCTCTCCGTCGTGAATCAATGACCGAGTGTCGTGCAAAGTAAGGCCACACATCCGTCCTAAGGCTTGGACATGGCCGAACTGGAGTTGAGGCAAGATTTCTTCATTGCACTCGGATTCCATTAAAGCTTGGAAGTCCTCGAAAGTGGGACACACCTCTTGTCCGCCAAAGCTAAAGACATGTGTTACCGAATTCCAAAACCTTGCCGCAACATGAAGGAACGGAAAACGCAGCGGGGTGCGACTCAACATGAATAATGCATTTATGTCGAAACCCCAAAAATTCAACATTTCCGAGCCATCTAAGTTGGCAATTCAATTCATGAGATTTTGGACAAGAAGCTATTCCATTTGGTGCAAATCAGTGCTGAAATGAGCAAACTACAAAGCTAGGGCTTTTGTAGAAGATAACATGTGAGTGAAAGATAGGTGTCAACATTCTGGAGGTTCTTACCATTTTTGGCCGATCGACCACAAATAGTGCTAACCGACCATCTTTTTTGGCCGATCGGCTAGAGATGTTGGCCGATGGCCATTTCTTGTGGCCGATGGCCTCTTCCTTTGGTCGATGGCCTTCCCTCTTATTCTTTGAGCTGTCTAAATGCTTAATAGGTTGAGAACTTGTGACTGGTTCCACTTCAAGTGCCTCCCGGTGATGATTTTGCGAAGTCGCGCCTGTGTTACTTCAATTTGCTTATTGAGTTGGTGTACTTTTGTTTATTGAGTTGTGTTTCATATTCTTTAAGTCTTTGTTTTGCTTATCGATTTGTATTTACATTTGGTTAGCTTGTTGAGTTCTTTGTTTTGTTTATCGAGTTGTTTCGTCGTTAGTTGGCTCACTACCTGATTAATGCAATTCGATTGTTTGGTTTTTAGAATGTACAAATACAACACTTTTTGAACAAAACAGCTGTTTCATTCCATTCATTTTTCTTTTGCAAAAAGTACATAGTTTTGAGGAAAGCAAAACCTGCCTGAAGCAGTGCAATGTGCCAAACTACTAGTAAAAAGGAAAATAAAGCAAAAAAAGGGAAAAAGCAACAAAATGTCTGAACAAAGCAAAAAGAAGGAGCAACATCTGAATGAATGTCTAGATCGGCGCCAGTCGCCTCAAGCACGGGAGTCCATCCTCGTCCTCTTCCTGGATAAAGGTCCAGGATCATCGTCACAAGCTCTGCCGTCTGAGTCTGAGCTCGAGCTGTCTCCGGCCTCACCCTGAGACGACTCTACCTCCTCATCTGACTCATCGTTGTCTGGAGTAGGCTCTCGCGAACTGCTCTCTGCATGGGTGTGCCTGTCTCTACCCCAGCTATGTATAGTCATCCCGCGCCTGGCTCCCCCAGCTCCTCGGGCAGGTACAGATGGTCCAGCTGGAGCACCCCCTGCTGCTGATATCTGGAATGGGGCCTAAAAAGAACAAATGGCAAATGCATCAGTTATGCTATGAAAAATAGGGTATGAATACCAAATGCAATGTCTGACAGTATGAATCTTGTGTATGAATCTTGTGAGCACAGTGTAGTGTGAATGTTGTAGGATTCTGATGTATCGGCCGTGAGTGGTATATGAGTGCAGTGTATCAAGTGTCGTATCCATAAATGCGATGCATCAGATCATGTATGGAACAGAGTGTGCAAAGTTTGGGACTGGGATTGAAAGAACTTACCAGGATACCATAGATGGTTAGTAGGTCTAGGCTCCTCTGCAGCATCCCCATCACTAAGGCCGTCAACTTCAAAGACTGATGAGTGTACTCGATGAAAGCCTGTAAAGGTGTTGAAGTAATTAATATTCCGCGGGATATCAAATGAATTGAAATGACTGTACAGAATGCAAAGTCTAGCAGTACATACCGGGGTCGAGCCGTAAACTCTAACAAGCTCATGATCAGCCAGAGGCGGAGCGATGGGTATCTGATAAGTCTCCCCACCCTGCCCTCGGCATGTCATGGTGGTAGGCAGTGCTGGCCATTCAGCTCCCCGTCCCCTCTGGGACCCACTCCTGCCACGAGCCTGAGTTACCCTCGGTGCTCCTGCTCCTGCCACTGGCGCCGCTGGTCTCTCTTTCTTGACTTGGCGAGCACTAGTCAAAGGCCGCATCAGGTAGGTCCGGATAAACTCGGCATAGTCACCCTCAGCTCGAAAAAGGTCCGAATCCTAGCCGATCGTGTAATCCGCTATCTCCTCCGGTGTGTACCTCTCGGTAGCCCTCGCATGGGTAGGAGGCGGCCTGGGGACTATCTACTCTGGAAAACTGAGGGTCTTCCATAGGAAGCGCTCCCCAAAGTACCATACCCGGCAGACTGGGCCCTCTAGCAGAATTCGACATCGAGCAGTGTCTCGAGCACCCCCGTACCCATCTCTCACTCTATCCAATAACACCACCCAGGGCTATTAGGTGATCTACAAAGGACAGGACATACAATTTGTTATCTGTAATTGAAAGTACAATGCGAAGCGAAGCTTAAATGAATTGAAAGGTTTGAAGTACCTCTGCAGCGGTGATAGTGTCGAAGTATCGGCGGAAGAACTGGAAGGACTCCCTCGGCCTCCGCTCACACCGCACATCATAACGATGAGAGTATGGAACCATGGGGGGCGCCTCCACATCTGGCACTGGGGCAGGCCTCGTAAAGTAGGCATACACCCACAACTACAGAATGTAGCAGAGTAACAACGAGTATGTTATTATCAAAGGGTAATGCAGATAAATTAGAGTAAGTGTGCAAGATTATGCAATTAGTGTATTATAAGTAAGTGTGCGATTAGGTAAGGTACACCAAGGTGTGTTATGCAGTAAGTGTGTAGTGTGTGTGGTGTATAGATAGAGTAAAGCAGAACTACAAAACATAAAGGGAAAATATACCTTCCAAGCTCACCAGTAGCCTCCGAGCAAGCACCCGCTGCGGTGAGAGGATGAGCTCATGTATCCGTAGAGCGTGGCCACGCCTGCGCCACCCCAGCCGTAGCGGCGGATCCGCGTCACATCCACTAGTGCACTTAGTAGGTAGAGGGCAATGGTGTTCGCTCGATCGGCGAAGAGGGTGGTCCCCAGCAGGAACATAATGAAACCGCGAGCATACTGCTCCACCTCCTCCCAGGTCGTAGGCGCCTGAATCCTGAAGTGGTCCTCGAACGAAGAATACCTCACGAATCCTTGACGGGAGAGAGGTGGCCGAGCGCCGAGCAGGTAGATCTTGGCAGCGTCCCACTCATCCATATTAGTATCGAAGGGGATCGGATCACCCTCTACCCCGATGCCGGTGAGCATCGAGAAGTCGAAGGGGGTCATCGTCATCTCCCCTATAGCAGAAAGGTGGAAGGAGTCGGTGGTGTCCCACCAACTCTCCACTAGTGCGCCCAGAAGAGGCCTGCTCGGAGTGAAGCGCGAGAGTCCCCTGCAGAAAATGCCAAGGCCAGCCTGATCAACAATCTGACAAACTACATCGTAGCTCCATGTACCAACCTCGAGCGATGGTGTTCCCATACCCCCGGAAGGCATGGGAATCTCCCTGTGTTCAAAACAAACAGTGGCGAAGCAATGTTAGAAATACAATGTTCAAATGCGTTCAAAGTGGTTGAATATGTAGTGTGTGTGCATGTGTTCAAGTTTAAATAGATGTCCGGTGCGGGTGTGCTCACGGTGAACTAAGCATATGATGTATCAGTGTATTTGGGTTATTCAGTTGAATATGCAGTGTGTGTGCATGTGTTCAAGATTACACAGATGTCAGGTGTGGGTGTGCTCACAATGAACTACAGCACATGATGTATCAGTGTATCTGGGTTAAGCAGTTAAAGAACAGAATCGACTATCGCAGTTAGATGTTCTACATTGTAGAAAATGAAACAGAGAAAGAGTGTACCTCAGCGGCGTCGTAAGACAGATGTGACTCTGGCTCATGCAACAAGTGCTCCAGTGGCGCGCCCCGCACATGACTCCTGAAGTGGCGGATGCCATCGGGAGGCAACACGTGTATCGCCGGCCTGTAGGTCGCCGGATCGAATGGTCAGACGTGAAGAGGCAAGAGCTCAACCTTAGGATCCATGTCCATCTCTGGGGGAGTCCCACCCCATGGAATGTCATCTGCCATCTCAAGAAGAGTGCAAAAATGGCCGAGGATGTGAAAAATGGGCAAGAAGGCCAAAAGTCAACCCAAAAGTCAACCCCGAGGGGTGAAAAATGGAAGAAAAGGTTAGAGTGTGGAAAAAGGCACAAAGATCAAGATAAACTTGGGGGAAACAAACCCCAAGTGGTGGAAACCCAGAAAGCGACACCGAAATCGAGTTTCGTTCGGTTCAAAGTGTGTGAAACGGGAAGGGTTTCGCGAATCGGACAACGTGGGAGGCTCTAAAACAAAGGAAAAACACGGATCGAAGCAAAGAAAATCACCTATAGAGAGGGAGAAATGTTTTTCGAGCTTGGAGAAGTCAGAATATAGGGTTTGGAACCCTATATTTGAAAGACCCGAGGCTAAATGACAAAACTGCCCCGAAATTGCCATTTTTGGCCGATCGGCTAAATTGTTAGCCGATTGGCTAAATATTTGGCCAATGAGCTCCTTTTGTGGAGGATGGATGGCCGATGGACTCCCCTTGTGGTTGATGCACCTCCCACACCCTTGTTCGGGTCATTTTTGTTGATTAGCACCTTCATCTCTCAAGACAGTGCAATAAAGTACACTTTTGAAGCTTAACCGGCCTTCGTGTTGACCTTGAACCACGTTTTCCGTGTGCGTTGCTTGATATGCACAAGACGTATCCTTTTTCGTATCCTTTTGTGTATCGCGATATTCGAGAATTGCTTTTGAATGTCATATACCATGTGTTGTCTCGCATGTTTCATTTGCATTGTCATGCATTTCATTACATGTGTTGTCTCGCATGTTTCATTTGCATTGTCATGCATTTCACCATGCGTTGTCTCGCATGTTTCATTTGCATTGTAATGCATTTCATTACATGCGTTGTTTCGTATGTTTCATTCGCATTGTCATGCATTTCATTACATGCGTTGTCTCACATGTTTCATTCGCATTGTCATGCATTTCATTACATGCATTGTCTCGCATGTTTCATTTGCATTGTCATGCATTTTCCTTACCTTGTGTTGTGTCGCATGTTTGATTTGCATTGTCATGCATTTCATTACCTTGCGTTGTCTCGCATGTTTCATTTGCATTGTCATGCATTTCATTACATGCGTTGTCTCGCACGTTATTTGCATTGTCATGCATTTTCCCCTATAACTTGCATTATCTTGCTCGTTATTTGCATTGTTTTGCATCCCCTATAACTTGCATTGTCTTGCTCGTTATTTGCATTGTTTTGCATCCCCTATAACTTGCATTGTCTTGCTCATTATGTGCATTGTCTTGCACCCCTCTAACTTGTGCATTGTCTTGCACCCTACTAACTTGTGCATTGTCTTGCACTTCCCCTCTAACTTGTGCATTGTCTTGCACTTCCCCTCTAACTTGTGCATTGTCTTGCACCCCCTCTAACTTGTGCATTGTTTTGCACCCTACTAACTTGTGCATTGTCTTGCACTTCCCCTCTAACTTGTGCATTGTCTTGCACCCCCTCTAACTTGTGCATTCTCTTGCACTTCCCCTCTAACTTGTGCATTGTCTTGCACCCCCTCTAACTCATGCATTGTTTTGCACCCTACTAACTTGTGCATTGTCTTGCACTTCCCCTCCAACTTGTGCATTGTCTTGCACTCCCCCTCTAACTTGTGCAATGTTTTGCACCCTACTAACTTATGCATTGTCTTGCACCCCCTCTAACTTGTGCATTGTTTTGCACCCTACTAACTTGTGCATTGTCTTGTACTTCCCCTCTAACTTGTGCATTATCTTGCACCCCTTCTAACTTGTGCATTGTTTTGCACCCTACTAACTTGTGCATTGTCTTGCACTTCCCCTCTAACTTGTGCATTGTCTTGCACCCTACTAACTTGTGCATTGTCTTGCACCCCCTCTAACTTGTGCATTGTCTTGCACCCCCTCTAACTTGTGCATTGTCTTGCACTCCCCCTCTAACTTGTGCATTGTTTTGCAGTTCTCTAACTTGCGTTGTTTCATACACCATCTAACTTGCGTTGTTTTGCACGTCTCTTACTTACATTGTTATGAACATCTTTAACTTGCGTTGTCTCGCACGTTACTCGCATTGTTATGCGTCACACTTAGGTTGCATTGTTTTGCTTCCCATCCACATTGTTATGCATCGCACTTAGGTTGCATTGGCGTGCATCCCTCCACTTGCATTGTTATGCACTTTTCACTTGCATTGCTATGCATGTTTCTAACGATATTGTACCTGTTGAGTTTCTTTCTTTTGCAGGCACAATATTGTATGTACGGTTCATTTGAAGTCGCGACTGCATTTAACTAGACGGTATATTGTATTCTCCGATGAGACATAGCGAGAATTGTATAATTCTCTTACATCCTTTCTGCATGTAATGTAGTTTGATTCTTATTCGCTTGCTTAAACTGTCGCATGTTATGCTTCATTACAACTCTCTTTGCATGATCATAAGTTATGTTAGGCACTGTGCATATTCTTTGCATTTTGCCCCCGCCCGTGGGCACATATCTTTATTATCTTGTATGCTTGTCTAAGTCATCGGCCTTGTCAAAAATGGGTCATCTCTGGGCTTTGACATTCACTCCCGTCAATTTATGACTTTCGAGTTCTATCAAAGAGGGGCAACTGTAGACACCCCATTTTTGACCGTCCTCAAGACTTGGACGTCATCGTTTGAACACTCGATGATCATCCATGCTTGTGCTCGTTTTGAGTTCCCAGAGGTCTTGGCCACGCACCTTGCCTTAGCATCTCTCAACTTGTCTGTTTTGTGCTTCGTTGTGGACCAAGCACTTGTGTTTTTGCTTCTGAGGGAAGAGGGTGGCTTGTTGGCCATCCCCTCAACCCATCGGCCAAGGCATGATGCCACCGGCCTTGTTTTGTTGCCATCGGCCAAAAGTGTTGGCCGATCGACACTCTTTTTCGTCGGTCGGCACTTATGTTGGTCGATCAGCCATTTGTTTTGGCCGAGACCTTTTCTTTGCTTTTTGCAGAGATTGTGCTTCCAGCTGGTGCCAGCTGTTGGCCACTTTCTGTCTCCTCCATACATGTGTATAAAGGGATTTCAACCAAGCTTAGCTTGCATAGGAAGCTTTGGAATTGAATTCCTATAAGAAGGGAGACCCCTCTCCCTTCCCAAGGGTTCTGAAAAATTGTATTGGAGAAGCTATATCTCTCTCTATATTCCTCCCTCTCTCTCTATATTGGCCCTTGTTTGTGCCCTAAAGTGAGAATTCTTCTTGCATTTTGCCTAGAACCACTTAGCCAAACCTCTTGACCTTGGAGCTAAGTTTCCATAGGACTTGTTTTAACATCCTAGAGTTAGTTTTGGCATAGGAGAGTTGCCGGTTTTGTTGTTCATTGAGGGTGAGCCTCTCATCCTCTTTTACGCTTTGTTTTGCTTGATTACTTAGCCATATTTGCATGCTTCTTTTGGCTTAGCTTTAAATAGAAAATAACTTTGATTTGAGTTGCTTAACATGTTTGTTTGAGGGCTCATTGGTGTTGAGGGGTGGTCTACCCCCTTTATGCCTTATTTGGCCTTGTTTTGGGCCACCTCCTTTAGGCTTTTGTTTAGTCTTTGTTTGGCCTCTTCACCACTGAATTCTGGAGGAATTTTAGTGGTGGAAATGAGGTTTTGAGGCCTCAAATAGGAGGGGGTAGTCCCCCCTCCCCTTCTCTTGTGTGCTTGTGGTATTGGCTTATTAAGTTAGCATGTTTTTATACCTCTTTGTGGCTTCATTTCTGTCACGCCCCAAACTCGCCCCTAAAAGTTTGGGCCTGACCTAAGCAGAAAAAGACACTTAACCTGATTTCATATAGGGGCCTGACCGGAAGCTGTAATACTAAGTATTATAAATCAGAAAATATGCCATCCATTGAGCTACTAAGTTATGCCAGGATCATAAACATCTCATAGGACAAGTACATCAAAAGCCAAAATACATTTGAGAGTTAGTTATTTACATGCATATACAAATCCAACCCCGAGGTGGGGTCCATAACAAAAATATTAAGTACATAATAACTTAGGCCAATAGTGAAAGTGTAAGCCATCATCTAACAGACTTCACAAAAGAAGGGTTCCGATCCAAAGCTTGGCTGTGCCTAGGCTGACAAAAGTATGACGATGCTGAGTTATGGTCGACCTCCTGGTTGGTTACCTACAGAAACAGACATAACACAGGGTGAGCCAAGCTCAGTGAACAATAGTACTGGTATGCATGTAAACATAATTAATGCTGAAATCATGTAATCAGTCTGTCTCTGTATAACTTGCTGGGACAATGTAATCGGTTCATAATATTCACATTTTGGCCCCTGGCCTAAGAACTTCACACATTTAGAAAAGAGTCCTTGGGTCCATAATTTACAGTTCATTACATAGATCTTTGGTTCCTTTGATTCACAAGCTCACAATAGCATAAGTTCGTATTTCACACATCGGCCCTTGGCCTCATAATTTCATCGTTCACAAAGTTCATATTGCACACATCGGCCATTGGCCTCATAATTTCACAAAAAGGCTCGTAACCACATTAATTCACAAATGGCTCTAAGCCACATTGATTCACAAATGGCTCTAGGCCACATTGGTTCTGTAGCACGTCCGGTGGAGGGACCTCGCTACTACAGTTCGGACTCCCTTTTGTGTCGGTTCTAAATCTGAACCAAAGAGTCCAAATCCGGCAAATCGTTTGAGAAAACAGATTTTTGAAAAAGTAGTGCCAAACATGGACTGCTTTGCGGACACTGAGTCGCCACCTAAATATTTTTTTAAAATGGGAAATTTAGGAAACCCCGACTCGGTCAAGGCCACGTGTCCGGCTATAACCAAAGTTGACTTGGCTCGGAGCTTGGGTACCATCGGGGAAGGTCATTTATGAGCACCTCTCGCCGGTCCGAAGACCGCCTCTACTAACCGTGATATCCGATTTTGAAAACATTACGTGTTCTTATTCCGTTATTAGCCTAGATTTACTATGTTATGCGACAAAGAAACAAGTATAGACCAAATCGCCTAAGTTGGAACAAAACATTACGTGTTGGTTTTGAAAAATGATTTGCTACTCATAAGTAGGCTAAAATGCAGGTTTTGCCACTCTTAAGCGGGCTTTTAGAAAAGACGGTTTTGCCACTATCTAGTGGGCTTTAAAACTCACGGTTTTAATGTGTTGTCCCAATTTAGGTAATTCAACCTCCATCCACAGGCATTCATGCAGTTATATCACATAAGCACTTATCCTCATGGTAAGCATGCTATCATGGCAACATTCACACACATGCGATATGCTAAAGCATAAAAGCTCACCTAGTACTCCAAGCCAAAACAGAAGCTTATTAGAAATCCATGCATGGACCTAAGCATACTGAAATGTCTAATGCAACACATGCAAAAATGTAATCTAGGCAGGCTCGGCTATCCTAAACATGGAATATGGAATGCTACAAATAACACGTATTCAATTTGGAATTGAAAATTGCAATGCAGTTTGTATGATGTACCGAGCCCGGTGCATGTAAACAAATGCATGGATGCACGCATGCATTGCATAAGGTATGCTAATTTAAAATGCCCTAATCTACCACTGAAAGCGGGTAAATAAAAGGGTTAGAAAGAAGCGGGGGTTGGAAGACATGCATCACACTCACCCACACTTATTACATTTTTGCCCTCACTCGGAGGGACCAAATAAATATACAAAACCAAATAAATAATTAATTAAACTGGCTAATTAAATATTACAAATTAACCAAATTAATTAATCTGACTAATTAATCTAATTAAGCATTAAATGCCTCGGGATGAGGGCTAATCGCAAAAGATGCCCGGATTCGCCAATCACACCGCTGCACGGGTTGCCTCTGCTTCCTCTTCTCTTATTTCGAAAAATTCCCAAAACTTCAGGAGTGCCTCCCAGAACACTGAGAAGCATCATCGGCTCAGACAGAGGGCCACCGGCTGAGGAGAATTTCCATCGGCACTGAATTCTCCTACCGGCTGCCCAAAGGGAAGTCGGTCGGCACTAAAAGGTGCCGGTCGGCACAAATTGTTCTGCAAAACCTGCAACTGACAGCAGCAGAGGGAACAAAAGGCAAGGCAATGCAATTCAAGGTATATATGCACCAAACACATCCCAAATCATGCTATGAACTTAA
Source organism: Camellia lanceoleosa (assembly GCA_025200525.1). Classification (NCBI taxonomy): domain Eukaryota; kingdom Viridiplantae; phylum Streptophyta; class Magnoliopsida; order Ericales; family Theaceae; genus Camellia; species Camellia lanceoleosa. The sequence continues at coordinate 25,274,549 of CM045770.1, forward strand.
GAGGGCATGTGCCTCGATTCCCGGGCCACCAATCGCGCATTTCCATGCGTGATGGCCCTAAGAACCAAGAGTGCAACTTTGATTTCAAATGCATGCAATGCAAACAAAGGTGCCAAACCTCTATCAAACTCACTTCAAGAGGTCCAACATGCACAATGTCAATGCAACCCTAAGCATGTCATCTAGCGCAATATGGCAATGCAATGCAAGAATATTGTTGTGTAAACATACAAGCATGCAAAGCAAAGTAGGAATGGACTTACACATGAATTGGACAGCTCTAAAAGGCCCAAGAACAGTGGCCAACATGCTCGAAAATGAAGGCTAGAATGCACACACACATGCATACAATTATGGTCCAACACTTAGGCATTCATAAGCAACTCTCATGCATTCTTAAAGAGGCCAAACATGGACTAATAGCATGCATTGTAAGCTCAAAATCAAGCAAAACATGTTGCCAAAACATGCAACAAAGCAAGCCAATACACAATAAATGGCCCAAGTTTGAAACAAGCCATGAAGGCTTAAACCAAGGCCAAACCCACCAAGCCTCACAAGGCCAAGGGGCTCAAAACAGTCACATGCACCTAAACAAGGCTAGGGGCACACCTAGATAGCATCTAAAAGGCTCAAAATCAAGGGTATGCACACATGCACTTTCAAAGGGATGTACAACACATGTAACCAAAGCATTAAAGATGCATGCTAGGCAATCAAATAAGCATGTATGGGGACTGAATAGCATGGAAGATGGTCCCAACCATCAAATACAAAGCTAGAATAGCATACCACACATTCATGCTTTTAAGGCCAACAAGCCAAATACAAAGGAGCTACAAAATGCATGCTAAGAATGACCAAAATGATCATGGACAGAGCTAAAGCATGACAAAATAAGCTTACAAACTTCACAAGTCTAAGCCTAAAACATGCTAAAAACTAGGGCTAACAAGCCAGTCATGTTAAGGCAATATTAAGGCATTACAAAGTAACTATGCAAATCACGCAAAGAGTACTAAAACCCACTTGAAGACATGCTATAATATGGCAATATAAGCATGGTAAACAACCAAAACATGCTCAATACACAACTAAACATGGAACTCTCACAAGAAGCCAAACTTGTCCTTTTCAAGGACATCAAGGAGAGGGGTGGCCCTCCTTCTGAGACTTCACAGGCATGCTCACCACCGAAATCCTCAAGATTTCAGTGGTGAAGAGATCCCAAGACCAAAATCTCGGATCTCTCCAAAATGGCACAAAAGTGCCCTTTTCAAGGCCTAAAGGTGGTCAAAGTTCTCAAACCACAAAGCACTCTTAATATACAATAAAGAGGACTTAAAACAGAGATTTGATGTGCCTTACACTAGTCCAAAAACTGTTTTTAAACTAGGTAAAAACCAGTTGCAAAAATGGGGAATAACGTGTAAGGTTCTTACCCTTGAGGACTACCTTCACAAAGGTGCATATAGATGCCTCCTTGAGGTCAAAACCACCAAAAACTCCAAGAACAACTCGGCGGAGCTTCGCCTAAGAGAAAGGTGGAACACTAGGTGCTTTAGTGCAATAGTATGGACTAAACACCTAGAGTTCAAAGAGAAAAAGAGATACAAAGTGTATACCTAACTTAACCCTAAAAACCGTAGCTTTCAACTCTCTAACAATGGCTAACCTTCTAAAATTGCTAACCCTCAAGCCAAGAGGGAGAGCTTCCTCTTATAGGCCAAAAGCTACAAGCTTGGCCACTAAGCCCATCCCTCCATACACGGTATGGAGGGGAAACAAGTTGCAAACAAAGTGAGAAAATATCTCACCAAGCAAGTGCACAGTCGGCAGGCAAAATGGTCATTTCGCCAAAACAAAGGCCGATCGGGCACAAAATAGTGCCGACCGCACAATATAGTGCCGGTGGATGACAACTATAGCCTCCAAATGGCAGGGTGGTGGGGATGCCTCGAAGGCATTCCCCGCCTCAAAGGTAATCACGTGTTTGGTGCAAAACCAAACACAAACGGTCGAGTTCGGAGGTCCTGAGGCACGGCACGCGAGCCGAGAACTCCGGGAACTCCAAACGAACACACACATGGATGATCACCGAGTGTCCAAGCGGTGATGTCCAAGTCTTGAGGACGGTCAAAAATGGGGTGTGTACAGTTGCCCCTCTTTGGCAGAACTCGGAAGTCATAACAATGACGTGAGTGAATGTCAAAGCCTAGAGACGACCCATCTTTGACAAGGCCGAAGACTTGGACAATCATGCAAAACAAGTAAGGTATGCGCCCGAAGGCAGGGGCAAAATGCAACTGAAAATGCAAGAAGCCGGGCATAACTTATGATCATGCAAAGAAAGTCAGAATGAGGCACACATGCAGCTTATAAGCTAACATGCAATACTACACTACAATGTAGAAAGGATGTAAGAGAATTATGCAATTCTCAAACGCCTCACTCGGAGAGATACAATACTGGTATGACTCGTCCGCTTCCACCGGCGGTAAATGAGCAGACATACAATATCGCGCTCGAAAAGAAAGCAAACTTGACAGTACAATATGATTAGCAACATGCATGTCATATGCAATGTGAATGTCAATGGTATGCAATATATACAAAACTATGTATAGATAATGCAAATGAAAATGTAGTGCTATTAAAACTAAATGCAACTACATGCAGGCAATTGAATCATGATTCAATCATGAGCGGTTCAAACCACACAAATGTCAAATAGATTGATGGAGGTAATAAGTCCGCCTCCCATAGATCGATGTTCCGATCTATGAGTACTTCGCAGACGGACACAAGAACAAGTATTGGGTGGATTGACATAAGTGGGGTGACGACCACGATGAAAGAACAATGATCCTAATGCCGGATGCAACAATTACACTACAATGTAAGGGAAATGGATAAATGATACAATGGATATGGCACGCGGGCCAAACCAAATCTCGCCTAAGAAAGGCATGAACGCATACAAACCAAGTCTAACACGTAGGTGCCGCTACCCTCAAAGCTCGGACACAAAAGCTCGACGATCGTGTTTTGACACGAAAAATATGGGCACATACCGCATCAAGCTCAACTTGGAAAGGCGCAAGCCATGGGTGGAAGGAGATGCAGTGGATGCATGCAACTAAATGCAATGGAGGTGGATACAATGGATATGACACGCGGGCCAAACCAAATCTTGCCTAGGAAAGGCATGTACACATACAACCCATGTCTAACACAAAGAATCGGTGCCGCTACCCTCTAGGCTCGACACAAAGCTCGACAACCGTGTTTTATTACGAACAACATGGGTACATACTGCATCAAGCTCGACTTGAAAGGCGCAATATAGATGGAAGGTGATGCAATGGATGCATGCAGCTACAATGCAATGGGTATTTACAGAAAATGCATGACATATGCACTATACTACAATGATGCATGACATATGCATGTTTTTTTTTTTTTTTTTTTTTTTTTTTTTGTAATGCAATGCATGACATATGCAATATTTACAATGATGCATGACAATGCATGTTGATGCAATGACTATGATTGCGATTTTCCCTATCTTACCAACCGGGCGATACACTAGGTTGGTTCAGTATCCAGAATTGAGGCGTAGACACGCCGCCTCAACCTATGGGGCTACCATACAGATTTCAAGCCGAGGGTACATCCCCCTGGGTATTTAAACCAGACTTTAGTCTCGAAATTCAACCTTTATGCGTTCTAGGCATAAGCCGTCGAACTCTAGTTTTCACCGCCCCGCTTGATCTTCTAGGAACTCACCGCGAGCATAGACAGTGGCTTTACCAGACCACCGAAAGTCGTCGCACGACAAAACCGGGGAATTGCACCTCCAGAGGATTTAAGGTCTCTGGACCGGATGCTAACGTATGCATGACAATGCATGTTTTTTGAAATGCGCCAACGCTGCTTTGAGATGCATGATAATGCAAATGAGCGTTTAAGGACTCGCCGGACCTAGGGGGGGGAAACGGATGAGGTGGGCTAAACAATGCGGAGGAATACATGGCAAATGCAAAGAGGTGCACGCCTAAAAGCAACGGAGGGCTTTCACCACGCGAGGATTCAAGGTCTCCTAGACCGTGCGTGTTTAAGGTCTCGCCAGACCGAGGGGTAACTGTTACACAGTACCCAAGCGCATGCAATGCAAGTGAGACGCGTATGAGACGTGCGTGTCTCAAAAGATGGAAAATGAAGTGCAAAACGAGGCGTACATGCCTCGAGGTGCAATGAAATGCGAAATGAGGCACACGTACCTCATTTGATGGAAAATGAAGTGCAAAACGAGGCGTACGTGCCTCGAGATGCAATGAAATGTGCAATGAGTGTGACGAGGTACACCTTAATGCACCGAAGGTCTTGCACCTCCCGAGGATTTAAGGTCTCCTAGACCGTGCGTGTTTAAGGTCTCGCCAGACCGTGCGTGTTTTCGGTCCCGCCGGACCCGGATGGGTGCATGGTTTCAAAATGCGCGCGAGATGCGTCGCCGAGATGATGATACATACCAATGCATAAAGGTTTCAAGACCTTCAAGGATTTAAGGTCTCCTAGACCGCAAAAATGATGCACGACGACGCGTGAGACACACATGCCAATGTAAATGACGCGTGCATGTTGATGCAAATGAGAAATGAAGTACGATGAGGTACGCGTGCCCCAAAGGATGCAAGACAATGCAAAGAGGGCGCGCCAAACGGCGCGATGCGCAAAATAGCGCGGAAAAGTAATGCACAAGATAGTGCATCACAAGAAAATAGCGCTGGCGCGTAGCCAATGCACATGGGGCAACTTTTGAATCTGTGTAAATGACAAAAGGATACAAAAGGATACAATCTTCGCTTGAATTTGAGCATCACGCACAGTAGAGACGGTCCGAAGTCAAAACGGAGGCCGGTTGAGCATCGGGGATGCATTTTCTTGTACTTTCTTGAGCTATGAAGACCCAAAACTCATCAATTTGCCTAAAAAGGGCCTTGGGAACACCACCGGGTGGGTGGTCACCGGTCGCCACCGCTGCATGAACTAATCTATCGGCACAAAATAGTGCCGACCGGCACAAAACAAAGGCCGACCGCCAAAAATAGCTAATCGGGGCGCTTTGCTAATTTGTTGGTGTTATAAAATAGGGTTACCAAACCCTATTTTCTCCACTTCAAGCCGCCGGAAATCTTTGTTCTCCCTCTCCAAAGTGTTTTCGACCCTCGATCCTCGTGATTTTCTCGCTTTTACGCCATTTCGTCGTCCGATTCGCGAATACCTTCGCTTTAACACTTTGAACCGAATATTTCTCCATTTCGTATTCCTTTCGCTATTTTCGCTTTTCGACTTGTTCCTCGATTTTCTTCATTCCCGTGTCTTTTCACATTCCGACCCTTCCGCCATTTCCGACCCTCTCTGGTTGACCTTCTCGGTTGACTTTTCGCATTCGACCGGTTTTCATTTTCCACCATTTTCTCACCATCATTACCCATGGCGACGATATTCCACACGCCGACTCGACCATGAGATGGACCCCGGTCGAAGCTTCCCGCTGAGCGAGCGCCATTCGATCCGGCGACCTATCGCCCACCATTCACGTGCTACCACCGATGGACTCGCCACTTCCGCTTCGACAGTAGTTTTGGACCCAGCTGCCACGCGAGCCGCCTCCCACTTGTTCGCCGGGCGCCACCGAGGTAACCTTCTAGTCTTTTATTTTCCGCAATGTAGGATTTCGCCAACCGCCATAGCTAATCGAACCTATTGCTTGTTTAGTCTCGACGCATTATGCTTGTAGTCGATTGTAGACAAACTCATAACTAACACTGCTTAGGACCGACGCACATGCACACACACCGCACTAGTCAATCACGCAACACATGGCGCACATTGCACCGCCGATTCACCGACACCGCGCTTATTTGATTCTCAAAACTCGCGACGCATGCTAGATTTGCACAAAACTATACCAACACGCGACACATCACACGCTAGTTTATCAAACATACCGAGACTCCGCTTCTATTTGAACGCTGAAAAGCACGCACACACGCCAAGCTTACGATCTTCATAGGAGCACCGGGCGTGTCACGCATCGTAGCCCACATATCGTAAGTCAAACCCGATACCGCTGAATCGAAAATGTGCACACATGCACCGTGATTCATGCGAACCTTTACAAACATATCGACACATCACAGTCAGTAGTTCACCGCAAAGATACCGAAACCCGATATCCGCTGAATCAAAATGTGCACCCATGCACTAAGTTTATACTGGAACATCTAATAGATACTGACGCACCATGGGTTTGTAGTTTAATATAAGCACACCGCACCCGCTTCGCTTGAATTTTAAAGGCAATCAGACGATACTAGATTTATACCAACCGCATATTTTCATATGGCTTTGCAATTTCTTGACTACAGGGGACTCCCATACTCTCATGGTATGGGAACATTACCGCCGCTGCACGCCGAAATGCCCGACGCCGTTAGTCGCATTGTGGATCGGGCCGCTTTGCACCTTCGCAGGGACTTTCTGCACTTCCACTTGCGCACCTTTCTTGCCGCTCGGGCAGAGGTGGTGGGACACCACCGATTCTTTTCATCTGTCACGAACGGGGACATGACGATGACCCTTTTCGACTTCTCGATGCTCACCGCATCGGGTTGGGTGATCCGATCCCTTGACACGTATATGGACGAGTGGATCGCCGCCAGTTTATTTGTTTCGGCGAGGCGCCACCGCTTGTTCGCCCGTGGTTTGTCCGCTATTCCCGGTTTGAGGTGCGCTGAAAGTGCACTATGCCGTGGACGCGTCCGGCGACCCAGAGGTCGCCGAGAGGTATGCACGCGCTTCTCATGTTTTTGCTAGGGACCACCCTATTCGCCGACCGGGCGAACACTGCGGCTTCGCTCTCAACAGACCGGTGGACGCCCGACGGATTGTGCAAGATGACTGGTGGTGCGGCTCGCCACCCTTACGGCTACATGAGCTCCGCCTCCGTGGCAAAGGCGCTGTTTCGGGGCTATCGCGGCTCGAGGTATGTCTTTTCTTCGCTTATTTCGCATTTCAGACTCAGACATCGCACACATCGTTGTTCGCTTACACTTATCAGATAATCGCATACACGGCACACATACTGCTTTAATCGACCGCATAATCGCTCACACCGTACACTCGCCAATACACCGCACAACACATGGCTCCGCTTATTTCGCTTATTCTCAGATTCGCTTATCCTCGATAATCGTGATCGACGCTCGCTTTTGCAACCGTGGGTGTATGCCTACTTCCAGATCGAGCCAAGACGAGACGGAGACCCTCCGTCGCCCCTTCTCGCCACATGACGGGCGATGTGTCCGGAGACCCCGGACACGCTTAGCTTCTACCGCTGCTTTCTTCGACACCATCACCCCCATCGAGGTATGTTTTACTTACAAACCGCTTTAAGCTTCGCTTTCAAACGACATTTCTATATCAAGATAATCAATCAGATTTCATTTCAGTCACCGGTACCGTGGGCTCCACTCCCAGCGGTGATACGAGATAGATATGCCGGCGCCACCGAGACTTCAAGGCCACGGATTCTCCCGAGGGCCCGTCTGCCGGGCCTGCACTGGGTGAGCGCTTATGCGTCAGACTGGATTGCCGAGCAGATAGTTCCGATCCAGCCTCCCGAGTACATGAGGGACACCGAGAGGTTTTCGTGCAAAGAGATGGAGGACTACACCCTTGGTCGGGTCAGATGTAGATGCCTACAGGGCGAGGGCGACTATTCGAGTACGTCCCGACCTTCTTGATGCGGCCTCGAGCCGAGGCTCGAGCCGATCCAAGGAGACCATGGCCACGCTGCCGGCAGAGACAGAGCAGGAGCGGGCCATCACAGAGGGCTCGAGCTCATGCAGAGGGAGGGGGTGCAGGGGACGAGGGACTGGCCGGCCCGCTTGCCTATTGTGTTGACATACAGGCGAGTGGGGGACCTACCAGATCCCTTTGCTCCTCCTCCCATTGTCATGAGTTAGCCTAAGATTCCCGACTTGCCTCCCAGATGTATTACTTTATTTCAAGATCTTGCATTGGTTATTTCATTTCATTCAGATATCTCACGTATCATCGATGTATTTAATACTTTTTGCGTGCTTCTTCCGAGTATACCCGCTACCGGTGGAGTCAATGCCTCGATGGGGATGTCAATGACTTGACGCTCGTCGCCACGGCTTGCCGGTATGCTTTATCGACCACGCCTCAATCATACTGCCTCGCATAACTGCTAATCGCACTGCAAAAATCGATAAACCGCCACGGTTTTCATACATTGTACTCATACACCGTGATTCTATATCGATCAACCGCCATGCAGATTCACACACCGCACTCAGACATCGTGATTTCAGATCGATTCACTGCTCACCGTGATTCACACATCAGACTCATACATCGCATTCTATACCGATTCACTGCTCACCGCACTTACACAATCGCACTCATACATCGCATCCTATATTGATAAACCGCCACGCTCGATGTGTTTGTTCTTCAGATTTTTCACCTCCTTTCCCGATCCCTCCAGGCGACATCGCTCCAAATTGGCCTCCCGCCTCTACTCTGGATGGCAGGATATTCCTCGCACTGCAGGGGACGTGGTCATGTGGGGAGCAACTCACTTGGCCCAGCCCAAGCGATGGTGAGTCGGAGGCGACGGAGTCATTTATGAGGAGACCGGATAGCTCAAAGCTCGGGTTCGACAAAGGATGGCCCGACGATGCTTTTGTGCTTCTCGCCCAGAAGAGGGCGAGGATCCACCCTTAGGCATGAGGCCATCACGATGATGATGATTTTTGTCGCTTTTTTCCTTATTTCTTTTCTTGTACTTTTCTTTTTGGTAGATAGAGTATCGGTATCGCCAAGTGTGTGTTTTTGCTTTCCAAAACTATGTAATCGAAAAGATTATATATAAAACAAACTTTTTGTCTAAAAGAGTGTTATATCTCAGATGTCTCACAGATACCGCACATTTCATACTTTGCATCGCATTGCATCATACTACACCTCAAATGTAAATGATACCGATTTGTATCCGACAATTGAACACTTGCACTGCGGATAATCAAATAACCAACCAACTAAGCAAAGAAAACAAATTAATACAAACCATTGCTCAATCCTAACATATAACCCATACTCACGAGGATTGGGGCTACATACGGCTCAAGCGATACAATACTTTTCATTCTCGCCCACAAAGAACCTTAAACGAATAACCCAATCTGACAAGACGGATCACAAAATTGATACGGTTGCGCTTGAAACACCCTGATGCCTCAAATCTTCCATTTCTTTTCTTGCTTTGCACGGATGTAGAGAACGGCACAAAGATTCTCGAGCACGAGCAATTGCCTTTTGAAGAGGATGGGTTTTCAACCGGTATCGAGCCTACCACAGACACGACGAGACAGACTCAAACGAAGAAACAAAAGGCACACGACCTAGCACAACGAGACATACTTGGAAAAGACTCAAAGCCAACAATGAGACCGACAAGTAAAAGACACGACACACCTGACGTGTTTAAAAGATAAAAGACCTCGACTTGAGGAGCCAATTCCTCCTGTAGGTTTCCCACCCTCCCGACGAAGCGACTCACATCACTCGACCTCAGTTCGGTTTTTTTTTCACAAAAACCCTTCTCTCACTTTTCTCTCAAGTTACTCCTCTCTATTCTTTATTCTCTCATTTTGCATCCCTCCCCGAGGTGAATGACAGATGAATAGGAAGTTATGGTTCATGCCCTTACCGACTAGCTCAAGGGCTATTTCTTCCGTAGATGGGGTGCCTTTCCGCAAGTGCATGCCGACGGTGGGGAAGACAGACACTGCTCAACTGCCCCTAGTTCATTATTTTGACCATTTTTATTTTCTCCTTAAAACAGCTTTTGATCAAAATGAGAGCCTGATTAACACACTTATTCAATTTTTGATTTGAAAATCATGCGAATCAGCCGTGAGCACGAAAATTCTCCTTTGGGGTCCAAACATGGTCCAATTTTGAAAATGAAATAGTTTTCGAGAAAATAAGTCAACCTCAAATAAAATTTTTCAAAAACTATTTTTGCAAATAAACGATGCTCAACAAGCATGAAACTTACCCTGAGACATGCAACCCTGGATCGGAGGCAATGGAAAATTGCCCTTGCCTCAAGGGGAATATAGAACGGAAAGTTGCCCCTAGTTTGAATGGTAACTTAGGGCAACTTTTGGACATGGATGGCAATGGGTGGCAACGAAAGTTGCCCTTGTTTGATGATGCCGCGCATGTCAGGCATCGCTCCTTATTGATGACGATCGACCCTGACGCAGAGACGCCGAAGATGGCTTGAATCAATATATGGACACAACACCGAAAGGTTGGTGGTTGGGCTTCAAGAGAAAATTGATCACGCAATTCCAACCATTGTGACCGAGGCGATTAGGAGGAGGCAAGTGACCAAAAACATGACATGGATCGAGACGCTATGAAAGCGTTGGGGCCGGACTTCATGATGAAGTTGCCACGATCCCAAACATGGGAATCAAGCCTCACGAGTTCCTAAGGTACTCTTGGGTATTTTAACCTTCGCTATTTTCAGCTCTAATTTTTGCCAAGGCGCTGGTGTTTTCGACCTTGCGAGCTTTGTTCTTCTTTTTCTTTTTCATCATTTTTTTATTTTCTTTTTTTTTTCTTTTTCTTTCTTTTCATTTTTTCTTTTTTCTTCTTCTTTTTGTATTTTGTATTGTATCTTTTTTTTTTCTTTTCTTCTTTCTTTTTCTTGCTCTAACTTTTGTTCGGTCGCCTTTTCTCGGGTTTTCGCCCAAATGAGCCCCTCAAAGGGTAGAAGTGTTATCAAGTCCATGTCAAATGGTTTTGAGATCGAAGCCTTCGTATCCAGAGAGTGGTCATGATTTGCAAGAGGACTCATCTTCTGCTCTTCTGCATATCTCGACACCTTTGCCCTTAGTTTGAGGGGTGTTCTCGTTTAGCTTTGCAAGCTCCTTCGACGAGGTCTCCGACCTTCTGCTCGACTTTGGTGCCTCATGTTCGAGGATCTTGAATCGGGCCACACAAAGGCCGATTGGTAATCGCTTTTTGAACATTCTCGATATCGGGTCCAAGGTTTGAAAATGAGGGTCGAGCCTCGAGGCCGAGAGCGATCCTAGGTCGCACAATCTCAAGAGTGATTCCACACATGTCTTCGCAAGACCGCAAAACATTTTTGAAAGTTTTTTTTTAAGAAAGCGACAAATCGTCATACCAAGACAAGTAGGACCAATCTGGATCGAAACTAGGGTCCTTCTCAAGACTATGCCGACAAGCATGATTTCATTCATTAAGGGCTTAGCACGCCTCTTTCTCTCAAATTGATCAAAATTTTGCAAAACCCGAGGAATTCCTTCCTCTTCGCTTTCACCACAAGAGTTCAAAAAGTTTTGAAAAACTTAAGTCAAAGCAATAATTTTAGGGCACAAGAGAACAAAGCGGAATGTGTTGTCACCCCATTCGAATTTTCCGCACAACTAGCCCAATACAATCAACAAACATGGAAAACATGGAAGCACGGTAGTCATGTTGTTTCATTCAAGTTTCCAGTGTGAACTGCTCCACAAATGAGGGGACCCAAGAAACAAAAAGAAGCAATTCACAACACAAAACGGTGCCTGAGGCAACTACCCCGAAGTCACCTAGTATTCTATACAAAAGAGGGACTGACTCATTACAATTAGACAGACCCTTAAGCAAAAGGACTGACTCAAAACAATGAGACAGACTCAAGACAAAACACAAAAGACTGACTCGACACCCGAGTCAGGATTTACAAAATTAGCCTCGGCAGGTGCTCAAAAATGCGCGCCAAACGCCATATCCAAAAAAAATGTACCAGATATTGCCCGCAGGCGATTCATCTTCTGATCACATACTCGCGGTATCTGTGCCTTCGGTATCTGTATCCTCGTAGTCCAAGAACTCCGTAGTGATTGACTTGGCCGAGGTGGGCGGAAGGATGATCTTGTTATCAATCAAGTCTTGTACCTCGTGACGGAGGCGGAAGCAATTATCAGTAGCATGGCCAGACTGTTGATGGTACGCACAGTACTGAGTGGCATCATGGTCCGCTGGAAGGGGTTTGGGGAGTGGCCTAGGATCGAGAGGTGTAAGATGCCCCTTCTTGGCCAAAATCGGCGCCCTAGACAAAGGCATGTAAAGAGGATGGAAGGCCCCAAGCAGTACTTTGGAGCCCTAACACTCGCTAGATGTATCGGCGAATGGGTCGGCAGTGCGCCTTGGGTTTCGATTCTTTCCTGCAGATTGGGAATGGGAGAAGCTGCTTGGCATGACGGCTCGCCCCGATTCTCCGTCGACTGCATCGCCTCAAAGCGGTGGGAAGGCATTCTCCATAGCTTTTGTCATAACTACGGATACCGCCGCTTATTCATTCCCCGCTTTCAAAGCCTTTATCGCCCACGCAGCTTGTTCAATGGGGTCAGATTCGCTTTCATCTTATCTTTTCCTCGCCTCGCCCGATGAGAGGTTTGGGTTGGTACTAGTACATCATCATGGGTGGAGGTCATCTCCGATCGATTGAGCTCGATCACAATCCGCCAAAGAATGGGCTCTTGGGGTTCGAAATTTCAAGATATGGTGCAAACCGTGGTGGGCCGACATCCCATAAGCAAGGTCCGCCATAGACCTTTGGAGATCACCTATCATCCCCATTAACTCGAATGTGGTGGGCTCATGAGCTCGATAGAACTGGGAGTCCAGACTGGTTGTGCAATGTGACCTGGCGGTGCGTATATCAACAAAGAAGATCACTCAGGATGGTTTCGACTCAACGCGTCATTATGACCACAATCTCTTCAGAGTTCTCATTATGTTCACCCCGCCAAAGAAGGAGAAGACACTAATCGCCTCGATCAACTCATCAATCTCTAAAATCAAACGAAAAAGACGGTATTTCAAATTTGACAGATCAAACACGGTGTAGCTAAACAACGATTATATCATTGACATCGTTTCCCCTGTGTTTATCGTTTCAAAATCAGATCGATATCCACGGATATAATCGATTCCCAACAATCATCGATACTAGTGCCCTCGGTGGATACTCGATTCGCAAACCGGTATATCCATTCCTCAGAGATACACTCTAAAAGCACATAACAAGTAGATGAGAGCCAATACACCCCTATGTTGGGGTAGGGTTTCCTGCCCTATTTTGTCGAGCTAGGGTTTCACTATGCACGCAATGTTTCAAACAACCTAAATCGTAAGCAACCCGTCTAGTTTGGAATGGTCACTACGGATTCGACTATGCAACTAGGTCAAATGGTCAAAGGGTGCCCCAGAAACCGGGTTTGTGTTCCCATATCGGCAGAGTTCAAGAACCCGTCACCTTATGGACATGCCTTGACAAGACAAGCCTCCGCGAACCGCCAGAATAGCAGATGGCCAACACGGTGTCCTAGGCGCACTAATGCACATGCAATGCAAAGAGACACATAAATGAAATCAAAACAGATATCACGAAGTTCGAGTCATGTTTCTAAAGTCCCAAAGAAGTCGCCAAATCAGAGCACGCGCGGAGGGACTCGCTACTACGACTGACTTTTGTGTCGGTTCTAAATCAACCAAAGAGTCCAACCGCAAATCGTTTGAGAAAACAGATTTTTGAAAAGTAGTGCCAAACATGGATCGCTTTGCAGACATGAGTCGCCACCTAAATATTTTTTTAAAATGGGAAATTTAGGAAACCCGACTCGGTCAAGGCCACGTGTCCGCTATAACCAAAGTTGACTTGGCTCGAGCTTGGGTACGATCGGGAAGGTCATTTATGAGCACCTCTCGCCTATCCAAGACCGACCTCTACTAACCGTGATATCCGATTTTGAAAACATTACGTGTTCTTATTCCTATATTAGCCTAGATTTACTATGTTATGCGACAAAGAAACAAGTATAGACCAAATCGCCTAAGTTGGAAACAAAACATTACGTGTTGGTTTTGAAAAATGATTTGCTACACAAGTAGGCTAAAATCCGGTTTTGCCACTCTTAAGCGGCTTTTAGAAAAGACGGTTTTGCCACTATCTAGTGGGCTTTAAAACTCACGGATTTTAATGTGTTGTCCCAATTTAGGTAATTCAACCTCCATCCACAGCATTCATGCGCTTATATCACATAAGCACTTATCCTCATGGTAAGCATGCTATCATGGCAACATTCACACACATGCGATATGCTAAAGCATAAAAGCTCACCTAGTACTCCAAGCCAAAATGAAGCTTATTAGAAATCCATGCATGGACCTAAGCATGTTAATGTCTAATGCAACACATGCAAAAATGTAATCTAGGTAGGCTCAGCTATCCTAAACCTGGAATATGGAATGCTACAAATAACACGTATTCAATTTGGAATTGAAAATTGCAATGCAGTTTGTATGATGTACCGAGCCCGGTGCATGTAAACAAATGCATGGATGCACGCATGCATTGCATGAGGTATGCTAATTTAAAATGCCCTAATCTACCATAAGGTGTAAATAAAAGGGTTAGAAAGAAATGGGGTTGGAAGACATGCATCACACTCACCCACACTTATTACATTTTTGCCCTCACTCGGAGGGACCAAATAAATATACAAAACCAAATAAATAATTAATTAAACTGGCTAATTAAATATTACAAATTAACCAAATTAATTAATCGACTAATTAATCTAATTAAGCATTAAATGCCTCGGATGAGGGCTAATCGCAAGATGCCCGGATTCGCTTTAATCACACCGCTGCACGGTTGCCTCGCTTCTCGCTTTCACCGTAAAATTCTAAAACTTCGTGAGTGCCTCCCGAATCGAGAAGCATCATCGGCCAGATGAGGGCCACCTACCGAGGAGAATTTCCATCGGCATCAATTCTCCTACCGGCTGCCAAAGGGAAGTCGGTCGGCACTAAAAGGTGCTTGTCGGCACAAATTGCCTCAAGAAACCTGCAGAATCGACAAAGAAGAGAGGGAACAAAAGGCAAGGCAATGCAATTCAAGGTATATATGCACCAAACACATCCCAAATCATGCTATGAACTTAAGAGGGCATGTGCTCGATTCCCTGCCACCAATCACAAGATTTCCATGCGTGATGGCCCTAAGAACCAAGAGTGCAACTTTGATTTCAAATGCATGCAATGCAAACAAAGGTGCCAAACCTCTATCAAACTCACTTCAAGAGGTCCAACATGCACAATGTCAATGCAACCCTAAGCATGTCATCTAGCGCAATATGGCAATGCAATGCAAGAATATTGTTGTGTAAACATACAAGCATGCAAAGCAAAGTAGGAATGGACTTACACATGAATTGGACAGCTCTAAAAGGCCCAAGAACAGTGGCCAACATGCTCGAAAATGAAGGCTAGAATGCACACACACATGCATACAATTATGGTCCAACACTTAGGCATTCATAAGCAACTCTCATGCATTCTTAAAGAGGCCAAACATGGACTAATAGCATGCATTGTAAGCTATGAAAATCAAGCAAAACATGTTGCCAAAACATGCAACAAAGCAAGCCGAATACACAATAAATGGCCCAAGTACTTGAAACAAGCCATGAAGGCTTAAACCAAGGCCAAACCCACCAAGCCTCACAAGGCCAAGGGGGCTCAAAACAGGTCACATGCAGACCTAAACAAGGCTAGGGGCACACCTAGATAGCATCTAAAAGGCTCAAAATCAAGGGTATGCACACATGCACTTTCAAAGGGATGTACAACACATGTAACCAAAGCATTAAAGATGCATGCTAGGCAATCAAATAAGCATGTATGGGGGACTGAAATAGCATGGAAGATGGTCCCAACCATCAAATACAAAGCTAGAATAGCATACCACACATTCATGCTTTGAAGGCCAACAAGCCAAATACAAAGGAGCTACAAAATGCATGCTAAGAATGACCAAAATGATCATGGACAGAGCTAAAGCATGACAAAATAAGCTTACAAACTTCACAAGTCTAAGCCTAAAACATGCTAAAAACTAGGGCTAACAAGCTAGTCATGTTAAGGCAATATTAAGGCATTACAAAGTAACTATGCAAATCACGCAAAGAGTACTAAAACCCACTTGAAGACATGCTATAATATGGCAATATAAGCATGGTAAACAACCAAAACATGCTCAATACACAACTAAACATGGAACTCTCACAAGAAGCCAAACTTGTCCTTTTCAAGGACATCAAGGAGAGGGGGTGGCCCTCTCCTTCTTGAGACTTCAAGGCATGCTCTTCACCACTGAAATCCCTCAAGATTTCAGTGGTGAAGAGATCCCAAGACCAAAATCTCGGATCTCTCCAAAATGGCACAAAAAGTGCCCTTTTCAAGGCCTAAAGGTGGTCAAAGTTCCTCAAACCACAAAGCACTCTTAATATACAATAAAGAGGACTTAAAAAAAGAGATTTGATGTGCCTAACACTAGGCCAAAAACTGTTTTTAAACTAGGTAAAAACAAGGTGCAAAATGGGGAATAAAGTGTAAGTTTCTTACCCTTGTTGACTACCTTCACAAAGGTTGATGTTGTTGCCTCCTTGAGCTCAAAACCACCAAAAACTCCAAGAACAACTCCGGAGCTTCAGCCTAAGAGAAGGTGGAACACTAGGTGCTTTAGTGCAATAGTATGGACTAAACACCTAGAGTTCAAAGAGAAAAAGAGAGATACAAAGTGTATATCTAACTTAACCCTAAAAACCGTAGCTTTCAACTCTCTAACAATGGCTAACCTTCTCAAAATTGCTAACCCTCAAGCCAAGAGGGAGAGCTTCCTCTTATAGGCCAAAAGCTTACAAGCTTGGCCACTAAGAAGCCCATCCCTCCATACACGTGTATGGAGGGAAACAAGTTGCAAAACCGTGAGAAAATATCTCACCAAGCAAGTGCATGGGGCAGGCAAAATGGTCATTTCGCCAAAATAAAGGCCGACCGGGCACAATAGTGCCGACCGCACAATATAGTGCCGGTGACAACTACAACAGCCAGTAGCCTCCAGCCTCAAATGGTGTGTGGGGATGCCTCGAAGGCATTCCCTCCCCTCAAAGGCAAATCATGTGTTTGGTGCAAAACCAAACACAAACGGTCGAGTTCGGAGGTCCTGAGGCACGGCACGCGAGCCGAGAACTCCGGGAACTCCAAACGAACACACACATGGATGATCACCGAGTGTCCAAGCGGTGATGTCCAAGTCTTGAGGACGGTCAAAAATGGGGTGTCTACAGGTTCACAAATGGCTTCAGGACACATCGGTTCACACATTCATAATTTCCTTGGTACAGTCCAAAAGTTCACAAGATTTCACATATGACATGCATAACGTCACAACTTCTTTTTTTTTTTTTTGACGTTTCCACAATTTCATAATGATTCATAACTTCAATACATAATAAATTGAGTAAAGATTCATTGAGGTACTATTACTCACAACGATGTGTTGACGTGCTAGTGCCTTCAGAAGTGTGCCCTGCACACAATTATCTTTAACAATTAGTTTCCCTATTTGTTCATACGAATATATAATTATCTCAAGGTCATCAAAACAAATATTCTAACAAGACCAGAGGGTACAGCACAGAAAATAGAGCAACACAGAATTTTTCCTGAAAGTCAGTCCTCCGCTCGAGCGCCACTTTGGCCGCTCGAGCGGACAGCACAATTCCACCAAAAATGCTGAATGAGCGAATTTTGAGCTCGAGCGGGAATTCCTCCGCTCGAGCGGACAGAGTAATTAAAAAGAACTTGCTGAGAGAGTGATTTTCCCGCTCGAGCGGGCTACCCTCCGCTCGAGCGGCCCAATCGAATTCTGAAACCCTGTTTTCCTCCATTTGAGTTCCACCTTGATAGTCAACTTCAATTTCTCACTACAAGCATGCTCAAGGGTTACCATAATTCCAAAATAATCGTCCAAACACACAATTATTCCATATCAATTGGGTCTTCTCGCAAAATTGAGTTCAATCATCACTTAAATTTCATAACTCACTCCTCACTCACTTCCTACTTCACGTACACACATATATACACATAGAACTACCCAAGCTCCCAATTCAAACTCATAATGCATAATTTCATGGAATAGCAAGGATTTAAAGTACAAATTCCCTCAATAACTCGATTTGATTCTAAAACGCAAGTTACCACATAAGATGTTCAATTTCCTCCATGACTAAGGAAGAATTCCAAACATAACTAAGAGAGAGTGAGACAAGATCAAAATTTCCATACCTTGAGTTCAATTCAAGAAATTCTTCACAATTTCTCCCAAATTCCTCACTTGCTGGCTTCCTCTCTCTCACCCACGTTTTCTCCCCTTTTTGTTTACACCCAAGAGATAAGTCAACATGCCCAAAGAGTTATATATATATATTTAGATATTTATGTTTTATGATAAGATGAAATTCAATCATTTAAGCATCCTAAATTGAAATTTCACAGAAAATCCTATTAGAGCTTAAAAATTATGCAGATTTCAAATATTAAATCAATTTCTAAAAATTAAGCCTCTGAGGGGCCCAATTTTAAATCCAAATAGGTTAATTGTGATAGATAACGTTCCAGACCAACAGATAGAATTCCATTTCCTCTGAGTTTCGTTTAGTGTACCGCAAGTGCACATAGAAATTCATCATATACATTCAGAAACACAGAATAGAGAGCTGAAGAGATATCAGATTTATATACGGGGGTCGGGTTATTACAATTTCAGTATGTATTAGGCTTTACTTTGCCATGATATAACATTGTTTTGACTTGGTTTGACCATACCATGCATGCCTTATATACTTGTAGTGCAATCATCTCTATTGTCTTAACATGCTTTGTGCTTTAAGCCATGTTTTTAGCATGATTTTGGCTTGACCCAAAGAAGGTTTTATTCATATTTCAGCATGTTTAAGCTATGTTTGGAGTGTTTTGGGTCATGTATGCCTTGCTTTGTATAGCCTTGGTTCAATCTAGCTTGTTAGCTTTGAGTATTGAGTCCTCTAGCATGCATTGCTAGGACTCTTCTTATGATTTGGCACCATTTCATATGTGTTTTCAGTCCATGTTTCATGCTCAAATGCTTGCACTTATCACTCCTTTAATGCTTTAAAGAGTTGATGTTTTCTGCCTCATGAATGGACCATTGTGTATGCCCCCATGCTTAGGTCTTTGGGATGCCATCTAAGTGGGTTTTTGGTCTTGTTTTATCATGCCATAACTGTATTTTTCATTGGTTAAGTCATGCCATGTTTGGTTTTGATAGGTGTAGTATAACACCTCTTTTGTAGCCTTGCATGCCTCACACTTTTCGACTTTTATTCTAGCTTGTGTTGGCTAGGTTTAAGCTTGTTTATGGCCCTATCTTGACCTACCTTGGGACTGTTTTGATAGCCTTTGGACCTTTGGGGCTTGCCTCGCATGGCCATGGTTTGAGTCCCTTGGCTAGTTTTAAGTTTTAAGCCTTCTTGCATGATTTGCTTGCTTTGTTTGGTCGGTTTGGCACCTTTCCATGTGTGATTTCAGAGCTTACCATGTTTGTCACATGTTCATATTTGTCCCCTTTTAAGTGTTCTTGAAAATTTCCCTCCCGTGCCTAGGTGATAGGCCATCACATGTGCATGTTTGTATGTGCTTTTGTCTATCATTTCTTTGTATTTTGGCCACTGATTTTGGGCATGGTTGAGCTCTGTCCATCTTTAGTTTAAGTCCATCTACCATGTTGTTCAAAGTTGCTACTTTACATCATGCTTACATGCTTGTTGCGTGCTTGTCATATTGCATGTTGTCACATGCTTGCTAATTGACAAGTTGTTGCATGCTCTTCCATCTTGCATACTTGTTAGATTACATGTTGTCACATGCTTATTGTTGGTATTGTAGTTACATATCTGTGCTATGCATCTTTACATGTTTAGGTTGTGTACCTATTGAATATTATTTGCATTGCACAATATTGTTGCATACTTGTTGCATGCTTGAGTTGTTTGCATGCATGCTTGCATGCTTAGTTCGTATAGCATTGTGTGTGAATTTCCTTGCCTCCTGATCAAGCATGATAGAGGTTTTGTGCATTTTATTTGATATTGAATTGCACACTTGGCTCCTTTGGCCATCATGCATTGGAATGCATGATTGGTGGTCCGAGGGTCGAGAACTACACTCCTTTGGGTCTTAAACCTGATAAGGGGTGTAGTTGCAAACATTGTCTTATAAATGCATTGCCATACTCTGTTTGTCCCCTGCTGCAGCAAAAGGAGCAGTCTGCAGAAATAGATGGCCGATCAGCTATCTTCAGTGCCGGTCGGCTACAAGTGTTTGGCCGACGGCGTCATGTTTGGTCGATGACCTGTTTATCTTAGCCGATGACCATGATTTTTCCCGATCGCCTCCCACAGTGCCGATGGGGTGAATCAGAAGTGTGTTGGGAATTTTCACACTTTGCAGAGGTACAGAGCAGTGCAAACAGAGGCAACATGAGGCATGGCAACGGATTTCCGAGTGAAGCCGATCGAGCATGCATTTGTCCCTCTCATCAAGGCCACTTTACTGTTTTTATAACTTAATTAATTTGTTTAATTATTTAAGGGTTGCGTAATAATTAATTAGCTTGTAAGTTAGTTAATTAGTTGATTTGTATTATTCTTTCAGTCCCTCCGTCGAGAGGGCAAATTTTGTAATAAGTGTGCGTGAGTGTGTGAATGTCTTCCAACCTCACGTCTTTCTCCCTTTCACTTAACCGCTTACGATGGTTAGTTTTAGGGCATATTTCATTTAGCATCCTTGTGCTATGCATGTTTGCATCATTCATTTGTATTGCATGCACCGGGCTCGGCGCATTATACTAACTGCATTGTATTTCAACTCCAAGTTGAATACATGTATCAAATTATCGCATCTCATATGCTATCTTAGAATAGCCGAGCCTATTTCTAGTTGCATTTTGCATGTGTTTCATTAGCCATCTTAACATGAATTAGGATCATGCATTGATTACTAACTAGTTGTTCATTTTGGCTCGGAGTACACTATGAGTGTTTATGTTTTAGCATCCTTGCATGTGTGTGAGTGTTGCCATGATAGCATGCTTGCCATGAGGCCATTTGCTTATGTGATATAACTGCTTGAATGCCTATGGGTGAAGGTTGGATTACTCGAATTGGAACAATTCATTGAAATCCGCATTTTAGCCTACTTGCGAGTAGCAAATTTCAAAATGTTTTCAAATGAATATGCAATGTTTTGTTCCAAATTAGGCGATCTAGTCTATACTTGTTTGCTGTGCGCATCACATAGTAAGATTAGCTAATTAATTGGAATAAGAACACATGTGTTTTCAAAAACAAGATATCATGCTTAGTACAGGCCGATCTTTGATCGGGCGAGCGGGGGTGCTCATTGCATGACCTTCCCCTCTCGTATCCAAGTTCCCGAGCTGAGGCAACTTTGGTGACGATGGACACGTGGCCTTAGGCACGAGTCAGGGTTTCCTAAATTCCCCCAAAATAAAATATTTAGGTGGCGACTCTATATCTAGCAAAGCAGTCCATGTTTGTCACTTCTTTACAAAAATCAGTTTTCCAAAACGATTTGCCTGATTTGGACTCTTTCGTGATTTATCGGTCTTGCATTGCACTTTGCAAGATCAGATTCAGAACCGTGACATTGAGTCTGAACTATAGTATGCTAGAGAACAAAACGAGATTTTCTCGGGAGTCCTGGGGCTGCGTCTATAGGGGTTTGTCTTATTATATCGAGTCAGTCCTGTTGTATAGGAGTCGGGTGATTCCGAGAGTGTTACCTCAGACATCACTTGCTTGTTTTGTGTTTGTCTTTTTGCTTTCTTTTGAGTCTGTTTCTGCCTTGGAGCCTGTTGTGTCAACAGATTTAAATGAAACAGCAGTAATTTTCACACTCTTGTGTGTGCTTCTGCCTTGCGCCAGTTGTGCCAGAAGTCTTGAATGAAATGACAGTCCATTTCACCGGCTCTTCTGTGCCTTGAAATTATTGCATTGACCTAAGTTTTTCAAAAAATTTTGAACATTGTGATGTAAACAAAGAGGGTGGAATTCCTCAGGATTTGCAAAAAATTTGATCAATGGAGAGAAAGAGAGGCATGCTTGTTAATGTGAGTACTGAGAAGTATCCTGGCTTGATCTAGATTGGTTTTACACTGTCTTCAGCGCGAGCGATTTGTCGCTTTCTTAAAAGATTTCAAAAAATGTTTTTTGCGGTCCTGCGAAGACTTGTGTGGAATCACTCTTGAAATTGTGTAGCTTAGGATCGCTCTCAGTCTCAAGACTCAACCCCTCACTTTCAAACCTTGAACTTGGATTCAGAATGTTCAAAGGTCAACCCTCATATGAGGCCTGTGTGGCCAGATTTGAAGCACCCCTCGAACTAGGGGCACAAAGATGTCAGATGTGCTCGAAGAGTCAAAAATCGGGACATTTCTCAAGCTAACGAAGATCGGCAAGAATGCCAAATCACAGAAGGGAGGAAAGAAGAAAGTATTGCTGAAGGACAATTGAGTTCCTATCCACAACACTAGGGGCAAATTCAGCCCCTATTGGATAGACTTCTACATCATCAGCGAACAACAACCACTCTCCTGGATTCAGATGGCTTCGAGATCTCAAAACCATTTGCCATGGACAAAGCTACACTTTTACCGTTGAGAGGCTCGCTGGGCCGAAAACTCGGAAGGGCGACCCAGGCAAAAGTTAGAGCAAGAAAAAGAAGAAAAAAAGCAAAAAAAAAATGCAAAGAACAAAAAAATGAGAGAAAAAAAAATGCAAAGATGAAAAGAAATAAAAAATGAAAACAAAAAGAAAAAAATGAATAGAAAAGAAAAACAAAGCTCGCAAGGTTGAAAACTCAGAAGGGCGGCCTTGGCAAAAGTTAGAGCATAAAAGGAGAGGTTAATACCCGAGTGTACCTTAACCGGAACTACGTAAGGCTTGATTCCCATGTTCGGGATACGTAGGCAACTTCATTTTGAAGTCCAGCCATAAACACTTCCAAGATCGACTATGTCCATGTAATGGTTCTGATCATCTTTGTCTTCTCTGTATCTGAGAGTTCGGTTGTGATCATCATTATGAGAACTGTTTAAAGTATGCTGCGGTGTTATTTAGACAAGGGGCAACTTTCTGTTGCCATGAGTCGCCATTCAAACAAGGGGCAGCTTTCTGTTGTCATGCAATGCCGTTCAAACAAGGGGCAATTTTCCATTGTTATGGATCCAAGGTTGTGCATCTCAAGAGTAAGTTTCGTGTTGGTTGAGCAGTGGGCATTTGCAAAATAGTTTTTGAGAATTTTTACTGAAGTTGACTAATTTTCTCGAAAATTATCCCATTTTTCCAAACCTGGACCATTTCTTGGACCCCAAAAAGGAAAATTTTCAGTGCTCATAGTCCAGCTTGCATGATTTTGAATCAGAAAATCGAACAAGTATGTTAATCTAACTCTCATTTTGGTCAAAATTGATTAGTAGAAAGCTAAAACAAAAAAA
This sequence comes from Camellia lanceoleosa, assembly GCA_025200525.1. Taxonomy (NCBI): domain Eukaryota; kingdom Viridiplantae; phylum Streptophyta; class Magnoliopsida; order Ericales; family Theaceae; genus Camellia; species Camellia lanceoleosa. The sequence continues at coordinate 25,298,136 of CM045770.1, forward strand.
AAAAAATTGGTCAAAATAATGAACTAGAGGCACAGTTGAATCACGCTTCCTGTCTTTTCCCCATTGTCAACATACTTGCCAGAAAGGGCACCACGCTTGCCAAGAAGGGCACTGCACTTGCCAGAAAAGGGCACTGCACTTGCCAGAAAAGGGCACAACTGAGGTTAACAACGAAGGGCTGAAAGCTCTCTCATCCTCCGAGCAACGAGGTATCGAGCCAAGTGCGAAGCACAAACTGGAATGGATCAAGATATTCCACTCCCTCATCTGGACGGATTTGATCACATCCAAACTCCCCAAAAGCGCATCGTCAACCGATGTTAGCTGTAGATTGGCTACACACCTAGTTGTAGCGCAACCCCTCTGTGGGGAAGTTCCCTATTGTAAGTAAAAGAAGAAGAATCTAGTGGGATGCTAGGGGCCAGAGCCCGCAACTTCTTGTTTATCCATCAACCACCTAGGGGAGGGATAAAAAAATAAGAGATTGAAGAATAGAGAGATGTGCGCTGAGAGAAAAAGTAAAGAAAGGGCTTTTTCACAAAAATAGAGCCTGAGGGCCGAGTGATATGAGAATCACAAATAAGAAAGGGTGGGAAACAATACCCAGAGAAACAGGCTCCCTGTGCACGTCTGAGTGTCGTGTCTTTTTGTTTTGTTTTGATTCTTGTTTTGAGTCGTTTCGAGTGTTTCTCGATGTGTTTAGGTTGTTTATCTTTTTTTGCTTTCCTTTGTTGAGTCGTGGTGCGCTGTATTTAGTCGTAGACTCAATACTCGGTTAAAGACTCATTTTCGATCTCTCAATTTAAAAAATAAACTGTTTTGTGCTCAGAGTGCTGTGCCATTCACCACATTTGTGCAAAACAGAATTTGTTCTTTCCTAAAACTGCAGGGTTTGACCCAGTTCATGTGAGAACAGTAGAACCAGGACCTATCTGAAGCTACATGGGTTCCGGGCTGTGAAGCAAAAGAAAAGAGGGAAAATTTGGAGCATCCGAATTTGTTTCAACTTCTGCATGTCCCGTTATTACATTCCGTATGTTCAGATTAAACTGTTTGTTCAGAACGAACCGTGTTCAGAATAAACTAAGTACTATGTTATGAGATGTGTGTTCAGAATGAGCAGTGTGCTGCACGAACTGTGTGTTCGAAGTGAACAGAATATTGTGCTAGCTGCTTCAAAGCCAAAATGGCAATCAGAAGTGCTGTCCTAAAGTACCAATCCCTGCCAGAGGCGTCTTGGTTGTGTTTGCAATGAGTTCCTAGGAGACCAACTGTGACGGTAGAAACTAGAGTTCAAATGGCTGATGCCTAGAACACATAAGGGGAGATCCCTGTCTAAATAGAGCGGTTCATCGCCACTTATCCCACAAGGTGCTTTCTAAAGCACCGTTTTGTTTGTTTATTCCATTCCCTAGACATCATACTCTACATTGCTTGTAACATGTATCATATCATCACACATATTGCATAAATGCATCTTGTACTATACCTATTCTTGTTGTTGCATAGAATATTGTAGACGTGCCCCGAGGGCCTCATGCTACAGTCCGGACTCAAATGTCACGGTTCTTAATCTAATCACACAATCTGCGATGTGAGATTGATAAATCACCAAAGAGTCCAAATCCGGCAAATCTTTTTGGAAAACTGATTTTTGTAAAGAAGTGCCAAACATAGACTGCTTTGCCAGATACGGAGTCGCCACCTAAATATTTTGTTTTTTGGGGGAATTTAGGAAACCCTGACTCGTGCCTAAGGCCACGTGTCCGTCATCACCAAACTTACCTCAGCTCGGGAACTTGGGTACGATTGGGGAAGGTCATCTATGAGCAACCCCGCTCACCCGATCAAAGAGCGGCCTGTACTAAGCATGATATTTTGTTTTTGAAAACACATGTGTTCTTACTGCGGTTATTAGCCTACAATTACTATGTAATGCGCACAACACATAATTACAAACTAGATCGCCTAATTTGGAACAAAGCATCGCATATCCGTTTGTTTGGAAATGGTTTGAAGTTCGCTACTCGCAAGTAGACTAAGACGTGGATTTGACACCTTCAAGTGGGCTTAAAACTCGCATTTGATGAATTGTTCCAATTCAAGTAATCCAACTTTCAGCCACAAGCATTCAGGCAGTTTATATCTCATAAGCCAATAGCCTCATGGCAAGCATGCTATCATGGCAACACTCACACTCATGCAAGATGCTAAAGCATAAAAGCTTACCTAGTACTCTGAGCCAAAACAACAACTAGTCAGTAATCAATGCATGATCCTAGTTTATGTTAAGATGGCTAATGCAACGCATGCAAAATGCAACTAGAAATAGGCTCGGCTATTCTAAGATGGCATATGGGATGCAACTTGATAATCAAGTATTCAAATTGGAATTGAAATACAATGTAGTTAGTATGATGCGCCGAACTCGGTGCATGCAATACAAATGAATAAATGCAAACATGCGGAGCATAAGTATGCTAATGAAAACATGCCCTAAACTAACCATCAAAAGAAGGTAAGTAAAAGGGAGAAAGACGTGGGGTTGGAAGACATTCACACACGCACGCACACTTATTAGAAAGTTCGCCCTCTCGACGGAGGGTCCGAATAAATAATACAAATCAACTAATTAATCAACTGACAAGCTAATTAATTATTACACAACACTTAACTAATTAAACAAATTAATTAAGCTATTAAAGCAGTAAAGAGGCCTCGGGAAGAGGGACAAATGCATGCATGCTCGGCTCCGCTCGGAAATCTATTGCCAGGCTCATGCTGCCTCTGTTTACACTGCTCTGCACCTCTGAAAACTGTGAAAGTCTCAAGGATGCTTCTGAATCACCTTATGGGTGCTGTGAGAGGCCATCAGCCAAGAGGAATGGTCATTGGCCAATGGGAAGGTGCCATTAACCAATTATGCTGCTATCGGCCAGCAAAGGTTAGCCGATCGGCACTGAAAGTAGCTGACCGGCCATTTCTTCCTGCAGGATGTTGTTTTGCTGCAGCAGAGGACAAACAGAGCATGGCAATGAATTTACAAGACAATGTATGCACGACCACCCTCCCTATCATGTCATGGGCTCAAGGGAGTATGGTTCTCGACCCTCGGACCATCAATCATGCATTTCAATGCATGATGGCCAAAGGAGCCAAGTGTGCAATTCAATGTGAATGAAATGCACAAAAACACATAAGGGGCCTTAACCTCTATCATGCTTGATGAAGAGGCAAGGCATGCACACACAATGTAATGCGGCAAGCATGCAAACTGTTATACAATGCAACATGATTGACTCAAAACTAATGGCATGCCAACTCAATGCGATGCAACCTAAGCATGCAAGCAAAGCTAATGCAACATGAGTATGCCGACAACAATGTCATGCAACCTAAACATGCAAAGACAAGCAATATTAAACCAATGTAATGTATGCATGATTAACTTAACAAAGCAACACAAGCATGCAAATATGAGGTCACATAACAAGCATGCAACAACACGCAATGCAATATGCATGCAACAACATGCAAACCACATGCTCAATGGACTTCAACTGAAAATGGACAGACCTCAGCCATGCCCAAATCAGTGGCCATTATGATGAAATGATGACATGAAATGCAAGGCAAGCATGCATGCCAATTGGCCTATCACCTAGGCCTAAGGACACAACTCTCAAAACATGAGCAAGGAGTGACAAACATGAGAATATTGCAATGAGGTAAGCTCTGAAATCTCATATGAAATGATGCCAAGGCATGCAAACATCACAAGTATAGCATGGTAGAGGCCTCAAAACTCAAGACTAGTCAAGGCATTTGCACTATAGCTATGCAATGCATGAAACATATGGCCAATACGACCCAAAACAGTCCTAGAGCATGCCAAAACAATGACAAAACATGCATGGAGCAAAGCCAAAACAAGCTAGCATGAAGGGTCAAAACATGGAGTATGTAAAGCCAATAAGGAGGTTTACACTACACCTACCAAAGCCATGTGTGTGATGACTTAACCAACAAAAATCAGAGTTAGCATGTCAAACTAACACCAAAAATGGGCTAATACCAAGTCAACACATGCTAGAATAACAAGGTCACTCATTAGGCATGCAAGGCTAGTAAAGAGGACTTACACTACAAGTGTAAGAAGCAAATGAGGGATGCTCTAACCAAGTAAAAACATAGCTATATCATGGCAAAATAGGACCAAACACACACTTAAATGGTGACCCAAAAGCCTAGGCAAGATGGCATACACATATGTTCATTCTTAAGGCATAAATAACACACCCTTCAAAGCATTGAAAGAGTGACAAATGTAAGGGTATCGCCATGAAACATGCTCTGAAATATCATTCCAAATGATGCTAAATCATGCAAATAGCCCAAGCAATGCATGCTAGTGGCTTGGAAACTCAAGGCTAGTGAGCTAAAATGCACTATGGCTATACAAAGCATGGCATGCATGACCAAAACAACATAAATCAGACCTTAAGCATGCTAAAACATGGCCAAAAGCTTCTTGGAGTTAAGCCAAAATCACACTAGAATGATGGTCTAAAGCATGATCCATGTTGGGCTAGTGTGCAAGTTTACACTACAAGTGTATGGAGCATGCAAGCAACAACCAAAACCATCTTAAAATAGAGTTAGAGCAGGCCCAAAAAGTCACAAAAACATTCTTGAAAAGAGCTAACATAAGCCACAAAAAGATGCTACTTTATAGAGCTAACAAGGCATGGCATGGAGAGACAAGGAGGGGAGGCTATCCCCTCCCATTTGGGACCTCAGAACAAGATTTTTACCACTGGAAATCCTTTGGATTTTAGTGGTTCTAAAGCCACAAAAAGTTGTTTTGAAAGGCCTTAGAAGATGGCTCAAAAGCTACACAAGTCAAGGAGCAAAACGGAGGACAACCCCCTAGCCAACCAAGGTACAAACCAAGACTTTTAGGATTGAAAAACAAAATAGAGTTTTTTGTAGTTCAACATCACCCCCAAAACAGCCCCAAAGTAGTGTGAAAAGATGGCCAAGCAAATGAGCAAAACAAGCTTAAAGGGATGGAGATCTTACCCTTGAAACACAACATCAAAATGGCCTCTTTTTTGAGCCAAACAACCTTCAATCAGCCCAAAAATTGGTTCCAAGGGACCTCAAGCCAATGGTGATCAATTTTGATGAAGGATGCCTTTGCAAAAGTGTAGGAAATTCTCACTTCTAAGCCTAAAACAAGAGGAAAATGAGAGAGTTCTAGGGAGGGAGAGAGTTTTGCTCACAAAACTTCTAGAGAGAGAGGATTCTAGAGTGAGAAGCTCTCAAACTTCTAAGCCTTAAAGAAATGTTCTAACCCCTCAAATATGAGATATAAGGCTCTATATATAGCAAAATAAGAGCTTTTGGTCGAAATATCTCAATTGAAAATATCTGATGCAGTGTATAACAGCTGGAGGAGAAATATCTGTCAATTTTGGGCTTTCTGGACACTTCTAGCCGACCGGCCATCTTTGGTGCTGACCGGCCACCATTTGTGGCCGATAAGGTTCACTTTTGGCCGACATATAGCTGCTGAGGTCAAATTGTGTACGATGGAATTCCATAGAGGCCGATGGAAAAAATCAATGCTAGTCCCTGACTTGAAGAAAGCCAAATTCCTTCATCTGGACTCCTTTTCAGGTCATTCTTGAGCCTAAACTGTACCCGCAGAAGTCTTCTTTCCAAATTTAGCAAATTCACCTCAAAATTATATGTGTGCTAATAGATATCCCTCTTTTAGTGAAGGCTGCTCAGTTTCGGTCCAACCAGAATGATGCCCAACTTCAACCAATCATATCTCCCCCATCCGGACTCGGCTTTAGGAGATTCTTGAGTGAAAAATGAAGCCCCGGAAATAAGCTTTCCAATGGTGGTGGCCTCATAGCTGAAATCTAAGTATTCAAAAGGATAGGCCTGATTTAGCGAGGATTGCTCGTCTCTCTCTTAACGATTCATGCCCAACTCCTTCCCCAACTAGGTTTCTTCCCTCTCCTCTTCTTTTCTTCAACTCCAAACCCCCGAACAAGGTGTTTTGAAAGATTTTTCAAAGATTTCATCTCTCTTTCATTCATTTCCACTCCGTCCTTGCTCGATTTACTGAAAAGCGCAACATTTGATAGAATGCGAGCCTCAGAATATCGCAGAAACCTTTTTCAAAATATTTTGAAAGAAAGGAATATTTTTGGTCCAAAAATGGGGTGTGAGGTTTGGACTTGACTCTCTCCTTGCCGCATAAATTGAACCTTCGCATAGCATAGCCTACATCACTAAGTAAGCCATCAGTAGCGCCCAAGTCTTAAGGGCGGTCAAAAATGGGGTGTCTACAAATATACACGTTACATTCGATGTACGTCGTTGATCTTTTTGCATAGAGTATGTACATTGGATGGAGTATGTTTTAACCTTGCTTGCATAGAATGTGCACTTCTTACCCTGGCATGAAATGCGCATCTTAATGTTGAATGGAGCATACATTTCTTGCACTTGCCTCGCTATGCATGTCTCACGTGCATTGTTATGCACGCTCCACCTGCATTGTTGTGCACCGTTCCACTTTCATTGTTATGCACCCTCTTCATTTGCATTGTTGTGCACACTTTATTTGCATTGTTACGCACCTTACTTGCATTGCTATGCACACTTTACTTGCGTTGTCACGCACCTTCATTCGCATTGTTATGCACGTTACACTTGCATTGTTATGCACGTTTCAGTTGCACTGTTATGCACACTTCACCCGCATTATTATGCACTTTTCACCTACATTGTTATGCACACTTCACTTGCATTGTCACGCACGTTTCACCTGCATTGTTATGCACTTTTCACTTGCATTGTCATGCACACTTCACTTGCATTGTCACGCACACTCGTTACATTGTCATGCACACCTTACTTGCGCTGTCACGCACGTTACTTACATTGTTTTGCACCTCTTTAACTTGCGCTGTCACGCACGTTTTACTTGCATTGTTTTGCATATCTGTCTTGCGCTGTCACGTACGTTTTACTTGCATTGTTTTGCATATCTATCTTGCGCTGTCACACACGTTACTTGTATTGTTTTGCACCTCTTTAACTTGTGTTGTCACGCACATTTTACTTGCATTGTTTTGCATATATGTCTTGCACTGTCACGCACGTTTTACTTGCATTGTTTTGCATATCTATCTTGCGCTGTCACGCGCGTTACTTGCATTTTTTTTGCCCATCTATCTTGCGCTGTCACGTACGTTACTTGCATTGTCATGCACATCTTTACTTGCATTGTCACACACGTTTACTTGCATTGTTATGCATCGTTCCACCTGCATTGTTATGCACGTTTCAGTTGCATTGTTGTGCGCTCTCCACTTGCATTGTTATGAACACTTCACTTTCACTATCGCGCACGCTATTTGCATTGTAATGCATTATACCTATCAAGTTTCTTTCTCATTCATGCACAGTATTGTATGTACTGTTTATTTAGACCAGTTCCAATTCAGTTTGACTGATTACTTTCCTCTCTTGCGGGTGATACGTTGAGAGGTTTACCATCCTCCTCTCTCGCGTGTGATACGTTGAGAGGTTCTACCTTTCCTCTCTTGCATGAGATACGCTGAGAGGCTTTACCTTTCTTCTTTTACGTGTGATACGCTGAGAAATTTTCCTTCTCTCTCTCGCATGTGATATGCTGAAAGGTGTGCCTTTTATCTTGTTGCATTGTTATGCACACTCTTTCTTTCAGGAAACGCAGGGATATGCCCCTATGTTTCTCTTTCTTTCGGGAAACGCGGGGATATGTCCCTATGTTTTTCTTTCTTTCGGGAAACACGGGGATACGTCCCTATGTTTCTCTTTCCTTTTTGAAACACAGGGATACGTCCCTATGTTTCTCTTTCCTTTCTGAAAGACGGGAATACGTCCCTATGTTTCTCTTTCCTTTTCGAAACATGGGGATATGTCCCTATGTTTCTCCTTTTGTTCCTTCCTCACACGATTTCAGCGTATTTTTAATTGTTTACCTCTTCACACGATTTTAGCGTGGTTAGAGTTGGTTCCTTCCTCACACGATTTCAGCGTGTTTGGAATTGTTTACCTCTTCTCACGATTTCAGCGTGGTTAGAGTTTGTCCTTTTCCTCACATGATTTTAGCGTGTGTAGGATTTATCTCAGGTTGCGTCATGCATGCTCCGGATTGTTTGTTTTTGGACCTCCTCTCACGATTTCAGCGTGGTTTGAGTGTCTTTTTCCTCACACAATTTTCAGCGTGTTTGGAATTTGTCTCAGGTTGCATCGTGCATGCTCCTGATTGTTTGTTTTTGGACCTCCTCTCACGATTTCAGTGTGGTTTGAATGTCCTTTTCCTCACACGATTTCGGTGTGTTTAGGATTCATCCTAGGTTGCGTTGTGTGCGTGCCTGATTATTTGTTTTTCCCCTTCTCATGATTCCAGCATGGTCAGAATTTGTCGTCCCTTTGTATCTACTATTATCTAGTTGCATTGTTCATGCTATTTTGCGCACGCCACCTACACTTGTTAGTGCATTGTTCGTGCTATTTTGCGCACCCCACCGGCACCTGTTAGTGCATTGTTCGCGCTATTTTGCACACCTCACCTGCACCTATTAGTGCATTTTTCGCGCTATTTTGCGCATTGCGCTATCTTGCACACCACATCGCACTGTTTTGTGCATTGCATATCATCGCACTGCCTTGTGCACTCGCGCTGTTTAGCGCATCGCGCGGTTTAGCGCATCGCACGATTTTGTGCATTGCATAGCACCATTTGCGTTATCCTGCGCACCTTATCTGCACTTGTTAGTGCACCGCATTGTTATGCGTCACACACTTAGGTTGCATTGTCTTGCATCCCTTCCCGCATTGTTATGCATCACACTTAGGTTGTATTGTCTTGCAACCTTCCACCCGCGTTGTCTCGCACACCTAGGTTGCATTGTCATGCACCCCTCTACTTGCGTTGTCACACACTTTTCACTTGCATTGCTATGCATATTTCTAACGATATCGTACCTGTTGAGTTTTTTTCTTTTGCAAGCACGATATTGTATGTATGGTTCATTTGAAGCTAACGCGACTAGACAAACCAGACGGTATTGTATTTACACCGCATGAGACGTAGCGAGAATGGTACAATTCTCTTACATCCTTTTTGCATGTAATGTAGTTTGATTTGTATTCACTTGCTTAAAACTATTGTATTTATTGTATATAATTGCTTCATTACAGTTTTCTTTGCATAATCATAAGTTATGCTTTTGCATCGTGCATATGATTTGCATTTTGCCCCAGCCTGCGGGTGCATCTCTGCATGGCTATATTGAATGTTTGCCCAAGTGTTCGGCCTTGTCAAAAATGGGTCGTCTCTGGGCTGTGACATTCACTCCGTTACTTTGTGACTTTCGAGTTCTGTCAAGGAGGGGCAACTGTAGACACCCTATTTTTTATTGTCCTCAAGACATGGTTGTGCTTGCAGGTACATCCAACAACAAGTTCGATTGCTTGTCGAGTACTCGACTTTCACGGCGGAACGTCACGTGTTTGAGCTTTCCAAACCCTGTATCCTTTCTGTCCCATTTTTGGACCATGTGTTGGTCCTTCTAGCATGTTTCTCTTAGTGCACTGTCGGCCACTACCTGCCACTGCCGGCCATGCCTTTGTTACTGCCGGCCATTGATAAAGCCTGCCGGCCATCAATGAGCCACTGTCGGCCAACACTGATGACCGGCAGAACCCTTGTCACAGCAGGTTTCACGCCAGATCTTTTGAGTCAGCTGGTTTTCACTCATCTCTCCTCCATACACGTGTATGGAGGGATGAGCCCCTTTCCAAGCTTGTTTAACAAGCTTTGCATTGTTTTTCTTCTATATAAGGAGAGGCTCTCCCTCCCTATTAGGGGTTCAGCCATTTTTTTAGAGAAGTTGTATCTCTATATATATATATATTTCTCATTCTCTCTATATATATATTGCATAGAATAGTGCTTTAAAGTCCATTTTTTCTTGCACTTTTGCACTACAACACATTGTGATACACCACCATCTTTGAGCTGAGGTTCTTGGGAGTGTTACTTGAGCTCTGAAACTTGGTTTCTAGCCTTTGAGGTTGCTGGTTTCGAAGTTGAACTTCAAGGATGAGTATATTCCCCTTTTTAGCATTTATTTGTACCTCATTTTGGCCATCCTTACATATTGTTTTAGGCCTTGCTTTCAACTGAAAAAAAGTAATGTTTTTGCATGCTTTAGACCTTTGTTTAAGGTCACTTTTTCGTTGGGGGTGGTTTACCCCCCTCTTGGGCCTTGTTAGGCCTTGTTTTGAGCCATCCCTTTAGGCTCTTGTTAAAGCCTTTACATGACCTTTCTACCACTGAAATCCAGAGGATTTTTAGTGGTGGAAAGGTGGTTTTGGTGTCCTAAATAGGAGAGGGTCATCCCCTCTCCTTTGTGTCTTGTTTACTTGCTTTGAATGCCTCATGTTTGAGCACCTTTGTTAAGCCTTTGTTGGCCATATCTTAGCTTGTATTTGTGGTTATTTTGCTGAGGCATACCTTTTTTTTTGCTTGGTTTGGTCACTCCATGCATGGTTAACACACTTGTAGTGTAAATCACACAAACTAGCTTTGTATGCTTCACAAAGTAGCATGCCATTCTAGCTTGTTTTCTTTCCATTTCAGCATGTTTTCAGTGATGTTTTACCATGTCATGACTCTATTTTGGTTTGGTCTGGTTGGCCCTTGCATGCCTCATGCACTTGTAGTGCAATCCCATGAAATAGCCTAACATGCACCATGCTTTGACATGTCATTCTAGCATGCTTTTGGCTTAACTTAAAGAAGATTTTGTTCATGTTTTACCATGTTTACGGTCTATTTTTAGTGGTTTTTTCCATGCATGACTTGCTTTGTATAGCCTTGGTTCAATCTAGCTTGTTAGCCTTGTGTATTGAGTCCACTAGCATGTGTTACTTGGCCTATTTCAACAATTTGGCATCACTTGTTATGCTATTTCAGTCCACGTAATGTGGTCATACACTTGCATTTGACATGCTTTCAATGCCTTGGAGAGTTTGTGTTTTATGCCTCATGAATGGATCATTGTGCATGCCTCTATGCTTAGGTCTTTGGGATGCCATCTCAGTGGGTTTTTGGGCTTATTTTGACATGCCTTAACTCTAATTTTTGTTAGTTGAGTCATCCCATGCTTGGTCTTAATAGGTGTAGTGTAATCCACCTTATTTGCCTTGTATACATCATGCCTCATGCTCACCATACTAGCTTGTTTTGGCTTACTTCCATACATGTTTTAGTCTCATTTTAACATGTTCTAGGACTATTTTGGGTTGCCTTAACCACGTGCTTCATGTTTTGTATACTTGTAGTATAAATGCTCTTGCTTGCCACAAGCTTTGAGCACCATTGCATGCTTCATTTGTGTTGTGTGCGTGATTTGGCATCACTTAACATGACATTTCAGAGCCTATAGCATTTCCATATTCCCACTTCAATCATGCTTTAAGTTCCTTTGAGTGTTGTGCATTATTGCGTAGTTTATGGCTAAGCTTGTATGCTTGCATGCCTAGGTCTTTGGGCCCTCATCTCAGCATGTTTAGGTCCTTATTTTGACCTATTTGAGCTCTGTCCATGCTTAGTTCATGCATTTGTGCCATGTACTACATGCCTCCTTTGTAGTCCTCTTTGATAGCTCCATGCTTGTAAGGATCTTCACACGCTTTACTTGTGTTGTTTAAATGATTTGGCATCATTTATCACCTCATTTTAGTGCACTTAGTGTTGTTACACTTCCATACTTTTCACTCTTTAGGTGTTCGTGAGAGTTGCACCTTTATACCTTAATTGGTGAGCCAATTGGCATGCATGCTTGTATGTGTTTTTGGTGCCTTCATCTTATCATTTTGGCCATTGATTTGGGCATAGCTGAGGTCTGTCCATTTTTGGTTTAAGTCCATTGAGCATGTTTGATTACATATTGCTTGCATTACATCGCATTGTCTATACCTTATACTTTGCATTGTGTATGCTTAGGTAACATTGCATTGAGTATGCCATGTAGTTGCATGTTTGCATGCTTAAGTCATATTGCATGTTTGCCATGCTTGTGTTGCATTGTTGTTTGGATTAAGTCTTAATCCGAGCATGAGAAACGAGGGACGTTTCATACTTCAAGTGATGAAACGTGTCTCAATTCTCCGTCGCCGACGCTCTTGAGCACACATGATAGAGCTCTAGGCTTTATGTGTTTATTTGTGCATTCATTTCACATTGAATTTGCACATGTTGGATCTTTGGCCATCAGGCATCGGGATGCGTGGTTGTTGGTCTTGGATCTGACTATGCCTCTCCCTTGATGTTTTGAGGTGATATGGGGTGGCATAGTGCGTACATACCCTTGGGAGACCCTCCATTTTCTCTATTTTGTGCTCTGTTGCAGCTTGGTATCACAGCACACCAATGGTCGGCACTGCCTTGCAGATGGCCGGCAGTCCTTCATTCTTGGTCGGCAGTGGCTCCCCATGGCCGGCGAGCCACTGGTGTATTCCCCATACTGGTTTTGGTAAGATTCAGCAGGAATTCCTTGAGGACACCCTGCAGACAGAGCCTCGAAAGAGCAACCGGAGAGCTTTTCAGGACGGCAACCAAGCATGCATCCTTTTCTCCCCAACCAGAGCTGGAACAACATTGTTTACTGTTTTCCGTACTTGCTAATTAGCATTTGGTTTTGTAATTTAATTAATTAATTTGTTAATTAGTTAAAGTTTTGTAATAATTAGTTGTAGCTAGTTATTCAATTCGGTTGTGTAATAATTAATTAGCTTGTTAGTTAGTTAACTAGTTGGTTTGTATTATTCATTTAGACCCTCCGTCGAGAGAGCGAATTTGTAATAAGTGTGCATGTGTGCGATGCATGTCTTCCAACCCCACGTCTTTCTCCCTTTTACTTACCGCTTTCGATGATTAGTTTTAGGTCATTTTCAATTAGCATCCTTATGCTATGCATGTTTGTACCATTCATTTGTATTGCATGCACCGGGCTCCGCGCATCATACTAACTGCATTGTATTTCAATTTCAAATTGAATACATGTTATCTAATCGCATCTCATATGCCATCTTAGAATAGCCGAGCCTATTTCTAGCTGCATTTTTGCATTTGTTGTACTAGCCATCTTAACATGAACTAGGATCATGCATTGATTACTAACTAGTTGTTGTTTTGGCTCAGAGTACACTGTAAGCTTTTATGCTTTAGCATCCTTGCATGTGTGTGAGTGTTGCCATGATAGCATGCTTACCATGAGGCTGTTTGCTTATGTGATATAACTACCTGAATGCCTATGGCTGAAGGTTGGATTGCTTGAATTGGGACAATTCATCAGATCCTCATTTTAGCCTACTTGCAAGTAGAAAACTTCAAACCGTTTTTCAAAACAAACAAGTATGCAATGCTTTGTTCCACATTAGGCGATCTAGTCTATACTTGTATGCTGTGTGCATCACATAGTAATTCTAGGTTGAACAACTGGAATAAGAACGCATGTGTTTTCAAAAACAAGATGTCATGTTAGTAGTGGCCGATCTTTGATCACGCGAGCGGAGGTGCTCATTGCATGACCTTCCCCAATCGTACCCAAGTTCCCAAGCTGAGGCAACTTTGGTGATAACAGACACGTGGCCTTAGGCATGAGTTAGGGTTTCCTAAATTCTCCCAATAAAATATTTAGGTGGCGACTCTGTATCTGGCAAAGCAGTCCATGTTTGGCACTTCTTTACAAAAATCAGTTTTGCAAAACGATTTGCCGGATTTGGACTCTTTGGTGATTTATTGGTCTTGCATTGCACTTTGCAAGATCAGATTCAGAACCGTGACGTTGAGTCTGAACTGTAGTAAGCCCAATGAACAAAACGGGATTTCTCACCCATTTTCGCGAGCGGAGCCCTGAGATGTTCGGGGCGCATCTACAAGGCAATGCAGGCATATATAGAGGGATGATTTTTGGTACCCTTTGGGTCGTCGGTTTAGATGTTGTCATGGGAAGAACCCATTTTATGATCTTTTGCGTGGAAACTACTAAACTTTTTTGCTCAAAGATGGAAACTTCAACTTATTACTTTCCGCATCAGATTGTTGCCTAGGTGGTTACAAACTATTTTCTAGTTTTGCCGAGGTGGTTACAAACTATTAACTATTTTCTAGTTTTGCCTAGGTGGTTACAAACTATTTTCTAATTTTTAATTTATTTTGAGTCACATTTTATTTTATTTATTTATTTACATTGATTTTTAAAAAAATTAAAAAAACTTAAAAAAATTTGCATCTTCAATAGGCTCCCTATTAGAAGAGACATTTTGCATATTTTTATTTTGACTCTTCACATGTAACTAATGTCTAATGCTAGGTAAATGTGTAATCCCACCATTATATTGATTGTTCTATCTTTGCTTCAGCCATCGATTTCACAAGTATGGTTTTATTTTATTTTTGTTATATTTGATACATGAATGTGATAGAGAATTTTAAGAATTTCCTCTTAAACTTTGTGTGAAGCTATTTATTTTTTATAGAAAAATATTTTTTTTTGAAAAACATTACAGTTTTGCAAATATCATGTCGACAACTATGCCATAAATATTATTTTTATAGCAATTTTCTTTTAAAAATTAGTCTATTTAGTTTATATGGTTAAGTAAATTCTTGTTAGAATAAAATGATTGGACAAAATACAGAACGTATTTCTTTTCTTTCTTTTTTTTAATGTATTTCTACTAAGCAAAATACATAGTATTGTTGGAGTTGCTCAACTAGTGGAGCAACCTTTTCAAACTACAAAGCCATTCCCAAACAGTTATATGTATTTATTATGTGTATTCTATATTATTACTCTTATAAAGAGAACAATATTATTGGTGTAAATGAAATCAGATTACATTTAAAAAAAAAATCACAGAAACATTGATCATTAGCCCATCAAATGTACAAATATTCCTTTGCGGTTAATGGCAAGGAAGTAAAGAATAAAAAAGGTGCAGTCTCTCCCCAGTTTGGAGGAGTTCTTGGTATTTTTATAAAGGTGAATGCTATCCAACGAGGGTTGGTTAAGATTAATTGATAAAATATGTATTGAAATATATAAAAGGAGAAATAAAAATATAAAAAGAGAAATAACCGGCACATCGTGTCATAAATTCATATTAAATTCTTAACCAACAGCCTTGGAACGATAGTTAGCAAAATATTTTTATAAAATAAATTATACAGATTTTAAAATCAATGTCCTAAATAAAATTTAATGGATCCAAGTTTACCTAATTAGTACTGCTTCTTTAGTCCCCTTTGATTCCCTTTGTGATATGTTTTAATTTAATTTAATTTTTTGTTTCTCAAATTTTTTGGGGTTGGTGAAGGATTTCTTCAGAGACATATATGTGAGTATATGTTAATAAAATAAATACAATAAGTACAATAAAATGCTAATAGAATAAATACAATAAATATTTATTGTATGTTAATACAA
The DNA here is from genome assembly GCA_025200525.1 of Camellia lanceoleosa. Taxonomy (NCBI): domain Eukaryota; kingdom Viridiplantae; phylum Streptophyta; class Magnoliopsida; order Ericales; family Theaceae; genus Camellia; species Camellia lanceoleosa. Next base: position 25,313,708 of record CM045770.1, read on the forward strand.
TAAATACAATGAGTATATGCCAGTAAGTGTTTCAGCTCTTTGGGGTAGACTTGCTGTTAGTTCAGAATAATACAATACATATTTTGAGTATATGTTAATAGAATTATTATAGTGAGGTAATTGAATGAACAATCATTTACAACCATGCCAATTAAAAACTTTAAATTTTTATGTTCATGTTATGAATTTATTTACTATTGAGTGACATAAAAGACTTAAAAAAAAAAAAAAAAAAAAAAAAAAAAAAAAAAAAAAAAAAACAACTAGAATTTGTAGCATTTACACAAAGTTGACAGACAAAATTGTAAGTAATCTTGTTAGGAATCAATAATCTTGTTACACAAAGTTGTAAGTAAAAATATGCCTACATTCCATAAGAACAATGGCCTACAACAAGCAGATCTTCTTATGTGGTTAGTGAACTTTTCAAATGTATTCAATATCTAAAAACAAAATGCACAAAGCAACCCTTTACTTTGAGGTTTTTTCAGTAACATAGAGGCAAGAAGTTGACAATCCAATAATAGACTAACAATAGTATTAAAATGATCATATTTATTTATTAAACTGTGTTTGCATTCTCATGTGTTAAAATTACATTGATTTAATGAATCTTATGTTGTGCTTAGAAGGCAGAAAACAATCACACACAAGCAAGAACACACAAAGAATTACGTGGTTCGGCAAGTCACCTACGTCCACAAGCAGCGGATTTCACTATATTTGGAACAAAGAATTACACACTCTATAATTCTCTCTTTCTACTCTGTATTCTCTCTTCAACTCACCACACTGAACCCCTCCCATTCACTAACCATTTATAGATGAAATGAGAGGGCCAAAGTCTTTAACAAGCCACCGACAACATTCATGGCAACCATCAACCATCAACCGCCAACAAGATTAGCCACCCTACCGTGTCTAGCTTCTTCATTTTTTCTTCAATCAGCAGCCATCATTGACAAAGAAATCTGAGCCAATGGTTTTCCTGTTTGTCTAAGTCTTCGGCCTTGTCAAAAATGGGTCGTCTCTGGGCTTTGACATTCACTCCCGTCACTTGTGACTTTCGAGTTCTGCCAAAGAGGGTCAACTGTAGGCACCTCATTTTTGACCGACCTTAAGACTCAAACGTCATCGATTGAGCGCTCGGTGATGGTGCATGTTGTGCTCGTTTAAAGGTTTCGGAGTTTTGGCTGAGAGCCTTGCCTCCGGGCCTCTGAACTCTTTATGCATGGGCTCGGTTTGTAGACCGAATCTTGTTTTCTCTTCCCGGAGGGAGGGAGTAGTCTTGTAGACCATCTCTTTGTGGTCGTAGACCACTTTTTGTGGTCGTAGGACACTTTTCCCGTTTGCAGACTAGTTTCTGGTTTTTGGAGCCTTTGGCCGCACGCCTTGTCTCGGGACCGCTTAACGTTCTCCGTTTGGCGTGGTTTTTGAACCATACCTTGTTGCCTCTGGCTAGAGGGACACTGTGGTCCGGGAGACCACTTTTGTGGTTGCATACCACTTTTGATGCCCGTAGACTAGTTTTCGAGACTTTCAGCCGCGTGCTTTGCCTCCCAATATCTCGTCTTGCATCCGTTTTGGTTTGTTTTTTTATACAAACCTTGTTTTCCTTGTTTGGAAGGTGGTACAAGGGTGGGAGACCACTTTTTCTCTTTGGAGACCACTTTTCCTTTTGCCAGCCAGTTTTCTGGTCGGATAACTGTCTTGCTTGGTCTTTGGGCCACATTTACTGGTCGGCCACCATACCACTGCATTGTTTCATGCCCTAGACTCTCTCCCACCATGGCCGACCAGTTTTTGCTCTCATAGGCCACTTGAAGTGGTCGGCCGACCACTTTAAGTAGCAGGCCGGTCACTTCAAGTGGTCGGCTGCTTTTTGGCACATTTTTGGAGATATTTTCCTCTAGATGGCACAGCTGGAGGACATTTGGGCTACCCTCCATACATGTGTATGGCGCGATTTGTTTGAGGCTTAGCTTCTCCAAGAAGCTTTGCCTTTTGGTTTTTATAAGAGGGAGGCTCCTCCACCCTCCTCTAGGTTCAGAAAAACTCCCTTGAGTTATACATATAGTATATATCTATGCTTCTTCATTTTGCTCTTGCTTTGTGTTCAAAAGTGTAGGTTTGTCTTGCTTTTTCACACTAACACACACTCAAACACCATCCTTTTGCTATTGAGGTGCTTAGGAGCTGGTTTTGGTGTTCTTGGGCTGTTTTGAGCTTGAAAAAGTTGCTGGAGTTGCAGTGGTAAAGAAGGTCTTCAAGGGTGAGTCTTTAGCCCTTAAATCCCCCATTCTTGCTTAAGCTTTTAGCCCTTCTTGAATCTATTTTTAAGCTCAACTCTTAACTAGAAAAAGTGCTATTTTTGCATGCTTAAAATAGTTGTTTAAGGTCACTTTTTCATTTGGGGTGATTCACCCCCTCTTAGGCCTTGTTAGGCCTTATTTTGAGCCATCCCTTTAGGTTCTTGTTGAACCCTTTGCATGACCTTTCTACCATTGAAATCCAGAGGATTTTCAATGGTGGAAAGGTGGTCTTGGTGTCCTAAATAGGAGAGGGCCATCTGCTCTCCTTGTATTGTGTTTACTAGCTTCATATGCCTCATGTTTGAGCACTTTTGTTAAGCTTATGTTGGCCTTATCTTAGCTTGTATTTATGGTTTATTTGCTAAGGCATACCATTTTTTTTTGCTTGGTTTGGTCACTCCATGCATGGTTAATACACTTGTAGTGTAAATCACAAAAACTAGCTTTGTATGCTTCATGAAGTAGCATGTCATTCTAGCTTGTTTTCTTTCCATTTCAGTAGGTTTTTTGTGGTTTTTTAGCATTCCATGACTCTATTTTGGTTTGGTTTGGTTCGCCCTTGCATGCTTCATACACTTGCAGTGTAATGCCATGAAATAGCCTAACATGTATCATGCCTTGACATGTCATTTTAGCATGCTTTTGGCTTAACTTAAAGAAGATTTTTTTTTCATGTTTTACCATGTTTAAGGTTTTATTTTGGTTGTTTTGGTCATGCATGACTTGCTTTGTATAGCCTTGGTTCAACCTAGCTTGTTAGTTTTGTGTGTTGAGTCCTCTAGCATGCATTACTTGGACTATTTCAATGATTTGGCATCATCTATTATGTGATTTCAGTCCATGTTTCATGGCCATGCATTCACATTTTTCACACATTCAATGCGTTGGAGGGTTTGCCCCCTTTATGCCTTAACATGAAACATTGTGTATGCCTTCATGCCATAGCTTGCGAGCCATCATTTCAGTGGTTATTTGGGATTATTTTCCCATGATATAACTCTGATTTTTATTGGTCGAGTCATCCCAGGCTTGGTCTTAATAGGTGTAATGTAAACCACCTTATTTGCCTTGCATATTCCATGCTTCATGCCCTTTATGCTAGCATATTTTGGCCTCCTTCCATGCATGTTTTAGACTCATTTTAACATGTACTAGGACTGTTTTGGGTTGCCTTGGTCACATGCTTCATGTTTTATACACTTGTAGTACAAATGCTCTTGCTTGCCTCAAGCTTTGAGCACCATAGCATGCTTCATTTGTGTTGTGTACATGATTTGGCATCACTTAACATGACATTTTAGATCATTTAACATTGCCATGTTCCTACCTCAATCATGCTTTAAGTGCCTTTGAGTTTTATGCATTGTTGCCTAGTTTATGCATTAGCTTGTATGCTTGCATGCCTAGGCCTTTGAGCCCTCATCGCAGCATGTTTTGGTCCTTATTTTGACCTACTTGAGCTTTGTCCATGCTTAGTTCACGCATTTTTGCCATGTATTGCATGCCTCCTTTGTAGTCCTCTTTGCTAGCTTCATGCTTTAAGGACCCTAGCATGCCATACTTGTGTTGTTTGAATGATTTGGCATCATTTCTTACCTCATTTTAGTGTATTTAGTGTTGTTACACTTCCATGCTTTTCAGTCTTTAAGTGTTCTTGAGAGTTGCACCTTAGTGCCTCAATTGGTGAGCCAATTGGCATGCATATTTGTATGTGTTTTCGGTGCCTTCATTTTAGCATTATGGCCATTGTTTTGGGCTGAGGTCTGTCTATTTCGGTTTAAATCCATTGAGTATGTGGTTTTCATGTTGTTGCATGCTTGGTGTATTGCACATTGTTGCCCTTGTTGCATTGCATTGTGCATGCATGCATTACATTGTGTTTGGAACCTCATGATTGCCTTGCATTGAGTATGCCATCTAGTTCTTAGCATTTAGCATTGTACATGCCACGTTATTCCTTGCATTGTGTATGCTGGGTTGCTAGTTGCATTGAGTATGCCATGTAGTTGCATGTTTGCATGATAAGGTTGCATTACATTGCATTGAGCATGCCCTATTATGTGTTACATTATGTTTGGAATAGGTGTTAGTCCAAACACGGGAAATGAGGGACGTTTCATACTTCAAGTGATGAAACATAACTTAATTCCCGGTCGCCGACGCTCTTTATCACACATGATAGAGTTTCAGGCTTTATGTGTTTACTTGTGCATTCATTTCCATATTGAATTGTGCAACTTCACCTCTCCGCCATCACACATGGAAATGCGTGATTGGTGGCCCGAGGGTCGAGAACCATACCCCCTTGAGTTCATCACATGATAGGGAGGGTGGTTGTGCACACATATCTTGCAAATACATTGCCATGCCCTTTCTTGCTCTCTGTAAAACCGATTCAAAGAAGAACAAGCGGCCGCCAACGGAAAACCTAGCTGGCCGACCACTTTTTTGGTTTTTCAACAACCAAAAATGGTCGGCAGGTGTCTAGAGAGACCAAAAGTGGTCGGCCACCCTCCCACAGGATTCCTGAGGTGGAGTTTCATCTTTCTGGAGCTTCTTGTAAGGTTCTGAGAACAAATGAAAACAGAGGCAAATAAAGGCATTGCATTGGATTTCCGAACGAGGCAACCAGGCTTGCATGCATTCCTCTCCCTCCGAAGCTCCTGATTTACTGCTTTCCTTAGCTACCATGCTTAGATAGCTTGCTTATGCTTTGGTTTGTACCCTTAATAGTTAATGCGTTAGCTATTTCAATTTGTTTTGTAATAATTAGTTAACTAGGGCTAGTTAATTAATTGGTTGTGTAATAATTAGTTTAACTAGCTTCGATTAGCTAGTTAGCTTCTTATTTGGTCCCTCCTTTGAGAGGGCACATTGTTGTAATAAGTGTGCGTGTGTGTGATGCATGTCTTCCAAACCTCCATTTCTTTCTCCCTTTTACTTAACCGCTTACGACGGTTACTTTTAGGGCATATTTCATTTAGCATACCTTATGCTTGCATGCATGCATCCATTCATCTGTATAGCATGCACCGGGCTCGGCGCATCATACTAACTGTATTGTATTTCAATTCCAATTTGAATACATGTATCAAGTTGCATTTCATATGCCATATTAGGATAGCTGAGCCTATTTTAGTTCCATTTTCGCTTGTGTTGCATTAGCCATTTTAACATGAACTAGGATCATGCATGATTTCTAACTAGTTCTTTGTTTTGGCTCGGAGTACACTGTGAGTGTTTACACTTTAGCATACTGCATGTGTGTTAATGTTGCCATGAAAGCATGCTTGCCATGAGGCTAACTGCTTATTTGATTAACTGCTTGAATGCCTAAGGGTGAAGGTTGGATTACTTGAATTGGAACAATTCATCAAGTCCCCGTTTTAGCCTACTTGCTAGTAGCAAACTTCAAACCATTTTCCAAACAAACGAATATGCAATGTTTTGTTCCAAATTAGGCGATCTAGTCTATACATGTTTGCTGTGCGCATCACATAGTAAGATTAGCTAATTAACCAGAATAAGAACACATGTGTTTTCAAAAACAAAATATCATGCTTAGTACAGGCCGATCTTTGATCGGGCGAGCGGAGGTGCTCATTAAATGACCTTCCCCAATCGTACCCAAGTTCCCGAGCCGAGGCAACTTTGGTGATGACAACACGGGGCCTTAGGCATGAGTCAGGATTTCCTAAGTTTCTCCAAAATAAAATATTTAGGTGGTGACTCTATATCTGGAAAAACAGTCCATGTTTGGCACTTCTTTATTAAAAATCAGTTTTCCAAAACAATTGGCCGGATTTAGACTCTTTGGTGATTTATCGGTCTCACATCGTACATTGTGAGATTAGATTTAGAACCGTGACTTTTGAGTCCAAACTATGGTAGCTCAGAGAACAAAACGAGAATTCGCAACCCTCACGAGGCGTGCACGGATACTCGGAGAGTTCTCCCCGGAAGTGCGTCTACAATGACACATAACACAAAGGTACATTGAGGCTTTTTATACTTTTGCTTTGTGGGTTGATTCATTGCATGTGACACAAAGATCACTCTCCTCCTTCATTACCTGATCCGTCACGTTAGAGTGTCACATTTGGAAAAAATACACTAAAGAGTTTATAATTTTTTTAAAGTGTCACATCATAACCATCACGTTGGAGTGTCACATGTCATGTTTGAGAAAAGTACACTAAGGAGTGTTTTATTTTTTTAGAGTGTCACATCATACCCGCCATGTTGTCATGTTTGAGAAAAGTACACTAAAGAGTTTTTATTTTTTTTGAAGTGTCCCATCATACCCACTACGTTGTCACATTAGGGAAAAGTACAGTAAAGAGTGTATATTTTTTTTGGAGTAAAAGTTTTTGAGTGTCACATCATACCCGCTACGTTGTCACATTTAGGAAAAGTACACTAAGGAGTTTTTAATTTTTTTAGTGTGTCACATCGTTGGAGTGTCATATTAATACCTGCACATTAGAGCATTTTTTTTAGAGTGTCACATCATACCCGTCACGTTGTCACGTTTGAGAAATGTGCAGTAAGGAGTTTTTATTTTTTTGAAGTGTCACATCATACCTATCACATTGTCACATTAGAGAAAAGCACACTAAAGTGTTTTTATTTTTTTTGAATTTCACATCATACCCGCCACGTTGTCACTTTTAGGAAAAGTATACTAAGTAGTTTTTAATTTTTTTGGAGTGTCACATCATTGGAGTGTCACATTAATACCTGCTAGATTGGAGTATCACATCATACTTGTCACATTAATAAAAGGGTATAGTTGTCTACCAAAACACTACCAAAATTAAAAATAGGACCACAAAGAAAGAAACTCTCCACTAATAGGACTTAACAGATCAATAGAAAAAACTTGGGACTAATTGGAGTACTTGTTCATGAGATGGGATTTGTTGGTAAATATCCCTTTCCCATATAATTATATATCGAATTTAATAGTTTTAAATGTGTTTAGATTCTCTAAAATTGATCATTTTAATTTGAAGAATAAATCACAAATACATCTTGTGAGATTTATATAAAATATAAATCATCTCATGTGATTTGAAAAATTAAAAATGCTCTAATGTCATAATTTTTTATTTAACATTATTAACTAAAAAAATTAAATTTATAACTACTTTCATATATAATAATAAAATTATCTAAATTATTAATTAAAATATATTTATAATATCATTAAAAATTATTAATTGATTTGATGATTTATTATTAAAATAGACGATTTGTTATGAAATTATAAATCTCAATAGGTGAAATGTATGTTCTAAAATTACATGGGCGTTTTGTTTTTTAAGCAAATTTCAGTAGGTGTATTTATAATTTACCTAATTTGAAATGATGTTTAGGGTTTGTGGACTCAATTTAGAGTCGAATTTAATTATTCAAATATGATATTGATGCCAAATATATATATATATATATATGTGATAAAAACTTGGTAGTTATATATTTGAATTATATTTGTTTAAAAAAATAGATAATTATTCTTAACAATATAATTGTTATTAATTTTTTTTTTTTAAACAAATGTGATTTACTCCAACATGACAACGTGGCATGTATGATGTAACACTCTAAAAAAAATATCGCTACCCATGGTGAAATGAGCGAAGAAGAGAGGGAAGAGTAGAGAGATAATATGGGATTGGAAATTTGGGAGCTCGTTTTTGGTGTGTGGAAGAGAGGGAAGAGTAGAGAGACTATATGGGATCGAAAATTTGGGAGCTTGTTTTTGGTGTGTGTCTCAGTCACTGCATGATCATAGTTATAGATAAAACTGCGTTGATATAGTCTAGGCGCAAACTGATTTTCGATGCTTTTAGGTAATGGAGGTGTTAGCCCCAAGGTTATTCAAGCTTAAATTTCTATTTGATTTTGATTATTGACAAATAATTTTGAATTCATTTTGTTAATTAAAGTTTTCAAAATAATAATATTTGTTTGTCTTTATTCTAAATGATATATAACTCTAGGGTATCATGTTTCATTAATTTTTGGGTCTTAAAAAACATGAGCATTAGCTCTTGGTTGCAAAAGTCTATCTTTGCCTAACACAGGTCTAAGGACCGACACCAGAAGAGCACGGGTCAACACCAGAATAACCCTTAAGAGTGTTAAGTGTTCCAGAACAAAGGGTCGACACTAGAGAGAAGTTGAAAAATGACTAAGTGTTCTAGATGCAAGGGTCGACACCAATAGCAGCAAGGGTCAACACTAAAAAATAGTATACAATTCAGCCACAAGGGTCGACACCAAATGAGATAAGGGTCGACACCAGAAACACCTGTAAATCAACTAAGGAAAGAAAAGACAGAGCAAAGGGTCGACACCTAATCTGCAGGGGTCGACACCTTTATGTCTAGGTTGCAAAAACCCTAGCCGCCATCTTCCAACTCAAAGAGGGTCTTTGTGACATCATCATCAGACAAATCTTATTCTAATCAAAAGGAACTTTGGGACAACAATCTCTGACTTAGTGGAGGAAACATTCTCCACCCACATCACTCCCAAGATCAGAAAAGGAAAAAGCTTGGAGACAACATTATCTCCATCCACCAAGTTTTGAATCTCAATCATGGGCATCACCTCTTTTGAGGAAGCTCCATATCCAATAGTCAAATAACAGCCTATGCCACCCATGCTCCATTGCCTAAAAGCTAGAAGCTTTCTCCTTGCCCAACTGAAATGGCTAGAAGACCCCCATGTGCGTGTTTTCTGCTCCAAGCTAGAGAGATGAAGTGAAGTCTATAAAGATGGAGTCCTTTTCTAGATCTGTATACAAGAAACTCACTGCAACATACTAAGTATACAGAGCATCATTTTCAACCTCTGAGATTCCACTTTTGTACTCCCATTTTCAGATCTAAATGAGTCCAAAATTTTCTTGTGAGCTTACACTTTCATATCCATCTTTTGAGAGATTGTATTTGTCAAAGAGGACAGTTGAACCTCTTTTTCTAATTCCTTAGTTTCTAAGTGAAGCACTTGTAAAGTGAGGCATTTAGTTGAGAGATCCTCGACAAATCAAAGTAAGTCCTTTGTAAAAATCCACAAGTTGGGTGGTGCACTGATTCATAGTGAAGAAATTGTCAAGAAGGACTCTTGAGGATTGGACGTAGGCCGGTGAGCCAAACCACTATAAATCCATGTGCTAAGCGCTTCTTTCCTCTCCTTTTATTTTCTGTGAATCTATTGATTATCTATTGCATTTAATTACTTAAGTCTTTTGAACCTTATTTTTGGACCAAATTTTTAATAACTCAATTCACCACCCCTCTTGGTTTGCTTTCTTGTTTAACAGGAGCCTTTAGGGTTTTATATGCACGTAGATGTGCAATGCCATTGTCATTCTTCTCTGTTTTTTCGTAAGGCAATTTCCCAAAAGCTTCATAATTAATTATCTAAGAAAAAAAGTTTTGATTCTCTCTCCTCAACACACTAGGTAAATCACTCCGAAGATTTAAATAATTTATTTCATAGAATTTTCTTGATTTAGTCAGTTCATTAGAATTATTAATTTCCATCATTTATTTAATAGATTTTTCTTGATTTAGTGCAGTAAATAGTTATATAATGAATTTATAACGATGTAATTATGTAGACGCGCCCGTGGGCTTCACTTCTATAGTTCGGACACCCCTGTTTTTGTTTGTTGTGGTTCGTAATCTGAACCAAAGAGTCCAACTCTGGCAAATCGTTTGAGAAAACAGGTTTTTTGAAAAGTAGTGCCAAACATGGACTGCTTTGCCAGATACAGAGTCACCACCTAAATATTTTAAAATGGGAAATTTAGGAAACCCTGACTCAGTGCCGAAGTCCACGTGTCCCTCATCACCAAAGTTGTCTTGGCTCGGGAGCTTGGGTACGATCGGGGAAGGTGAGCTATGAGCACCCCCTTTCGCCCGGTCCGAAGACCGGCCTCTACTAACCGTGATATCCGTTTTTGAAAACATTATGTGTTCTTATTCCAATTATTAACCGAGAATTACTATGTTATGCGCGCAGCAAACAAGTATAGACTAGATTTGCCTAATTTGGAAATAAACATTGCATATCCGTTCGTTTTGAAAATGCTTTGGATTTGCTACTCGCAAGTAGGCTAAAACACGGATTTCAACGAGTTATTCCAACTCAAGCAATCCAACCTCCACCCACAGGCATTCAAACAGTTTATCTCATATAAGCATTTAGCCGCATGGTTAACATTCACACGCATGCGATATGCTAAAGCGTAAATACTTACATCGTACTCTGTGCCAAAACAACAAACTAGTTAGCAAAAATGCATGCCCTAGTTCATGTTAGAATGACTAATGCATCGCACACAGAATGTGATTAGGATAGGCTCGGCTAACCCTAAAATGGCATGTGAAATGTAGTCATTTGATACACGTATTCAAGTTGGAAATTGAAAATACGATGCGGTTTGTATGATGTACCGAGCCCGGTGCATGTCAACAAATGCATGGATGCACGCATGCATTGCATAAGGTGTACTTAAAATAAACGTGCCCTAATCTACCATCATAAGCAGGTAAATAAAAGGGAAGAAAGAAGTGGGGGTTGGAAGACATACACACCACTCACCCACACTTATTACAGATTTGCCCTCGCTCGGAGGGACCAAAAGAATAATACAAATAATTAACTACGCAAGCTAATTAAATATTACAAATTGCCTAATTAGTTGACAAACTAACTAAACTAAGAAAAACAAGAATCGCCTCGAGGAGAGCCAAATGCAAGACGTGTTTCGGTCTTGCTTTAATTGCTTTGCCATGCCTAGATCGCCTGCTTTTCCTCGCTCGCCTTCCGAGAACCGCCAAAGTCTCGTAACTACTTCCTTGGATACTGGGGATCACCACCGGCTAAACAGAATAGCCACCGGCTGCTATGTGTGGCCATCGGCACAGAATTCATCCATCGGCTGATAATTGATTGCCGGTCAGCATTAGACATTACCGGCCGGTAATGAATTCCTGTAGAACCTGCAACTCACAGCAGCAGAGGGCAAAATCTTGCATGGCAATGTTATTCAAGCAATGTATGAACCAAACACACTCCTTATCATGTTTGTGACTCAAAGGAGGATGTGCCTCGATTCTCGGGCCACCGATCACGCATTTCCATGCATGATGGTCCAAAGAACCAAGTTGTGCACTTTCAATTTCAAATGCATGCAAACCATATAAACGAACAAGGGTACCGAACCTCTATCATACGCATCTCAAGAGGCCTAGCATGCATGTCAATGCAATGAAATCCTAAGCATGTTATCTAATATGCAAACATGGGCAATGCAATGTAAGGATGCTAGTATGTAAATTACTCATACAAGACAAGCATGCAAACTAAGCAGAGGGGTGGACTTAGACATGACTTAGGCAGCTCCAAGTAGGCCTAAAATCAGTAGCCAAAATACCAAAATATGAGGGCCAAACACATATACACACATGCACATGCTAAGGTACCAACTTAAGCGTCGAACAAACAACCTTTAAGCACACTTAAAAGAATTTAAACATGGACAATTAGCATGCAATATAAGCTCTAAAAATCATGTTAGAATATGGTGCCAAATCAACCCAAATGAGACAAGCATAAGCATGCAAGTATGGCCCAAGTGCTCAAGGCAAGTCATGAAGGCTTGAACCACACTTAGTACAACCCCACATGGCATGCATTAGGCAACCAAAACAAAGTTTTAACACATAAAACAAAGCCCAAAAGACCACTTAGATGACACCTAAGTGACTGAAATTCAAAGGCATGCATAATGGCCAAAACAAAGGGCATACAACACATGCTTTCAAAGCAACAAAGAAGCAACTAAGGCAAGCATATGGGCATGCGAAAGGGACTAAAATTACATGTTGGGTGGTTCCAAACCACCAAAATGATGCGAGCAACACAAGCTACGCATTCACACACTTGAGGCATACAAGCCCGGCAAGCCATAAATGCAAAGGAGCTATGCTAAACATGCTAAAATCGACCCAAACGACTATGGACAGACCTAAAGCATGGCAAAATAAGCACGGCAAAATAAGCACAAAACATTCATAAGTCTAAGCCTAAATCACACTCGAACAAAGGCTAACAACCTAAGACATGTTAAAGGCATTACAAGGCATTACATGGCAACTACACTAAACATGAATGGAGCACCAAAACCAACATACAACATGATTATATTATGGCATAATAAGCATGAAATGCAGCCTAGACATGATCAACACACACTTGAACATAGGCTTCCTTAAGAAAGCAAAATAGGTCCTTTTCAAGGACAACAAGGAGAGGGGGTGGCCCTCCCCTTTTGGAGACTTCAAGGCACCATCTCCGCCACTGAAATCCCTCAAGATTTCAGTGGTGAAGAGGCCCAAACACCAAAGTCTCGAAACTTGCACAAAATAGCACAAAATGAGGCCTTTCAAGGCCTAAGGGTGGTCAAACGCACCCAAACCACAAAACACCCTTAACAAACAATTAAGAGGGCTTAAAAACAGAACTTTTTTTGTATTAAACACTAAGCTTAAAAATAGCTTTGAGACAGGTAAAAATAGGATGCAAAAATGGGGAATAAAAGGCAAGTTTCTCACCCTTGTTGACCACCTTCACAAGTGTTGATGTTGTTGCTTCCTTGGGCTCAAATCCAGCCAAGAACACCAAGAACAACCTCTTGGAACCTCAGAAACCAAGGAAAGGTGAAAGACTAGGTGCTTGTGTGCAATAATATGAACAAATGCAGCTAGAACACTTAAGGGAGAGAGGTATAGAGATATGATATGTATCAATCCTAGACCTAAAACCAGAGCTCTCTCTGAGTTGTTTTCTTGCTAAAAAGCCAACCCTAAAGCCAAGGGGGGAGGCCTCCTCTTATAGAAGAGGCAATCCTGTAAGCTTAGTCACTAAGCAAGACAAGAAGTGCATCCCTCCATACACGTGTATGGAGGGGAAGCCAAAGCCATACAGCTATTTCAAAATATCTGAAAAAGCAACTGCATAGTAACCGGCCGGCAAAGAATGTCATTTTGACAAAATTGAGTGCCGGCCGGCAACAAAGAGTGCCGACCGGCAATATATATTGCTGATGGCAAGAAAAACCAGCCGGTGGCCTCTAGCTAGTGCCGGTGGTGTGTGGGGATGCCTCAAAAGGCATTCCCTGCCCCTCCAAGGCAAAACACAAGTGTTTGGTGCAAAACCAGACACGAAACAGTCCAGTTCAAAAATCCTGAGGCACGGCGCGTAGCCAAGAACTCTGGGAACTCCAAACAAACACAAACATGGATAATCACCAAGTGTTCAAATGGTGACGTCCAAGTCTTGAGGACGGTCAAAAATGGGGTGTCTACAAATTATAGAATTTATAACGATTTATAACGATGTATAATAAATTTAATAGTTATAGAATTTTATTGATTTAGAACGATGTAATTATTATTAATATATAATAATATATTCCATATAGAGAAAGTTACCCATAAATCTTAAATGGTGATCGTGTATTCCATTTGGTCCCAATTTGTTTCTTGTGATCCATTTGGTCCTAGCTATTGTGGAAAAGACACAAGTGCCATTGGGTTAATCAAGGGCTATTTTCTGTAAGGTTTTTATTCAGTGTATGCTTAAAGCTTACCATGTTATACACGTGGTTGGGTGACACACAACACAAAAGTACTCTAAGGCCTTTTATACTTTTTGCTTTGTGTGTTGATGCATTGCACGTGGCACACAGACCACTCTCCCCCTTCATTACCCGATCTGTCACGTTAAAGTGTCACTTTGGGAAAGTACACTAAAGTGCTTGTAGTTTTTTTAAAGTGTTACATTATACCCGTCACGTTAGAGTGTCACATGTCACGTTTGAGAAAAAAGCACACTAAGGAGTTTTTAATTTTTTTTAGAGTGTCACATCATACCTGCTGAAACGCCCCCAAAATTATACAATAAATGTAACCCAGAACATATATAAATAACTGCATGAATCAGAGTGTAATGTCCTTTCATTTCATAGAGTTAATGGTACAAAAGAGTTTAGCGTAAATAAATGCCCTATAGGCTTACTCCTTTCCAAGCCTTGGCTGGGTTACAACAAAAGCGAGACTAGCTCACACAAATAAAGCCCTTGGCTACACAAAAGAAACTACAACAAAATAAAGAAGCTCTTACTCCCAAAAGTACCTCCAAGCTATTACCTTGGCGGAGGCATGTCACCAACACCTGAAAACGATTTTCCCAAATAGTGTGAGCCACAGCCCAGTAGGAATAATCTAACACAATATATGAGATTTCACAAAGATACAAGTACAATGTCTATATTCAATGCTTATGACAGAATATTCGCATTTCATATAAAATCATAAAGTACCAAGTCATTATCTTATTTCATTTTCCTTCAATTCCTTTCAGTTCATGAGCCAATTTCGTTATCATTCAACTACCTAACTGAGACTACAACTCAATGGTCCTCCAATCACACAATTAACACACAAACACTTTAATCTGTCATTTTGTCCTTGGGATTGGCACCCGTGTATACACAAGATTTCAAGACTTTCACCCTAGACCCATTTATTTCACATTCATCAAAAACCCCTCTTTTCATTTCATGCCCAAACCCTAGGTTTGTTCAAACTGCTCCCAAATCCCACCATTGTTACACAATGACAAATAACTTAGCTAAAAACCATATGAGAGTGTAGAAACTCCCTACCTCAAGAAGAGAAGACGGGCCAAGCAAGAGAGAAATTCCAAGGACACTGAAACCCACTTCTACTCAGATCAAAACGGAGCTCTTGAGACACTCTACCTTTTTCTCAAAGGCATTGGGGTGAAGATCCCAATGGATCTATGTGAAATAGTAGAGAGAAGATGATTTTTAGAAAGAGAAACTCAAGATCTAGGTTTTGAGAAAGTTTTAGAGAGAGAAAGAGGAATGAAAAAGTGATACAAAATGTCATCTTCACAAACTGTTATACATGCAGTCCGCTCGAGCATGGAAAATGACGCTCGAGCATCAAACACAACATTCTGCTTGAACACAAGAAGTCATGCTCGAGCATAGAATACGCACTTCCAAAAGTTTTGCAGACGAAGGACACCTATAATGACCCCAAAATGCGTATAAGAAATCATTTATATTTACTTATGAGATGAGGTGTTTTAATTGAATTGCATCTTTTGGAATTGAAGCATTCCCTATTGAGTTATGGATTTAAAATTGAAATTAGCGACCTATATGAGTTCAGAAATCAAAATTGAGTACTTGGATATATTAATGGGAATTTTTGGAACTATTTGGGAAAGTGAAATGGAAATCTAACTTGTCTGGTTCGTTAATGCACGTTTGGGTGATTAACTTTATACTGCATGTTGAAAGCCTTAGAGGCTTCAGAAACCGGAACAGGGGACATATTTATGATCATCATAATTTTTAGAGTCATCTGGAAAGTTTAATTGAAATTTAATTTTGTGCGATTCGTAAAGGCGTGTTTGGCCTTCCGTAATTGTGTTAATGTTATATAGTTAAGCATATGGGTGTATATGAGTTATAAGAGGACTTATCTTTTGGGAACTCAAAATATCTAAGAAGAGAGGGGAAGACCCGTGAGAAAGAGAGCCGAGAGAGAGAGAGAGAGAGAGAGAGAGAAAGAGAGAGAGAGAGAGAGAGGGTTCACCATTGTTGAGAGTTTGAAGATGGCTTGAAGAAATTGGAGAGAAGAAGGAGAACAACAATGGAAGCTTGGAGAAATTAAAGAGAACCATGAGGAAATCAAAGAGTGAACTAAGGTAAGATTAATTATCTTGAATCCTTGTGTATAAGACATTAATTTCATGAAATCATAGTAATAAAGGAAGCTTTGAGCCCATGAATCCTGATTGTCTAAGAATTCATTGATTGAAGAAATAGAGTCATTAAATTTGTTTATTTTGAGATTATGGTGTTTGATGAAGAATAATAATGTGAAATTCGTCATGTATTAAAGGGTTTTGGGCCTTGATTTACATGTAATTAAGGTTTGATTTTGAAAATGAGAAGTCCCAAATTTTCAGCCATTTTCGGACTGAAACTGTCCAGGGCCGCACGTGCGGCACTGTTCCCCCGCACGTGCGGAGATAGCTTTGTCCAGCCAACTTTGAACAAGCATATCTTTTCCATCCGGACTCCGTTTTGAGTGATTCTTGAGCCTAAAATCAAGCCCCGGAAGTCTAGTTTCCAATGGAAGTGGTCTCACTCCCAAGTTCTAAATACAGAAATAGTTATGCCCAAATTGGTGACGACTGTTCACTTTCTGTCAATCGATTTTGTACCATTTCTTCACCTAAACCATTTCCCATCGATTTCTCCTATTTTCTGAAACATGGATTATAACCTAGGGAGGACTAATGAGGCTAGAACCACCATGGCTATTGGTTAAAGAATAAGAAAGAGATTGGTTTTATCCTTATATTCTGTTATGTGCATTGTGTTTGTAGGTCAAGACGAGGACATCGTTCCACCGCTATCAGAGACCTACCACTGTGAGTAATAGTACTATAAATGTACATCAATTACCGTTAATAATTATTATTATTAACATTTTGTTTTTCCATGACAATTATGTTAACATGTGTGTATTTGAGAATTGGTGTGAACATTGAAGGATTCGGCATCCATTGATATGACTCTGAAACGGTTTTGTATTCTGCCTATGATTAATGGTTGTCGGTAATGTGCTATAATCTATAAATTACCCATGATTCTGCATAAGAACTACGTACAAGCTATGAATCCATGAGAATGGTTAACAGAAAAAGTCAGTGAAGTAATCCCGGTTACCGGTAACTTGATATTTGAAATGGGAACATTATACCTTGAAAGTTCTATCGAAGACTCCTACCATCTGTTTGGTTCAACATATGTCTTGTAACGTAGATATCTGTCTAAAGAGGATTAACAGAATTGGATAATACTATAGTAGTTTGTTTTATTTACTATTAAAAGACATTATTAACGTTCTGTTATCCGTAGATTAACCTGAATGATTCATGGTGAACAAATGGAACAATGATGCTTATGTATCCCAAACTATTCAGTTTTATCAAGGATGGTTTAAGACTGTTATGAGGTAATTATTTTGTCCCTACAAATAGCATTGTGATGGCACATGTGCAATTTGTGAGATACATTATACGTATTGCTAATGATTGCCATTAGTATTCTGTTACACGTAAACTAACTACGTTAACTCATGTAAAGGATTGGAATAAGCTATGTGCCTCTATATGACTATAAGACCAGTTTGTTCTGATGATATCTATGGTTATTCCGTTATGATGTTCGTTTCGTTTATATTATGACATGATGAGACTTATTGATTTCTGGTATGGAACAAAGTGCTATACGGAACTAAGTGCTACACTTTGGTGGGAGCCACCTGTAGAATCCGTACGAGCCACCTCTTGAGTCTATACATATGTTATTTCTGGGCCGCTAGGCCGTTTCATATTTCGGCCGCTTAGGCCGTTCATTCGGGTATTCTGCCGTTAGCTCATATTTCTGGGCCAATGGTCGTTTCATATTTCGGGCCGCTAGGCCGTTTCATATTTCGGGCGTTAGGCCGCTCTGTTATTTCTCGGCCGATGGTCGTTTCGATATTTCGACCCATGGTCGTTTCAGATCTAGAGGCCTATGGTCGTTTCAGATATGCCGGGCTTAAAGCCATTCTCATATTTTAAACCGGGCCTGGCTATTTGGAAATAATTACGGAATGTAGTTAACCATATGTATCGGCAATTATATGTTTTATTGTTCAGGTTAAACATTACATTATTTATGTACTATTATTCACTGAGTTCGCTCATTTTGTATTTTGTCTGTCTATTTCTGTAGGTAATCAACCGGGAGTTCAGTCCTAACCTTTAAGGCTCGTCTTTCTCTTGTCAACTTTGATGCGTCCAGACACCACCTGAAGCCGTGCATTCTGTAAAGTGTTGTTAGGTTATGGGCTTATGCTTTTGTTGTCTTTCATTAATATTTTTGTTACACGCCCAATTGTGGGTCTAAGTATGAATGTATAAGTGTGTAACCGAAGTTTGAGGGTATATTTCTATATATTATGTACCTAACGCAATGTGTGCAGTCCTGGCATGGTAGTGGTAGCTCAATGGATGATGTTTTATGTTATTTTATATTGGTAATACTTCCGCTCAGGCCCCATATGTCATGTATAACAGGTTAAGTGTCCGTTTCTGAATAGGTCATGCCCAAAACTTTTAGGGGCGGGTTTGGGGCATGACAAGTGGTATCAGAGCACGAGTTTCCATCTCACACACGAATCCATTGAGCATAGGATGTCTAGCAAGACTTAGGCATCATGCATAATATTCTGAAAGTACATGAAAAGATTGATGGCAACGTTAAATGTATATGTTTTATCTGCTATTTCTGATGATTACAATCTATGTCTGTTGCATATTCTTTTATTGCCTATGTTTATCTTATATAGATTTTGCAGATGGGAGTAAGTCAACAACGTTGTACTACGGAAGTGTGGTAAGAATTTGAGATGATCGGTGAGACAGTTTATACGTAAAATTAGATAAAATTTGTGTTATCGGTTGATAGCTATCTGTGGGAAATGATGGTGATATAATTGGGCTTTTTAGCATCTATTTGAGTGAATTGATTAAATTTTACGTATGGGATGTTTCTAAGATTAAAGGAAAGGTTATATGTGATACTCTACTTTTATACTATAAGTATGTCTTCCTTGCCATAACAATATTTAAATCTGCGATTGTGAAAAAAAAAAAAAAATTTGTTGTGTTTGAATATTTTGATGAGATGTGTTTTGCGTGATAATTGAAATTGCGTTAAGTAGGACTGGTTGTAAGAAGAAATTATGCATATAATGACCCCTTTACAAAATATGAAAGGAATTAATTAATTGTGAATTTACTTCTTGCTGACGATTTAAATAGATAGGCTATGCTGGGGAATTGGTTATGAACCTTGAGACAGTATGTAAGTAATATGATTTTGTGAACTAAGGAAATTACCGACGACTTCTGATAGAGCATTATTAATGGTGTCTACTGAGTACTGTTTATGTGTAATTGGAATTTGATTGCGAGAATCTGTATTTTGCACTGTACTCTATACTCTGACCTCTGTAATCTGAAATCCGTAATCTATAATCTGCTCTGTTTATGTATAATCTGTAATTTGGAAGCGAGCTTCCGTACGAATAATAGTCGAATGATACGAAGAATCCTGCTTATGATACGTATCTGTTCATATGACACTCGCAAAACAACAGAGGATCATTAACTAATTTTATCACATCTAAATGGTTGATATTCTGATAAGTTACTGCAAGAATTAGAATCCTGCTTCTGTGTAGTAATAATTTATGATTGAGGAATCATTTCTGTGATATAATTCTGTGTAGATATTGCAAATTGTCAAACTAATCCCTACTTCGTATTTAAAGGCTATCATGTAAACTGTTCTATATGACACTACGAAATATTTGTATGAAAATTAATTCAAGGCGTGTTCCTTTAATGTGATCTGCAAACGAGTGATTATTGGAATGAAACTTATGTGATCCGTGTTATTTATAGATGTCATACCATCAATTAAATTCGGTACTTTCGACATAAATGAATACTGTGTGATCTTGCGGGAGTTGACCATAGACCTAAATGAGTAATGTCTTGTAAAGATATTTCTGTATAAATGATTTTGAAGATGGTTATGCTATACAATGTTTAATGAAATCTATGTTTTGGTTAGGAAATGTTCTATATGATAGGTATTTTCTGAAATGATAAAATATGCTATAAACTTCCGACATGTTTATGATATGATAAGCCTTCTGAATAATTTTCCCAAAATGACTAGGTATGTTACGAAACTCCGAATGTTCAGGATGTGATAAGTTTTCTGAAAGAGATGTTTTGCTATGCATGAATGAGTTTGCCATTTGACAAATTATCGTGGCATGCTTGATGAATGCTTTATGTTGAACTCGAAGTCATTCTGTTCTATCTGTGATAAGGTGGATCAGAGATTGTTCTGTCAAAGTTTAAATAAGTTTAATGCTATTGGGAATTATTCCATCATTTGATATTTTTTTTAAAGGTCTGATAAGTTTCTGAGTAATGTCTCTGAACAACGCATTGTGTGTAAGTATGAAAGGTTTGATGAACTTTATGTATTACATATTTTTGGAAAATGTTTCTGTTCATGATCGGAACATTTTACTAAATATGAAACAAGAATATAATAGCTTTATGGTAAATGTATTACGAGCTTGATGTCATGATGTTGACTTTAAGATCTTCCAAACAAACAGGGATTTGTTTTAAATGATTATACCTCACTGTAATTTGGGAATTTTGACCATTAAGGTTTGATCCATATGTAATTTACTCTAAACATGTAATTCCTTGATATGGGATTTGAGTTATTATTTGGAGTCTGTTAGAAATCTGATTTGACTTGATAAGTCTAATTCTGATAGTGAGCAAAGAGCCATAAAGTCGTTGATTTATAACTTATTTGTTATTCAGGGTTTAATTATTGTAAGATTTGACACATGATTACGTAGTAAATGTTTTCTTAACCTTTGAGGAACTAGGATAGTTGGGATTGCTTGTGAACCTAAAGAGTGTGAACTATGTGTGATAGCTTATGAGTCACATGTAATCGAATACTTGAGTGAACCCATTTCTGAATGTCCTTAAGTTGATATAGGATTTGGAAGGTATGACCTTTGGATCAGTAAATTAAAATGTACCAGGGTTATGCATAACGAGCCGATGCTTTGATGTTATTAAATATTATTACCAATTGGGTTACCAATTAGTAAGTAAAGATAAATTATTTGTGGTTTTGGAACCAAACTCCATTGGAATTGACTAGATAGGATTGTAAATGGCTAAATGATTGAGAAATATTATATGTCTAGGACGGAACTAGACTTGTGACAAGGTGAATCAAGTTTGGAGGACCAAACTTCTTAAGATGAGGAGAATGTAATAACCCCAAAATGCATATAAGAAATCATTTATATTTACTTATGAGATGAGGTGTTTTAATTGAATTGCATCTTTTGGAATTGAAGCATTCCCTATTGAGTTATGGATTTAAAATTGAATATACCGACCTACATGAGTTCAGAAATCAAAATTGAGTACTTGGATATATTAATGGGAATTTTTGGAAGTATTTGGGAAAGTGAATTGGAAATCTAATTTGTCTGGTTCGTTAATGCACGTTTGGGTAGTTAACTTTATACTGCATATTGAAAGCCTTAGAGGCTTCAGAAACCAGAACAGGGGACATATTTATGATCATCATAATTTTTAGAGTCATCTAGAAAGTTTAATTGAAATTTAATTTTGTGCGATTCATAAAGGCGTGTTTGGCCCTCCGTAATTGTGTTAAAGTTATATAGTTAAGCATATGGGTGTATATGAGTGATAAGAGGAGAACTTATCTTTTGGGAACTCAAAATATCTAAGAAGAGAGGGGACGACCCGTGAGAAAGAGAGCGGAGAGAGAGAGAGAGAGAGAGAGAGAGAGAGAGAGAGAGAGAGAGAGAGAGAGGGTTCACCATTGTTGAGAGTTTGAAGATGGCCTGAAAAAATTGGAAAGAAGAAGGAGAACAACAATGGAAGCTTGGAGAAATTAAAGAGAACCATGAGGAAATCAAAGAGTGAACCAAGGTAAGATTAATTATCTTGAATCCTTGTGTATAAGACATTAATTTCATGAAATCATGATAAAAAAGGAAGCATTGAGCCCATGAATCTTGATTGTCTAAGAATTCATTGATTGAAGAAATAGAGTCATTAAATTTGTTTATTTTGAGATTATGGTGTTTGATGAAGAATAATAATGTGAAATTTGTCATGTATTAAAGGGTTTTGGGCTTTGATTTACATGTAATTAAGGTTTGATTTTGAAAATGAGAAGTCCCAAATTTTCAGCCATTTTCGGACTGAACTCGAGTGGCGCACGTAATCGTTCTCAAGACGTGCGGAGACAGCTCTGTCCAGCCAACTTTGAACAAGCATATCTTTTCCATCCGGGCTCCGTTTTGAGTGATTCTTGAGCCTAAAATCAAGCCCCGGAAGTCTAGTTTTCAATGGCGGTAATATCACTCCCAAATTCTAAATACAGAAATAGTTATGCTCAAATTGGTGATGACTGTTCACTTTCTATCAACCGGTTTTGTTACATTTCTTCACCTAAGCCATTTCCCATCGATTTCTCCTACTTTCTGAAACATGGATTATAACCTAGGGAGGACTAATGAGGCTAGAACCACCATGGCTATTGGTTAAAGAATAAGAAAGAGATTGGTTTTATCCTTATATTCTGTTATGTGCATTGTGTTTGTAGGTCAAGACGAGGACATCGTTCCACCGCTATCAGAGACCTGCCACTGTGAGTAATAGTACTATAAACATACATCAATTATCGCTAATAATAATTATTATTAACATTTTGTTTTTCCATGACAATTATGTTAACATGTGTGTATTTGAGAAATGGTGTGAACATTGAAGGATTCGACATCCATTGATATGACTCTGAAACTATTCTGTATTCCGCCTACGGTTAATGGTTGTCAGTAATGTGCTATAATCTATAAATTACCCATGATTCTGTATAAGAACTGCGTACAAGCTATGAATCCATGAGAATGGTTAATAGAAAAAGTTTGTGAAGTAATCCCGGTTACCGGGAACTTGATATTTGAAATGGGAACATAATACCTTGAAAGTTCTATCGAAGACTGCTACCATCTGTTTGGTTCAACATATGTCTTGTAACGTAGATATCTGTCTAAAGAGGATTAATAGAATTGGATAATACTATAGTTGTGTGTTTTATTTACTGTTAAAAGACATTATTAACGTTCTGTTATCTGTAGATTAACCTGAATGATTCATGGTGAACAAATGTAACAATGATGCTTATGTATCCCGAACTATTCAGTTTTATTAAGGATGGTTTAAGACTGTTATGAGGTAATTATTTTGTCCCTACAAATAGCATTGTGATGGCACATGTGCAATTTCTGAGATACATTATACGTATTGCTAATGATTGCCATTAGTATTCTGTTACATGTAAACTAACTACGTTAACTCATGTAAATGATTGGAATAAGCTATGTGCCTCTGTATGACTATAAGACCAATTTGTTCTGATGATATCTGTGGTTATTCCGTTATGATGTTCGTTTCGTTTATATTATGACATGATGAGACTTATTGATTTCTGGTATGGAACAAAGTGCTGTACGGAACTAAGTGCTACACTTTGGTGGGAGCCACCTCTAGAATCCGTACGAGCCACCTCTTGAGTCCATACATATGTTATTTCCGGGCCACTAGGCCGTTAGGCTGCTCATATTTCGGGCCGATGGCCGCTCATATTTCTGGCCGTTAGGCCGCTTCATATTTCGGGCCGATGGTCGCTCCGATATTTCGGCCGATGGCGCTTCGATATTTCTCGACCCATGGTCGTTCGTGATCAGAGGCCTATGATCGTTTCAGATATGTCGGGCTTAAAGCCATTCTCATATCAAATCGACCCATGGCTGTTTGAAAATAATTACGGAATGTAGTTAACCATATGTATCGACAATTATATGTTTTATTATTCAGGTTAAACATTACATTATTTATGTACTATTATTCACTGAGTTCCCTCATTTTTTATTTTGTCTGTCTATTTCTGTAGGTAATCAACCGGGAGTTCAGTCCTAACCTTTAAGGCTCGTCTTTCTCTTGTCAACTTTGATGTGTCCAGGCACCACCTGAAGCCGTGCATTTTGTAAAGTGTTGTTAGGTTATGGGCTTATGCTTTGGTTGTCTTTCATTAATATTTTCATTGCACGCCCAATTGTGGGTCTAAGTATGAATGTATAAGTGTATAACCGAAGTTTGGGGGTATGTTTCTATATATTGTGTACCTAATGCAATGTGTGCGGTCCTGGCATGGTAGTGGTAGCTCAATGGATGATGTTTTATGTTATTTTATATTGGTAATACTTCCGCTCAGGCCCCATATGTCATGTATAACAGGTTAAGTGTCCGTTTCTGAATAGGTCATGCCCAAAACTTTTAGGGGCGGGTTTGGGGCGTGACAACACTGCTCGAATGTAAGCCTGGACGCTCGAGCGTCCACCCGCTCAAGCGTAGGAAACGCCGCTCGAGCATAGAATACACTCTTCTAATATTTGAAAATCTGCAAAAATACTAAGAGTCGGCAAATCCTGCTCAAGCGGAGGAGCAAAAATCTAGGCAACAAAGGTTTGGAAAAACAAGCAACCTACCTGTTCCAAACACACAACTACAACCCGATAACCAAAATAGGGGGAAGACAAGGGAAACAAGATATGAATAACCATTCAAAACCATACAAACCCGAGTCCGGAAATACAACAAGTGACGGGTCAAAACTAGAATTGCTATACCCGCCGCGTTGTCACGTTTAAAAAAAGTATACTAAGGAGTTTTTATTTTTATTTTTTTGAAGTGTCACATCATACTAGTCACGTTGTCACATTAGGAAAAAGTACACTAAAGAGTTTTTATGTTTTTTAGAGTAAAAGTTTTTGAGTGTCACATCATACCCACCATGTTGCCACATTTAAGAAAAGTACACTAAGGAGTTTTTAATTTTTTTTGGAGTGTCACATTAATACTTGCCACATTGGAGTATTTTTTTTTTTAGAGATACTCGCCACGTTGTCACGTTTGAGAAATGTACACTAAGGAGTTTTTATTTTTTATTTTTTTAAAGTGTCACATCATACCCGCCACGTTATCACATTTAGGAAAAGTATAGTAAGGAGTTTTTAATATTTTTTGGAGTTTCACATCATTGGAGTGTCACGTTAATATCTGCCACACTGGTGTGTCACAACAATAAAAGGGTATAGTTGTCTACCAAAACACTACCAAAATAAAAAACAGGGCCACACGAAAAGAAACTCTACACTAATAGGACTTAACAGATCAATAGAAAAAACTTGGGACTAGTTGGAGTATTTGTTTTTGAGATGGGATTTACCGATAAATATCCCTTTCATGTTACCTATAAATCTTAAATGGTGATCTTGAATTCCATTTGGTCCCAATTTTTTTCTTGTGATCCATTTGGTCCTCTCTATTGTGGAAAAGACACAAGTGCCATTAGGTTAATCAATGGCTACTTTATGTAAGGTTTTTATTCGGTGTATGCTTTAAAACTTACCACATTATGCGCGTGGTTGGCTGACACACAACAGAAAAGTACACTAAGGCTTTTTATACTGTTTGCTTTGTGGGTTGATACATTGCACATGACACACCGACCACTCTCCCTCTTCATTACCCGATCCGTCACGTTAGAGTGTCACATTTGGAAAAAGTACACTAAAGAGTTTTTAATTTTTTTAAACTGTCACATCATACCCGTTACGTTGGAGTGTCACATTTCACGTTTGAGAAAAGTACACAAAAGAGTTTTTAATTTTTTTTAAAGTGTCACATCATACCTACTACTTTGTCACATTAGGAAAAAATATACTAAAGATTTTTTATTTTTTTTGTAGTATAAGTTTTTGAGTGTCACATCATACCCGCCACGTTGTCACATTTAGGAAGAGTACACTAAGAAGTTTTTAAGTTTTTTGGAGTGTCACATTAATACCTGCCACATTGGAGTATATTTCTTTTAGAGTTTTGAGTGTCACATCATACCCGCCACGTTGTCACATTTAGGAAGAGTACACTAAGAAGTTTTTAAGTTTTTTGGAGTGTCACATTAATACCTGCCACATTGGAGTATATTTCTTTTAGAGTGTCACATCATTCTCGCCACGTTGTCACATTTGAGAAATGTACAGTAAGGAGTTTTTATTTTTTTTGAAGTGTCACATCATACCCGCCGCGTTGTCACATTTAGGAAAAGTATACTAAGGAGTTTTTAATTTTTGTGGAGTGTCACATTAATACCTGCCACATTGGAGTATGACATCATAATTGTCACATTAATAAAAGCATATAGTTGTCCACCAAAACACTACCAAAATAAAAAATAGGACCACACGGAAAGAAACTCCCCACTAATAGGATTTAACAAATCAATAAAAAAAAACTTGGGACTAATTGGAGCACTTGTTTATGAGATGGGATTTATTGGTGAATTTAATAGTTTTAAATGTGTTTAGATTCTCTAAAATTGATCATTTTAATTTGAAAGATAAATCACCAATACATCTTGTGAGATTTATATAAAATATAAATTATCTCATGTGATTTGAAAAATTATAAATACTATAATGTCATAATTTTTTATTTAACGTTATTAACTAAAAAAAATTAAACTTATAACTACTCTCATATATAATAATAAAATTATCTAAATTATTAATTAAAATATATTTATAATATCATTAAAAGTTATTAATTGATTTAATGATTTATTAATAAAATAGACGATTTGTTAAGAAATTATAAATCTCAGGAGGTGAAATGTATGTTCTGAAATTACATGGGCGATTTGTTTTTTAAGCAAATTTCAACAGGTGTATTTATAATTTACGTAATTTGAAATGATGTTTAGGGTTTGTGGACTCAATTCAGAGTCAAATTTAATTATTCAAATGGAATATTTACGCAAATATATATATATATGATAAAAAAATTGGTAGTTATATATTTGAATTATATATGTTTAAAAAAATAGATAATTATTCTTAACATTATAATTGTTGTTAATTTTTTTTAAAAAGATGTGATTTAAATATATAGCTATTGATGTCCAGTCATTTCAATATTTTTCATCAATATATAATCAACAAATCATTAAAAGATGAACGATTTTTTATCACTAAGGTTCGCCAAAGAATTGGCTCATCGAATCTAAACGCTCTCTTAATTTGGATGCTAATTTGAGAAATTCTAATAATTTTTAAAATTATATTCAATGGTTAAAACTTATTTTAATGATATTGATTAATAATAAAACGTATATTTATTGGTCTAGCCCAGCCTCAGCCTTAGCCTCAGCCTCAGCCTTAACCTTAATAGGATTATTTTTATCATGACCACCTATTATCAAATAAGGCCATTAAAAAAAAATAATCCTACTGAGGCTGAGGCCGAGGCTGACCAATGGCACTTGTGTCTTTTCCACAATAGAGAGGACCAAATGGATCACAAGAAAAAAATTGGGACCAAATGGAATACAAGATCACCATTTAAGATTTATGGGTAATTTCCCCTATATGGAATATATTATTATATATTAATAATAATTACATTGTTCTAAATCAAGAAAGTTCTATAACTATTAAACTAATTATATATCTTTATAAATCGTTATAAATTCTATAATTACATTGTTATAAATTCATTATATAACTATTAACTACACTAAATCAAGAAAAATCTATGAAATTAATGATTGAAATTAATAATTCTAATGAACTGACTAAATCAA
Organism: Camellia lanceoleosa; assembly: GCA_025200525.1. Classification (NCBI taxonomy): domain Eukaryota; kingdom Viridiplantae; phylum Streptophyta; class Magnoliopsida; order Ericales; family Theaceae; genus Camellia; species Camellia lanceoleosa. The sequence continues at coordinate 25,341,551 of CM045770.1, forward strand.
GAAAATTCTATGAAATAAATGATTTAAATCTTTGGAGGGATTTACCTAGCGTGTTGACGAGAGAGAATCAAAACTTTTTTGCTTAGATAATTAATTACGAAGCTTCTGTGAAGCTGTCTTACAAAAAAACAGAGAAGAATCACAATGGCGTTGCACATCTGTGTGCATATAAAACCCTAAAGCCTCCATTACCTAAAAGCATCAAAAATTAGTTTGTGTCTAGACTATACCAACGCAGTTTATCTATAACTATGATCACACAGTGACTGAGACACACACCAAAAACAAGCTCCCAAATTTCCAAGCCCATATAGTCTCTCTACTCTTCCCTCTCTTCCACACACCAAAAACGAGCTCCCAAATTTTCAATCCCATATTGTCTCTCTACTCTTCCCTCTCTTCTTCTCTCATTTCGCCATGGGCAGCGATATTGAAGCTTCAAACTTTATTACGCCTGGGTCCTCATGTTTGCAGAGTTTAATGAACTGTAGGAAAGCTTGTGCGCACATAGTAAAGATAGAATGCATGAAAATAAAACAGTGGTTTGGAAATTGTTGCAACACCGTGGCAATGTTTCTGAGAAACAAATGGAATAACATCAAGGGCTGGGCCAAGGCACTGTTGCGTATCATTGTGTGGTTCTCAAAGAATACTTGGACCAAAGAGGTGACATTTTACTTCTTCAATATTATTGATAGTGTTTTTTTTTTTTCTAAATGATTAATACAAAGAGCTAGTCTTATTCTTGTGTTTAATAGATGAAGGAAATCTTTACAATTGATCGAATGGTTGCCATTTTAGCACTAGGAATGGAGATTATAGCGATTCCGGTTTTGACCCGACTCTTGTTGCATTCCGAACTCGGGCTTTTAGTTTATGAATGTTGTTCATTGTCATTTTTCCCTTTAATCCCCCTTAAATTTGGTTATTGGATTGTAGTTGTGTGTTTGGAACAAGTTGGTTGCTTGCTTTTCCAAGCCTTTGTTGCCTAGATTTTTGCTCCTCCGCTTGAACGGCCATTCTTGCGCTCCAGCGGCCTTTTCAATTTTTGTTTCTCCGCTCAAGCGGTCATTCTTGCGCTCGAGCAGGCTTTTCAAACTCTCAGTATGTTTGCAGAGCTACAAATACTAGATGAGTGTATTCTACGCACAAACAGCATTTCCTACGCTCAAGCAGGTGGACACTCAAGTGGCCAATCTTGAGCTCGAGCGATGTCCTTCGTCTGCAAAACTTTGGAAAGTGTGTATTTTGCGCTCGAGCGTCACTTTTTGCGAGCAAGCGTCACTTCTTGCGCTCGAGCGGAACAATGTATATGATGCTCGAGCGTTACTTTTCACGCTTGAGTGGACTATGTGTATAACAGATCGTGAAAATGACATTTTACATCACTTTTTCATTCTTCTCTCTATCTCTCTCTTTAAAACTTTTCAAAAATCTAGATCTTGAGTTTCTCTCTCTAAAACTCATCTTCTCTCTACTATTTCACCTAGATCTATTGAGATCTTCAGCCTAGTGCCTTTGAGAAAAAGGTAGAGCGTCTCAAGAGCCCCGTTTTGATTTGACTAGAAGTTGGTTTTGATGTCCTTGAAGTTTCTCCTAAGCTTGAGGTAGGAATTTTCTACACTTTCATATGATTTTTAACTTAGTTATTTGATGATTGTGTAATGTACACACCCCATTTTTGACCGTCCTCAAGACTTGGACATCACCATTTGAACACTCGGTGATCATCCATGTTCGTGTTCGTCCTGAGTTCTCGGAAGTCTCGGCCACGCGCCTTGCCTCAAGACATCTCGACTTGCCTGTTTTGTATTTGGTTTTGCTCCAAACACTTGTGTTTTGCTTCTGAGGGGCAAGGAATGGCTTGTTGGCCATCCCCACACCTCACCAGCCATGGCTTGAGGCCACCGGCCTTGTTTTGTTGCCATCGGCCAAATGTTTGGCCGGTCAGCACTCTTTTTGGTCGGTCGGCCATATTTTTTGCTCAATTGGCCATTTTGGCTGGCCGATCACTGTTCATTTGCTTTTGGAAAATATTTTGTGCCAGCTGTGATAGTTGGCACCCACTTTGCACCCCCTCCATACACGTATATGGAGGGATTTCACAATTGCTTAGCTTGTTTTATAAGCTTTGCAAGAGTGAATCTCTATAAAGGGAGGCCTTCTCCTCCAAGGGTTAGAAGGTTGAGCTCTAGAGGTCTGGATTAGGGTTAGGTCTTGTGTATCTATCTATCTCTATTTATCCCTATCCTTTTTGCTTTTGTGTGTGTTTAAAGGTGTTTTGTTCTTAGTTTTGCACCAAGACACCTAGTTCTACACCTTACCTTGGTTGCTGAGGAGCCAAAGGGTTGTTCTTGAAGGTTTTGAGCTGGTTTTGACCTAAAGAAGGGGCTGGAGTGGTCCTCGTGAAGAAGGTCTTCAAGGGTAAGAAGCTTACCCCCTTTTTTTCCCATTTTTACATAGGCTTTTAGCCATCCTTGCATCTGTTTTTAAGCTTAACTGATAACATATAAAAGTTCTAATTTTAAGTGCTTAAAATAGTTGTTTAAGGTTGCTTTGGTGGTTGGGTTTTTTTGACCCCTCTTAGGCCTTGTTTGGCCCCCATTTGTGCTATTTTTGGTGAGCTCCGAGACTACCTTGTCTTAGCCTCCTCACCACTGAAATCCAGAGGGATTTCAATGGTGAGGATGGTGTTTTGAGGTCCTAAGAAGGAGAGGGCCATCCCCTCTCCTTATTGTCCCCAAAACTTGTCATTTTAGCCTCATGTGTGAGCACCATTGTTGAGTTCATGTTGGCCATGTCTTAGCTAGTATTTGTGCTTATTTTGTCATATATAGCACTATTTTTATTTGGTTTATACACACCATGCTTGCTTTGCATACTTGTCTTGTAATGCCAATTGCCTTAATATGCTTTATGCTTTGAGCCTTGTTTTTAGCATGATTTTGGCTTAGCTTTGTGAAGCTTTTGTGCATGATTTAGTATGCTTAAGGTCTGTTTGGAGTTGCTTCGGCCATCCATGACATGCTTTGTATAGCCACATTGCATTTCGGCTTGTTAGCCTTGGGTATGTGAGTGTTGAGCATGCATTACTTGGCTTGTTTCAGTGGTTTGGCACCACTTATAGTGTCATCTCAGTCCTTGTGGCATGCTCACATGTTTGCATTTGATGTTCGTTTAAGGCCTTAAAAAGTTTGTGTTTCATGCTCCATGAATGTGTCATTGCGTATGCCATCATGTTTAGGCCTCTAGGATGCCATGTCAATGTGTTTTTGGCTTCGTTTTAACATGCTAAAACCCTGATTTTGGTTGTTCAAATCATGTCATGTTTGGTTTTGCCATGTGTAGTTTAATACCTCTTTGGTGAGCCTTGAGCCTTGGACTTTGTTTGCGTGCTTTGATGGCTTTGTTTAATTGGTTTGACACCATCCTTAACATGATTTTCAAAGCTTGATATGCATGCCATATGTCCATGTTCATCTCCTTTTAAGTGTGCTTAAAGGTCCCTTCTTTATGCTTAAGTGTTGGTCCATGTTTGCATGTATGTTTGTATGTAAATTCGCCTTCATTTCCATAGCATTTTGGCTACTTATTTAGACATAGCTGAGGCTTGTTCATGTGAGTTTAAGTCCACCGTTTGCATGTTGCTCAAATGTTTTAAATCGCTTCATGCTTGCATGCTTTGGGGCACAGTAGGATATGGTTGAGACCCTACGGCAACAGCAGCAACAGCCGCAACAACAACAACAGCCACCACAGCAGCAACAGCCACAAGAACAACCACCACCACCAATACCTCCACCGGCATTCCAGATTACCATGCTGAAGATCGGACCATTACCCTTACTAAAGAGTTTAAAAAGATGAAACCGCCAGTCTTTAAGGGAGGAATAGAATCGATGAAAGTGGAGGCATGGGTATTAGGAATCGAGAAATTATTTGAAGTCTTTCCTTGTACAGAAGCCCAGAAAGTGCAATTGGCTGCTTTCACTCTCGAGGATGAAGCGCGAAGATGGTGGACGCTCACAAGGACAGTACATCCAGGATTAATATGGGATAGATTTCTAGAATTGTTCTACGACAAATATTTTCCCCAAAGCATGAGAGATAAGAAAGTGACAGAATTTAAAACCCTTAGACAAGGAAGTAAGTCCGTTGCAGAATACGAAGCTCAATTCGCAGAGCTGGCTCAGTTTACGCCTCATATGGTAGATACAGACCATAAGAAGGCACGAAAATTTGAAGGGGGATTACAGGGTGCCATTTTGGATCGGGTTAATATGCTAAAGCTACCTACATATGTTGAGGTATTAGAAAGGGCTGTTATAGCAGAAGGAAATCTTGCGGCTCAAAGTCGAATCTCCGAGTGGAAAGGGAAGAGACAGAGTAATCAATGGCCAAAGGGATCAGTTGTTCCACCCGCCAAGAAGCACAATTCAGGGAACTTCAGCACCACTTCTACTCAAAACTCCACTCCGGTGTGCCCAGAGTGTGGAAGACAACATCGAGGGACTTGTCACTGGAAGACTGGAGCTTGCTTTAAATGTGGAAAAACGGGACATTTGGTAAGGGATTGCCCACAATGGGCTCAACAAAAGGGCAATAGATCTGCTACAAGTTCTGCGGGGCTGACATCAACCCTCAATGCAAAGACAGCCGTCAAACCTACTAATAATAAAGATACTGCAAGGCAAGGTAGGGTGTTCGCATTGGTTCCAGGTGATGTACAAAATGCAGCAACAGTGGTGTCAGGTACATTTAATGTTTATGGTCATTCGGCACATGTATTATTTGATTCTGGCTCCACGCACTCTTTTGTGTCGAAACTTTTTGCTCCTAACTTAGTTCAAACTGAAGAAAGCTTGCCTTATATGTTGTGTATATCTTCCCCCTTGGGAGAGTCTATGATTAGTGCTACTATATAATTGGCTTGTGAACTTCAACTTGGGGATATCCGGGTGTATGCTAATTTAGTGCCTCTCGACATGACTTCTTTTGATGTTATCTTGGGAATGGATTGGTTGAGTGATTATGGTGCAACAATAAATTGTTTGACTAAACAAATCAGTTTTTATCCTCCGGGGCAATCTGAGTCCATTGTTCAGGGACATGAAGTAACTTCGCCACCTTATCTGATTTCTGCTATAAAGGCTTGTAAGTTAATTCAGAAGGGATGTAGGGGATATTTATGTAGTGTGTTGGAAGGACAAGAGATGAATGGGGGTATCGATGTGATTCCAGTGGTCCGTGAATTTCCAGATGTTTTTCCCGAAGAGTTGCCAGGGCAATTGACAGACCGTGAAATTGAATTTATAACTGAAGTCGCGCCGGGAACCCAACCCATCTCTAAGACACCATATAGGATGTCACCAGCTGAAATGAGAGAGTTAAAGATTCAATTACAAGATTTGCTTGATAAGGGATTTATCCGCCCGAGTGTATCTCCTTGGGGTGCGCCAGTGTTGTTTGTGAAAAAGAAGGATGGAACACTTCGGCTGTGTATCGATTATAGGGAACTTAATAAGGTAACAATCAAAAACAAGTACCCCTTACCACGGATTGATGATTTATTTGATCAGTTACAAGGGGCACAGGTTTTCTAAAAAATTGATCTACGGTCTAGTTACCATCAATTGAAAGTTAAAGCTGATGATGTGGAGAAGACAACTTTTCGAACCCGGTACGACCATTATGAATTTTTGGTCATGCCCTTCGGAGTTACAAACGCACTAGCAGCATTTATGGATCTGATGAATCGTGTCTTCAAGCCTTATCTGGATGTGTTTGTGGTGGTCTTTATCGATGACATTCTTATATACTCAAAAAGTGCAGAGGCTCACGAGGATCATCTCCGACTAATCCTCCAAACACTCCGGGAGAAGAAACTGTATGCAAAACTAAAGAAATGTGAATTCTGGCTACAAGAGGTGGCATTCTTGGCGCATGTAGTAACAAAGGAAGGAGTCTCTGTTGATCCGCATAAAATTGAAGCTATTGTGAACTGGCCAACTTCTACTAATGTAACGGAGGTGCGAAGCTTCATGGGGTTAGCTGGATATTATAGGAGGTTTGTCCAAAATTTCTCAAAAATTGCTGTGCCGCTTACCCAACTGATTCGAAAGGGAGTTGCATTCGAATGGTCAGAAGAGCGGGAATTCGCTTTCCAAGAATTGAAAACAAGGTTGACTACAACACCAATTCTGGCCTTGCCATCCGGTACCGAAGGATTCGTAATTTACAGTGATGCTTCACATAAAGGGCTTGGTTGTGTACTCATGCAGAACGGAAGGGTTATTGCCTATGCTTCTCGCCAATTGAAACCCCACGAGAAGAATTATCCCACACACGATCTTGAATTAGCGGCAGTAGTTTTTGCTTTGAAGATATGGCGGCACTATCTTTATGGCACAACCTGCGAAGTCTACACCGATCATAAAAGTCTCAAGTATCTGTTTACCCAGAAGGAGTTGAACATGCGATAGCGGCGATGGCTTGAGTTGATTAAGGATTATGACTTGCAGATCCAATATCATCCTGGTATAGCCAACACGGTTGCAGATGCACTTAGTCAGAAGAATATGGGAGACTTGGCAAATCTGTTGGTGGGAAGAAAGGAGTTGAGGATCGAATTGGATAAAATGAATATGGATCTTGTAGTACGTGAACAGGAGGCCATGTTAGCAGCAATAAGAGCTCAACCAACCTTACTGGAAGAGATCAAATTACATCAACTGGAAGAGGAGACTCTACGGAAGATCTGTGATGAGTTAGAGGCAAAACCAAAACCAGGGTTCAGTTACGTGGCTTCGGTACTAAAGTTTCAAAATCAAATATGTGTTCCCAATGTTGTTTCCGGGCAGACCCCTATAGTATATCAGGTTAAGTGTTGTTTTCTGCTAAGGTCATGCCCAAACTTTTAGGGGCAAGTTTGGGGCATGACATCCAGAGGTCTGGATTAGGGTTAGGTCTTGTGTATCTATCTATCTATCTCTATTTCTCCTTACCCTTTTGCCTTTGTGTGTGTTTAAAGGTGTTTTGTTCTTAGTTTTGCACCAAGACACCTAGTTCTACACCTTACCTTGGTTGCTGAGGACCGAAAGGGTTGTTCTTGAAGGTTTTGAGCTGGTTTTGACCTAAAGAAGGGGCTGGAGTGGTCCTTGTGAAGACGGTCTTCAAGGGGAAGAACTTTACCCCCTTTTTCCCCATTTTTGCATAGGCTTTTAGCCATCCTTGAATCTTTTTTTAAGCTTAACTTATAACATATAAAAGTTTTGATTTTAAGTACTTAAAATAGTTGTTTAAGGTTGCTTTGGTGTTTGGGGCTGTTTGACCCCTCTTAGACCTTGTTTGGCCCCCATTTTGTGCTATTTTTGGTGAGCTCCAGGACCACCTTGTCTTAGCTTCCTCACCACTGAAATCCAAAGGGATTTCAGTGGTGAGGATGGTGTTTTGAGGTCCTAAGAAGGAGAGGGCCATCCCCGCTCCTTATTGTCCCCAAAACTTGTCATTTTAGCCTCATGTGTGAGTACCATTGTTGAGTTCACGTTGGTCATGTCTTAGCTAGTATTTGTGCTTATTTTGTCATGATATAGCACATTTTTTATTTGGTTTAGACACACCATGCTTGCTTTGCATACTTGTCTTGTAATGCCATGGAATTGAATTAATATGCTTTGTGCTTTGAGCCTTGTTTTTAGCATGATTTTGGCTTAGCTTTGTGAAGTTTTTGTGCATGATTTAGTATGTTTAAGGACTGTTTGGAGTTGTTTTGGCCATCCATGACATGCTTTGTATAGCCACCTTGCATTTCGGTTTGTTAGCCTTGGGGTATGTAAGTGTTGAGCATGCATTACTTGGCTTGTTTCAGTAGTTTGGCACCACTTATAGTGTCATTTCAGTCCTTGTGGCATGCTCACATGCTTGCATTTGATGTTCCTTTAAGGCCTTAAAGAGTTTGTGTTTCATGCTCCATGAATGTGTCATTGCGGATGCCATCATGTTTAGGCCTCTAGGATGCCATGTCAATGTGTTTTTGGCTTCGTTTTAACATGCTAAAACCCTGATTTTGGTTGTTCAAATCATGTCATGTTTGGTTTTGCCAGGTGTAGTTTAATACCTCTTTGGTGAGCCTTGAGCCTTGGACTTTGTTTGCGTGCTTTGATGGCTTTGTTTAATTGGTTTGACACCATCCTTAACATGATTTTCAGAGCTTGATATGCATGCCATATGTCCATGTTCATCTCCTTTTAAGTGTGCTTAAAAGTCCCTTCTTTATGCTTAAGTGTTGGTCAATGTTTGCATGTATGTTTGTATGTAAATTCGCCTTCATTTCCATAGCATTTTGGCTACTTATTTAGACATAGCTGAGGCTTGTTCATGTGAGTTTAAGTCCACCTTTGTATGTTGCTCAAATGTTGTTAAATCACTTCATGCTTGCATGCTTTGGTTGCGTAACGTTTTGCATGCTCATTACTTGCATTGTTGACACATGCTTAGCCATATTGGATTTTTTGGCACTGTTTGAGCCATATGACATGTTGTTGCATGTTTAAGGTTGTAATGCATTTCGGCATGCATTCTCTCTTCTAGCCACTTAACATGTTGTTACATGCTTGCGTGTTGTTGAATGTTTGCATGCTTGCCCCATGTCCATGTTGCATACTTAGCTCACATGCTTAGGTTGCATTTGGCATGCATGCCTTGCCTCTTGAATTGATTATGACAGAGGTTGGGCCCATTGTTTGTTTATGTGCATTACATTTGACATCAAATGCACAATTTGACTTATTGGGCCATCATGCATCGAAGTGCGTGATTGGTGGCCCGAGGTTCAAGGACCATCCTCCTTTGAGTCATGAACATGATAAGGAGGGTATTGGTGCATACATTTGCCAGAAATGCATTGCCATGCCATGTGTGGTGAAAGGGTTTGGAAATACTCCTTAGATCCTGAAAGACGCCAATGATCCTCAGCTAGTCACCTGAAAAGATACGAACACTCCGGTCGGGGGTGCCGGAATTAGCACTCCGACGGGTAAGTCAGTTCCTTCGCTCAAGAAAGCTTGTTTACTAAGTTTTTAGAAGTGATTCTTACGTACCTTTACAAATCTGAAACTCTTGTGTTTATATCCATTCTCTGGGCCTCGGGGCCTGGGCCTACTTTTTCAATAATTATTTTTTCTTCTATTCGGCTCTAGGGAGGGGTACAAATACAGCCTATCTATCCTATTCGGCCCCGTATTCTTGCGGGATATATCTGCGCCTAGCGTGAAGCTTCAAATATACCTCCTTATCCTCGCCTAATTATTAAGCCACAATTGCCCTCCAAACTCCTGTTGTGGCGATTAACCCGAGTTTGGTTGAATTTGAGAAGTTCAAGATCGCGGTAACGCGTGCCCCAATATATGTCAGGAGGCGCGCACTTTTTTGCTCATCATTACGCTTTCCCGCTCTATTCATGTGTATCTCAGCATTTATTGCGATTTGAAACTTCGGTCTTTTCAAATTCGCGTTTCGTCGATTTTCTGAGACTTTTGGATCATCAGTGCATATCCCTCCGCGACTCGTGTTTTCTACAACTTCTTCCCATCTTCCCTTGTGTCATCTGCTCCTCATAAGTTTCCTTATCCCTTCTTTGTAATCCTGTTTTCCGTTTGTTATTTTGGCTCCGGCGAACACTTAGTTCTCTGTTAAGATGGCCAAACATTTGAAAGACCTCCTTTCTGAGGGTCATATCTCTGGTTTCCGGCAACACTTCTCTATTCCTGACGACGTGATTCTTGGGGAAATCAAGATTGCACTCAGATATTTCGGCCGCCCAAACGCATAAATGTTAAGGGAGAGCGCCATATTCTCCTTCGATTGAACCCACTTACACTACTTTCTACCAGATAACATCCCGATTCCAAGAAAATAACAGCTCTCGGCCCTTATCTCCTCCCGCTTAAAAAACGTTAGGCAGATCAGTCTCGAAGTTTCTGATTCGGGGGAAGACGCCGAGCCGATTGTAGAGGTGATCGCCGATCCGGCTGGAAGGTCTACTGAGGGGGTTGTAGAGGGCGACAAGGCCGTCAGACGCCTAGATTCCGAGGCCACCGAGCCATCCGCCAGATCTAACATATTTCTTCCGGGATATTTTTGAACTGGGGATCTACCCGGCGATTTCTTGGAGGGCATAGTGAAGGAAAGCCTAACGCAGATGGCACGTAGAAAAAATGCCGAGCGGATGGCCGCCCGGAAGAAGGCCGAATGCGCCGCATCAGATTCCAGCTTGATCAAGCCCTTCGTACCCGTTTCTGAGGGGACGGTTGAGGTTGCTGCGTCCGATGCGGAGAAAGAGGGTGGAGAGCAGGCCGATGGGGAACGGCTGATTCCGGAGCATGGCCAAAAGCGTGGTGTCGAGGGAGAGACGAGCTCGGAAACTGGCCCCGCTAGCAAACGGCCTCGGCTTGAAGAACCGGACGTGATCGCGCCGTTTGTTATTTAGCCGAAAATCAAGGGCGTGCCGATTTTATCCGACGCTTCGGCCATCGAGGATCCAAACAGGCTCGAGCCCGGGGCTTCAATTTCACGTCACGACAACAAAGCCTTCGGTGCCGTGCTTGACGTTATGGCCGTTGCCCTAACTGCTCAATCGGCACTCCTGGTAGGTTGCCTTAATCTCGCTCTTGTTTGTTAAAGATGTCTAGTCGTATCGAATTGTTTTGCAGACGATCGGAAGGATCACCGACTTGGGTCGCCGCTTGCGTGATGCGCTCGGGAGAATTGACCATTTGGAAACAGAGTTGCAGGGTCAGAAAAGTAGGGCCGAGTTCGAATTTATGAGAGCTGAAATGGAGAGCGCACGAGCCGAAGCGGAGAAAGAGAGGGCTCGCGTCGCCGAACAGCTTCGTGTTGATACTGAGGGTAGGGCAAATGCGAGCGAGGAATCGCTCAAACTCTCAAAGGAAGCACTTGCTGAAGCGGAAGCTCAGTTAGAGGAGCTTAAGGCGGCCCGCGATAAAGCCAAATCGGAGGCCTTTGAGGCAGGGAGAGGGGCCGCTCTGACGGAATATGTTGAAGAAGTGTCCAAATTTGAGAATCGCGGGTTCAAACATGGGTGGCTCAAAGCCCTTGCTGCCGCTGAGGTTACCTTGGATGTGCCAACTCCTTATGAGCACGTGGACGTTCAGCCACTTGAGTCCGATACCGATGAATGATCTGGGAGCCGTGTAGGCGTCTTTTTGTTTTTGTTTTTCTTTTTGGATAGTGATTTGTTGGCTCAGGGTAGTTTTCATGTATAAATTGGTTAGCATCGGCGCGCAATTTATTAATGAAAATTTCCTTGTAATTTTTGCTACCATCGCACATTTTGTATGAAAGAATTCTTGTAATTTTACTTTTAATGAAAGAGTTCTGTATTTGTCAATGCATTTGGTAAAATGGAATTGCATATACTGTGGGGAAACCCCGACGGCGAATCGCCTTTGCCCCTGGGTTCATAAAAAGAATTCTAGCTGAATCAAATTGTGAGTACGGGTACTTGGTCCTAATAGATTGATAACTGTTTGCTACCAACTCATGAGCCGGATGATTTTGTTGTGGCACGAATGATTTTATCTAGAACTCTTCTAAACACCATTTGCAATTTCATAGAACCACCAAGGTAGAGGGAAAAGATTGGTCAATATCTGGGTTCCCGCAGATTTCATATATATCTCATCAAAATCACCATTTGCAATTTCACGCCATCTTGATCTTGTGTCCTTGGATTGATGGATCCGCCTTGCCCTAGTGGGTTCATGATAGAACTCGCTACGAGGATCAATTCATGAGCCGGTCAGTACTACGACTTTGGTCAAGATCTTGAGCCAAAAGCTTGTCCTGCCGTTGACCTATTCAGCGTCAGGCGATTGGGTTTCGCGACTAATGAACTTGCCTCGATCGTGCTACCTCTGCGAGTGTTAAATGATTAAGGGCACAACTTTTAAGAGTGGTAGGTATCTAATTCAGACTCGTGAGAGAAAATCTATTGTGCGTATGTCAAACAAACTCTTCTTTAACAGCAAAGGGGAAGCCAAGACATTGGCTGAGCTTGGCAGTGATATGGATCGAAGTGAACACCGTGGTGCGCCCTTGCGTGCTGGGAGTAAGAGTTCTATGGGTTGAGAGAGGCGTCAATCTCCTCGACGTCGTAGTAGGTCACCCAAACGGGACAGGCAGTCTCATGGGAGATCGCCACACGCCCAAGTTGAAAGGAGATCAGACGCGAACTGCGTCTGCTAAGTTTTGGCAAGATTCGTGAAGAATAAGCCCATGACGGAAGCGGACTCGATCGCGAGATCCAGACGTGGCGGTCGAGTTGTTTCGACAAATATTTCCTCCGAAGTTCAAGATCAATGGTTGGTCGTCAGACTACGAAGTGTTTCGCGAGGGCATTCATGGGGCGTGAAAGGGCTCTATACGGCTTATGAAGTCAGATGCGATTGCGCCGCCACGAGAAATGGAGAAAAGGATGAGCATATCCGCGCTTTGGAGGCTCGCATGGAGGCGTGAACGTGAATTAAGGAAGATCAAAATGGTGAAGTTCAACCAAAGGCGTGTGAATCCAATCGTGGAAGAGAGGGTTGCGCCGGCTTATAAGCGCTGCCATTGCCGATCGTGAAACGGCGAGCATGTTCGCATTGGAGTCCGCCAAAGGGAGGTCTTATGAGAAAGGTTTTCACGAAGGGCGCTTGGTTGGAATCCAAAAGACCCAGGAGAAGCTTGCCAAAGAGGTTTGCCGATGTGAAAATCGTGGGTTCAGGCATGGTTGGATCAAGGCATCTCAGGCCGCCGAATCTCTTCACTTGTCAGGCATCGATTCGGCGTCACCTCTCTATCACAGTAAGGACTTTCCGTTTTCTGCTTTCGAGGTTGAGAAGAGTGAGGATGAGGGCGATGCCGTATGACTTTAATTATTGCAAGGTTCGAACGCTGGTCGCATTCGCAATTATGTAATTTCTTGATTCTTTGAATAAAAGATGCTTTATTGAAAATGTCAAATTGTGTCCCGCATTCGGCGTGTGCATGTTTAATTTGATTGCATAAATGTTTGGAGACGTAAATACATCAATCGGACGCGTGTTTAATTTGATTGCATGTCGAGGCGCCGATTCGTTGTACGTGATCGGCCTCCATATAATGGTCGTTTAACTTTTGAACAAAGCCTATTGCGGCATGTTGTTGAAATTTGAAGAAGCCGTGAGTCAGGGATCGGAGGGGCTACGGCGCTTTGACTTGGCTTGAATGCCAGATGTCTAGCCGATTGGGCTAGGTAATTTTTTACCCTTGCGCAGCCTATGCGCGCGCGTTTTAGCCAATTGTTGGGTTAATTAGGTCGTGGAGAATGTTGACCGACGATTGTGTTCGTGGAGTTTAGTGTTAATAAAATCACTTCGGGACTTGGGCCTCGAGATCGCGGCCATTACTGAGAATAAAAGCAGCAGGCGCCTCATGCAGTCAACCATATTTGGTTCTCCAGCATCTATTGCGTGGGATGACCAACAGTTCTTACCATCGGATGGTTATGATAGTTGCAGGAGCTCAAATTCCAGACGAACTTGGCGCTCGGATGGTTTGCGGCAGAGGATTCTCCGGTGTGGGAGGTGGACCGCTGAGAGGAGAAACTGGAAACACGTCAATCTCCAAGTCGTCGAAGCAGATCGCCCCGAAAGGAAGCACAACGACCGTTACTCCTAACCTCCCTTGTCTTGGATCTTGGCCTTGACATTGTCGATGGTGTCAGAGGCCTGGCGGCATGCCGATTCGGGCGCGGTTAGATCGATTCGTTTTGAGGCGCGATGGTTGTTCTGATGACAAGGGTCGAGTCGATGGGTTGATTTGTCTTAGAAGTTAGAGGTAGATATTGTAATGTTCGAACGCGGATTGCGTCTATGTAACACCTTTTTAATGAAATAAAAAGTGTTATTTCATATAGTAAAGTGTTATTTCATATAGTTGAGTTTTATTCTGAAAATGTTTTGTTTTAGCAATGCCGAATGAATGTTCCTGATCCCGGTTAAGTACCTCGGTTCGTATGGTTCAATAGTTTGCTAGTGGAACTTTTGTGTGGCTTAGATATTTTAGCTTAAATATTGTTCCTGTACTCGGGGATCCGCCCTTGCCTTGGACGGGGTGCGAGTTTGGCTGGAATGGCTCTTACTCGTGGGCCGGCTAAGCTACGCCTCGTTCGGCCCTAAGGTGTCGTGCACCAAAGGGGGCTCTGAATCCGGAGAATTATTCGGCCCTAAGGTGTCATGCACCAAAGGGGGGCTCCGAATCCGGAGACTTAATTTGGCCAATCGTGATACACGAAAGGCGCTCCGAATCCGGAGACTTGTTCGGCCCTAAGGTGTCAGCCACCAAAGGGGGCTCCGAATCCGGAGACTTATTCGGCCCTAAGGTGTCATGCACCAAAGGGGGCTCCGAATCCGGAGACTTATTCGGCCCTATGGTGTCATGCACCAAAGGGGGCTCCGAATCCGGAGACTTGATTTGGCCAATCGTGATACACGAAAGGTGCTCCGAATTCAGAGACTTGTTCGGCCCTAAGGTGTCAGGCACCAAAGGGGGCTCCGAATCCGGAGACTTATTCGGCCCTAAGGTGTCATGCACCTGTAATAACCCGACCCTCGTCTATGATCCTGGTATACTTTCAGTTTCCTTATTCTATCTATTTATATGCTTATTGTGAATTTCCATGTGGAAAAATTCCAAGTGTAAAAGAAGTCTATCTGTTTCACAAGAAAACTATCTGTCACCATTAAAACGTTTGATTTAGAAATTGGATGCCTTAATGGCTTAATTATCTGAAATTGATTATATATTTGTGATCAGCATAATTTTCTGGTAATATTAAGTACGTTTACAAAATTTCAATTTCGGAATGATAAAACGATTCAATTTTGTCTTATTATAAAACATAAATATCTAAGTGCATATATATCTATAAAACTCCTTGGAAATGTTGACTGAGAACTCTCTTGGAAACAAAAAGGGGGCGAAATCGTGGGTGTGGGAGAGAAGCTCTCCAAAGTGAAGAAATTGGGGGAAAGTTGTGTAGATTGTGTGGATTTAACTCAAGGTATGAAATTCCTTGATCTAGCATCTCTCTCTTGCTCTTAGTTTAGCATTTCCTTTTTGTTTGGAAAGCTAAGGTAGATGTTGCACATCTTATGTGATAACTTGTGTTTTAGATTCAAGATGAGTCATGGAGGGAATTTATACTTTAAAGCCTTGCTATTCCATGAAAATGCAATTATGAGTTGAATTGGAAGCTTGAGTAGCTCTATGTGTATATATGTGTGTGTATATGAAGTATGAAGTGAGTTAGGAGTGGGTTATGGAATTTAAGTGAAGATTGAACTCAATTTTGTGGGAAGATCTAATTTATATGGAATAATTGTGTGTTTGAATGATTTTAGAACTATGGTAACCCTTGATCATGTTTGTCAATGAGAAATTGAAGTTTGAATATCAAGTTGGAACTCAAATGGAGAAAAACAGAGTTTCAGAATTCGTCTGGTCCGCTCGAGCGGGAAAATCACTCTCTCAGCATCTTTTAGTAAACTTGTGCAGTCTGCTCGAGCGGCCAAAGTGACGCTCGAGTGGAGGACTGTTTTTCAGGAAAAAATTTGTGTTGTTCCACTTTACGTGCTGTGCTCTCTAGTCTTTTTAGAGGATTTTTCTGATGACTTTAAGATGATTATAAATTCATATGAAGCATGATAACACCAAATGGTTTCCCAATAATTCAAGCAAAAAGGAAACTAATTTATAAGTTATGATTGTGCGAGGCACACTCAAGGCACTAGCACACTGACACATCGCTGTGAGTAATAGTACACCATTTGTACATTTTATCTACCATTGATAATTAATGTCACTAACGCTTTGTTCCTTGTAAGTGTTATAGGAATAGTTATGACGATAGGAAATCAATGTGAATATGGAGAGGTTGGCATACATTGGTATGCCTTAGTAATCATTTTATTCTGTTAATAACGAAGGTGCTACCTATGGAACCTAGATCGTTCAGATCCTATGATATGAATGCAAGGGTTTAATGTCACTATGTGACCATGTTAGAATGTAAATTGGTCTATCTTTATTAAATATAATGGAATGACATATGTGCCTCTGTTGATAGCACAGTCGCCCTCTGATCCACATTAATGTCATGCATTGCTATCTACGAGACAACCATGGTGTTAGTTACTACGAACACTCTGTTATCTATGAACTAGTGGCACTAATTCATGACAAACAAATGAGATGTGAATGCATTATGAAGTTTAATTTATTGGCACTCTATGGTACGTAACGTAACTAGGTTAACTCGTGTGAATAATTAGAAGGGCCTACTTGTGCGAATTGTGAATTTGTGAAATATGAAGTTATGAGGCTGAAAGTCAACTTGTGAAGTATGATTCGCCAATGTGTGAAGTTATGACTCTAAGTTGTGAACTTATGAGGCAAAGGGCCAATTTGTGATATTGTGAACTTATGAGGCCAAAGGGCCATTTGTGAAACTATGTGGCCAAAGGCCATTTGTGAACTAAGATGTTATGAAAGGGCCATTTGTGAAACTATGTGGCCAAAGGCCATTTGTGAACTAAGGTGTTATGAAAGGGCCATTTGTGAAACTATGTGGCCAAAGGCCGTTTGTGAACTAAGATGTTATGAGGCCAATGGCCGATATGTGAAATATGAATTTGTGAATCAAAAAGAGCCGTAAGACTATTCTGGGTTGTAAGGCTATTATGGGCCATAAAGCTGTTCTGGGCCGTAAGGCTGTTCTGGGCCAAAGGCCGTTCTAGACATAAAACCGTATCAGACGCATTTTTGGGATCTCAATTTGTGAACATGCTGTCATGCACTGTAATTACAATTGAATATTAGACTGCTTAAGTATTATTATTATTCACTGAGCTTGTCTCACTCTGTTATTTTGTCTGATTCTGTAGGTATCAGTATCAACTTGGAAGTCAGTCCTAGCACCGTTATCATATCTCTTTTGTCAACCTAAGAACAACCAGGCACTTGGAGAAGCCTTTTGCATGCTAGGGCAGTTTTGTTAAACCTTGTCATTTTGTACTAATGCTTGTGAACCAGTTGTTGTATCTAATATTTTGTTGTATGCCTAATCTCTGGGCTAAACTTGTGATGTGTATGTAACTGAATCACAGATGCATGTCCACTATGAGTTTTAATTCTGAATCGTGGTCCTGGCATATGTGTAGTAGCTCAATGGATGTATCTGCATGTTATTTTATTCTTTTAGCGCTTCCATTCGGTCCCCGGATATTCTATATAGTAGGTGAAGTGTCTGTTTCTGGTTAGGTCATGCCCAAACTTTTAGGGGCGGGTGTGGGGCGTGACAGCACCAAAGGGGGCACCGAATCCGGAGACTTGATTTGGCCAATCGTGATACACGAAAGGCGCTCTGAATCCGGAGACTTGTTCGGCCCTACGGTGTCAGGCACCAAAGGGGGCTCCGAATCCGGAGACTTATTCGGCCCTAAGGTGTCATGCACCAAAGGGGGCTCCGAATCCGGAGACTTGATTTAGCCAGTCGTGATACACGAAAGGCGCTCCGAATCCGGAGACTTGTTCGGCCCTAAGGTGTCATGCACCAAAGGGGGCTCCGAATCCGGAGACTTATTTGGCCATAAGGTGTCATGCACCAAAGGGGGCTCCGAATCCGGAGACTTAATTTGGCCAATCGTGATACACGAAAGGCGCTCCGAATCTGGAGACTTGTTCGGCCCTAAGGTGTCATGCACCAAAGGGGGCTCCGAATCCGAAGACTTATTCGGCCCTAAGGTGTCATGCACCAAAGAGGGCTCTGAATCCGGAGACTTATTCGGCCCTAAGGTGTCATGCACCAAAGGGGGCTCCGAATCCGAAGACTTGATTTGGCCAATCCTGATACACGAAAGGCGCTTCGAATCCGGAGACTTGTTCGGCCCTAAAGTGTCAGGCACCAAAGGGGGCTCCGAATTCGGAGACTTATTCGGCCCTAAGGTGTCATGCACCAAAGGGGGCTCCGAATCCGGAGACTTGATTTGGCCAATCGTGATAAACGAAAGGCGCTCCGAATCCGGAGACTTGTTCGGCCCTAAGGTGTCATGCACCAAAGGGGGCTCCGAATACGGAGACTTGATTTGGCCAATCGTGATACACGAAAGGCACTCCAAATCCGGAGACTTGTTCGGCCCTAAGGTGTCATGCACCAAAGCGGGCTCCGAATCCGGAGACTTATTCGGCCCTAAGGTGTCATGCACCAAAGGGGGCTCCGAATCCGGAGACTTGATTTGGCCAATCGTGATACACGAAAGGCGCTCCGAATCCGGAGACTTGTTCGGCCCTAAGGTGTCATGCACCAAAGGGGGCTCCGAATCCGGAGACTTATTCGGTCCTAAGGTGTCATGCACCAAAGGGGGCTCCGAATCTGGAGACTTAATTTGTGTCGTGATACGAAAGGCGCTCGAATCACGGAGACTTCTTCGCCCTTAGGTGTCATGCACCAAAGGGGCTCGAATCCGGAGACTTACTCGGCCCTAAGGTGTCATGCACCAAAGGGGGCTCCGAATCCGGAGACTTATTCGGCCCTAAGGTGTCATGCACCAAAGGGGGCTCCGAATCCGGAGACCTGATTTGGCCAATCGTGATACACGAAAGGCGCTCCGAATCCGGAGACTTGTTCGGCCCTAAGGTGTCATGCACCAAAGGGGACTCTGAATCCGGAGACTTGATTTGGCCAATCGTGATACACGAAAGGCGCTCCGAATCCGGAGACTTGTTCGGCCCTAAGTTGTCATGCACCAAAGGGGGCTCCGAATCCGGAGACTTATTCGGCCCTAAGGTGTCATGCACCAAAGGGGGCTCCGAATCCGGAGACTTATTCGGCCCTAAGGTGTCATGCACCAAAGGGGGCTCCGAATCCGTAGACTTGATTTGGCCAATTGTGATACACGAAAGGCGCTCCGAATCCGGAGACTTGTTCGGCCCTAAGGTGTCATGCACCAAAGGGGGCTCCGAATCTGGAGACTTGATTTGGCCAATCGTGATACACGAAAGGCGCTCCGAATCCGGAGACTTGTTCGGCCTAAGGTGTCATGCAGCAAAGGGGGCTCCGAATTCGGAGACTTATTTTGGCCCATTGTGGTATCCGTGAAGGGGCTTGAACAAGAATGACAGAAAATCAATTTTCATTAAAACGTGGGACCAGTACAAACATTGGATCTTACAAATCGGGTCCGTGAATGGAATCTATGTTCATAGAGTGTGCGTCTGCTGATCATGATGAGCATGGATCTCCTCAATGCCACAGGCTGTTGGGAAGCGCATGAGCTGATGGTAGGTGCTTGGGACGGCCTTCATGACATGCAACCAGGGGCGCCCCATGATGGCATTATATGGCGACGGGAGCTTTACAACCAAGAAGTCCACGTCAACTATCTTTAAGCTCGCTCGAACAGGTAGCACGACCCTCCCCAATGGATACTCTGGATTCGTATTGAAGCCGATCAGCGCCTGAGACGACGGTGATAGATCCGACTCGTTGAGGCCGAGCTCGACAAAAGTTCTGTAATACAGGATTTCCGAAGTGCTTCCTGGGTCTATGAGAATGCGTTCAACGCTGAACTGTCGTACGCGTAATTTGACGACCAAAGGATTGACGTGGCTGGCCGCCGTTCCGGCGAGGTCGGAGTCATCGAACTTAATTGTCGGAGCTTCTTTGGGCCTGCCGGTGGACATGTTATGTTTTTGGGGGATTGGGTGCGACTAGACGGTGTGCACGGTCGGGGATGCCGGCAGACCATAGATTACGTGGATCACGCCAAGCGGAGGTGAATCCTGTCTCAAGGCTAGTGCTTTGGTTGGCCTTCCCTTGCTCACGTATTGCTGCAATCGACCATCTTGCGCGAGTTCCTCCAGATGATCCTTTAGCGCATAACAACTCTCGGTTTCGCATCGTGATTTTTGTGGTATTCGCATCGTCTGTCCCTCCTCCGTGTGTCAGGAGGCCCCACCATCTTCGCCGGCCACTTGAAAAATGGAAGGTGCTGGACTTTGGTCATTATTGCCGCGATCGGCTCTGTCAACTCCGTATACTTCTTGTCTGTTCGCCTTGAGCGTCTGCTATCGACTTGTAGTTGTTCATTCGCTCGATGGGGGCAGCGACGCTTGATCGACAGAGTCTCACTTTTATCTCGCTTGGTGCATTGTCGGGCTCGGGGCTCGGTGGCGCACGAGCTTATTGGTCGAGCGGTTTCGGGAAGGCCGTTTCTTTGGGATTTGCCGCTTTTATCCTCGTGGCCATCTTTGACTTTACAATATTCTTCAACTTTTTGATCAACGCCGCATCGCTTTTGGGGGCCTTCGTCAGGAACCGCGCAGAAAGCACCGCCTGTGATGTAAACCCATTTTGAAGGCGGTGATGGCCATAGAATCGTTGCAGGCGTCGTCAACAAGGTTGAAGCACTCCCAATATCGTGCCGAGTACGCTCTAAGCGTTTCTCCTGACTGGATCTGCATAGCCCAGAGGGAGTCGGCCTGTTTCGGTTGTACCTCGTTGGTGATGAACCTGGCCCTGAAGGATTTCTGCAGCTGTCGGAAGCTTTTAATCGAAGCTGGCTCCAACTTGTAATACCACCTAACGGCTAGTGGACCTAGGCTGCTAGGGAATATTCGACACATGAGGGCTTCATTGTCTGCGTGCAGCGTCATGGCCTGTTTGTAATGACGGATATGGTCAGTGGGGTCTGATTTTCCGTCGTATAGAGTGAACGAGGGAGCTTTGAATTTCTTGGGCAGGGACGCCCTTGCGATCCGTCGAACAAAAGGATCATGCTGGTCTTCCTCGTTTGAGCTGCTTCTCCTGCGCTTGTTCCTCATTCTCAGATCCTTTTCAGAGGAGCTGGAGGTCTCGGATCGTCCCCTTGCGTCGAGCTCCGTGGATGATGAGTTGGAGCTGCTATCGGTATCCTTTGGGCGAGCCCGAGGTCTTTGTTCGTCTGCCCTCGGGGGTCGCTCTGGTTCCTGGCGCATGGCCTCTCTAGACTTTGCTACCTCCAGGGCCAAATCTTGACGAAGTCGCTCGTTCTCAGCGATCATGTTCTCGAGCCTATATTCATTCTGCTTTGCTTGTTCTATGATAGCCTGCATCGTTTCTTGTGCTGAAGTTGTTGGTGAATCGAAGTTCAGGACGCGTCGTGCCGGGATGGTTTCTTTTCCGAGCATATTGGCTGGGGTGAGGTCGTCTTCCTGTGTTATCTCGTTGGTGGCTATCGGGGGATCTTCGGTCACGCCTTCCATGGATGTATTTGAGTATTCCCACAGACGGCGCCAATTGTGGTGAAAGGGTTTGGAAATACTCCTTAGATCCTGAAAGACGCCAATGATCCTCAGCTAGTCACCTGAAAAGATACGAACACTCCGGTCGGGGGTGCCGGAATTAGCACTCCGACGGGCAAGTCAGTTCCTCTGCTCAAGAAAGCTTGTTTACTAAGTTTTTAGAAGTGATTCTTACGTACCTTTACAAATCTGAAACTCTTGTATTTATATCCATTCTCTGGGCCTCGGGGCCTGGGCCTACTTTTTCAATAATTATTTTTTCTTCTATTTGGCTCTAGGGAGGGGTACAAATACGGCCTATCTATCCTATTCGGCCCCGTATTCTTGCGGGATATATGCCGACTAGCGTGAAGCTTCTGAAATATATCTCCCTTATCCTCGCCTAATTATTCGGCCACCACACCATGTTTGTCCTCTGTTGCTATCAAAACAGGATTCTGCAGGAATACATGGTTGGCCGACCATCTCTATTGCCGACCGACTAAACATATTTGGCCGAGAGCCATACCAATGGTCGATGACCATTCCTCCATGGTCGGTGGTATTCTCTCCTGGCCGGTGCATCCCACAACCTTTAGGGAGTGATGCTGAAGCATCCTTGGGATTTGTGCAAGTCTTAAAGGGGAAAAACAGTGCAAATAGAGGCAACTTGTGCATGGCGGTGGATTTTCAAGCGAAGCCAATCCGAGCGTGCGTGCATCCCTCTTCCTGAGGCCTTTTACTGCTTTCAGTAGCTTAATTGATTCATTAATTAGTTAAGTGTTGTATAAATTAATTAATTAGCTTGTAGGTTAATTAATTTGTATTATTCATTCGATCTCTCCGAGCAAGGGCATTTGTGTAATAAGTGTGGGTGCGTATGTGCATGTCTCCCAACCTCCACTTCTTTCTCCCTTTTAGTTACCTGCTTTTGATGGTTACTATTAGGGCATATTTAATTTAGCACACATTATGCTATGCATGCGTGCATTCATTCATCGGTATTACATGCACCGGGCTCGGCGCATCACGCTAACTGCATAGTATTTCAAATCTAACTTGAATACATGTTACTTGTTGCATTCCACATGCCATCCTAGGATTAGCCGAGCCTATTCTAGTTGCATTTTGTATGCGATGCATTAGCCACTTAACATGGACTTGGATCATACATTGAATGTTAACATGTTCTTTGTTTTGGCTCGGAGTACGCTGTAAGTATTTATGCTTTAGCATCTCGCTTGAGTGTGAATGTTAACATGACAGCATGCTTGCCATGAGGCTAACCGCTTAATTGATTTACTGCCTGAATGCTTGTGGGTGAAGGTTGGATTGTTTGAATTCGAAAAATTCATTGAAATCCGTATTTTAGCCTACTTGCGAGTAGGAAAACTCAAACCATTTTCCAAACAAACGGATATGCAATGCTTCGTTCCAAATTAGGCGATCTAGTCTATACTTTTGTGTTGTGCGCATCACATAGTAAGATTAGCTAATTAACCCGAATAGGAACACATAACGTTTTCAAAACAAGATATCATGGTTAGTAGAGGCCGATCTTCGGATCGGGCAAGCGGGGGTGCTCATAGCTGACCTTCCCCAATCGTACCCAAGTTCCCGAGCCGAGGCAACTTTGGTGATGACGGACACGTGGCCTTAGGCAAATGAGTCAGGGTTTCCTAAATTCCCCCATAAAAAATATTTAGGTGGCGACTCTGTATCTGGCGAAGCAGTCCATGTTTGGCACTTCTTTCTAAAAATCTATTTTCCAAAACGATTTACCGGATTTGGACTCTTCGGTGATTTATCAGTCTTGCACTGCACTTTGCAAGATCAGATTAAGAACCATGACACAAAACGAGTCCGAACTGTGGAAGAGCAATCGGAGAGCCCGAGGGCGCGTCCACATGTAACAATGGTTGGCTTTGGGTGTGTTATGGACAAATATAGGGTGTGGGTTGTAAAATCAAAAGAGGGGTTTCTCAATGTATGTTGTGAAAATGGTTATGAGGTCAAATATAAGGTGGTATGGTTACAAAATAGTAAATTTTGGCCTTGGGTTGATATTAGGAAAAAGGGAGTTTGGCCTAAAATGATTCAAATATTTATTTTGTATAAATAAATGAAATTAGTGTTGTAAATATGAAATTGGACGAATATTGAAATAAATGGTGGAGTTGGATATGTATTACCTCACGCTGTAAACACCCCATTTCTGACCGTCCTCAAGAGTTGGACATCATCGTTTGAACACTCGCTGATCATCCATGTTTGTGTTTGTTTTGAGTTCCCGAAGGTCTCGGCTACGCGCCTTGCCTTAGGATCTCTCAACTTGACTGTTTTGTGCTTGGTTGGACCAAACACTTGTTGGTTTTTGCTTCTGAGGGCAGGGAATGGCTTGTTGGCCATCCCCACACCTCACCGGCCATGGCATGAGGCCACCGACCCTGTTTTGTTGCTACCGGCCATTGGTGATGGCCGGTCGGCACTATTGGTGGTCGGCCAGCCACCTTTGTTGGTCAATTGGCCATTTTGGCTGATCGACCCCTTTCCATCTACTTTTGGCAGATATTTTGTGCTAGCTGGCACAGCTAGCACGCACATTTAACCCCCTCCATACACGTGTATAGAAGGATTTGTCTCTTGCTTAGCTTGTTTTGGAAGCTTTGCAAGAGTTGGAATTCTATAAAGAGGGAGCCTCTTCTCCCTCCTCAAGAGTTCCAAAGGTCTGAGAATCAGGGTTAGAGAGTGAGATACAATTTTGTATCTATATTCCTTTATTTGATCCCCTTTTGTTACCTAAAGTGAGTTTTGTCTTAGTTTTGCACTAGAACACCTAGTATTGCACCACCCTTGGGTTGCTGAGGCATTAGAGGGTTGCTGTTAGGGTTCTTGAGTGGATTTAAACTTGGAAAGGCTGCTGGAGCTCAGTTCTTGAAGGGGTTCTTCAAGGGTAAGATTCTTGCTTTTTATTCCCCATTTTTGCATAAGTTTTTTTTGCCTATCTTGCATCTATTTTTAAGCTTAGTGTATAACTAATAAAAGTTTTGGTTTTACTTGCTTTTGATCTTTGTTTAAGGTCTCTTTGAGGTTTGGGGTTCTTTCCCCCCTCTAAGGCCTTGTTAGGCCTTATTTTAGGCCATCTATTTTGGCCATTGTTTTAGTCTTTGCATGACCTCTCTACCACTGAAATCCAGAGGATTTTTAGTGGTGGAGAGGTGGTTTTGAGGTCCTAAATGGGAGAGGGTCATCCCTTCTCCATGTTGCCTTTGATGCTTGCACAAATGGCTTGTGTTGTAGCGTATATGCCTAGCTTGCTTTAGCTGCATTTCAATGCATATTATGCTTTTTTTTGCCATGATATACCACTATTTTAAGTTGGTTTAGACATGCCTTGTATGCTTCATACACTTGTCTTGTAATCCCATGTTTTGGACTTAACATGCATCATGTTGTAACATGTCTTTCTAGCATGATTTTGGCTTGGCTTCATGAAGCTTTTATGCATGTTTTAGTGTGCTTGAGGTCTGATTTTGGTTGTTTGGGTCATCCATGACTTTCTTTGTACAGCTACCATGCAACCTAGCTTGTAGGCTTTGAGTATTGGATCCCCTAGCATGCATTACTTGGCTTGTTTCAGTGATTTGGAGTCACTTACCATGTCATTTCAGTCCATATGGTATGCTTGTATGCTTGCATTTGATGCTCCTTTAATGCTTCAAAAAAGTTGTTGTCTTATGCTCCATGCTTGGACCATAGTGCATGCCTTTAGACTTAGGCCATTTAGATGCCATCTAAGTGTGTTTTTGGCTTTGTCTTAACCTGCATTGGGACTGTTTTGAGTCCCTTTGAGCCTTTGGGACTTGCCTTGTATGGCCATGGTTTAAGCCCCTTTGATAGCTTCAAGCTTTGGACTTGCTTACATGCTTTGCTTGCTTTGTTTAGTTGGTTTGGCACCTTTTCTAACATGATTTCAGAGCTTGATATGTATGCCATTTGTCCATGTTCCTTCCTTTTAAGTGTGCTTAAAAGTTGCTCCTTTGATGCTTAAGTGTTAGGCCAAATTGGCATGCATGTTTGTATGTGCATTTGTCTTTATTTCCTTGGCATTTTGGCCGTTGATTTGAGCTTATTTGAGAGCTGCCCAAATTGGTTTATGACCATCCTCGCATGTTGTTGAATGCATGCCTTGTATGTTGTCGCATACTTGGCCCCTTTGCATGTTGTTGCATGCTATGTATGTTTATATGTCTAGATGATAGGACTATTAACATGTTGTTGCATGTTTAAGTGATATTGCATTCGGCATGCATCTTTGATTAAGTTGCTTAACATGTTGCTACATGTCTTGCATGTTTGCATATTCAAATTACATCTTGCATGCTTGTTAACTTGCATACTTGTTACATGCTAGCATATTTGCATGCTTGTTCACATGCTCATATTGCATGCTTAGCTTGCATAGCATTGTGCATGCATCCCATCCCTCTTGATAAAAAATGATAGAGGTTGGAGGGACCCTTTGTATGTTTTGTGTGCATTTCATTTGACATAGAAATTGCACACTTGACTCTTTGGGCATCATGCATGGAAATGCGTGATTGGTGGCCCGAGGGTCTAGGACCAAACTCCCTTTGAGTCTTAAACATGATAGGGAGGGTGGTGGTGCAAACATTTGCTTTGAAATGCATTGTCAAGTCTTGTCTGTCCTCTGCTGCTGTCAAACAGGATTCTGCAGGAATAGATGGCCGGTCGGCCATCTCCAGTGCCGGTCGGCTTTCCATTTTTGGCCGATAGCTTCATTTGTGGTCAATGACCACTTTCCCATGGCCGGTGACCATTTCTCTTGGCCGGTGACATCCCACAGTGTTCACGGAGTGTTCCACAACCAACCTTGGGACTTGTGCAATTTTCAATGGCATAAAACAGTGCAAACAGAGGCAGCATGGGTATGGCGTTGGATTTCCGAGCGGAGCTGAGCACGCATACATTTGTCCCTCTTCCCGAGGCTGTTTTACTACTTTCAGTAGCTTAATTGATTTATTAATTTGTTAAGTCATTCTGTAATTATTTAATTAGCTTGTTAGTTAATTAATTTTTATTATTCTTTCAGTCCCTCCGAGTGAGGGCATAATTGTATTAAGTGTGCGTACGTGTGATGCACGTCTTCCAACCCCCATTTCTTTCTCTCTTTTACTTACCTGCTTTTGATGGTCAGTATTAGGGCATGTTTAATTTAGCATACCTTATGCTATGCATGCGTGCATCCATTCATTTGTCTTGCATGCACCGGGCTCGGCGCATCATGCTAACCGCATAGTATTTCAATTCCAAACTTGAATACGTGCATCGAGTTGTTGCATTTCATATGCCATCCTTAGATTAGCCGAGCCTATTCTAGTGACATTCTGTATGCGATGCATTAGCCATTCTAACATAAACTAGGATCACGCATGATTACTAACTAGTTTCTTGTTTTGGCTTGGAGTACATTGTAAGTGTTTTATGCTTTAGCATCTTGTATGTATGCGAATGTTGCCATGAAAGCATGCTTGCTATGAGGCTAATTGCTTACATGATTAACTGCCTGAATGCCTGTGGGTAAAGGTTGGGTTGCTTGAGTTGGAATAATTCATTGAAACCCGTGTTTGAGCCTACTTGCGAATAGCAAAATTCAATCCATTTTCAAAACAAACGGACATGCGATACTTTGTTCCGACTTAGGCAATTCAGTCTATACTTGTATGCTGTGTGTATCACATAGTAATTCTAGGCTAATAACCAGATCAAAAGCACATAACGTTTTCAAAACTAGATATCATGGTTAGTAGAGGCCGATCTTTGATCAGGCGAGCGGGGGTGCTCATAGCTGACCTTCCCCAATGGTACCCAAGTTCCCGAGCTGAGGCAACTTTGGTGATGACAAACACGTAGCCTTAGGCAATGAGTTAGGGTTTCCTAAATTCCCCCAAAATAAAATATTTAGGTGGCGACTCTGTATCTGGCAAAGCAGTCCATGTTTGGCACTTCTTTCTAAAAATCTGTTTTCCAAAATGATTTGCCGGATTTGGACTTTTTGGTGATTTATTAATCTCACATCGCACATTATGAGATCAGATTAAGAACCGTGACACACAAACGAGTCCGAGCTGTGGAAAGAAAGGTCCACAGTTTCTGGCGACTCTGCTGGGGAGTTTAGAGAGCTTGACTCAAACTCATGATATCTTGTTTTGATTACACTTATGTGTTTCTTTGCATTGCCTGTGCATCGGTGCGCCTAAGTCACAGTGTTTGCCGTCTGCTATTCCTGAATGGTTTGCCAGAGGCTCACTTCAAGAAGCGTGCCATAAGGCTGACCTGTTACAGGCTCTGCCACGATGGGAACACAAACCCCGGTTGTTACCGGGGCACCTTTTTGACCATTCGACCTAGTGCATATTCGGAATCCATAGTGACCATTCCAAGCTAGGATAGGTTGCTTACCCGATTGTAGGTTGTTTGAAACCGCTGTGTGCGTAGTAAAACCCTAGCTCCTAATAGAATAGGACAGGGAAACCCTACCCCAACATAAGGGTGTTTTGGCTCTCTTTTACTTGCTATGTGCTTTTAGAGTGTATCTCTACAGGGAACGCATATACCTATTTGCAAGTCTGAGTATCAGGCCTGCGGGCATCAGTATCAGTATTTTGGGGAATTAATTATATCTGCGGGTATCAGATTCAGTTTTTGGGGCAGTGATTTTGCGGAACAGTGATCAATAGTAGAGTACAGCTGTTCAGCTAAACTTGTGTCTATTTTGATAAAGTTGGGTTGAAATGCTGCTCGTTTTCTCTTTTAGTTTAGAGATTTGGGTCCAAAGATTTGGTGTTCTCCCTCGCTGAGGCAAGACAAATATCGGATCTGTCGGTCACCGGTTGTATCATCTCCGTTCAGCGGACTTCTAATGACCCAAAGTTCAGAATAAATTGTGGTTATGGCAGCCACATTAGATCAAGGAATCATCTTGCAGGATGAGACCAATGTTGACGTACCACATCCGCCCAGGTCGCCTGTTGCGCACCCGATCTAGACGCCCCAGTTGTATCAAGCTCGTGAACCCACCACGTTCGAGTTGATGGGAATGATTGGTGACCTCCAGAGGTCTTTGGCTGATCTCGCCTATGGAATGTCAGCTTCGCCACCAACCACATCGTATGCCAAGAATTTTGTACTGTAGGAGCCCCTGCTACTGGGATGAATTGTGATTGAGCTTAACCAACCTGAGGTTGTCTCAAGCTATAGCAATGACGTGTCAACAACAACCAGGTTTCGCTTTGATATAGCAACCCAAACCCTCGATCAAGCTGAGGCTAGAGGTAAGAACAAAGTGGGAATAGATGTTGATCCCGTTGAACAACTGCTGTGGGCAGTCGAGGCTTTGAAAGCCGACGGGTTGAATAAGCAGCAAGTATTCACAGTTGTGGCTAAGACTGTGGATGATGCTTTCCCCACTCCAACCGAAGGCAGTTTAAGCCAGGCGAAAAATCGGGATAGGCCCCGTCATGCCAGAACAGTTCCTACCAATCCTAACCCTACACCTGGAAAGAATCAGAGAGCCAAGGCAGCATCTGCTGATCCTTTTGCTAGTACATCCAGTAAAAATGAACAAAACTCGAAGTATCTGCCTTGAGGTCGCAGGGTATTCCACGCCCTTTATATGCCTTTGTCTAAGGCACTTCAAATTTTGGCTGAAAAGGGGCATCTTAAACCCCTCGAGCCTCGAACTCTCCCAAGTAACCTCCCTCTCTCACATGATGCTACTCAGTACTACGCATACCACCAACAGACCGGTCACACCACCGATAGTTGTTTCCGCCTTCGTCATGAAGTGCAAGATTTGATTGACAATAAGGTCATCCTCCCACGTACCTCAGCAAAGTCTGTCACCACTAAGCTGTTGGACTTCAAGGACACTACAAGTATGTGATTAGGGGTTGGTCTACCTGTGGGCGGTGCTTGGTGTATTTCAGATGTGGCGTTTGGCACGCACTATGTTGAGCATCTGCGAATGCTAATTTTGTAGCTTCTAACTTGGGTGTTGAGTCAGTTCTATCGTTTTGTTTTAAGCCTGTCTTTTTGTTTTGAGTCAGTCTTTTGATTAAGGTCTGTCTTGTTTTATCGAGTTTGTCCTGTTGTACAGAAGTTGGGTGATTCAGAGGGTGTCACATCGGACTGTTTTTGTTTTGTAATTATCCTTTTGCTTTCTTTTGAGTTTGTCTCTGTTGTGGAGCCAGTTGCAACCACGAAATCCAAATGAAACGGCTGTGGCTATCATGTTTTTGTGCCTATCGCTACTTTGACCCTGTTGTGCCAACAAGTCTAGAATGAAATGGCAGAGCATCTCCCATACTCTTCTGCACCTTTAAAATCATTGCATTGACCTAAGTTTTTCAAAACTTTTTGAACACTGTGGTGAAAACGAAGAGGAATGAATTCCTCAGGTTTTGCAAAAATCTGACCAATTAAGAGAAAGAGAGGCATACTAAGCCCTTGATGAATGAGATCATGTTTGTTAACGTGAGTACTGAGAAAGATCCTGGCTTGATCTAGATTGGTCCTACAATGTCTTCAGCGTGAGCGATTTGTCACTTTCTTAAAAAATTTCAAAAAAATTTGTCTAAGGAATTTCAATGCATGATCCTAGCTATGTTAACAATGCCTAATGCAACACATGCAAAAATGCAACTAAGTAGGCTCGGCTATTCTAAGATGTCATGTGAATGCAACTAGATACCATGTATTCAAATTGGTATTGAAATACAATGCAGTTTGTATGATGCGCCGAGCCCGGTGCTTGCAAGACGAATGAATGATGCACGTATGCAAAGCATAAGTATGGTAATTGAAACATGCCCTAAACTAACCATCGAAAGTTGGTAAATAAAAAGGAGAAAGACGTGGGGTTGGAAGACATTCACACACACACGCACACTTATTAAAACATTGTGCCCTCGCGACGGAGGGTCCGAATAATAAGCTAACAAGCTAATTCTAAGCTAATTAAACTAATTATTACAAATCAACTAATTAACTATGCTAAGCTAATTAATTATTACAAAACCGAATTGAAATAAATAGCTATACTAAGCTAGTTAAGATATTACACAACGAATTGAATGACTAGTCACGCAGACTAATCATAATCAGTGAAATGGCCTCGCGGGCAAGGGAGACATGCATGTTCATTGGTGTCCTCCCGAAAATCCACTACCTTGCCTCTAAATGCCTTTGAATGCACTCTTTTGGATTCCTAAAAATTGTGCCAACTTCCAAGATGCTTCTGACCCACCTTAGGAACATACTAAGGGATGGTCGGCTGAGAGGGATGGCCATCGGCCAAAGTTGATGGCCATCGGCAGACTTGATGGCCGATCAGCAGCTTTGATGGCCGGTCAGCCACTGCTTCCTGCAATTCCTCCTTTTTGCTGCAACAGAGCACGAACA
This sequence comes from Camellia lanceoleosa, assembly GCA_025200525.1. NCBI lineage: Eukaryota > Viridiplantae > Streptophyta > Magnoliopsida > Ericales > Theaceae > Camellia > Camellia lanceoleosa. The sequence goes on from CM045770.1 coordinate 25,372,394, forward strand.
GAGGCATGGCAGTGTATTTACAAGGAAATGTGTGCACAACCACCCTCCCTATCATTTCTTAAGCTCAAGGGAGGGCGGTACTCAGCTCTCGAGCCACCAATCACACATCTCAATGCATGATGGCCAAAGAGGCCAAGTTGCACAAATCAATATCGATGAATGCACATAAATAACACATAAGACTCGATGAACCTCCACCTTATCATGCATGATCAAAGGTGTTGGTGACCTAAGAAATAAGTCACGTTTCATCTCTTTGAGTATGAAACGTGTAACGACCCCAATACGCGTTGATTCAACTATATCTTTTGGAATTGAAGCTAGGTGCACGTAAAGTTATTAAAGGTTCGGTGAATGTTTGTGGAGACTCTCATGTGTTATTTTTGGATTTGGGGATTTTGATTGAGGTGGCAATATGATGGTAAGGTAAGATTGAACCAAAGAATTTGATTCGGATAGTTATTTTACGAACAGCTGCCACTCTTTTGCCCTTTTCTTTGTCCACATTTTGAATTTGGATATGAGGTTAGAACCATTGGAAATCTTATTTCCGGGGCTTCAATTTGGACACAAGAACGACCTAAAACGGAGTCCGGATGGGAAAGTTACACCTGTTTGAAGTTTTGGAATCAGGTTGTGAGTAGGTCCGCTCGAGCGGAAAAGGTGCGCCGAGCGGAGTTTTCGGGACAGCTTTTAAATCGTGATTTTGGATCACTTTTGATATTTTCTTTCCTTCTTCTTTCCTTTTCTCCCTAGTCCGAAACCCTAGCCCTTAACTCTTGAATTCCTTTACTTTGATCATGATCCACCATGATTTTTGGCATCAAGGAGGAGATTAAGGAAGATCAACGTTTTATCCGATTAGAACTTGGAATTGTGAAGGCTCCATCTCTAGCTCACCTTTTTGTTTGATTATTGAGGTAAGGGTTGAATCCACATCAATATTTACAATCATAGTCAGATTTGAGTTATTTCTATTGTTGAATTATGTGATTTCTATATATTTGAAGTGTATAGAAGAATTATGAGATTTTTGGGAAGTTTGGGTTTGAATAAGGAGGATTTTGGGAAGTTATGGTTATTTTACATATGAAATTGATGGATTGTATGATTGAAGGCTTGAGGAGGGTTGTGGTTGGTTTATTGGGTGATTTAGCACCTTAATTTGATATTAAGTTTGTCTAGTTTGAAGCTTTGTTTGTATTGTTAAAGATTGGAAAGATTTAGAAAGATTGGAAATCCAGATTTTCAGATTTTTGCTTGGTCCGCTCGAGCGGAGGAAGGACCGCTCGAGCAGGAAAATCGACCTCCCAAAGAGTTTTGTATTTTTAGTCCGCTCGAGCGCCAAAGTGGCGCTTCGGCGAACCCATTTTTCGTGCAAAATTATTGATTGCTCGCTTTTGAATGTTCATCCTCCGTATTTTTAGAATGTTATTTTGATGACTTTAAGATGATTATAATTCATACGAATGTAATGATTCAATGAAGAATTTCTTAATGATTTAAGAGGAAAGGAGTTAAATTGTAAGTTATGTTTGTGTGCGTAACGCACTCGGAGGGACAAGCGCTCCATCAGTAACTCTGTGAGTAATAGTACTACAAATGTACCTTGTTTACCGTTAAGAATATTGTTTACCTTGTTTACGAGTTGGACTTCTTTCGTGAACTAATATAGTAATGTGTTTGTTGAGTGAGAATTGATGTGAACGTTGAAAGGGTTAGCGCACCTCGGTATGATTCTCAACCTATTCTCAGATTTGAGGTTATGGTATCATCCTAAAATTACTTATACTGTACAAGAATTGTGTTATGAATTGTTCGATTTACCTTCGGTTATTGGTAATGGTAAGATTCTCATAATTACAAAACAAGTATGTCTATGTACAAAGAATCATGAGGAGACATTGTACTATATGTTCATTGGCTATTGATAAACAATGTTACCATTCTGCTATCGCAACGCTCGTTGCTTATGTACTTATGTTATTTATTTGATTAATGGGAAGAATGAGTTTCTTGGTATTAACTGCTCGATGTTTCGGTATGGAACAAAGTGTCAGACTTTAACGGCAGTGCTACACCTTGGTGGGAGCCACCTCTCGACTCCGTACGAGCCACCTCTTGAGCCCATACATCTGTACTTCGTGACCACGCTATATGCGTTCTCAGACTTCTTCGTGACTACGTGACCACGCTATATGCGTTCTGCATCTTCGTGACCACGCTATATGCGTTACGCATACGTGACCACGCTTATATGCGTTCAGATTTCTGTGACTACGCTATATGCGTTCTGTACCTTCTGTGACTACGCTATATGCGTTCTGTACCTTCTGTGATCACGCTATATGCGTTCTGTACCTTCTGTGACCACGCTATATGCGTTCTGTTATTTCTGTTATTACTGTTCTGCATTCATATTCGCTATTTCGCTATTATCGCTCATTATATTTCTATTATTCTGTTATTTACATTTCGGGCCGATGGCCGTTCCGATATTTCTGGACCTATGGTCGTTTCAGATCTGAGGCCTATGGTCGCTCAGATATACTGGGCTTAAAGCCATTCTGTTACGGAAAGTAGACCAATGGCTATTTTGGAATTAATCATGGAATGTAGTTAATAATATGTATCTGCAACTATATGTTTTGATTAGTCAAGTTAAATATCACAATATTTATGTACTATTATTCACTGAGTTCGCTCATTCTGTATTTTGTCTGTCTGTTTCTGTAGGTAGTCAATCGGGAGTTCAGTCCCAACCTTTAAAGCTTGTGTTCCCCTTGTCACCCTTGAGGCGTCCAGGCACCACCTGAAGCCGTTCGTTTGTAAAGTTTTGCCGAGTTTCAATTTATGCATTAGATGTCTATTTTTTTTTTGGGGTTGATTGTAAATAATTCCTTCTTCGTTATTATTTTTGTTATGTGCCTATTTGTGGTATTGAGTTGAGGCATATGGATGTAAACTGTCTGTATAATATTTACGTAGTGTGATATTGAGATCCTGGCATGTTAGAAGTAGCTCAATGGATGTTATTCGTTGTATTTTATATTATTGCATGCTTCCGTTCAGGCCCCATAAGATATGTAAAACAGGTTTAGTGTCTGGTTTCGAATGGGTCATGCCCAAACTTTTAGGGGCGGGTTTGGGGCGTGACAAGTGGTATCAGAGCACGAGTTGCCATCTCACACACGAATCCATTGAGCTTTAGGATGTCTTGAAAGATTTAGGCATCATGCATGATATCCTACAAGTACATGAAAAGAAAAGAATGATGGCAACGTTAACTGTCTGTTGTTAACTCTGATGATTATAACCTATGTCTGTTGCGTATTCTTTTGTTGCCTCTGTTTATCTTCTATAGATTGGTGCATAAAGCAAGACGTGCAGATGGGATCAAGTTAACAATATTGCACTGCAGAGGTGTGGTAAGAATTTGAATTGCTCGGTAAGTCAGTTTATACATAAATGGTTGGATATAATGTGTGTTATCGTTTGATCATTATTTGTGGGAAATGATGGCGATATAATTGTGTTGTTTTACACCTATTTGAGTGACTTGATTAAATGTTAAGTATCGGATATATCTAAGATCAAAGCACATAATATATATATGTGTTACCTGATGATTTGTTAAGTCTCCCTTTCTGTAACAATGCTTAGATCAAGGATCATTTCTGAATTTATGAAGTTATAAGGCCAAGGGCCATTCTGGTAACATTCTGTTTGGGCCGGGGGCCATTATGTAACATTCTGTCTGGAAACATTCTGAGTAACATTCTGGGCCGAGGGCCATTTTGTGACATTCAGTGTAACATTTGTTTAGATGAATTGTTTGAACATGCTAATGACTGTTAATGATATTCTGTTTCTGTCAGTTATGTTATGGACGTTCATATTAATTGGAATCTAAGGAACTTATGAAATGTAAATCTATGAGGCAGAAAGCCAACTTGTGAATGATGAATTTATAAGACCAAGAGCCAACTTGTGACTTATGAAATTATGGAAACATTGAAAGAGGTTGTGAAGTTATGTATGCTGTAAGCGAAGGTTATTACGGGCCGGAAGGCTATTCTGGACCGAAAGGTCGTTCTGATTATTCTGGGCCAATAGGCCGTTCTGTAGTAAAATGTAATACTAGATCAAAAGCTGTTCTGAAAGTAAACCAATATCAAACCCATTATTGGATCTCATAATTTTTTTTTTGTGAATGCACTGTTGTGTATTGTGAGCTATGTTTAGGAAATTGGCTATTGCCCTTGAGACTGTATAGAAGTAATATGATTTAAGGAACTATGAGAATTACCGACAACTTCGAATAAGAAATGATTGATGGTGCTTAATGAGTATAGTTTATACGTAATTAAGATTTGACTGTGGGAATCTATACTCTGTACTGTCCTCCGTATTCTGACCTCTGTGATCTGCAATTTGAAATCTAAAGTCCGTAATCTGTTCTGTATATGGCCAATCTGTAATTTGTGATTAGGACCCCGCCTATGATGTATATTTGTCCATATGACATTTGCAAAACGATAAGTGATTATTGATTAACTTAACATTAAACCAGAATGAGTAGTACTCTACTAAAGTACTGCAAGAATTAGAATCCTGCCTCTGTCAATGAAGAATCTGAAATTGAGAAATCATTTCCGAGATATAAGCCTGTGTATATCTAGTGACTTATTCGTAACATTCGCCAAGGGCCGCTCATATTTCCTGCCTAAGGCCATTCTGAAAATACAATGGTATTGGAATAACCTTTTGAGTTCTGTAGTTGTATATATAGTTCTGGGCTTATGGCCGTCTTGTATCTGTGGATTTATGGCTGCTTGGTACATGTCGGGTTTAAACTCCCTCTGTTAAGAAAATTGAATCCTTGATCAATGAAAATATTTACAAAATGTATTTAATCATATGCTTCTACAGTTTTGTACTTTAGCAGAGTATATTATGTTAATTTTGATATTACCGTAATTGATGAATTGATCTGAACTGATTTTAACTATAACTATGCTATCCAATGTTTAAGGAATTCGTGTTTCAGGTTACAAAACGCTTGATATGATACGTATTGTCTGAAATGACAAAAATGTTACGAACCTTCGACAAGTTTATGGTATGACAAGTTTTCTGGATAATTTTCCCAAGATGACAAGTTTTCTGACAGAACTACTTTGCTATATATGAATAAGTCCATCAATTGATAATCGATGACGGCGCTATATTGAGCTTTGGGCTATTCTATTTTATCTGTGTTATCTGTTGAAAGTTGGTTTGGAGATTATTCTGTCAAAGTTTACATCAATTTAAATACTATTGGGAATTACCCCATTATCTCATATTTTTGAAAAGTCTGAACCTCTGAACAATGTATGATGTGGGTAGTGTCAAAATGTTGACTTTGAGTTAACCCGGTATTGGCTTTAAATTAAGCCTGTTAGAAATTTGATTTGAACCGATAAGTCTGATGCATATGATGAATTGGAGCGCCAAAGTCGTTGATTTAGCACTTATGGATCTAATTGTTAGAAGCATTTATACCTTTGAGGAATTGTGATAATGGGAGTTACTTGTGAACTTACTAAGTTGGATTTATGTTTGATAGTTTATGAAATGATTGAGAACTGTTATATGTTCAGATTTTAACTCGACTTAACTAGTAAATCAAGTTTGGAGGACCAAACTTTTTAAGGTGGGGAGAATGTAACGACCCCAATACGCTGTTGATTCAACTATATCTTTTGGAATTGAAGCTAGGTGCACGTAAAGTTATTAAAGGTTCGTGAATGTTTGTGGAGACTCTCATGTGTTATTTTTGGATTTGGGGATTTTGATTGAGGTGGCAATATGATGGTAAGGTAAGATTGAACCAAAGAATTTGATTCGGATAGTTATTTTACGAACAGCTGCCACTCTTTTGCCCTTTTCTTTGTCCACATTTTGAATTTGGATATGAGGTTAGAACCATTGGAAAGCTTATTTCCGGGGCTTCAATTTGGACACAAGAACGACCTAAAACGGAGTCCGGATGGGAAAGTTACACCTGTTTGAAGTTTTGGAATCTGTGCTGTGAGTAGGCCCGCTCGAGGGGGAAAAGGTGCGCCGGAGCGGAGTTTTCGGGACAGCAGCTTTTAAATCGTGATTTTGGATCACTTTTTGATATTTTCTTTCCCCTTCTTCTTTCCTTTTCTCCCTAGTCCGAAACCCTAGCCCTTAACTCTTGAATTCCTTTACTTTGATCATGATCCACCATGATTTTTGGCATCAAGGAGGGAGAATAAGGGAGGATCAACGATTTTATCCGATTAGAACTTGGAATTGTGAAGGCTCCATCTCTAGCTCACCTTTTTGTTTGATTATTGAGGTAAGGGTTGAATCCACATCAATATTTACAATCATAGTCAGATTTGAGTTATTTCTATTGTTGAATTATGTGATTTCTATATATTTGAAGTGTATAGAAGAATTATGAGATTTTTGGGAAGTTTGGGTTTGAATAAGGAGGATTTTGGGAAGTTATGGTTATTTTACATATGAAATTGATGGATTGTATGATTGAAGGCTTGAGGAGGGTTGTGGTTGGTTTATTGGGTGATTTAGCACCTTAATTTGATATTAAGTTTGTCTAGTTTGAAGCTTTGTTTGTATTGTTAAAGATTGGAAAGATTTAGAAAGATTGGAAATCCAGATTTTCAGAATTTTGCTTGGTCCGCTCGAGCGGAGGAAGGACCGCTCGAGCGGGAAAACCGCCCTCCCAGTAGTTTTGTTTTTTTGTGCAGCCCGCCCGAGCGGCCAAAGTGGCGCTCGAGCGGGGAACCCATTTTTCAGGCAAAATTATTGATTGCTCAGTTTTGAATGTTCAGTCCTCTGGTATTTTTAGAATGTTATTTTGATGACTTTAAGATGATTATAATTCATACGAATGTAATGATTCAATGACGAATTTCTTAATGATTTAAGAGGGAAAGGGAGTTAAATTGTAAGTTATGTTTGTGTGCAGAACGCACTCCGGGAGGGACAAGCGCCCACTCAGAACTCTGTGAGTAATAGTACTACAAATGTACCTTGTTTACCGTTAAGAATATTGTTTACCTTGTTTACCAGGTTGGACTTCTTTTTGTGAACTAATATAGTAATGTGTTTGTTGAGTGAGAATTGGTGTGAACGTTGAAAAGGTTAGCGCACCTCGGTATGATTCAACCTATTCTCAGATTTGAGGTTATGGTATCATCCTAAAATTACCTATATACGTATAAGAATTGTGTTATGAATTGTTCGATTTACCTTCGGTTATTGGTAATGGTAAGATTCTCATAATTACAAAACAAGTATGTCTATGTACAAAGAATCATGATGAGACATTGTACTATATGTTCTTGGCTATTGATAAACAATGTTACCATTCATATCGCGAACGCTCGTTAAGCTTATGTACTTATGTTATTTATTTGATTAATGGGAAGAATGAGTTTCTTGGTATTAACTGCTCGATGTTTCGGTATGGAACAAAGTCTTTGTCAGACGAACGGTGCTACACCTTGGTGAGAGCCACCTCTCGAACTGCACGAGCCACCTCTTGAGTCCATACATCTGTACCTTCTTCGTGACCACGCTATATGCGCTATATGCGCTCGTACCTTCTGTGACTACGCTTATATGCGTTACAGACCTTCTGTGACCACGCTATATGCGTTCTGTACCTTATGTGACTTCGCTTATATGCGTTCAGACCTTCTGTGACCACGCTTATATGCGTTACGCATACCTTCGTGACTACGCTATATGCGTTAGACATCCTTCTGTGACCACGCTATATGCGTTCAGACCTTCTGTGACTACGCTTATATGCGTCGCATCTCGTGACTACGCTATATGCGTTACGTACCTTCCGTGACCACGCTTATATGCGTTCAGACCTTCGTGACTACGCTATATGCGTTACGTACCTTCCGTGACTACGCTTATATGCGTTCGTACCTTCTGTGACTACGCTTATATGCGTTCAGACCTTCGTGATCACGCTTATATGCGTTCTGTATCTTCGTGACCACGCTTATATGCGTTCATTATTTCTGTTATTATTCGCATGCATTATTACATCATTTCGCTATTACGTTACGCTCATTATTTCTATTATTCTGTTATTTCATTATTCGGGCCGATGGCGTTCGATATTTACGGACCTATGGTCGTTCTGCATCTATAGGCCTATGGTCGTTTCAGATATATCGGGCTTAAAGCCATTCTGTTACGGAAAGTAGACCAATGGCTATTTTGGAATTAATCATGGAATGTAGTTAATAATATGTATCTGCAACTATATGTTTTGATTAGTCAAGTTAAATATCACAATATTTATGTACTATTATTCACTGAGTTCGCTCATTCTGTATTTTGTCTGTCTGTTTCTGTAGGTAGTCAATCGGGAGTTCAGTCCCAACCTTTAAAGCTTGTGTTCCCCTTGTCACCCTTGAGGCGTCCAGGCACCACCTGAAGCCGTTCGTTTGTAAAGTTTTGCCGAGTTTCAATTTATGCATTAGATGTCTATTTTTTTTTGGGGTTGATTGTAAATAATTCCTTCTTCGTTATTATTTTTGTTATGTGCCTATTTGTGGGATTGAGTTGAGGCATATGGATGTAAACTGTCTGTATAATATTTACGTAGTGTGATGTTGAGATCCTGGCATGTTAGAAGTAGCTCAATGGATGTTATTCGTTGTATTTTATATTATTGCATGCTTCCGTTCAGGCCCCATAAGATATGTAAAACAGGTTTAGTGTCTGGTTTCGAATGGGTCATGCCCAAACTTTTAGGGGCGGGTTTGGGGCGTGACAAAACGTCTCTCGTTCCTCATGTTTAGATTAACATCTAATCCAAAACACTATGTAAAGACAACATGCAAACAACATGCAATGCAAGAACATGCAAACAACATGCTATTCTACCAATGCTAGAATGACATGCACAAGATTCTACCATGCAGACAATGCATGCATGGCAATCTTAGAAGCTAAGGCCTCAAGGCAAATGAAGTGCATCACACATGAAGCATACACTACAATGCTCAAATGATCAAACTACACATGGACAGCTCTAAGATGCCCCAAAACAGTGGCCAATTCACACCAAAACTTAGGCACAAAAAGGCAAAGAACAAACGCTCATGCAATGGCTCATCAACAAGGCATAAAGGTGCAACTCTCAAGAGCACCTAAAGAGTGACAAACATGGAAGTATGGCAACACTAAATGCTCTAAAATATCATTCTAAATGATGCCAAAACATGCACATATGACAAATGAAGCATGCTAGGAGACTCAAAGTTTAAGGCTAGTGAAGGTACTTGCACTATAGGCATGAATAACAAGCACCAAAAGTCCAAGAACACTCAAAATAGTCCTAGAGCATGTCAAAATAATGCTAAAACATGTATGGAGAATAGCCAAAATAAGCCAGCATGAAGGGGCAAAACATCAAGTAAGATCGGCAATGAGCATGGTTACACTACAAGTGTAAGAAGCAAATGAAAGATGCTCTAACCAACCAAAAACATAGTTGTATTATGGAAAAATAACACCAAAAACACACTGAAATGGTAGCCCAAAAGCTTAGGCAAGATGGCATACATAATGGCTCATGTTTAAGGCACAAAGCACCAACCCTCCAAAGCATTGAAAGAGTGAAAGATGTGAAGGCATGACCACACTACACACACTGAAATCACATACCAAATGATGGTAAATCATGTAAATGGCCCAAGCAATGCATGCTAGTGACTTGGAAACTCAAAGCTAGTGAACAAGATTGCACTATGGCTATACAAAGCAAGGCATGCATGACCAAAAACACTTAAAACAGAGCTGAAGCATGGCAAAACATGGGTAAAATCTTGTTGGACTGCAGCGAAAAACATGCTTGAATGATGGTCCAAAGCACGATGCATGTTAAGGCTATAAGGAGGATTGCACTACAAGTGCAAGGAGCATGCAAGAGGTAATCAAACCAAGCCAAAATAGAGCTATATCATGTTAAAATAACATAAAAAACATGCTAAGATAGGACCAAAACATGCTAGAAAGACATGCTACTTTGATGAGCCATTAACACAGGCAAACAAAAGAAGAGGAGGGGGGACAACCCCCACCTATTTGAGGCCTCAAAACCACATTTCCACCACGAAAATTCCTTTGGAATTCAATGGTGAAGAGGCCAAACAAAGGTGACCCGAAGGCCTAAAAGAGATGGCTCAAAACAAGGCCAAATAAGGCACAAAAGGTGGTAGACCACCCCCAACACGAAAGAGGCCTCAAACAAACACTTTAAGCACTTGAAAATGAAACTTTTTACACTTGAAAGTTAAGCCAAAATAAGCATGCAAATAGGGCCAAATAAGCTATGAAAACAAAGCTTTAAAGAGGTAAGAGACTCACCCTTGAAGAACCTCTTTAGCACAGCAACTTCAGAGGCAAAAACCAAGCTTAAACCACCCAAATGCAACCTCCAAGAACCTCAGTTCCATAGTGAAGGTGTTTCACTAGGTGTTTTAGTGCAAAAGTGTGAAGAAAACACACTTTTGAGCACAAACAAGTGCAAATATAGAGAGAGGTGGAGAAATATAGAGAGAGATATATGTTTTGTATCTCAAATTTTCAGAACCTCTGGAAAGGGAGAGGGACCTCCCTTCTTATAGAAATCCAAGTCTCAAGCTTGTTGAACATGCTTGAGGCTTGTTACAATCCCTCCATACACGTGCATGGAGGACGAGTTCTACGCTCACCAACTATCACAGCTAGCAACAAAATATCTGCAAAAGCAAATAAAAAGGTCTCAGCCAAAAGGTATGGCCGAGTGGCCAAGAAAGGTGCCGACCTGCCATCAATGATGCCAACCGGCCACCACTGATGGCCGATGGAAAGAAGGAAGGGCCGATAGGCATGAGGCCGGGCCAATGGGTTATAGGGCTAGCCAAAAAGCCACCCCCTCAGAAACAAAGCTACTAGCTCTTGGTCCACAACCAAGCACAAAACAGATAAGTTGAGAGGCTTCAAGGCAGGGCACGCAACCGAGACCTTCAGAAACTCAAAACGAACATGGGCATAGATGATCATCGAGTGTTCAAACGATAATGTCCAAGTCTTGAGGGCGGTCAAAAATGGGGTGTCTACACTCACCCTATTTGGGGAAAACCATTTCCAGGTGTTGGTGATATGCGTTCGCCAAGGCAATAACTTGGAGGGACTTTGGAGCAAGAGCTTCCTTTTGTTGCATTTTCATTTGTATAGCCCAGGGATTTATTTCTATTGTGATAGTCTCCATTTTGTTGTAACCAAGCCATGACTTGGAAATATGTAAGTCTTTAGGGCATTTAAATATCGGTTTAACTTTCATTCCTCTTTACTACTCGTAGCACATGTTGTAGATTCAGGATGAACTATTTGTGAATGTCTATTGCATGTGCCACTTTTGTATATCAATTCAAGTTAATGAAAGTTTATTATTTCGATTATATTTTCTTTCATTAATTGTATTGGGTTAGATTATTGTAATTATTTTCGAGGCGTTACACTTGTGATCCATTTGGTCATCTCTATTGTGGAAAAGACAGAAGTGCCATTGGGTTAATCAAGGGCTACTTTATGTAAGGTTTTTATTCGGTGTATACTTAAAACTTACCACGCTATGCGCGTGGTTGAGTGATACGTAACACAAAAGTACACAAAGGCTTTTCATACTTTTTCCTTTGTGGGTTGATGCATTGTACATGACACTGTGGGCTCGCCTTTTTTCGCACCCCGCCTTTTGGAAATGTTTGAAAAGAAAGGCCTCACAGTTCCGACTCTCGCGGTTCTGAATCTAGTCTCACAAGTGCAATGTGAAATTGATAAACACCAAAGAGTCTAAATCTGGCAAATCATTTTGGAAAATCAATTTTAAATCAAATATTGCCAAAATTGGACTGCTTTGCCAGATATAGAGTCGCCACCTAAATATTTTATTTTCGGGAAATTTAGGAAGTCCTGACTCATGCCAAAGGCCATGTGTCCGTTATCACTAAAGTTGCCTCAGCTCGGGAATTTGGGTATGAGGGGGAAAGGTCGTGAATTGGGCACCCCCGCTCCCCCGATCAAAGATCGGCCTTTACAAATCATGATATGATTTTTTATAAACATTATGTGCGCTTGTTCTGGTTATTAGACTAGCTTTACTATGTGATGTGCACAAGAAAGTATAGACTAAATCTCAAGAATTGGAACATTTCAAATCATGTTTGTTTTTTAAAATGGTTTGAATTTGCCACCTCAAGTGGGCATAAAGATCTGGTTTTGCCACCAAACATAGTGGACTTAAAACATGATTTGCCACTCAACAAAGTGGGCTTAAAACTTACATTCGTTGAATTGTTCGAATTCAAACAACAAGCCTTCATCCACAAGCATTCATATAGTTTAGTATTTAAGCACATAGCCTCATGGCAAGCATGCTAATCATGGCAATACTCACACTCATGCAAGTATGCTAAAGCATAAAAACTCGCCTAGTACTCCAAGCTAGGAAAATATGAGTTAGAAAATAATGCATGATTTCTAACTATACAAAGATTCCTAATGCAACACATGCAATATGCAATTAATAGGCTCGGCTACTAATATGACATATGATTCAATTTGAACAACATGCGATTAAACAGGTATTCAAATAAGTATTGAAATGGCAATGTTGTTTGAATGATGCGTCGAGCCTCGGTGCATGCAATATGAATAAATGGATGCAAGCATAAGGTATGCTAATTAAAATATGACCCTAATCTAACCATCAAAAGCGATTAAATATAAGGGAGAAAGACGTCGGGTTTGGAAATATACACACATGCACACACACTTATTACAACATTATGCCCTTACGAAGGAGGGTCTGAATGAATAAGAGCTAAGCTAATCTAAGCTAAACTAATCAAACTAATTAGACTAATTATTACAAACCAATTGAATAACTAGCAAACTAATTACTAATTATTACAACACTTTAATCAACCAGTAAACTAATTAATTAAAACAAATGCACATTAACTAATCATGCAAGGCACTAAACTATGCTGCCACTGCTCCACCTCGGGAAGTGGAAGATGCATGCACTCGGTTTTCGCCCCGAAAAGTCCTCTATTTTGCTCTCAAAAGGCTCTGCTTGTAGGGTTGAGCATATTTTAGAACCTTCTACTCCACCTTACCAAATCTTTGCTAAGGGTTACACCAGTGGCCTGCCGGCCATGGATGGCTACTGCCAGTCATCCGCCGGCCATTGATGAGGTATTGCCGGCCATTGATGCTTTGGATCACCATACTGCAACAGTGCACAAACAGAGCAAAAATAAGATTTTTCTAAGGGTTTGTCTGCACAATTCACCTCTCAATTTCATGGACAAATCCAAGGAATTGTGAACTTAAATGATAAACCACCAATCAAAGCAATTTCATTACATGATGGCATGTGCTTCAAGGTGTGCACGCTTTAATAAATGTGAAGCCAACCAAACACTTAAGAACCATCACCCTATCATGCATTATCAAGGGCAATGGAGACCTAGGAAAATGGTACATTTCATCACTTTTGAGTATGAAATGTCCCATTTTCCTTGTGTTCAAATGAGCGTCCGATTTGAACACATGCAATGCAATACAAAGAAATGCTTATCTTATCACTTTTACTCGTCAATTTTGTTTGCACATTTTAATTACCAAATCATTCTTTAATTGATTTGTCCATTGGTGAATGTCCTCTAAGGTGAAGGAAGTGTCAACCGAGGCATAGTGTAAGGCCAGAGAAAGATCATGCCTTTGATAATGAACCCTCAAAGAGGATTAAACCATTAAGCATGACCTCAATTTCAAGCTTAAAGGATCCCAAGTTTGAAACAACCCTCAAAAGCAAATGAAAGAGTGAAGCAAAGAGGGAGGTTGCAGAGACTTAGGTGCTGAAATTAAGTGATAAAAGCACTAAAAACATGCAACCAAGTCACACCAATGATGCTTAAAGCCTTAAAACAAGCAGCTAGTGCAAGAACTTACACTACAACTACACAAAAAAAAGTCCCAACTAATCCAAATAGCCCAAAACTGAGCTAAAGCAGTCTAAAACAAAGGCAAAAACATGCTGGACTTGAGCTAAAACAAGCTAGATTAATAGGCTAAAACATAGAGCATGCTAGGCTAGTAAACAAAACACAAGGAGGGGAGGCTACCCCCTTCATTTTTGAACTTCAAAACATGTTTTTTATTGCTGAAAAACCTCTAAAATTCAGTGGTTAAAAGGCCCAAAAAGGTTGGTTTGAAAGTGATGAACAAAGGCACAAATGTTATACAAGCAAAGAAGTAAGAAGGGTGAACCACCACCTAACTTAAAATGGGCTCCAACCACCAACTTTAGATCATAAAAACAGAGGTTTTTTAGTTCAAAACCAGCCCCAAAACAGTACAAAAAGATGGCAAAACAACTATGAAAAACAAGCTTAAAGGGTAAAGGTTATACATCTTGAAGGGAAGAGTGATTCTAGGCCACAATTCAAGCGAAAACCCACTTAAGGAGTTCCAAGAGAGCTTCAAACAACCTCAGCCCAAAGATGAACCACTTTGGTTAAGGGTTGATAGGCAAACTTGAAGTGTATCTACACTTGTATGCAAAAAAGTTCAAGAGAGAGAGAAATGTAGAGAGAGAGAGAGAGTTGTAGACAGAGAGACTCCCAAAATTTTTCTAACCTTGAAAACAATAGAGAAGGGCCTCTATATATAAAAAAACCATGAGCTTTGGTCGAAAATATCCATTCAAAAACAGCTGGAGGAGTGTGGAGACAACTTGAGGTAAATATCTGCAAAAAAATCTGATTTTTGACACCAATGGCCAACAAGGAATCATTGATGGCCAGCAAGCTTCATTTGTGGCCAAAAAAAATCATCAATGGCCAACATATGGCCGGCAAGCCTCATTCAGTGGCTGGACATAAAATTTTCTTTTTGGGCCCAACTTCAAACAGGCATATCTCCTTCTTCCGGACTCCTTTGCAGGTCATTCTTGAGCTAAACTGAAGCCCCAGAAGTCTTCTTTCCAATGGTGTCAGCCTCACATCAAAATTCTAAGTTTGTAAAAACATATGCCTAATTTAGTGAAGACTGCTCAGTTTTGGTCCTAACCGGATTGATGCCTAACTTCAAACAGCCATATCTCTCATCCAGATTCGGCTTTAGGAGATTCTTGAGTGTAAAATGAAGCCCCAAAAGTCCACTTTCCAATGGTGGTGGCCTCACAGCTAAAGTCCAACTATACAAAAGGATGGACCTGATTTAGTGAGTTTGCCCGACTCCCTCTCTTAACGATTCATGCCCAACTTCTTCCCCAACTAGGTTTCTTCCCTCCACTCTTATTTTCTTCAACTCCAAACCTCTAAATAAGGTGTTTTGAAAGGATTTCACCTCTATTTCATTTATTTCCACTTTGTCCTTGCTCAATTTACCGAAAAGTGTAATTTTTAACAAAATGCGAGTCTCGGAACATTGTAGAAACTTTTGAGAAAAATATTTTGAAAAAGAGGGTTTTAAGGTGTAAAATGATTTTGGTCAAAATCGTTTTGGTCCAAAATGAGGTGTAAGGTTGAGATTTGAAGCTCCACTTCCTGAAGGAATCAAACTTTTGCACAGCACAACTTTCATCACTGAGTGCTCAACCTGTGGCGCTCAAGTCTTAAATGCGGTCAAAAATGGGGTGTCTACAGACACACATACCACTCTCCTCCTTCATTACCCGATCTGTCACGTTAGATTGTCACATTTTGGAAAAGTACACTAAAGAATTTTTAATTTTTTTAAAATGTCAAATCATACCCGTCACGTTGGACTGCCACATGTCATATTTGAGAAAAATACACTAAGGAGTTTTTAAATTTTTTTAGAGTGTTACATCATACCCGCCAAGTTGTTAGATTAGGGAAAAGTACATCAAAAAGTTTTTTTTTTGAAGTGTCACATCATACCTGCCATGTTGTCACATTAGGAAAAATATACTAAATTATCTAAATTATTAATTAAAATATATTTATAATATCATTAAAAATTATTAATTAATTTGATGATTTCTTAATAAAATAGACGATTTGTTATGAAATTATAAATCTTAAGAGGTGAAATGTATGTTCTAAAATTACAAGGGCGATTTGTTTTTTAAGCAAATTTCAATAGGTGTATTTATAATTTACCTAATTTGAAATTATGTTTAGGCTTTGTGGACTCAATTTAGATGTTTTTGAAGGATTACTAAATATATTAATATGTAATTTTAAATTGAGTATTAAAAAATTCTAAATCACATCAATGTGACATATCAAATAAATTATATTTAATATAATACCCGTTATGAAATAATAGTTATAGAATTTTGTGAATTTAATCATTAAATTTATTAACATTCAATCCCATAAATACAAGATAAATTGTTGTATGTCACGTGACAATGTTGATCTTGTTTTCCATTTGGTCCCAATTTTTTTTTTTCTGATCCATTTGGTCCTCTCTATTGTGGAAAAGACACAAGTGCCATTGGGTTAATCAAGGGCTACTTTCTGTAAGGTTTTTATTCGGTGTAGGCTTAAAACTTGCCATGTTATGCGCATGGTTAGGTGACATACAGCACAAAAGTACACTAAAGCTTTTTATACTTTTTGCTTTGTGGGTTGATGCATTGCACATGATACACAGATCACTCTCTCCCATCATAACCCGATCCGTTACGTTATAGTGTCACATTTGGGAAAAGTACACTAAAGAGTTTTTAATTTTTTTAAAGTGTCACATCATACTCGTCACATTGGAGTGTCACGTGTCACGTATAAGAAAAATACACTAAAGAGTTTTTTTTAGAGTGTCACATCATACCCGCCACGTTGTCATGTTTGAGAAAAGTACACTAAGGTGTTTTTTTTTTTGAAGTGCCACATCATACCCGCCACAATGTTACATTTTGTACACTTAGGAGTTTTTATTTTTATTTTTTGAGTAAAAGTTTTTTAGTATCACGTCATACCCGCCACGTTGTCACATTTAGGAAAAGTACACAAAGGAGTTTTTTTTTTATTTTTTGGAGTGCCACATCATTCGAGTGTCACATTAATACCTGCCACATTGGAGTATATTTTTTTTAGAGTGTCACATAATACCTGCCACGTTGTCACGTTTGAGAAAAGTACACTAACGAGTTATTATTTTATTTTTTGAAACGTCACGTCATACCCGCCACGTTATCACATTAGAGAAAAATACACTGAAGAATTTTTATTTTTTTTAAGTGTCTCATCATACTCGCCACGTTGTCACATTTAGGAAAAGTATACTAAATTATCTAAATTATTAATTAAAATATATTTATAATATCATTAAAAATTATTAATTGAATTGATTACTTATTAATAAAATAGACGATTTGTTATGAAATTATAAATCTCAGGAGGCGAAATGTATGTTCTAAAATTACAAGGGCGATTTGTTTTTTAAGCAAATTTCAATAGGTGTATTTATAATTTACCTAATTTGAAATGATGTTTAGGCTTTGTGGACTCAATTTAGATATTTTTGGAGGATTAATAAATATATTAATATGTAATTTTAAATTGAGTATTAAGAAAATTCTAAATCATATCAACGTGACACATCAAACAAATTATATTTAATATAATACCTGTTATGAAATAATAGTTATATAATTTTTGCGAATTTAGTCATTAAATTTATTTACATTAAATCCCATAAATACAAGATAAATTGTTGTGTGTCACGTGACAATGTTGATCTTGTATTCCATCTGGTCCCAATTTTTTTCTTCTGATCCATTTGGTCCTCTCTATTGTGGAAAAGACATAGGTGCCATTGGGTTAATCAAGAGCTACTTTATGTAAGCTTTTTATTCGGTGTATGCTTAAAACTTACCACGTTATGCACGTAGTTGGGTGACACACAACACAAAAGTACACTAAGGCTTTTATACTTTTTGCTTTATGGGTTGATGCATTGTCCTTGACACATAGACTACTCTCCCCCTTCATTACCCAATCTGTCATGTTAGAGTGTTATATTTTGGAAAATTACACTAAAGAGTTTTTAATTTTTTTTTCAAAGTGTCACGTCATACGCGTCACGTTGGAGTGTCACTTGTCATGTTTGAGAAAAATACACTAAGGAGTTTTTAATTTTTTTAGAGTGTCACATCATACCCGCTACGTTATCACGTTTGAGAAAAGTACACAAAAGAGCTTTTAATTTTTTTGAAGTGTCACGTTAGAGTGTCACATTTTGGAAAATTACACAAAAGAGTTTTTAATTTTTTTTCAAAGTGTCACATCATACCTGTCATGTTGGAGTGTCACTTGTCATGTTTGAGAAAAATACACTAAGGAGTTTCCAATTTTTTCATAGTGTCACATCATACCCGCCACATTGTCACGTTTGAGAAAAGTACACTAAGGAGTTTTTAATTTTTTTGAAGTGTCACATCATACTTGCCACGTTGTCACATTAGAGAAAAGTATACTAAAGAGTTTTTTTTTTTTTTTTGAAGTGTTACATCATACCCGCCACGTTGTTACAATAGGAAAAAGTACACTAAAGAGTTTTTATTTTTTTTGGAGTAAAAGTTTTTAAGTGTCACATCATACCCACCACGTTGTAACATTTAGGAAAAGTACACTAAGGAGTTTTTTATTTTCTTTGGAGTGTCACATTAATGCCTGCCACATTGGAGTATATTGTTTTTTAGAGTGTCACATCATACACGCCACGTTGTCACGTATAGCGATCCCGGTTGTCCCTTTACTGTTCAGTTGTATTCCGAACTCGGTTCCATGGAGTTGGTAGTTGTATCTATCGTGTTGTCATCATTAAATTCCATATGTTTGAGTTTTAGGATGTGTTGGGCTTGGTTGTTACAAGTTGATTGAGCCTTGGTTTCATTTTCTTGTTGCTTAGTTTTTAGGCGTTCCGCTCGAGCGGGTCTGTTTACGCTCGAGCGGGGTTTACACCCTTCCAGCATTTCGTGTCCCTGCAAAACTTCTGCAGGTGTGATTTCTACGCTCGAGCGGGTTTCCTACGCTCGAGCAGGCTTGTTGGCGCTCGAGCGGGTAGTACATTTTTGGTGTATGCTCTGGGAGTTGAAAAATTGCGCTCGAGCGGACTGGTTTTTCACACTCGAGCGGATGTACTTTATTCTTGTGGCTTCGCACTCAGGTGGGCCTTCTTGCGCTCGAGCAGACCTAGTTTTTTGTTCTTGATGCTCGAGCGTTGTGTTTTCCGCTCGAGCGGACCTATCGTATAACAAAGGGCAGCTAGGCATTTTGAATCACTTTTTACACTTCCTCTCTCTCTCTTACTTTTCAAAAGCCATTTTTGAGAGCTCCTCTCTCTAGAATCTCCATTCTCTCTAGGGTTTGATCTAGCTAGAGTGTTTTCCTTCCCTTTGGCCTTTAGAAAAAGTGAGTTGATCATCGAGGGCTTCGTTTTGATCCAAAAACTTTGGAGTTTGGAGCACTTTGGTTTTGGTCTCTTCTCCATTTGAGCTCTAACTTCGAAGTATGGATATCCTACTCCAGCTTATGAGCTTTGTCTTTAAATTTTGGTATTTCGATATGTTGGGGGTTGTTGGGTAATTTTGAGAAAGTTTGCGATCTTTGTGTAATTTTCAAAATAGGGGTTTTCAAATTTATAAACCCAAATGTAAGTAATACATTGAGAAAAGGAATTAATGTTAAATCATTGATGAAAATGGAACCTTAGGGTTGTTATGAGAATTATGGAAAAATGCCTTAATTTGTTGGTAAATTAATTTCGGGTTATGAGAAATTGAATTGTGAATGTTGGAATTGGAAAGGTATAGGGTGAAAAGGTGTAGTCGGATTGATTTATCGCTCACCTAGGCAAATGTTGATATTTTATCCATTTGATGCATTTATTTTCTGTCTAGAAATAACTGCTTTGGGCTATTGGTGGAGGATAGTCTTGATTGTTGTAGACAATGCATGATGATTAGGCAAACTAAAACTAATCAATAAGATGGGTCATCGAGTATGACGGTTGAAATGATACATTAACTTTATGTATTGATTGAATGTGTATATGATCTGTGTTTATATACATTGTGTTGTATGGGAGGAGATATGGGATGTACTCCACGGTTTAGAGGAAGATAGGGGATGTACCTCTAAACTGGTTGTTGTTTGGGAGAAGATAGGGGATGGACTGCGGTGATACAGCTCATATACTTATCCGTTGAAATGTTGATACAACTCATATGCTTATCTGTTGAAATATTGATACAGCTCATATGCTTATCTGTTGACGTGTTGATATAGCTCATATGCTTATCTATCGAAGTTTTGATATAGCTAGTATGCTTATCTATTGTGAAATGGGAAATGTTTAATATGAGTTATTATCTCATCAAATTGTTGGGCTAGGTTCTGAGCCTTGTTTTCAAACTGAAAGTTGAATAAGAAATAGAAACTGAAATGTAACATGGACATGATTGTCATGAAACTGTAATACGGTATGAGTTGGAATATAAGTGTGGACCATCTATTAAATGTTATTATTTTAATCATTCTTTATAGTTGGTTTAGTGTATTTCTACTGGGCTGTGGCTCACCCTATATGGGACATCATTTTCAGGTACAGGTAGCATGCCACCTCCAAGGACGTAGCTTGGGAGGCTTGGGACTGTTGGACTGTTTTGTGTTTTTGGTTGTATTACATGTATATCATGCCAAGGGCTTTCTTTGTATAGAGTTAGCACTCTCCTTTTTGTAACCAAGTGTTGACTTGGAAAGTTGTAAGCCCTTAGGGCATTTACTTTTGATGTCAACATGTAATACATTTTGTAAAGATTACTCTGATGGAATATATTTATGCTTTATTCTCTTATGTCTAAGCATGCTATTGTTGGATGATTTATGGGTTTATTTTGAGGGCGTTACATCACGTTTGAAAAAAGTACACTAAGGAGTTTTTTTTTTTTTTTTTTGAAGTGTCAGATCATACCCGCCACGTTGTCACATTATGAAAAAGTACATTAAAGAGTTTTTTTTTAAGTGTCACATCATACCTGCCACGTTGTCACATTAGGAAAAGTATACTAAATTATCTACACTATTAATTAAAATATATTTATAATATCATTAAAAATTAATAATTGATTTGATGATTTATTAATAAAATAAATGATTTGTTATGAAATTATAAATCTCAAAAGGTGAAATGTATGTTCTAAAATTGCAAGGGCGATTTATTTTTTAAGCAAATTTCAATAGGTGTATTTATAATTTACCTAATTTGAAATGATGTTTAGGCTTTGTGGACTCAATCCATCACGTTAAAGTGTCACATTTGGGAATAATTATAAAAAACGCCACGTTGTCACATCATACCCGCCACCACCAAAAACGAGCACCCAAATTTCCAATCCCATATTGTCTCTCTAGTCTTCCCTCTTTTCTTCTCTCATTTCTCCATTGGGACCGATATTTTTTCTAGAGTGTCACATTATACACGCCACGTTGTCACGTTAGAGTAAATCACATTTGTTTTTAAAAAAATTAATAACAATTATAATGTTAAGAATAATTATCTAGTTTTTAAACAAATATAATTTAAATATATAACTACCAATTTTTTATCATATATATATATATATATATATTTTGGGGCATAAATATTATATTTGAATAATTAAATTTGACTCTAAATTGAGTCCACAAAGCCTAAACATCATTTCAAATTAGGTAAATAATAAATACACCTATTGATATTTGCTTAAAAAACAAATCGCCCGTGTAATTCTAGAACATATATTTCATCTCCTGAGATTTATAATTTCATAACAAATTGTCTATTTTATTAATAAATCATCAAATCAATTAATAATTTTTAATGATATTATAAATATATTTTAATTAATAATTTAGATAATATTATTATATATGAGAGTAGTTATAAATTTAATTTTTTTAGTTAATAATGTTAAATAAAAAAAATTATGACATTAGAGTTTTTATAATTTTTCAAATCACATGAGATCATTTATATTTTATATAAATCTCACAAGATGTATTTGTGATTTATCCTTCAAATTAAAATGATCAATTTTAGATAATCTAAACACATTTAAAACTATTAAATTCATTATATAATTATATATTAATAATAATTACATTGTTCTAAATCAAGAAAATTCTATAACTATTAAATTCAATATATATCGTTTTAAATCGTTATAAATTCATTATATAACTATTAGCTGCATTAAATCAAGAAAAATTTAAGAAATAAATGATTGAAATTAATAATTTTAATGATCGGACCAAATCAAGAAAAATCTATGAAATGAATGATTTAAATCTTCGGAGTGATTTACCCAACGTGTTGACGAGAGAGAATCAGAACTTTTTGGCATAGATAGTTAATTACGAAGCTTCTGTGACAACGTGGCGGGGATGACCTGACACTCAAAAATATATATACTCCAATGTGGCAGGTATTAATGTGACACTCCAACAATGTGACACTCTAAAAAAATTAAAAACTCATTAGTGTACTTTTCTTAATTGTGACAACGTGACATATATGATGTGACACTCAAAAACGTTTACTCCAAAAAAAATAAAAACTCTTTAATGTACTTTTTCCTAATGTGACAGCGTGATGGGTATGAACACTTCAAAAAAAAAAAAAAAAACTCGTTAGTGTACTTTTTCCTAATATGACAACGTGGCAGGTATGATGTGATAGTTCAAAAAAAATAAAAACTCTTAGTATACTTTTCTCAAACGTGACAACGTTGCGGTTATGATGTGACACTCTAAAAAAAATTAAAAACTTCTTAGACTACTTTTCTCAAACGTGACATGTGACACTCCAACATGACGGGTATGATCTGACACTTTAAAAAAAATTAAAAACTCTTTAATGTACTTTTCCCAAATATGAAACTCTAACGTGACGGATCGGGTAATGATGGGGAAGAGGGGTCTGTGTGTCACATGCAATGCATCAACCCACAAAGCATAAAGTATAAAAAGCCTTAGCGTACTTTTGTGTTGTGTGTCACCCAACCACGCACATAACGTGGTAAGTTTTAAGCATACACCGAATACAAACCTTACATAAAGTAGCCCTTGGTTAACCCAATGGCACTTGTTGCTTTTCCACAAAAGAGAGGACCAAATGGATCACAAGAAAAAAATTGGGACCAAATGGAATACAAGATCAACGTTGTCACGTGACACACAACAATTTATCTTGTATTTATTATAGCGATCCCGGTTCTTCCTCCTTTGGTTGTTGTATCCGGACTTAGTTCCGTGGATGTCGGCTGTAGTTTATATCTTGTTTTCGTCCTTCAATACGTTGTATTTCTAGGATGTTTTGGGCAGGATTGTTACAGGTTGGGTGTGATTGGGAGCAAATGGTTGCTGCCCAGAATTTTGGTCTTTTGCTCGAGCGAGCCTTTTGTCGCTCGAGCGAGCTCTGTGTTTTAGATCCTTCGCTCGAGCCATGGTTCCTTCACTCGAGCGAGAGTTGAGTTTTGTGTCTGGTGGCTCAAGCGAGGAGTCTGACGCTCGAGCTTGCATCTGCGTCTCTTTTTGACCTGAGGGTTATGATTCTTGGCTCGAGCGAGCTTTCCTTCGCTCGAGCGCTCGAGCGTGCATTCTGTCGCTCGAGCGTGCTTCTGGGTTGCAGACCTGAACCTTCGCATTGTTGGCTCAAGCGAGGCTTTCCATGCTCGAGCTAGGGTTCTTTGTGTCTGGTCGCTCGAGCGACTAATCCTTCGCTCGAGCGAGCCTGTGTTATATCAGTAGACAGCAGCGGGGAAACACTTCACTTTTTCATCTCTTTTCATTTCAAAACCCTAGATCCGACCCCTCTCTCTCTCTATACACCTTCTCTCTAGGGATTCATCTACTTCTAGTGAGTTTCTAGCCTCGTCTCTTTGCAAGAAAGATAGAGGGTCGCGAGGGCGTCCTTTTAATCTTAAAAATAGTGGATATGGAGCACTTTGGGTTTTGGTCATCTTTTCCATTTGAGCTCTTCATTTCGAAGTAGGGATACCCTACTCCATCTTATGAGCTTTGTCTTAAATTTCGATAATTTTGATTAGTTGGTAATGTTGGGTAATTTTGGGAAAAGTTAGGGTTGTTGTGTAATTTATGAAAGAGGGGTTTTCATATATTAAAACCCAAGTGTATGATAGACATTGGAAAATGGAATTATTATTGTTAAATTGGTGAAATCAAACCTTAGGGTTGATATTGAGAAAAGGGGGAGAATGCCCTAATTTTTAAAATAAATTAATTAGTATAATTAATTTGGGAAAATATGAAATTGAGTTGAAATCCTTGAAACTGGGAAATTACGGGATTGAATGTATAGTTGGATTAATTTATCACTCACCTATATGAATGTTGATATCATATTTGTTTAACGCATTTAGTTTCTGTTTAGAAATAACTGCTTTGGGCTATTGGTGGAGGATGATCTTGATTGTTGTAGACACTGTATGTTGATTAGGGAAAACTAAAACTAATCACATTGAATATGTCATTGAATATGACGGTTGGAATAATACATCAAATATTTGTATTGAGTGATCCCTGTATATGATAATTGTTTATATACTTGGAATATGTGTATTGTGTGGGAGGAGATAGGTAATGGACTCTCAAACCTGTTTGGGAGGAGATAGGGGATGGACTCCATTAATACAACAAATATGTGTATTAAATTAAAGTATTGATACAGCAAATCTGTGTATCTATAGTGAAATATGGAAGTGTTGGTATATGAGTTATAGTCTCATTGATACATTTGGCCAGGTTCTGAGCCATGTATATGAAATGATTTGGATAAGTAAAGGAAAGTGGAACGTAACATGGACATAATTGTCATGGAACTATATTGTCATATAACTGGTTTATAAGTGCTAACTATCTATCAAATGCTATTCTTTTAGTCATTGCTTATATTTGGTTTAGTATATCTCTACTGGGCTTTGGCTCACCCTATATGGGACATCATTTTCAGGTCTAGGTGATATGCCACCTCCAAGGACTTAGCTTGGGAGGTCCTTATATTTGGTTTAGTCATTGCTTATATTTGGTTTAGTCCCAAACTAAAATTGCTAAAAAGCTAACTCACATCCCAAACGAAACTTAAATTAAAATTCAGAATTTACTGATAATATATATATATATATATTTAATTTGTTAGATATTGTATCCAGTCTAGTGGAAATATGAAAGAAGAGTTGGTAATCAACAATTATTTGAGAGAATTTATAAAATTTTAAGTGTTCAAGTTCCTAACGCTCCCATCCAAAAAAAATTAAAAAAATTAAAAAGCTAAATTACTATGATAGCTAAGAATACCTTAATCATTTATCATTTTGATAAATTATTCTAATTATTTATCGTTTTCATAAATTTATTGATATTATTATTAGTGCTAAATAATTATTCTATAAACACAAAGATACAACTAAAATAATTTAAATTTTTAAACTATAAACACAACCATTCATCTAAAAAATTTAATTTATTTTTATTATCAAAACGATAAACAAATATAGTTAAAATTAAAATTTTCACTCGTGATTTACGAGTAGGCAAATTTTAATGAGAATGGTCTTATGATTATATTTTATAATTTTTGATCATTAAATTTTACCTGAATATATTTTAAAGTGATGTTATACAAACATAAATTTTAAGGACATTTTTTCATAAATTCCTTTTTACCTACTTATGTTTTATTTAATCTACATTATTTTTTTATATTTCAATAAATCTTATAAGTAATATATTTATCAAAATATCTTTAATAATATTCACATTTACAGTGTGAATATTTTGTGATATGAATGTTTACACTATCAATATGAATGTTAACATGTCAATGTTAATATTCATATTGCAAAATATGAATGTTCAGATTATTAAATTGTTAACCATTCAAAAAATATTTGACAGTAGAAATGTCAATAAAATACCTTAAATATGAAAATTAGGATTTGATAGATCAAATGTTCAAATAATAGGATTTATTGGAATATAAGAATATTTTATGGACTAATTGGGATATAAACACTTGGAAAAAGATTTTTTAATAAATCTCGCTAAATTTTATATAAGATTTTCAAACATAATGATCTAGTTTAATGGTAACTTTCTATTTTAAAACAAAACACCTATAAATATAATTTTTATTTAGGGTAAATTACAAATACATCTCTTGAGGTTTGCTTAAAATATGAATTGCCCCCTGAGCTTTGAAAAATTACAAATACCTCCCTATAGGAATTTTTTATTTAGCATAATTAATTAAAAACGTGAAATTTCTAACTGTTCACCTATACAATAAAAAAATTATCTAAATTATTAATTGAAATAAAATTTTAACATTATTAAATACTATTAATTAACTGGATAATTTATTAATAAAAGGACATTGTAGACACCCCATTTTTGACTGACCTTAAGACTCAGACGTCATCGATTGAGCGCTCGGTGATAGTGCATGTTGTGCTCGTTTCGAGTTTCCGGAGTTTTGGCTGAGTGCCTTGCCTCCGGGCCTCTGAACTCTTTGTGCTTTGGCTCGATTTGCGGACCAAGCCTTGTTTCCTTGCCTGAGGAAGGGAGAAGTCTTGTAGATCATCCTTTTGTGGTCGTAGACCACTTTTCGTGGTCGTAGGCCGCTTTTCCTTTTTGGAGACTAGTTTCCGGTTTTTAGAGCCTTCGACCGCGCACCTTGTCTCGGGACCGCTTAACGTTCTCCGTTTGGCGTGGTTTTTGAACCACACCTCTTTTCCTTGGCCTAGAGGGCCACTGTGGTTTGGGAGACCACTTTTGGTGCTTGTCAGCTAGTTTTCGAGGCTCCCGGCTGCGCGCCTCACCTCCCGAACTTTCGTCATGCGTCCGTTTTGGTTTGTTTTTGGTACAAACCTTGTTTTCCTTGTTTGGAAGGTGGTACAAGGGTGGGTGACCATTCTTTTCCCTTGGAGACCACTTTTCTTCCCACCAGCCAGTTTTTTGGTCTGACAACTAGTTTTCTTGGTCTTTGGGCCACCTTTTCTGGTCAGCCACCCCACCCCTTGCTTGTTTTCAGTGTACTGATCATCTCCCGCCATGGCCGACCACTTGTTGTCTTGGGAGACCACTTGTGGTGGTCGGCTGACCAGTTCAAGTAGCTGACCGACCACTTCAAGTGGTCGGCTTCTTTTTGTCACCTTTTTGGAGATATTTTCCTCCAGCTTGCAGCTGGAGGGCACTAGAACCATCCTTCATACACGTATGGAGGGATGGCCTTGAACCTTAGCTTCCACAAGAAGATTTTCTTTTGGTTGTCTATAAGAGAGAACCACCTCCTCGCTCCTCTAGGTTCAAAATTTGGAAGTTTGAGTTATACATATAGCTTTGTATCTATATCTCCTTGTTTGTTCTCATTTTGTCCCTAAAAGTGTAGTTTTGTCTTACTTTAACACACAAACACACACTCAAACACCATACTCTTGGAGCTAAGGTCCCTTGAGGTTGTTTTTGAAGCTTTTGGACTGGTTTTAATCTAGAAAGTGTGCTGGAGTTGCAGCTTTGAAGGTGGTCTTCAAGGGTGAGTTTCTAACCCTTAAATCCCCCATTTTTGCTTAAGCTTTTGAACCTATTTGCATGCTGTTTTGAGCTTAACTTCCTACTGCAAAAAGTTCTTTATTTTGGTCCTTAAGATCTTTGTTTAAGGTCACTTTTTTGTTTGGGTTGTTTACCCCCTCTTAGACTTTATTTGGCCTTGCTTTTGTGCCTTCTTTGTGAGCCTTTGGGACCAACTTGTTTTGGCCTTCTCACCACTGAAGCTTAGAGGAATTTCAGTGGTGGGAAGGGTGTTTTGAGGTCCCAAAAAGGAGAGGGTCATCCCCTCTCCTTGTGTCTTCAATACTTGTCTTGAATGCCTCATGTGTGAGCATGTTTGTTAAGTTTATGTTGGCCATATCTTAGCTTTTATTTGGGCTTGTTTTAGCATGGCATGCCCCCTTTTTTTACTTGTTTTTTTCACTCCATGCATGCCTAACACACTTGTAGTGTAAATCACACAAACTAGTCTTGTATGCTTCATGAAGTAGCATGTCATTCTAGCTTGTTTTGTTTCTATTTCAGCATGTTTTTCGTGATGTTTTTCCATGTCATATCTCTGTTAGGGTTTGGTTTGGTCACATCTTGCATGCCTCATGCACTTGTAGTGCAATTCCATGAAATAGCCTAACATGCATCATGCTTTAACATGTCATTCTAGCATGCTTTTGGCTTAACTTCAAGAAGCTTTTGTCCATGTTTTAACATGATTTAGCTCTGATTTGGGTTGTTTTGGCCATGCATGACTTGCTATGTATAGCTATAATGCATTCTAGCTTGTTCGCTTTGTTTGTCAAGTCCACTAGCATGCATTACTTAGACTATTTGAATGATTTGGCATCATTTCTTATGTGATTTCAATCCATGTTTCATGGTCATGCACTTGCATTTATCACTCATTCAATGCGTTGAAGGGTTTGCCCCTTTATGCCTTAACATGAGTCATTGCGTATGCCTTCGTGCCTTAGCTTGCGAGCCATCATTTCAATGTGTTTTTGGGGTTATTTTTCCATGATATAACTCTGATTTTTTTTGTTTAAGTCATCCCATGCTTGGTCTTAATAGGTGTAGTGCAATCCACCATTTTTGCCTTGAATGTATCATGCCTTATGCCCTTCATGCTAGCTTGTTTTGGCCTCCTTCCCTACATGTTTTAGTATCATTTTAACATGTTATAGGACTATTTTGGGTTGCCTTTGCCATATGCTTTATGCTTTGTATAGCTGTAGTGCAATTGGCCTTGCTAGCTTTGTGTTTTGATGACTCATGCATACTATCTTTGAGCTATTTAGATGATTTGGCATCATTTAATACTTCATTTCGGAGCATGTAGCATTGACTATGTTCCCACTTCATTCACTCTTTAAGTGCCTTTGAGTGTTATGCATTGTTGCCTAGTTTGTGGCCTAGCATGTATGCCATCTTGCCTAGGTATTTAAGCCTCCATCTTAGCATGTTTTGGTCCATGTTTTGACCTATTTTAGCTCTGTCCATGGTTGGTTCATTCACTTGTGCCATATATTGCATGCCCCCTTTGTAATCCTTTTTACTGGCTTCATGCTTTAAGGACCTATGCATGCTATGCTTGTGTCATTTGAATGATTTGGCATCATTTCATACCTTATTTCAGAGCATATAGTGTTGTCACACTTACATGTTTATCACTTCTTGAGCACTCTTGAGAGTTGTGCTCTTGGGCCTAGTTAATAGGCCAATGCATGTGCATGCATGCCTTGCATTTTGTGCCTTGGTTTTGGTGTTATGGCCACTGATTTGGGCATGGCTGAGGTCTGTCCATTTGGGTTTAAGTCCATTAAGCATGTTTGATTGCATGTTGTTTAAATTCTTGTGTTACATCGCATTGTGTATGCCATGTTCATCTCATTATGTATCCCTTATACTTTGCATTCTGTATCCTTAGGTTACATCGCATTGTGTATGCCATGTTGTCCATTGCATTGTGTATGCCATGTTCATCGCATTGTGTATGCCTTATACTTTGCAGTGTGTATGCTTAGGTTACATCGCACTGTGTATGCTATGTTGTCCATTGCATTGTGTATGCCATTTTGTTGCTTTGCATTAAGTTGTGCATGCCATTAGCATTTAGTATGCCATGTTACATTGCATTGCATGTTTGCATGCTTGTTTTATTGCATTGCATGTTTGCATGCTTAAGTTGTATTGCATACTTGCATGCTTGAGTCGCATTGTGTATGCCATGCTTGTTGCATTTTGTTTGGAATTGGAGTTAGTCCAAACATGAGGAACGTGGGACATTTCTTACTTGAAGTGATGAAACGTGCCTTAATTCTCGGTCACCGACGCTCGTGATCGTACATGATAGAGTTTTAGGCCTTATGTGTTTATGTGTGCATTCATTTTATATTGAACTGTGCAATTTGGCTTCTCGGCCATCATGCATCGAGAACCACACTCCCTTGAGCTTATGAAATGATAGGGAGGGTGGTCGTGCACACATATTTTGCAAATACATTACCATGCCCTTTCTTACTGTCTGATGTAGAAAAGTGGAGTCTAGCAGCAAAAACTGGTCGGCCGACCAGTAATACTAGCTGGCGGACCACTTTTCTGGTTTTTAGCAACAAAAAGTGGTCGGCAGGTGGTCTCCTTCCTCAATAACTGGTCGGTAGCCCTCTCACAGGTCCCCAAGGTGAGTTGGAAGCTTTTTGGAGTTTGGTGCAGTGTTCTGAGAACAATTCCAAACAGAGGCACATTGGGGCATCGCGATGGATTTCTGAACGAGGCGACCGGGCATGCATGGATTCTTCTCCCTCTGAAGCTCATGCTTTACTGCTTTACTTAGCTAATTTGCTTAGCTAGTTTATGCTTTGGTTTTGTAATTAAGTAGTTAATGCGTTTAGCTGCTTATTTGTTTTGTAATAGCTTAATTAATTAGCTTGTTAGTTAATTAATTTTGATGTGTAATAATTAGTTTAATTAGCTTAGATTAGTTAGTTAACTTCTTATTCGGACTCTCCATTGAGAGGGCCAACTATTGTAATAAGCGTGCGTGTGTGTGATGCATGTCTTACAATCCCCATTTCTTTCTCCCTTTTACTTAACCGCTTACGATGGTTAGTTTTAGGGCATATTTCAATTAGCATCCTTATGCTTCGCATGCATGCATCCATCCATCTATATTGCATGCACCGGGCTTGGCGCATCATACTAACCTCATTGTACTTTCAATACATTACTTGAATACGTGTCCAGCAGCATGTTATCAAGTTGCATTTCACATGACATTCTAGATAGCCAAGCCTATCTTAGTTGCATTTTTACATGTGTTGCATTAGCCATCTTAACATGAACTAGGATCATGCATGATTTCTAACTAGTTCTTTGTTTTGGCTCGGAGTACACTGTGAGTGTTTACCCTTTAGCATACTGCATGTGTGTTATTGATTTCCATGAAAGCATGCTTGCCATGAGGCTAACTGCTTATGTGATTAACTGACTGAATGCCTATGGGTGAAGGTTGGATTGCTTGAATTGGAACAATTCATCAAATCCCTATTTTAGCCTACTTGCGAGTAGCGCACTTCAAATCATTTTTAAACAAATGAATATGTAATGTTCCATTTCAACTTAGGCGATGTAGTCTACACTTATATGTTGTGCACATCACATAGTAATTTTAGGTTAATAAACGGAATAAGAACACGTGTTTTCAAAAACAAAATATCATGCTTAGTACATGCCGATCTTTGATCGGGCGAGTGGGGGTGCTCATTGCATTACCTTCCCCTCTCGTACCCAAGTTCCCGAGTCGAGGTAACTTTGGTGATGACGGACACGTGGCCTTAGGCACGAGTCAGGGTTTCCTAAATTTTCCCAAAATAAAATATTTAGGTGGCGACTCTGTATCTGGCAAAGCAGTCCATGTTTGGCACTTCTTTATAAAAATCAGTTTTTCAAAACGATTTCCCAGATTTGGACTCTTTGGTGATTTATCAGTCTCACATTGCACTTTGTGAGATCAGTTTAAGAACCATGACATTGAGTCCGAACTGTAGTAGCCTGGAGAACAAAACGAGATTCGGGCCTCCATTCGCGCGCGAATATCAGAGAGTTCTCGCGGGTCGCATCTATAGTTTCTGGCGACTCTGCTGGGGATTTAGAGAACTTGACTCGAACTCATAATATCTTGTTTTGTTTACACTTATGTGTCTCTTTGCGTTGCATTTGCATTGGTGCACCTAGGACACCGTGTTTGCCGTATGCTATTCTTGAATGGTTTGCCGGAGGCTTGCTTTGAGAAGCGTGCCATAAGGCTGACCGGTTGCAGACTTTGCCACAACAGGAACACAAACCCCGATTTTTACAAGGGCACCCTTTTTGACCATTCGACCTAGTGCATATTCGGAATCCGTAGTGACTTGCAAACTAGGACAGGTTGCTTATCCGGTTGTAGATTCTTTGAAATCGCTGTATGCGTAGTGAAACCCTAGCTCTTGGCAAAGTAGGACAGGGAAACCCTACCCCAACATAGGGTTGTTTTGGCTCTCATTTGCTTGTTATGTGCTTTTAGAGTGTGCCTCTACACGAATGCATGTATCAGTTTGAAAGTTGGGTATCAGGCCTGAGGGCATCAGTATTCTGAGGATCAGTTTTACCTGAGGGTATCAGTTTACAGGCAAAATTTTGGATAGAATCCAGTAGGGAGTGCAATCATTCAGCTATGCTCATATCTATTCCAGTGAAATTCGGCTAAGATGCTGCCTGTTTTCTCTTTTGCTAGGGTGGTCTTGGAACTATAGCTTCAGAAGGCTCCACTATCCCCCGAGTACACCAGACTTGTGCTGATAGACTTTATTAGGTCAGAGATTCAGTTCAGAACAACCAGTGTTTTCCTTCGCTGAGGCAAGGTAGAGAAGGGCCAGTCAAGGCTCACCGGTTCATCAGATCCATTAGTCACTAGTCATATCATCTCAGCTCATTTCAGCAAACTCATGATGACGCAGAATTCAGAAGAAATTGTGGTCATGGCAGCATCATTAAACCAGGGAATCACCATGCAAGGTGAGACCGATATTGAAATGGAACGCCCTTCTAGGGCACCTGCCGCACATCCAATCTGGGAACCCCAATCATTTCAAACCCGTGAGCCCCCCACTTTTGAGCTAATGGGAATGATCGGCGATCTTCAGAGAACTGTGGCTGATCTAGCCTTTGGAATGTCGGCTCCGCCATCGACCATATCACATGCCGGAAATTTCACACCAGAAGAGCCCCCACTATTGGGGCGAATTGTAATTGAACTCAGCCAACCTGAAGCCTTCCGAAGTTCGGGCAATGACATGTCGACAACAATAGGGCTTCGCACTGATGTAGCAACCCAAACCTTTGACCAAACTGAGACGAGTGGTAAGAACAAGGTGGGGGAAGACACTGATCCCTATGAGCAACTTCTGCAGGCTGTTGAGGCTTTGAAAGCCGGGGGGACTGAACAAATAGCAAGTGCTCGCAATTGCTGCAAAAACTGTGGATGACACTTTCGTCACTCAAAACGAGGGTAGTCTGAGCCAAGGGGAAAATCGGGAGAAGGGTTGTCATACCAGAACTATTCTTTCCAACCCTAATTCTACACCCAGGAAAGATCAGAAGGCCAAGCCAGTACTTGCCGACCCTTTTTCTAGTGCACCCAGCCAAAATCCATAAACGTCAAAGTATCTACCCCGAGGTCGCAGGGTCTTCCATGCCCTCTATATGCCTTTGTCCAAGGCTCTTCAAATCCTTGCTGAAAAATGCCATCTCCAACCTCTTAAGCCTCGACCTCTCCCTGGTCGTCTTCACCTGGTCGTGATGCTACCCAGTACTGTGCGTACCATCAACAAATTGGTCATAGGACCGACAATTGCTTCCATCTTCGCCACGAAGTACAGGATTTGTTTGACAATGGGGTTGTCCTCCCACCAAGCTTAGCAAAGTCTATCGTCACTAGATCAATGAACTTGGAGGATAGTGCGAGTATATAATCGCGGGATGAACCACCTACGGGCGGCGCTCAGTTTACTCCAGATGTGGCATATGGCACGCACTGTTTTGAGCATTTGCGAATGCTAGTTTTGTATGTTCTGACTTGGGAATTTGGGTCAGTCTTGTTGTGTTTTATATAGTTAGTCTTTTTGTACTGAGTTAGTCAGGTCTGTCTTGTTGTATCGAGTCAGTCCTGTTTTGTTAGAGTCAGGTGATTTCGGAGGTGTTACCTTGGACATCACTTGCTTGTTTTACGTTTGTCTTTTCGCTTTCTTTTGAAGCTATTTTTGCCTTGGAGCCAGTTGTGCCAACAGATTTTGAATGAAACAGCAGTGATTTTCACACTCGTGTGTTTGCTTCTGCCTTGTGCTAGTTGTGCCAGAAGTTCTAAATGAGATGGCAGTATTTGACTAAAACTGTGTCTTTTTTTATGCCTTGAAGTCATTGCATTGACCTAAGTTTTTCAAAACTTTTTGAACATTATAATGAAAACGAAGAGGGAGGAATTCCTCTCGATTTGCGACATTTGATCAATTAAGAGACAGAGAGGCATGCCAAGCCCTTAATGAATGAGATCATATTTGTTAATGTGAGTACTGAGAAAGATCCTAGCTTGATCCAGATTGGTTCTACATTGTCTTCAGCGCGAGCGACTAGTCGCTTTCTTAAATGATTTCAAAAAATGTTTTGTGCGGTCTTGCGAAGACCTGTGTGGAATCGCTCTTGAGATTGTGCAGCCTAGGATCGCTCTCAGCCCCGAGACTCAACCCCTGGCTTTCAGCCCTTGAACTTAGATTCGGAATGTTCAAAGGTCAACCACAATGTGAGACCTGTGTGGCCATATTTGAAGCAGCCCATGAATTAGCGGGCAACAAAGTTAGATCGAGAAGGTCAGACGTTGTCAAAAAAAGCTTGCGAAGCTAGATCAGAAGCACCCCTCGAACTAGAGGCAAAAGAATTTCAAATGTGCTCGAAGAGCAAAAAATTGGGACATTTCTCAAGCTGACAAAGATCGGTAAGAATGCCAAATCCCAGAAGGGAGGAACGAAGAAAGTATTGCTGAAGGACAACTGAGTTCCTATCCGCAACACAAGAGCCAAATTTAGCCCCCATTGGATGGACTCCTACATCATCAGCGCACAACAGCCATTCTCTTGGATTTAGATGGCTTCAAGATCCTAAAACCATTTGCCAGGACAAAGCTACACTTTTACCCTTGAGAGGCTCGCTGGGCCGAAAACCCAGAAGGGCGACCCAGGCAAAAGTTAGAGCAAATGAAAAAAAGAAAAGAAAAGAACAAAAAAGAAAAATGCAAAGAAATAAAGAAAAAGGAAAAAAGAAGAAAGAAATGAAAAGAAATGAAAAGAATTGAAAAGAAAAGAAAAACAAACCTCGCAAGGTTGAAAACCCAGAAGGGCGGCCTTGGCAAAAGTTAGAGCGCAAAAGGGGAGGTTAATACCCGAGTGTAGCTTAAGCCGAACTACGTAAGGCTTGATTCCCATCTTTGGGATAAGTAGGCAACTTCATTCCGAAGTCCAGCTATAAACACTTCCCTAATCAACTTTGTCCGTGTGATCATGTTGGTCATCTTTATCAATTATGCATCCAAGAGCTCGGTTGTGATCTCTAGTGCAGTGCTATTTAGACTAGGGCAACTTTCTAGTTGCTGGAATCCGGGGTTGTACATATCGATGATAGATCTCGGGCATGTCCAGTTTTGATCCATATCGAAAAAGGTTTTGAAAATTTTTAATAAAAGTTGATTTTGCTCAAATTAATCTTTTTACAACTTAGACCATTTTTGGACCAAACGGAAAATCTTCAGTACCCACAACCTTTAATTTTATTGATTTCAATACAAAGTTTTCCTACTCTTGAATACAAATTGAAGTTGCTTTTTATTACATTCATAAAGAAAACTTGAAAGTACTGACAAGGTAATAAATTCGGGACATGGATAAGTCAGGTGTTCCTGTGCCCCCTCCCAGAGCTGGTCGAAGCCTCTGATATCAAAGTGGGCCTGATCTGCGCCTCGTCTTCGAGCCAAGCTATGCACTTATCAGAGAGGGTGCAACTGAAAGTGGGAGCGGGGGCCAGAAGCTCTCTCGTCCTCCATGCCGTGGCATACCGAGCTAGTTGTGCACCTTGGATTGGAAATGCAGCAGGGTACTCAATCCCCTCTTTAGGCAAGTTTGATTATGTTTGAACTGGCACCAAAGTTGGAACGGGAAGTAAAGTACACAGTGTGTCAACCCAATCAACTGAATCTCGGGCTGGCGAGTCATGCTGCATCTCATCGCCTGTAGATTAAGCCAGGGCAGCGCCAAGCAATGTCAAGAGCAGTCAAACTGCACGTCCACTCGTACCACCATCCCTCATCAGAGGCATCGACTAGACGTCACCGGAAGAAATAGCCGCGAGCTAAATATGCCAGGTATGAGTCCACAACCCTTAATTTGTCCATCAACCATATCTGGGGAGGGATGAAAAATGAGAGATTAAAGAATAGAGAGGTGTACGTTGAGAGAAAAGTAAGAAAAGGGTTTTGTGAGAAAAACCGAGCTTGAGGGCTGAGTGATGTGAGCAATATATGTGAGATGGGGTGGGAAACATTACCTGCAGCAGTAGTGGACTCCCCACGAATCTAGTCATCTCTTGGCGATGGAAAGCGTCCAAACCCATCAACGTCTTAGCTAGTGTCATGGCGATACAACTCTTGCCCTCTTTCAAGCCCTCGATAACCTCAATCAAATGGGCGCTAAACCCATCGGAGCCTGGGGCAAGCAAGAAATGTGACAGCATGCACAAGTAAAGTGCATGTCACCGAAACCCTTGCTAGTGATGGTCACCGCGGTCACCAACATCGGAAAATCGATAAACCAAGCTGGAGATGTCCAATTCCCCATCTCGGATCAATGACCGAGTGTCATGCAAAGTAAGCCCGCACATCTGTCCTAAGGCTTGGACATGACCGAAGCGGAATTGTGCCAAAATCTCTTGCTCGCGTTCGGACTCCATCAAAGCTTGGAAGTCTTCGAAAGTGGTACATATCTCTTGTCTGCCAAAGCTAAAGACGTGTGTTACTGGATTCCAAAACCTTGCCGCGGCATTAAGGAATGGAAATCGCAACGGGGTAGCGACTCAATGTGAATAGTGCATTTATGCTGAAGCCCCAGAAGTTCAGCTTTTTCAAGCCATCTAAGTTAATGATCTAGTTTGTGAGATTTTGGACGAGAATTGTCTCCATTTTGGTGCAAAACTGAGTTGGAATGAGGGAACCTCGAAGCTGGAACCTTTATGGAGGATAAGGCACTGTTTGGAGGACAAGTGTCAGAAAACTGGAGGTTCCCAGGTTAAGTGGTCGGCCAACCACTTTTTCTGGTCGGCTAGTTACTTTTTTTGGTTGCAGACAGAAAAAATGGTTGGCAGGCTCCTATGGTGGTCGGCCATGAGCAAAAAGCTGGTCTCCAGCTATTTCTTGTCTCCGGAAGGGAGTCTCTAGCTTTCCTGTGTGCTAAGAGTACTGAAGGTCTGAGTTTACCTCTGTTTTGGATGCATTTTGTCGCTTTGTTTGTCTCAAAATGCATTCGCTCTTTGAGTTGTTAAGTTTTGCTTATCGAGTCATTGCTCTTTGATTATCGAGTTGTTGCTCTTTGTTTATCGAGGTGTTGCTCGTTGCTTCTCGAGTTCTAAACTTACTAAGGTTTTGTTGTTTCTTACTAAGTTACGTTGTTTAGTTTGTTGTGTCAGTTCATTACCTGACTTGGTAATACACGATATAATTCCATTCAATTCCATTTTTGTGCAAAGTAATGCGATGCGATGCTTAGAATGTAAGGTACAACACTTTTGAACAAAAAGTCATTTTCATTCCATCATAGCTTCTTTTTTTACAACATTTTACAAAAGAGTACAAGTTTTGAAGAAAATAAAACTGCCTACACCGTACAATGTACTACAACTAGATGTAAAAAGAAAAATAAAGCAGGGAGCATCTGCATCAGTGCTATCAAGCTCAAGACTGAGAGGCCCTCTTCGGCTGAGCAGCCTCTGCGCCACCACCATCTGAATCGGAGTCACCGTCCTCAGAATCCTCCTCGGCGTCACCTCCGTCCTCAGAACCAGAATCGGAGTCATCATCCCTGCCTACAGATGTCTCTAACTACGGATGTGCTGACTCCTCCTCCTCGCTGGACTCCTCATCGTATCTGACAGATGCTCTGCGTCTCCCTCAGCCGTGAGTCGAGCTCCCTCTCCTAGCTGCTTGGGAAGGCCTGGATGGCCCAGGCCGCGACAGTGGAACCTGAAAAGGGTAGTTTAAATACATCAGCTAGAATATGTATGTCAGATGCAAGTATGATACGTAGAGTATGTGCATGCAGACATAGTATGTGGATGTGATGTGTCAGATATGCTCTACATGTGCAGTGAATCAATATGGTGAAATGTTCAGTTTCGATATGTCATCAGAAGTATGATAAATACAAGGAAATTGAAAAGTATCGGAATGCCGATAGCGTACAACATCGTCTCCCTCCACAAGACCATGCTCTCGTGTGAGGCCACCACTTCGAGTAACCCCTCAGTATAATCTCTGGGAGGCTGCAGATACAAGTTCAAGTCATTAGTGAATGAATGAATGTCTAAATATCTGAGTGATAAATGAAAACTATAAAACATACCGGTGGTGAGTCAGGGTCACTAACGTATCAATGGTCGGGCATCGGAGGCTCCAGTGGAATCGGGTAAGAAGTCCCATATTGCCAGCCCATGAGCTCGGTCGAAAGATCTGGCCCCCAGCATAATGACAAGTCGAGGGCATCCCTCTAGCTATACCCCTCGATATACCATCCCTACTAGTGAAGCTCGAGCGCGACTCGATGATGGCATATCAGCAGCCCTCCTCGTAGGGGTACGGACACCTGTCAATGGAGGCATTAGGTATGTATGGCAGTATGTCGCATAATCCCCCTCCTCCAGGAACAGAACTACGTCAACACCCAACATAAGGTCCTCGACCTCCCGGGGAGTGAGATTTTCTGTGGACCGCATGTCCAATGGAGGCGCTGAGGGGACCTCCTGATCGGCATTGCCCATCGTCTGACGCATAAAGCGATCCCCAAGAAACCAAGCTCTGCCGGTTGGTTCCTAAAACAGAACCCTATATCAGGAGGCGGCCCATGCCCCAGGGAACTGAAACCGTGAAAACCTGGGCATCGCCATCCAAGGCTACCAAGTAATCTGCGGATAGTGAGTGCATAAACTGATTAGATGTCATAAATATGCAAGATGAATCAAAGTTGAAAGCATGAAGAACTGAGAGTTCTGGTTTACCTCGGACGCCCGCACAGTGTCAAAGTACTGCTGGAGATATGGCAGAGTCTCTTAGGGCCTGGATCGGCACCGATCCTCAAATCTGTGCGAGTAAGGGATCTCAAGAGGTGCCTCGACCTCGAGCTCATGAGCGAGTGTCGGGAAGTAGGCATAAACCCACAACTGTGAAAGGCAAGACAGTGGCTGTCAAAAAGTAAAATGCTGAGTGCAGAATGCTGTGTGCAGTGTACAGATAATGAAAATCAGAAAATGTAGAATGCTGAGTGCAGAATGCTGAGTACAGAATGTTGTGTGCAGTGTATAGATAATGAAAATCAGAAAATGTAGAATGCTGAGTACAAAATGCTTTATGCAGTGTACAGATAATGAAAATCATAAAATATAGAATGTTGAGTGCAGAATGCTGAGTACAGAATGCTGTGTGCGGTGTACAGATAATGAAAATTAGAAAATGTAGAATGTTGAATGCAGAATGCTATGTGTAGTGTACAGGTAATGAGAAGCTGTAGACACCCCATTTTTGACCGTCCTCAAGACTTGGATGTCACCGCTCGAACACTCGGTGATTATCCATGTTTGTGTTTGTTTGGAGTTCGGGAGTTCTCGACTCTGGCGCCTTGCCTCGGGACCTCCGAACTTGACTATTTTGTGTCCGGTTTTGCACCAAATACATGCTTTGCCTTTGAGGCGGGGAATGCCTTGAGGTATCCCCACATACCACCGTGGCTAGAGGCCACTGCTGGTAGTATTGCCAACACTATATTGTGCCGGTCGGCACTTTTGGCAAAATGACCATTTTGCCCACCGACCACTTCTGTTGCTACGAGATATTTTTAGACAATTTGTTTAGCTCTTGTTTTCCTCCATACACGTGTATGGAGGGATGAGCTATGGATGACTTAGTTTGTAAGTCTTTGTTGCCTATAAAGAGAAGGCTCTTCTCTTGGCTCAAGGGTTAGCAAAATTTTAGGGTTAGAGAGAAAAAAAAGAGAGGAGAACCTCTGGTTTAGGGTTTGATCTTTGTATCTATTGTATCTCTCTTCTTACCTCTCATTTTGTACACTAGGTGCTTTAGTTCACACTATTGCACACAAGCACCTAGTGTTTCACCTTCTCTAAGCAACTGAGGTTCTAAGGGTTGGTTCTTGGTGTTTTTGGTTGGATTGGAGCTCAAGGAAGCAACAACAACAACTTTTGTGAAGATAGTCATCAAGGGTAAGAAACTACCCCTTTTTACCCCATTTTTGCATTCCATTTCTACATAGCTTAGACTTGTTTTTGTGCTTGGTGATCAACACATAAAAGTTCTGTTTTTTAAGCCTCTTTATTGTTCATTGCGAGTGTCTTGTGGTTTGAGCAAGTTTGACTACCCTTAGGCCTTGAAAAGGTCACTTTTTGTGCTATTTTGTGAGAGATCCGAGATTTTGGTGATGGGATCTCTTCACCACTGAAATCTTGAGGGATTTCAGTGGTGAAGAGCATGCCTTGAAGTCTCAAAAAGGGGAGGGTCACCCCCTCTCTTTGATGTCCTTGAAAAGGGCAAGTTTTGGCTTCCAAAGGAACACCATGTTTGAGTGTGTGTTGAGCATGCCTTGGTTGTCTTTCATGCTTATATTGCCATGATATAACATGTTTTCAAGTTGGTTTTGGTCTCCTATGCATGCTTAGTATAGTTGCCATGTAATGCCTCTTATTGCCTTAACATGTCTAGGAAGTGTGCCCCTATTTCTAGCATATTTTAGACTTGTGTTTGTGAAGCATGTATGCTTATTTTGCCATGGTTTAGCTCTGTCCATAGTCGTTTTGATCGATCATGACTTGTGTCTTATAGCTCCTTTGCATTTGGCTTGTTGGCCTTAAGAGCATGAGAGTGTAGCATGCTTTGCTTGCTTTATTTTGATGATTTGGAACCCCCTAGCATGCCATTTCAGACCTTATAATGTGCTTGTATGCTTGCCTTAGTGGCCTTGTTAATGCTTTAGGAGCATGTGTTATATGCCCCTTGTTTTAGCTTCAATGCATGCCTTAGATTTAATGACTCTTAGATGCCATCTAAGTAGCCATTTGGCTTTGTTTTGACATGCTAAAAACCTGTTTTTGGTTGTTTGATGCGTGCCATATGTGTTTGTGCTAGGTGTGTTTTAATGCCTCATTGGCTTACCTTAGTCTTAGGCCATTTGCATGCCTTGTTTGGCATGCTTCATTGCATGATTTGGCATCATGTTTGACATGAATTTTAGAGCCTCTCATGCATGCTATTAGCCCATGTTTGTGCCTCTTAAGTGTGCACGAGAGTTGCTTTTGTATGCCTTGGGTTTGGACCTTAACACTTGCATCTGCGTGAGTTTGTTTAGTCTCCATTTCTAGGCACTTTGGCCACTGATTTTTGGGCCCATTTGAGATGCCTAATCCATGTCTAAATCCACCATTTCATTAGTTTGCATGCTTGTCTTGAATACCTACTTGTATGCTTGCATGAGTGCATCACATTGCCCATCTTGCATACTAGTTTGACATGTCTACGATTGCATCATATGAGCATGCATGCTCTACCTCTTGACTAAG
The DNA here is from genome assembly GCA_025200525.1 of Camellia lanceoleosa. Taxonomy (NCBI): domain Eukaryota; kingdom Viridiplantae; phylum Streptophyta; class Magnoliopsida; order Ericales; family Theaceae; genus Camellia; species Camellia lanceoleosa. The sequence continues at coordinate 25,413,997 of CM045770.1, forward strand.
TCATGATGGAGGTTTTAGCACCATTGTTTGATTGATTGCATTGCATGCATTTAACATTGAAGTTGCACACTTGACTCTTTGGCCATCATGCATGAAAATGCGCGATTGGTGGCCCGAGAATCGAGGCACATCCTCCTTTGAGTCGCAAACATGATAAGGAATGTGTTTGGTGCATACATGCTTTGAATTACATTGCCATGCAAGTTGTGTCCTCTGCTGCTGTGAGTTGCAGGTTCTGCAGGCAATTTGTGCCGGCCGGCAGTGTTTAGTGCCGACCGGCAGTCAATTGGCAGCCGATGGATCAATTCAGTGCCGGTGGCCACATTCTTCAGCCGGTGGTTCTCTACCCTAGCCGGTGGTACTCCCCAGTGCCCAAGGAAGTATTCCTGAAGTTTTGGCAATCTTCTGAGATGGGAAGCAGGGAAAACAGAGGCATACTTGCATGACAGTGCGATTCCGAGCGAGTCCCGGGCGCGCGACGCGCTTGAGCCCTCTTCCCGAGGCGTTTACTGCTTTAATTAGATTAATTATTTATTTAATTAATTTAGTTAATTTGTAATAATTAATTAGCTTGCGTAGTTAATTAGTTTGTATTATTCTTTTGGTCCCTCCGAGCGAGGGCAAATTTGTAATAAGTGTGTGTGAGTGGGTGTATGTCTTCCAACCCCCACTTCTTTCTCCTTTTTATTTACCTGCTTATGTTGGTAGATTAGGGCACATTTAAATCAGCATACCTTATGCAATGCATGTGTGCATTTATGCATTTGTTTACATGCATTCGGGCTCGGCACATCATGCAAACTGCATCGTACTTTCAATTCCAAATTGAATACGTGATAGTTGTTGCATCTCATGTGCCATGTTTAGGGTTAGCCGAGCCTGTTTAGATTGCACCTCAGATGTGATGCATTAGCCATTTAACATGAACTAGGTCATGCATGTTTGCTAACCGGTTATTGTTTTGGCACGGAGTACGATGTAAGTTTTTTACGCTTTAGCATATCGCATGCGTGTGAATGTTTACCATGACAGTATGCTTGCCATGCGGCTAAGTGCTTACATGATAAACTGTTCGAATGCCTGTGGGTGGAGGTTGGATTGCCTAAGTTGGAACAACTCGTTGAAATCCGTATTTTAGCCTACTTGCGAGTAGCAAAATCTAACACGTTTTTCGAGACAAAACGGATAGGCAATGTTTATTTCCAAATTAGGCAATCTAGTCTATACTTTTGTGTTGTGCGCATCACATAGTAATTCTAGGCTAATAATTGGATTAAGAACGCATAAAGTTTTCAAAAACGGATATCACGGTTAGTAGAGGCCGGTCTTCGGACCGGGCGAAAGGGGGTGCTCATAGCTGACCTTCCCCGATCGTACCCAAGCTCCCGAGCCAAGACCACTTTGGTGATGACGGACATGTGGCCTTTGGCACCGAGTCAGGGTTTCCTAAATTTCCCATTTTAAAATATTTAGGTGGCGACTCTGTAATCTGGCAAAGCAGTCCATGTTTGGCACTACTTTTCAAAAATCTGTTTTCTCAAACGATTTGCCGGATTTGGACTCTTTGGTTCAGATTTAGAACCGACACAAATCGAGTCCTCGAACTGTTAGATGGAAGCCCCACGGGGGACGTCTACAGTTTCTGGCGACTCTGCTGGGGTGTTTAGAGAGTTTGACTCGAACTCGTGATATCCGTTTTTGACTACACTTATGTGTTTCTTTGCATTGCATGTGCATTGGTGCACCTAGGACACCGTGTTGGCCATCTGCTATTCCTGAGCGGTTTGCTGGAGGCTTGTGTTGTCAAGGCATGACCATAAGGCTGACCGGTTGCGGGCTCTGCCAGTATGGGAACACAAACCCCGGTTTTACCGGGGCACCCTTTTTGACCATTCGACCTAGTGCATATTCGGAATCCATAGTGACCATTCCAAACTAGGACAGGTTGCTTACCCGATATTAGGTTGTTTGAAACCGCTGTGTGCGTAGTGAAACCCTAGCTCTCGATTTAAATAGGACAGGAAACCCTACCCCAACATAGGGGTGTATTGGCTCTCATTTACTTGCTATGTGCTTTTAGAGTGTATCTCACAGGAGTGCATATACCGGTTTGAAGTCTGGGTATCCGCCCGAGGGCACCAAGATCGGTGTTTTTGAAAATCGCTATATCTGCGGGTATCGATTGATTTGGGGCGATGATTTCGGGGAACAAAGGATCGATAATAGAATACGATCGTTCGCTTTGCTCATATCTGTTCCAAAGGAAGTTGAGCCGAGATGTCGCTTTTCTTTTGCTAGGTAGTCTTGGAATCATAGCTTGAAGGCTCCACTATCCCTGCACATTAGATTTGTGCAGATAGACTTTGTCAAGTCGAGACTTCGATTCAAAGAGTAATCGGGCGAAGAAGGCTAGTCGAGCACGCACCACCAAGACAATGACTACCAGATCAGTGATCTTTAAGCAGTCGGGTTGAGATTACCAAGCCTACTGCAGACACAGATATACCAATTGCTCAGTTAGATCAGGACAATATGTCGAGTCTGGAAGAGATGGTGCGCCAACTCCAGGATAGTATGAAAACCATGCAACAAGACGCTGTCTGTCAGGCAGAATTCGCCAAGCAACGGGCTGTGGTCATAGCCCAACAGGCAGAGACAATTGCTAGGTTAGAGCAGCAAACTAGAGTATCTACTTCACAACAAGTTCCTCCCCCAGCAGGAGCTCCAGCACCTGGGGAGGCACCCAATGTCCAGGAAGATACGGACATTCCGATAGGGCCGGACCCCACAGCATTGAAAGTGAGCAAGCTTGAGAAATTGTTTAAGAAGTCTCAGGGGGCCCACTCTATTCCTGATATAGAGGATGGTTTTACCGATTCAATGGTGACATTACCAGATCAGTTCAAGATGCCACATATCGATCGATTCGATGGCTCTGGAGACCCAATGGTGCACCTCCACCTGTTTTCTAATATTCTGAGACCAATGGGTTTGACCACGCCGTAAATTGTCACTATTCGCAACCCCGTCTCGATAGCCACAACTGTATGCGAATTGGAGAACTCTGTGAAATGAATTGGGAAGAGATGGTCGAGGCCTTCAAAGGATCAATACTCCTACAACACACAGATTGAGGTCACCACTCGTGATCTTGAAGTCACCCGCCAAGGGCCAAAGGAGGGTTTCTCAGAGTTCGTGACGAGATGGAGGGCAAAGGCCTCAATGATGACTACAAAACCTTCCGACAAAGATTAGATCAAGATGATCGTTCGGAATCTGCATGGCAAGTTGCTGCAAAAGATGGTCATTCTACCTCTGTTTACCTTTCCAGCCCTTCATGAAATGGGGGTTCAAATCGAGGATGCCATCAAACAAGGGATCTTTGCAGAAGATAATGAGCCTTTGAAGAGGAATGTTGCTCGCACTCCCAATGCTACTATTAATGGTAGCACAGCTGCGAAATGCTCAGAAGTAGGCACTATCATCACCTCCCTCAATGGCCAAAAACCAACCGCTTCAACTCAGCCCCAAGCCCGAAAATTCCACCCTCTTTACATGAGTCTCTCTCAAGCTTTGAAAAAGCTGCGAGAAGAAGGGCACCTAGAACTCCTAGAACCCCAACCCCTTTCAAACCCACTCCCAGCCAGACATAACCCTTCCAAGTACTGTATGTACCATCAGCAGCGCGGTCATGGCACCGACCGTTGCTACCGCCTTCGTCATGAGATCCAAAACCTCATTGACAGCCAGACGATAGCTCCACCTTCAGACCCCAATGACCAAGTACCTCATCCACATCTCAACCTAATCCATACACTACCATCCACCTTTGACCCCAGCATATACATCACCCCGGCCCATCTACCCAAACCAGAGGTGTTTATCCCGAGCATGGACTTATGCAGGGTGGGTGCATATGAGCCCCAATCAGCTCAAACTTATGAACCCACTACTCGAGCTAATGAGGATGATCGAAGTTCTTCAGAGAACTGTGGCAGATTTAACCTTTGAGGTTTTGGCCCCATCATCAACCATATCACGCACCAGGGAGTTCGTGTCTAAAGGCTCCCCAACCTTGGGACAGGTTGCATTAGAAGAAAGCCAATCCCTTAACAAAGTGGAAGCAAGGGGGAAGAACAAGGTAGGGGCAGGCATTGGTCCCCATGAACACCTCCGGTGGGATATTGAGGCTTTGAAAGCTGAGGGACTGAACAAAGAACAAGTTCTCACAGTTGTTACAAAAACTGTGGATGACACTTTCGCCACTCAGAATGAGAGCAGTCTGAATCGAGGGGCAAGCCGAAAGAAGCGCCTTTGTACCAGGAATGTTCCTTTCAGCTCTAACCCTATTCCCGGGAAAGATCAGCAAACCCGGCCAGCACCTGCCGACCCCTTTGTTGGCGCATCTTCTCCAAACCCCCGAACTTCGGACTATCTACCTCGGGGCCAGAGGGTGTTCGCACCACTGTACATGTCTCTATCAGCGGCCTTGAGGGTCTTGATTAGAGAGGGGGATTTGAAACCCTTGGAGCCGCGACCACTGCCAAATAAACTCCCTCCCTCCCATGATCCGGCCAAGTACTGTGCCTTCCATCAACAAGTCGGCCACGACACTGATAGTTGTTACCGTCTTCGCCATGAAATACAAGATCTGATTGACAACAAGGTCATTGTTGCACCAGCTCAGTAAAGTCTATCGTCACTGGATCAGTGAACTTGGGGGATAGTACGAGTATGTGATCGGGGGATGAACCACCTGCGGGCAACACTCAGTTTACTCCAGATGTGGCGTTTGGCACGCACTATTTTGAGCATTTGCAAATGCTAGTTTTGTATTTTCTGACTTGGGTATTGGGTCAGTCTCGTCTTTTTGTATTGAGTCAGTCCTTTCATACTGAGTCAGTTGGGTCTGTCTTGTTGTATCGAGTCAGTCCTGTTTTGTTAGAGTCGGGTGATTCCGGGGGTGTTACCTCGAGCAACACCATTTTGTTTTGTGTTTGTCTTTTTGCTTCCTTTCGAGTCTGTTTCTGCCTTGGAGCCAGTTATGCCAACAGATCTGAATGGAATAGCAGTGATTTTCACACTCTTGCGTTTGCTTCTGCCGTGTGCCAGTTGTGCCAGAAATTCTTAATGAGATGGCAGTATTTGATTAAAAGCTGTGACTTTTCTGTGCCTTAAAATCATTGCATTGACCTAAGTTTTTCGAAACCTTTTAAGCACTGCGGTGAAAACGAAGAGGAAGAAATTTCTCGGGTTTTTGCAAAATTTTGATCATTTTGAGAGAAAGAGAGGCCTGCTAAGCTCTTAATGAATAAAATCATGCTTGTCGGCATGAGTACTGAGAAGGACCCTGGCCTGATCCAGACTGGTTCCACACTATCTTCAACAAGAGCGATTTGTCGCTTTCTTAAAAACTTTCAAAAACAAAATGTCTTGTGCAGTCTCGCGAAGACAGGTGTGGAACCACTCTTGAGATTGTGCAGCCCAGGATCGCTCTCGATCTCAAGTTTCAATTCATCTGTTACAACTGGATCTGTTCGAAACGATCAGTACCATAAAACACCTGTGTGAGGCAGCACTCGAGCAAGAGGCATCAAAGTTAGATCAAGCAGATCAGATCCCACCAAGCAAAGCTCGAGAAGCAGCCGTGATGGACTTTTCCTACAAATCAATACAACAGTCGCACTCCTGGATACGGAGAGGCTTCAAACTCAAAACCATTTGGCATGGGCTTGCTGCACTTTTACCCTTTGAGAGGCTCGCTGGGCCGAAAACCCGGAAGGGCGGCCCAGGCAAAAGTTAGAGCAAAGAAAAAGAATAGAAAAGAAAAGAAAGAAAAGAACAAAAGAAGCAAAAGAAAGAAAAGAAAGGAAAAAATGCAAAAGGAAAAAAAAGAAGAAGAAAAACATAGCTCGTAAGGTCGAAAACCTGCAATAGGCGCCTTGGCAAAAATTAGAGCCTAAAAAGTGAAGGTTAAAATACCCGAGTGTACCTTAACCGGAACTACGTAAGGCTTGATTCCCATGTTTGGGATACGTAGGCAACTTCATCCTGAAGTCCAGCCCCCAACGCTTCCATAGCGTCTCAGTCCATGTAATGGTTTTGATTACCCATGCTTCCTCCGAATCCGATGTCTCGGTTGCAACAATTGGAGCTGTGTGATCAACTTTCTTCTGGAACCCAGTCACCAACGCTTTCAAGACGACTGTGTCCATATATTGTTTGTGGCTGTCTTCGCCCTCTCCGTGCCTGAGAGCCCGATCAAGCTCAATCATCAATAGGCATGCCGCGGCATCATCCAAACAAGGGGCAACTTTCCGTTGCCATCTATTGCCAAAGTCGCCCTCAGTCGTCATCCAAACTAGGGGCAACTTTCCGTTGCCCTTCATCTCCCCCTTTTTGAGCCAGGGACAATTTTCCAAATTGCCTCCGATCCGAGTTTGCACATCTCGAGGGTAAGTTCCGCGCTCGTTGAGCGTTGATTGTCTGCAAAAGTAGTTTTTGAAAATTTTTACTGAGGTTGGCTATTTTCTCGAAAACAATTCCATTTTCCAAAATTGGACCATGTTCGGACCCAAAAGGGAAAACTTTCAGTGCTTGCAACCTGACTTGCATGATTTTCAAATCAAAAATTGCCCAAGCACGCTAATCTGGCGTTCATTTTGATCAAAACTGTTTCAAAAAAAAAACAACAAAACAACAACAGAGAATGGTCAGAGTAATGAACCAGGGGCACAGTTGAGCCAGGTATCCTGTCTTTCCCTCCCACCGTTAGCACGCATTTGCCAGAAAGGCGCTCTATCTACCAGAAGGAATAGCCGCGAGCTAGCTGTATCGGGCATGAATCCGCCGCTTCCTATTCATCTATCAATCACTCAGGGGAGGGATGGAAAATGAGAGAATAAAGAATAGAGAGGTGTAAGCCGAGAGAAAAGTGAGAAGAAGGTCTTGTGAGAAAAACCGAGCTCGAGGGCCGAGTGATGCGAGGATCACAAATCAGAGAGGGTGGGAAACCTGCCCGGAAGAATTGGCTCCTCGAGATCCTTTGTTTTCAAACACGTCCGTGTCGTGTCTTTTGGTTTGTTAGTCTCGACTTAGTTTTGAGTCTTTTCCGAGCATGTCTCGTTGTGTTTAGGTCGTGCACCTCTTACTTTCTGTACTTGAGTTCTCCGGCGGTGTCCAGTTGTAGGCTCGATACCCGGATTAAAAAACTTCTCTTTACCACAAAATCGTCTGTGCTCAGAATGCCGTGCCATTCTCTATATCCGTGCAAAGCAAGAGAGGGAAAGGGAAAATTTGGGACATCCGAATGTGTTTCAACTGCAACCGTGTTAGCGTTGTGATCTGCCTCATCAGATTGGGACTATTTGTTCAGAGTTTGCTGTGTGCAGAATGAACCGAATACTGAGATATGGGCTAAATGCAGATCAATCCCCAGCAAGTTAATCCCCAGCGGAATGTGGGCTGCGTTCAGTTTAAGCAGTGGTTTGTATGAGCTGTTTTGCTGTTTAGTTGGTTGGTTATTTGATTATTACAGTGCAAGTGTTCAATTGTCAGACAACAGATCAATGTCATTTACATTTGAGGTGTAATATGATGCAATGCAGTGTGAAGTATGAAATATGCATGTATGTACAGATATAACATTCTTTCCAAACAAAAGTTCGTTTCATACCATCTTTTTCGAATACATAGTTTGAGAAAAGCAAAAACCTGCCTGCGGCAGTACATAATACTGTATCTACCAAAAAGAGAAAAGTACAAGAAAAGAAATAAAGAAAAGAAGCAGCAAAATCATCATCATCGTGGCCGGGCCTCATGCTTGAGGATCGCCTCGCCTCTTCCCGGGCAAAAGCACAGAGCATCGCCGGTTGCCATCCTGAACCCGAGCCCGAGCTATCCCCGGCCTCCTCCGCAAATGACTCCGTCCCCGCCTCCGACTCCCCATCTCCTGGAACTGGAGCTCGTGAGCTGCTCCCCACGTGACCACCACCCCCTCTAGTACGAGGAAATATCCTGCCATCCCGAGTAGAGACGGGAGGCCCAAGCGGCGCCACCCACCGAGGGATCGGGAAAGGAGGTCAAAATACAAAGAACAAACACATCGTAAAACCGTGGCGCTTTATTAGTCTGGAATCACGATGTAATATGTGTACAAGGTGTGAATGCCGTGAGCGGTTTATCAAGATGTAATCACGGTGTATGAGTACTGAGGTGTGAATGCCGTGAGCGCTTTATCGATCTGAGAATGCACGGTGTATGAGTACGCGTGTGAATGCCGTGGCGGTTTATCAAGTAATGCGAATCACGAGTATGAGCAAGATATGAAATCCGTGAGCAATTTATCAGATTTTTGTGCAGTATAGCGGATTGTGCGAAAGAGTATGGTTTGAGATCGTGGTCGAGAGAACATACCGGCAGTAGGCAACGCCAAAGCGTCGAGAGTCATTGCGGCAAAGATCCCCATCAGGGAGGCATTTAGCTCCACAGACTGACGGGTATACTCGGAAGAAGCCTGCAAAAGTATTAAATACATCAGTATTCTGTGGGATATCTGAATGAACTGAGATGAAATAACAATGCAAGATGCAGAAATAAAGTAATACATACCGGAGGCAAGTCGGGAATGCCGGCCAACTCGTGGCCAGCCGGAGGAGGAGCAAAAGGGATCTGGTAGGTCTCCCCACTCTGTCCCCTATAAGTCAACATAGTAGGCAGAGCGGGCCAGCCCGTCCCTCGTCCCCTCTACACTCCCCTCCTGCCGCGAGCTCGAGCCCTTTGTGACGACCCCACTCCTGCTCCTGCCTCTGCCCGGGCCGCTGGCGCCTTGGTCTCATTGGATCACTCGGAGCCCCGCAGAGGCCGCATCAAGAAGGTCCGGACGTACTCTGAGTAGTCGCCCTCGCCCCTGTCGGCATCAACGTCCACCGCCCAGCCAAGGGTGTAGTCCTCCATCTGCTGGAAAGCAGTACCCTCGCTCCTCATGCGCCGGGAGGAAGGACCGAACTATCTACTCGCAACCCTAGGTCGGGCGTGTAAACGCCACCCAGTACCAGTTCGAGCAGCCGGGCCCTCGGAGAATCCGGTAGCGCGAGGTCTCGATGGCGCCGGCATACCGATCTCGTATCACCGCTGGTAGTGGAGCCCACGGCTGCCAGGTGACCTGAAATGAAATACAGTTGATTATCTACTGATATAGAAATGTATGCTTGAAAGCGAAGCTTAAACGAATCAGAAGTAAAACATACCTCTGGGGGTGATGGTGTCAAGAAACAATGAAGAAGCTAAAGTGTCCCGGCCTCGGACGACGCCCGTCAGAACGGCGAGAGAAGGGATGACCAGAGGGGTCTCGCCCCAAGACCGCTCTAGTCTGGGGAAGAACGCGTACACCCACAGCTGAAAAACAGACGTCAGTATGACTATCAGATCAAACAGGATGCAGAATAAAGTAGAAATAACGGAGCCATGTGTTGTGTATTGTGTTGTGCAGAGTGTACAAATGAAGCAGTACCAAGGTAAAGCGGAGTATGTGTGTGTGTATGCAGATATACTACAAAGCAGTGTGCAAGCAGTAATACGTAAAGTATAGAGCGTAAATGTAAAGCAGAGGAGAAGACGATTCCCAGCTCGCCAAGAGCCTCCTAGCAGCTGTCCACTGCCACGAGAGACTGAGCTCATATAACCATAAAGGGTGGCCAAAGCCACGCCTCCCCAGTCATACTGCACAATCCTCTCGACGTCCACCAAAGCGCCGAAAGCAGCAGAGGGCACTGGTTCGCCGGCCGGCAAACAGGTGGTCCCCAAAGAAGAACATGAGGAAGCCACGTGCATATCTCTCGGTGCCTCTGGGTCATCGGAGTCTGCCCACTAGCATGGTCTCACTAAATCGCACTCGAACCAGAGTAGCGGACGAACCCCGACGAGCAAGTGGCGGCGCCGAAAGTGAATCGAGCGACAATCCACTCGTCCATGTTCAGATCAAGGGGATCGGATCACTTCACCCCGATGCCGGTGAGCATCGAGAAGTCGTAAGGGGTCATCGCCATGTCCCCTGGCCGATAAGGAAAGAATCGGTGGTGTCCCACCACCTCTCACCAGTATGCAAGAAGAGGTCTGCAAGCAGAGAGCCCGGAGAGTCCTCGCGAAGGTGCCAAAGCCGGCCCGATCTACAATGTGGCTAACGGCGTCAGGCAGCTCGGCGTACCAATCTCGAGCGGTGACGTTCCCATACCCACGGAGAGTATGGGAGTCTCCCTGTAGTCAAGAAATTGCGAGGCCATATGAAGATATGCAGTCGGTACAAATCTGTAAACTACAAGCGCATGATGCGTCAGTGTGTTTTAGATGCTCCAGTGTAAGCTTGGTGCATGTGTGCACATTTTTCAGATTCAAGCAGATATCGGGTTTTCAGCTGCATGGGTGGGCTACCCAGTGATATGTCAAGGTTCTATGAGGATCGAGTAAAAAAGATGTGTGCGTGTTTTTCAAAGTTCAAATAGAAGCTAGGTCTCGGTATGTTTCAGTGAACTACAACGTGTGACGTGTCCGTGTGTTGGTGTAGTTTTGTGCAAGACTAGCATGCGTGCGAGTTTTCAGATTCAAATAAGCACCGGGTGTCGGTGAATTTGCAGTGCAATGTGTGCCGTGTGTTTGAGTGCTTGAGGCTAGTGCAGTGTGTGTGCATGTGCGTCGGTCCTAAACAGATGTCAGTTATGAGTTTGTCTACAATCAACTACAGTACAGTACATCAGAACTAAGCAGTTAATGGGTTCAGTTAGCTACGGCAGTTGACAGGAAATCCTACATTACAGAAAATAAAAGACGAGAATGTTACCTCGGTGGCGCCAAAAGACAAGTGGGAGGCCGGCTCGCGCAGCAGAAGCTCCGAGTCCAAAGCCCTGTCAAAGCCGCGGAAGTGGCGGAGTCCGTCGGGCGGTAGCACGTGGATGGCCGGCTGGTAAGTCGCCGGGTCGAATGGGCGCTCGCTCAGTGGCAGGAGCTCGACCCCGGGATCCATCTCGTGGTCCGGGGGAGTCCCGACATGTGGAATATCATCGGCCATAGCAATGGAGATGAGAAAAATAGCCGAAAAGGGAAAAACGGGCCGGAATGCGAAAAGTCAACTGACAAAGTCAACCCCGAGAGGGTCGGAAATGGCCGGAAGAGTCGAAATGTGAAAATACACGGAAACGAAGACAAAATCAAGGGGAACAAGTCCTGAAAAAGTGGAACTAGCAAAAAGTGCACCGAAACGAAGATTTGTTCGGTCGGAAATGTCCGAAACGCGAAGAATATCGCGAATCCGACGAGAAAATGAGCGTGAAACGCGGAGAAATCGAAGAAAAACCGAGAGAAAATCGCTCTAGAGAGAGGGGGTGAAGATTTCGGCGGTTTGGAGATGAGACAAATAGGGTTTAAAACCCTATTTTATAAAGCCCGGAGTGAAATGGCTGTTCTGCCCCCGATCAGGCATTTTTTTGTCGGTCGGCACCTTTTTGTGCCGGTCGGCACTTTTTTGTGCCGATGGATGATTTTAGGCAGCCGGTGACCACCCCACCCAGTCGGTGGTATTCCCAAGAATGTTTTTAGGCAAGATAAGGGTTTTTTGGGTCTTCATAGCTCAAGAAAGTGCAAGAAGGTGCATCCCCGATGCTCGACCAGCCTCCGTTTCGACCTCGCAAGGTCTTCTGTGTGTGGCACTCAGATTCAAGCAGAGATTGTATCCTTTTTGTATCCTTTTGTCTTTTATAAAGATTCAAAAGTTGCTCTGTGTGCGTTGTTGCATCCATCACTTTGTCTAGTGCGGCACGGCGCACCGTTTTGCATGTCCTCTGCGATTTGCATCCTTTTGTATTTTGTGCGGCATGCGTGTCACACTTACATCATTTTGTACTTTGTGTTGCATGCATGTCGCACTTAGCATTCATTCTTATTCACGCGAGGTGTGCCACCTCACGTGTTTCGTTTGCATTTCATTTCATATTCGCGTGAGGTGTGCCACCTCACGTGTTTCATTTTCATTTGCATTTCAATTCACGCGAGGTGTGCCACCTCGTGTGTTTCATTTTCATTTTGCATTCATTTCAATTTGCGCGAGGTGTGCCACCTCACGCGTTTCATTCGCATCCCTATAGATGCTATGAGGTATTCAGGCCTCATTTGCATTCTATTTCAAATCCTATGAGGTGTGCCACCTCATTTGTAGGTTTTACATTCCTGTAGATGCTATGAGGCATTCAGGCCTCATTTGCATTGTATTTCATATCCTGTGAGGTGTATGCGCCTCATTTGCCTCATTTGCATTGTTCGCGCTATTTTGCGCCCCCGCCTGTCTGCATTGTGCGTTCATTTCGATTAGCCAGTCCGGCGGGACCTTAAACACGCCCGGTCTGGCGAGACCTTAAACACGTACGGTCTAGGAGACCTTAAATCCTTCATGGCCTAGGAGACCTTAAATCCTCGGGAGGTGCGAGACCTTCGGTGTGTTAAGTCGCCCCTCATTGCATTTGGCATGCATTTGATCGCGCCGTTTAGCGTGCCCTCATTGCACTCCATTTTTCATCCTTTGAGACACGCACGTCTCATCCGCCCCATTTGCATCCGTGTGCGTGTCTCATTTGCATCGCATGCACTAAAAGTGTTGTGTAACAAGTTGCCCCCCTGGTCTGGCGAGACCTTAAACACGCACGGTCTAGGAGACCTTAAATCCTCCACGGTCTAGGAGACCTTAAATCCTCTGAATGTGCAATTCCTTCGGTGTTTGTCGTGCCCGAACGACTTCTGGTGGTCTGGTAAAGCCACCTGTCTGTGTTTGCGGTGAGTTCCTAGGAGACCAATGGGGACGGTGAAAACTAGAGTTTGAATGGCTTATGCCTAGAACGCAAAGGTTCGGAATTTCTGAGACTAAAGTCTGGTTTAAATACCGTGGGTGTACCTCGGCTTGAAATCAGATGGAACCCCATAGGTTGAGGCGCGTTTACTCAACTCGATATCGAACCAACCTAGTGTACCTCATTGGGAAAATAGGAAAATTGCAATCGCAAAACAGATATTATCGCATATCATGCATCATTAGTATTGCATATGTCATGCATTTTCAAAAAATCCAAAACCGAAAACAAAAAGAACATGCATTTATCATGCATCATCATTGTAGTATAGTGCATATGTCATGCATTTTCTGTAGATATCCATTTCCATCGCATTGTAGTTGCATGCATCCATTGCATCACTTCCATCTGTGGCTTGCACCCTTCCAGGTTGAGCTTGGTCTGGTATGTGCCCCTACTTTTCACGTCGAAGCACAATTTTTGTGTACGCGCCTATTCCTTGATGAGCTTGGTTTGAAGGTTGCGGCACATTTTCTGTGTTAGACGCGGTTCGTATGCGTACATGCCTTTCCGAGGCAAGATTTGGTTTGCCCCGCGTGCCATATCCTTTGTATCCATTTCCATTGCATTGTAGTTGCATGCATCCATTGCATCACTTCCATCTATGGCTTGCGCCCTTCCAGGTTGAGCTTGGTCTGGTGTATGCCCCTACTTTTCATGTCGAAGCGCAATTTTTGTGTACGCGCCTATTCCTTGATGAGCTTGGTTTGAGGGTTGTGGCACTTTTTCTGTGTTAGACGCGGTTTGTATGCGTACATGCCTTTCCTAGGCAAGATTTGGTTTGATCCGCGCGCCATAATCGCATATTACATTGTAGTATAATTGTTGCTTCCGGCATTAGGATCATTATTCTTTCGCCAGCGGGTCATTTCCCCACTTATGTCAATCCACCCAATACTTGTCCTTGTGTCTGTCTACATTACTCATAGTTCTGTGTGCGCTCGCGCCTTGAGGGCTTCGACACCTTTTCTATGGTAGACGGACTTGTTACTTTCATCAATCTATCTGACATTTGTGTGGTTTCAAACCGCTCATGATTGAATCATGATTCAATTGCCCTGCATGTAGTTCGCATTAGTTTTAATTGCACTACATTTTCATTTGCATTATTTATACATAGTTTTGTATATATTGCATATCATTCATCATTCGCATTGCATATGTCATGCATGTTGCTAATCATATCATACCTGTTAAGATTGCTTTCTTTTCAGGCACGATATTGTATGTACGGTTCATTTACCGCTGGTGGAACCAGGCGAGCCGCACAGGTATTGTATCCTCCGAGTGAGACGTTTTGAGAATTTCATAATTCTCTTACAACCTTCTGATTGTAGTGTAGATCGCATGTTGTAGACGCTACCAGGCTTCACTCTACGCCGACTCGATTTGTGTCACGGTTCTAAATCAACCAAAGAGTCCAACTCGCAAATCGCTTTGAGAAAAACCGATTTTTGAAAAGAAGTGCCAAACATGGATCGCTTTGCCAGACATGAGTCGCCACCTAAATATTTTTAAAATGGGAAATTTAGGAAACCCCGACTCGGTCAAGGCCACGCGGTCCGCTATAACCAAAGTTGACTTGGCTCGAGCTTGGGTACGATCGGGAAGGTCATTTATGAGCATTCTCTCGCCCGTCCAAGACCGCCTCTACTAACCGTGATATCCGATTTTGAAAACATTACGTGTTCTTATTCCTATTAGCCTAGATTTACTATGTTATGACAAAGAAACAAGTATAGACCAAATCGCCTAAATTGGAACAAAACATTACGTGTTTGTTTTGAAAAATGATTTGCTACTCATAAGTAGGCTAAAATGCGTGTTTTGCCACTCAAGCGGGCTTTTAGAAAAGACGGTTTTGCCACTATCTAGTGGGCTTTAAAACTCACAGCTTTAATGTGTTGTCCCAATTTAGGTAATTCAACCTCCATCCACAGCATTCATGCGCTTATATCACATAAGCACTTATCCTCATGGTAAGCATGCTATCATGGCAACATTCACACACATGCGATATGCTAAAGCATAAAAGCTCACCTAGTACTCCAAGCCAAAATGGCTTATTAGAAATCCATGCATGGACCTAAGCATACCGAAATGTCTAATGCAACACATGCAAAGATGTAATCTAGGCAGTTCGGCTATCCTAAACATGGAATATGGAATGCTACAAATAACACGATTCAATTTGGAATTGAAAGTACGATGCGCTTTGTATGATGTACCGAGCCCGATGCATGTAAACAAATGCATGAATGCACGCATGCATAGCATAAGGTATGCTAAAATTAAATGTGCCCTAATCTACCATCATAAGGTGTAAATAAAAGGGAAGAAAGACGTGGGGTTGGAAGACATACACACACTCACACACCCTTATTACAATTATGCCCTCACCGAGGGACCAAATAAATATACTGATTCCCAAATAATAAATCAACTATCCTAGCTAATTAATTATTACAGACCCTTAATTAATTAACAAATTAATTTAAACTATCAAAGCAAGAAAGGCCTTGGGAAGAGGGATGCACGCATGCTCGGATCCGACTTGCCGGAAAACCTACACCGTACATCAGCCTCTGCTTTTATCGCCTGTCTCTCCAAAATTACCAAAGTTTCGTAAAACCTTCCTTGAATGTCAGACACCACCGGCCGGAGGAAGTTCGCATCATTGCCTAGAAAGATCACCGGCCGCCCGAGTCCATCGCCAAAAATGAAGTGTTTGGCCGGCACTATTTATCACGGCCGGCACAAAATACTGCAGGAGACAGCTTTTGGAAGAATAAAGCAGACAAAGAAGTTGTATGGCATGGGTTTTTGAGCATATATATACATGGCTAATGCCCCATATCATGTAATAAACTCAAGGAGCACTACTTGACCCCCGCCATCAATCACGATTTCAATGCATGATGGCCCAAAAGCCAAGTTAGCAACTTTGATATCAAATGAAATGCACATCAAACACACAAGTGAAACCCAACCTCTATCATACTCAATTCAAGAGGCAAGGCATGACAATGCACATGCAACCTAAGCATGCAAGCTAACATGCAAACGTGCAATGCAACTAGACGGCACGCACAATGCTAACAACATAACATGCACAACGCATTGAAACATGGCATACACAATGCAAGATGGACTTACACCAATGTGAATGGGCCTCAACCACACTCACATCGGGCCATAAGATGAAAATGGACGCCGAAATGCGTGGGACGATGCACGCAAACCGAGAACCGGACCTAAGGCACGAATGCCACTCTAACAAGGTATGGCAAGGCATGGATCATGGCATACAAACATATGAATTTCAACCACTGAAATATGATGCTTAACAGCCCCGAATCATGGCAATATGGCACCCGATACATGAGACGCATCCCGAAACTCAAAATTAGGCATATGAAATGGCCTACAACTATGCAATACATGCATTATTTGCACACGAAGTGTGAATACAGAAGCAAGCCAGCCCCGAGACAAACATTTTTACAATACAAAGCATGATCAAACAGCAAGCGCAGGTAGGGCTAAAATGGCATACACAAATGGCTCCGCAAAGGAGGCGATGAAGCAACTAACATATGGAAGTCCCAAAAGGCAAAGAACCCTTAATGAAACATGTCAAGAGGGTCAAAATAAAGCTACTTTTAGTTCTGACCAAGGTCCAAAACAGAAGCGAGATAGCCTAAAAAAAATCATGCAAAATGAGGCTAGGCATGGATTTCAAAGCAAGTGATACATGGAATGCTCAAACAGTGATGAGCCCTTCTTCAATGTTGAAGAAGGGCTCAAAAAAAATCCACTTACAGTTTATGAAAAGCCTCAAAACAGATTACACATTGGCCAAAAATATCATGCAAAGATACGGTATTTCAAGAGGGTATTGAAGCAAGTGCAATATAGGGACCTCAAATGACAAAATTTCCTTAATGAAACATGAACTAGAGCTCAAATAAAGGTGACTTTAAGTTCTGGTCGGAGCTCAAAACAGTGGGAAAAGGGGGCTAAGAAATAGACCAAGAAAAGAGCAAAAAAGGGGAAAAACGAGACTCACCCTTGTAGACCAATCTTCGCTGCCTTTTGAACTGAAAAACAGAGCCTCCTAGCCTCTGAAAGTCCCTCCTTGCTGCCGGAAATGGAGTGGTGGCACTACTAGAAAAAGGAGCATTTGACACGGAACTATTTGCGACGGTTTAAGTGCCGTTGCAAAAAATAGGTTTTTGCGACGGCACTTAATGACGTCGCGAAATTATTTTTGTTGCGACGGAAAAACTAATCCCATGGCAAAAAGTAAGGTTTTATGCGACGGCACATTAAACGTCGCAAAAATTTTTTGGTTTAATATTTTTTTTTTTTTTTGCGACGCTATTTTGTCAATCCGTCGCAAATTTTTTTTTTTTTTTTTTTCATTCACTCGCGACGGGCCGTAATATCGTCGCAAATAGTTGTTCCTAAATTGGCGCCAAGACTCCTCTTCCACTCTGCCTCTTTCCCAATATCTCTAAATTCTCCGTAATATGTTAGGATCAAAAACAACAAAAAACCCTTCTTCTATCGCACTGCTCTCTCCCTTCGATACTCTACCCTAATCTCACCTAATCTCACTGCTCTCACCCTCTCCTCTCACCCGGGCCGATTGTCACTATCTCTGTTGCAGCGCAACAAGAACATCGGTCTAGGTAACCCTCTTGTTTTCTTCTATTGCTCACGCAGACCTCCTCTCACCCGATCGTCGTTATGTCTCTCTTGCAACAGCAACAACAACGCTCAGAGTAAGTAAATAACAACGCTCACGTAGCAGCAACAACAACGTCTGCAAGACCTTCTCTCTTGCAATGCAACAACAGGTCACTCGTTCTCCTCCCAAGATCCGTATAGCCTTCCTTTGCTTTCCTCTGCTCTCCTCTCGCCTTCTATTGTCTCTGCTTTCTCATTTTGGCAGAGTTAATATATTGTTTTCGCTTTTGTGGTACAAGAAAACTGCAGTTCGAATGAGAATAGATAGATAATGCATATATAAATTAAAAGTAGACTTAAAAGTAGGGCTAATAGTGTTCAAATTGAAACAATGTATACTAAAGTGAATTTTGTATCAAACTACAAAAATATGGAATTTACCCTAACGAGGGTGTGTGAAATTTAACCACAGGAGAAGAACTAGAGACAAGTGTGAAATTGAAAGAGGGTGTAATAAGGAGGGGAACAGAGGAATTACTAAAAATTGTAGTACCAAACATAAATATAAAAGAGTGTAAGGGCACTAACGTAAAAAATGAAAAAAAAATTGATTTCCCTCTATGAAACCCTAGTTTTCCATCACCAGTGAAGTGTCCGGTCACCGTGTGCTACGACATTCACGGCCAATTCCATGATTTTCTTGAGCTTTTTCAAGATCGGGCATGGCTCCAAACACTATACCTTTTCATAGGAGATTACATGTTGGTTATTAGTTGACATGGATGCTAGTTCTACTTCAAATGCTTACTGCCAGCTCCAACCCTTACTCATTCTTTTTACTCAAATTGAGTAGAAGATCAAGAGTAAAAAGTTTCATTTGATATGAAACATTCCAATGGATAAACTTAAATTTGAGATGCTAGTAGTTGGAGTAAAGGAGAATTTGGAAAATCTGGGTAGATGCACTCATGCTTCAAGTTGTGATTGGATAGAAATTTGAGTAAATGACATGAGTCTCCCTTGATTTGAGTAAAACTCAATTTGATATAGGTTTGAGTAAATAAATGGAGGAGGTTTTAATGGGTTTTTACTCAAATTTAAGTTTTAGTCAATATTTGGGTAAGGGTTGGAGATGCCTAACTCATACCCTCGTGGATATGAGACTGACGTCCTCTCTATTATATGATTGTAATGGAAGATTTTCATTATATTATCTAAGGATTGTGAAATAATTATGAGAATTTATCACTATTTTCAATCATTACAAGTAATAGAGATCTTCTATTACAACTTTGGAATGGAGAGGATCATAATCCATGGTTACGATGGGTAGTTTTTGATGAATTATAATCTTTGACCAAATGATCCATGCGTAAGCAAGCTTAGTTTTGGTGACTTGATAACATGTTTAGTTGAAGTATAAACTAAGTAATTTGAATGGTTTTTGGTCTGCATTTTTGCTTGTATATGCTGTACGAGAGTCTGATATGGTATTTGTACAGAAGTAGGAAGTTTGAATTCCACCAAAAAGCATTTTTAGACATGATGCTAAATTTAGTTAATGCAAAATGCATATAGTTGAATGGGTATCAATATATCAATATTTGAAACAGAGTACAAGCTTATGGTGATATACTATTCGTTTGATGGATGGCTCCTTGTAAATTTGAACCCAAGTGATTGCCATGCCTTCCAAATGACTCTACAAATCAAGCCACTACCATCTTTTGGATTTTGATTCAGCCAATTTGGATAATGAACAAGTTTGAAGTGGTTGCATTAATGTCCTGAGAATGTTGGTTGTTGGTTGCATTAATGTCCCAAGAATGTGCTTGCAAAAAGTCAAATTATAATTGTGATATCAAGGTTTTGTCATAATTGGGGTAACTAGGCGGTGGAGTTGAATTGAGAAAGAAGTAGAACTCATTTGTGCTTCATTCTTTTTTGGAATTCAATTGTGCTTCATTCTATTGGACGGTAGTTTGTGGCAAAGCTTTTATTTTAGTTCTTATTTTCCTAGTCTAGAAAATTGCTTATTATTGCTGATAAAAAAATGAGCATAGGGGGGTACAAATGAAATTTGCCCTAAAAAAAATTGCTTATCATATATATATATATATTGCAAGACAACTGTTAGAGTCTCATTACACAAGCACAACCCCAATAATAATATCAATATTGGTAGTAGAAGACTATGGGCTTGTTTGGTGTAACTTTTTGTGAGTTAAAAGTTGATGAGCGTAAGTAGGCACCAAAACGCCTCTCTTCTCCAATTTCTAAATAATTAACTTATTTAAATTATTTTTGCTTAATAGGCTTCTATTTGGTGCAACTTTCGAACTTGTTGGTATCACTAGTAAGTTATCTTTTGTAATTATAGCTTTTAAGATTATTAACTTAAAACACTTTTATATATATATATATATGTATCTGTTTTGTGCAACTTCTAATCTGTGGCTCTTTTTATTTTATTTTATTTTTTTTGGGGGGGGGGGGGGTTTGGATGGTGCTAAGAATGTTACATAGATTGGGTTGAATGTAATCTGATTTAGTATGAGAATTAATGTTTTTCTATGACAATCTTTAATCAATAACATATTGACTTGATTTTATATCTCTCTAATGAGGGTAATGTATTTGGCTTATGCAATGCGTGTTTTATTAACTGTTCGTGAATTTGCAGAAACTGAAATTTCTGTGTCGGATTGATTCCATTTATTTATATTATTTGCTGTTATTCATGTGAAATTGGAGTACAGTATAACAATGATAATTTAGCAGGATTTGAAATTCAACACACTTTCGGATTGAAGAAATAGAGGCTAAATCATTGATGAAGTATAGACAGAAAGTTAACAAAACATTGTTACCTTATCTTAGCATCCTTCTTAGGTCATTGTTTGGTGACTTTTGACTCCAACTAGACATTCAATTATATACGCCTTAATGAGTCTTGATTTCTAAGTAGAAAACCTTAGTGTGTAAGTTTGTCGACTTGTGGTTGCTACTAAGATTTTAAGTCTTTGGAAGTTCCTTTCAAGATATCTCGATGAATTATTAATTTATCTAAGAACTCTTGCCATTTCTTGTGATCCTTCGCTATCAATGAAATAAAACAGAAATACTTGTTAAAAATATGCAAATGCTATTTTAGAAATGGGAAAGCATTAATGTGGAAGGATTTAGATATTTTTATCTTTTGGAAAGGTACATTGATTCCCTTGTTTCTGAACTTCATATATCTAAATCCTTCTAATGTGGGTGAAGCACACATTCTATAGTATATATAGATATTTAGGAAAGTTAATACATCTAGACTAGCCGAGGATTCGTGGACCGTGGGGTAGGAAGCAAGAAGGGTTGAGGTGGGGTTGGGTCTAGCTTGCTTTCATGAAGTGGGTGTTTTTAATTGTTAGCCAAAATATTTGAAACATAGAAATGAGTGCCTCTTCCAAGCATCTTCGCCAAATCTGCAGGAGTCAGAAGAGCTCATTGTCACCAGATTGCCATTTGGTTGAAAGCTACGCCCACGAAGCTCCATTTCTCGATCAATGATTTTCTACAACATCTCAAATTGTTAGGCATTGTATCAACGGTTAAGTAAGGGTGCCGATCCGGTTTGGTTTGAATATGCTTGTCGCCGCCGCTCAATGATCCGAATTTGGTCCCGTTCGCTTGGTTCGCTCCGATTTTGTCTCCGGTTTTGTTTGCTATGTTCGCTTTTGACCTGCTAATCTAATCTGTTATAATCTGTCTGGGGGTGCTTTTCAGACCATTCCCATCAAACTTCAATTGGTCTATCTCATTAGTTTTGCCACCGCCGGTGTTTGCCGCTTTTTTTTTCGCTAAGTTTGTGCCATCTTTTGCACTTTAATTTTCCAGCTGTGAATGAAGCTATTAGTGTTGATGCTGCTGGGTTAAATGTGCTGCTGTGATGGTGTGGAGTGAAACTGCAGAAGTTGGTATTAAAGTGAAGCTCATTTGTTGTCTTGGAGTGAATTTAGGTGAAGTTTTGGATTGGTTTGCAAGGAAGTCAATCGACAAAGAACCACTTTGATGGGATTACTTCAATCCTACTCATGGAGATTATATGACTGTGGAGAGTAGTACACCTCTACGAAAGTCTACTTTGCTTTACACCTCAACTTCATGCCATCACTCCATTGCTTTAATTGAGGAGAGTAGTAAGGCTAATTGAGGGTTCTGCTTTTGTGATCGTCTCGATATGTCCCAATTGCCTCTGTGATCATCTGGCTACCAAAGTCATTTCTGCATCTCAACTGCATGCCATTACTCCATTGCTTATTTGAGGAGTCTTTTCTGTCGCTCAAAGAGTAGTATGGCTAATTGAGGAGCTCGCCGCTTTGTTCCAATTTCTCGATAGCAAAACTTGGGCGATGTGTTTTTTTTTTCCGGTGATTTGCTTTTGTTTGTTAACTTTCTTTCTCTCTTTTGTTGGTTTCGTTGGTTTCATCACCTGCTTTGGGGCTTTTAGCCCCAAGCTCTCTTTATTGATGTAACTGCTTACCTTATTGGGTTCATCAATAAAGATTTTCTCTGCCATTCAAAAAAAAAAAAAAAAACTTTACTAGTATACTATCCCAAAAAAACTTTACTACTTGTATATTAGTCGTTATTTTTTATATTTCATTAATGTTCCAAAGTTTAAATGTCGCCTCATAGAAGAGCATTTGGGCCAAGGAAAAACTCTTTATGTTTATTTAGTTATTGCGCGCAATAGTCTTCATGGTTAAAATCGCTAGGCATTAGTTTCCCAAGGATGTGTATCATATTATGAGATTAAGGTCACTTATTAAAGCATCAAAACAATTGATGGGTCATGCCTACTATCATAACTTGCCATTACAAATTCTCGGTTTGGGTTTGACATCCATTTAGACAAGGGTTTGGTTCTGCCTCTGGTGTAAATCGAGATAGAGAGGTGGGTTTGGATTAGGGGATTGTGGCTCTGGGATATTTTGTCCCTTAAAGCATTGTTGGCCTAATAGTTTCTTGTACAGTTATTTCTGAATAATCATGCAAATGGAAAATGGTCAAAATATAGTCAAATTACTCAAAAATTAACTGCAATCCATTGCCCCAATAAAATCAAAATTCTACGTATTCGTCTTAATATTCAATAAGCCGGTCTTGAATTATCCCAGATTATCATTTTATTTATTTTTTGATCGGCAAATCCCAGATTATGTGATTTCACATATTAACTTTGTAATACCTAACAATTTGACAAAGTCCCACCCTTGACTTTGCATCTGTTTTCTTCATGACTTAAGTGAGATGTTGTCTCAGGTTTGAATTTTTTACTTGTCATTTTTTTAATCTTTGGCAGAAATATTTATTGTTGAAGGAGATTCAGCCGGTGGTAGCACAAAACAAGGTCGTGACAGGCGCTTCCAGGTGACATTTCTGCCCCCTTTTTTTTTTTTTTTGGTAGTAGCTAGCATTGCAAGCAATAGTTATAGCTTCATTTGGACTCTAATACTCTACTATTGTAAATTCTGTTCTAAACTGTGTATCTCCTATTAATTTATATTTGCTTTCATTTTAAGTAAGTGTTCATTCAAAATTTGAGTTGCTTAATTTTGGTGCTCCTTGGGCGGCACTTTCTGGAAATAAGTTGTCATATGATTAATATCTGCACAAGAAGATCGTTTTGGACAAACAGAGAAACAAGAAAGAAAGCAAGAGAGAGAGAGAGAGAAAATGTTCAAATCTTAGGTAAGTGGGGCGAGGGTAGAAACAAACTCAGTGAGTGGACTCGTGTCTTCAGAAACCTACAAGTCACCTCTGTTCGAGCCAAAATCGGCAGGTCACCTAGTGGAGTGCAAAAGCCAACTTTGGCCTAGCTTGCTCAAGCCCCTTCATGTGGATTTGGGTGGGACCTCTCAAGATACCTTCAAGAGTCCTGCTTTTAGAAACTCATGCAAAATGAGACAGACTTAAGGCAAGTAGACAAAATCTAATGCGACTTGTATGTCAAGTGTCCTAATTTGATTAAACATGCAATGCAATTATACCTAAGAGCGTAACAGAGTGATAACTTCCATCTTTGGGTCCAATTCTTCGCCTTGACACTCTTAAACACTCACTTAGTCTACAAGCCCATTGCAACACATCCCAATGACAATAAGGTCCATGTTTTGTCAAACGGAATTGTCAACACTCAACTTTACCTTACCTAAATCCTATAACATAGGTGTTTGTGTAGAACATTATTTTAGGTCTTATATCAATTTGTCTCAGAACATATATTACAGATCGATCCATTCGAGTTGAGAGTGATTAGGAAAATGATGCTCGCTCCTTATTCTTCTTGTTTGTCAAATGAGCTCCAAAAAGCCGAGCCTGTGGTTGGTTGAATAATGGCAAGGTGAGCTAACGAGGTTGGCAACCTCACTTTAGTTCAAATCAAGCTCGAACACCCTACATCTTCAACACCGCTTGATTGTTTAAGTTGCAGTCATTGTTGTCATGATTATAGGGATTGTATTATGTTGATCAGGAAGTAGTACTAAAATCCGAGCTTCTGTTTTGTTTGTATGCTGCTGCAGTTGAGATTTAATTTAGTCGGTGTAGTTGCTAGGTTTGATCAAATGCAAAATACACTTTAGTTTGCTCAAATGCATGACAAGGCCTTATTTTGCCTTAGAAAGGGCTGTCTGGAGGTTTATCTAATAGATCAAAACCATCTAATATAAGCTTCATCGTCTAAAAAATATGGGGGGTACAGCAGATGCTTATATATTGGTTCAGAAGAGGGTTATGTATGCTTGCTGTTCTCATAACCATCATCTAGATCACAACCAACTAAGAGCCTTACCCAAACCTTTTACCTTATGTTCTTTCCACTAGTCTGTCAGTCTGTCAGTTTGTTTCAGTTTGCTTTGTGTGTGTATGCTGCTTCTGTTTTGTTTGTATGCAGTTGAGATTTAATTTAGTTGGTGTAGTTGCTAGGTTTGATCAAATGCAAAATACACTTTAGTTTGCTCAAATGCATGACAAGGCCTTATTTTGCAAAATACACTTTAGTGGTTTTTTTTTTGCCTTAGATCACAACCAACTAAGAGCCTTACCCAAACCTTTATAATGTTTCATTATTATTAATAAAATATGAAAATTTTAACTGGAAGTCCCATTTCAAAATTTCAAAAATTTTTGCACTAAAAAATTTCGTGAATTTTCTTATAGATAATTAAGTCCTATCGAATTTGAAAAGGTATACTATGAGATCATTTCACTATATTTCTTAGAGATTCTTAGGTGATACTACGGTTGATTTCTAAATGTGGGTGTATTTCATTTGTGCACTATTGCCTTATTAAACTATTGTCAAATGTATATTTTTAAAATGTGACAACAGAATATTATTCTAATATGTGCACTATTATTTTATTAAATTTTTTTGAAATGTGATACTATGCTTAGTTTTCAAATATAGGTATGCTTTATTTGTGTATGCTCTATTGTCTTGTTTAATTTTTGTTAAATATGTAATTCTTAAAATGTAACAATGGAACCTAATGTGACAACAGTATGATTTTTCAATTTGAAATTTCATATTCAATACACATTGTATGTTTTCAAATGTACGATACTTCATTTGATAACAACTGTTAGAGAGCATTTTTTAGGTACATCGGAAAGTTAAAAACACACAAACAGGCCTAATTTCCGTGAGCAAACTATACACCATCGGTGGTCAGAATGGTGGTTGTGGTCATTGGTGGTACAAAAACAATCGTTAGAGAGCATTTCTCAAGTGGTTGACACACTAAAATGCTCAAACGGGTTCGGATGTAAACGAAACTTGACACGCACAACATACTAGGCACACATGACTTGTAGGAGAAGACGGAACTCAAAACCGATCCCCGGTTTTGAATCTAGAGCCTAATTTCAGTTAATGAAAACTTATTACTTAATGACTCTTTTTCAAACCGATGACGACTAAAATGCTCAAACGGGTTCGATGTCAACGAAACTTGACACGCACAACATACTAGGCACACATGACTTGTAGAAGAAGACAGACTCAAAACCGATCCCGGTTTTGAATCTGAGCCTAATTTCAGTTAATGAAAACTTATTACTTAATGACTCTTTTTCAAACCGGATGACGCACTAAAATGCTCAAACGGGTTCGGATGTCAACGAAACTTGACACGCACAACATACTAGGCACACATGACTTGTAGAAGAAGACAGGACTCAAAACCGATCCCCGGTTTTGAATCTGGAGCCTAATTTCCGTTAATGAAAACTTATTACTTAATGACTCTTTTTCAAACCGGATGACGCACTAAAATGCTCAAACGGGTTCGGATGTCAACGAAACTTGACACGCACAACATACTAGGCACACATGACTTGCAAGATAAGACGGAACTCAAAACCGATTCCCGCCAATCTAGAGCCTAATTTCCGTTAATGAAAACTTGTTACTTAATAACTCTAAACCGTTGACACACTAAAATGCTCAAACCGGTTTGGATGTAAACTAAACTTGACACGCACAACATACTAGGCACACATGACTTATAGGATAAGATTTGAACTCAAACCGATTCCGGTTTTTAATCTAGAGCCTAATTTCCGCTTATGAAAACTTGTTACTTAATAACTCTTTTTCAAACCGGTTGACACACTAAAATGCTCAATGGGTTCAGATGTCAACGTAAACTTGACACACACAACATACTAGGCACACATGACTTGTAGGATCGCATGTAACTCAAAACCGATTCCCAGTTTTCAATCTAGAGCCTAATTTCCGTTAATGAAAACTTGTTACTTAATAACTCTTTTTCAAACCGGTTGACACACTAAAATGCTCAAATGGGTTTGGATGTCAACGAAACTTGGCACGTGCAACATACTTGGCACACATGACTTATAGGATAAGACGGAACTCGAAACCGATTCCCGGCTTTGAATCTAGAGCCCAATTTCCGTTAATGAAAACTTATTACTTAATAACTCTTTTTCAAACCGGATGACGCACTAAAATGATCAAACGGGTTCAGATGTCAACGAAACTTGACACGCATAACATACTAGGCACACATGAATTGTAGGAGAAGACAAGACTCGAAACCGATTCCCGGTTTTGAATCTAGACCCTAATTTCCGTTAATAAAAACTTATTACTTAATGACTCTTTTTCAAATTGGTTAACACACTAAAATGCTTAAACGGGTTCGGATGTCAACGAAACTTGACACACACAACATACTAGGCACACATGACTTGTAGGAGAAGACGGGACTCGAAACCGATTCCCGGTTTTGAATCTAGAGCCTAATTTCCATTAATGAAAACTTATTACTTAATGACTCTTTTTCAAATTGGTTGACACACTAAAATGCTCAAACGGGTTCGGATGTCAACAAAACTTGACACGCACAACATACTAGGCACACATGACTTGTAGGAGAAAATAGGACTCGAAATCGATTCCCGGTTTTAAATCTAGAGCCTAATTTCCGTTAATGAAAACTTATTACTTAATGACTATTTTTCAAATTGGTTGATACACTAAAATGCTCAAACGGGTTCGGATGTCAACAAAACTTGACACGCACAACATACTAGGCACACATGACTTGCAGGATAAGACGGAACTCAAAACCGATTCCCGATTTTCAATCTAGAGCCTAATTTCCATTAATGAAAACTTGTTAATTAATAACTCTAAACCGGTTGACACACTAAAATGCTCAAATGGGTTCGGATGTCAACGAAACTTGACACGCACAACATACTAGGCGCACATGACTTGTAGGAGAAAATGGAACTCGAAACCGATTCCCGGTTTTGAATCTAGAGCCTAATTTCCGTTTATAAAAACTTGTTACTTATTAACTAAACCGGTTGACACACTAAAATGCTTAAACGGGTTCAGATGTCAACGAAACTTCACACACACAACATACTAGCCACACATGACTTGTAGGATAAGACGGAACTCGAAATCGATTCCCGGTTTTGAATCTAGAGCCTAATTTCCGTTAATGAAAACTTGTTACTTAATAACTCTAAACCGGTTGACACACTAAAATGCTCAAACAGGTTCGGATGTCAACGAAACTTGACATGTGCAACATATTTGGCACACATGTCTTATAGGAGAAGACGGAACTCGATCAAAACTTCTTCTTTACAAACTCTTTTTGTGTTTATTCAATTATTGTTATAGATTATAGCTCAATGTGTACAATCATTGCCTATTTTTAATAGTATTATCATCATTATTGTAGGATGTAATTAAAGTTTCTTTGGAGAGTTCTGTAATACCAAGAGTCCAATTGGCGGAGGGACTTCTTATTAGTGTTGATCCGTTGTGTGAAATTGATGGAGTTCCAATTGGCCTTGGATTTTGCAAAGTTTTTGTTTTAAAAGCGAACAAGCTTTAACGCTTGCTTTTGGAAACAACATCCCGATGTCTAAGAACAGTTGGAGAAGCTGTGGGAAGATACATTGTGTGGCGTTCGATTCATGTATATGTTACAATCTTATTTATTTATTTATTGAAGTAAATATCAAATGTTTTACATTTTCTGTAAGCTTGAAATTAATTATATTATAAATGATTTTTTTTTTTTTGGTTTTTTTTTGCAGGTGCAACCCTTTTGAGTACGTGATGATATCTTCGCATATTCATATTAGAGATTACAATCTTATTTATTTATTTATTTTTTGAAAAAAAGATCAAATGTTTTACATTTTCTGTAAGCTTGAAAATAATTATGTTGTAAATGATGATTTTTTTTTCTTTTTTGTTTTTTTTTTTGCAGATGCAAACCTTTTGAGTACGTGATATCTTCACATATCGATATGGGAGCTTACTATTGATATCAAAACAAGCTACATTATATCTGTTTTTATTTTTTTATTTTTTTATTTCTATTATCGACACTACAAATTTGAGTTCTTGAATTTCAAAAATTATTAGTATTGTTAGAGGTTATTTATATATTTTTGTAAATAATATTTGATTGACAATTGTTACAAGGTACATATATTATTCTTAGTATATGATTTTTTGAATGTGAATGTGAATGTGAATGTGAATGTGAATGTGGATGTGGATGCGGATGCGGATGCGGATGCGGATGTAGATGTGGATGTATTTTTAAAAATATTATAATGTGTATAGGAAATATTTAATAAAATATGATTTTATAAAAAATAATTTTATTGCGACAATAATAAACCGTCGCTAATGTAATTCTCATTTCTTTATATTTTATTAGCGACGGGTTAACCTGTCGCATATACATATTAGTTCCAATCTTTTGCGACGGTTTCAACTGTCGCAAATAAATCTTTTGCGACGGTTTAATATGTTGCCAATACGGTATTAACTTAATACTACTTTTTTGGTGACGTTTTAGACCGTCGCTAATAATACTTTTTGCGACGGCAAATACCGTCGCTAAAAAAGATTTTTTGCGACGACAATGAACATCGTCACTAAAAATGTCATTTTTTCCCCTTTTTTTGTGTCGTAAACCGTCAAAAAACTATTGATTAGCCGTCGCTACAAGAATGCGACGGTTTGTAACCGTCGCAAATATTTTTTGTCACGCCCCTTTCCGCCACCCCCCATTTTCCGTCGCTGCACCGTCGCAAAAAGTCTTTTGCGACGATATATGAACCTTTTGCGACGTTTGTGACCGTCGCAAAAAGTCTGGTTTTTAGTAGTGTGGTGGTGGTGCTAGGTGGTGGTGAAGGAATGGTGCCAAACTTGGAAGATTTTTTGAGAGTTTTGGAGCTTGGAATTATAGAGAGAGAGAGATACAATATAGGAGCTCTCAAACCAGATTTTCTAACCCTTAAAACAGGTCTGGAGTGCTGTATTTATAGCCAAAAATGTTTAGAAAAGAGGCGGAAAAAAGGGGGGGAAATGAAATTCAAATTTTCCCCCAAAAGGGCCAAAGGGGAAAGTGGTAGCTACGGGTCCCAAATGGCCGAGAGCCCTTCAACAAAGTTGAAGAGGGGCTCAAAATAAGATACTTTGTAGTTTACGACCAAGTCCAACGCAGCCCACAAGTACGCCTAAAATACCGTGCAAAAAGGCCCAAAAAGAGGTAAAAAAGGCAAGTGACAAATGGAGATGTCAAACAGTAAAAGGTCCTTAATCAAACATGAAACGGACCTCAAAATATGACTATCTCAAGTTCGGGTCGAAGCCCAAAAATGTATAATGAAGGCTCGGAGCCGAAACACGAATTGGCCCCGAAAGTGGGTCACATAACCTAAGTGGTGTCCGACCACGGTTGGTCTTCGACCACGTTGTCCCTAAAAGGAGTAAATAGGATGCATGCCAAAAATCGGGCAAACGGAGGTGGTTAGGCGGTCCAACCGAGGCACACGGCCTAACGGCTCAAAACCGAACCTGCTCCAAATGGGCAAAATGGCCTATGGCCACGAAATGTAGCCTATGGCCATTGAGAGATGATCTATGAGACCTCTCCCTCCCTTCTCAAAGAGAAAACAGAGAAAACCGAGCCCGTTCGCAAACCGAGGCAAAGCAAAAAGAGTCCTAAGTCCAGAGGCAAGGCTCAGAATCGGACTCAAGAACCTCGAGAACGAGCACAATATGCAACATCACCAAGCGCCCAATCGGTGCCGTCTGAGTCTTAAGGTCGGTCAAAAATGGGGTGTCTACAGTTGCCCCTCTTTGACAGAACTCGAAAGTCATAAGAATGACGGGAGTGAATGTCAAAGCCCAGAGACGACCCATTTTTGACAAGGCCGAAGACTTAGACAAAGCAATACAAGCTACAGATGAAGATATGCTACCAAGGCGGGGCAAAATGCAACCGACAATGCAAGAAGTTTAACACAACTTATGATCATGCAAAGAAACATAGGACGATCCCTGTTTCGAAATGTATAAGCATTGGAACGTATTCCTGATGTTTTAACCAAAGATGGAGACACATGGGGACGATCCTGTTTAGGACGATCCCAAAAGTTAGGACGATCCCGCTGTTTTAGGACGATCCCAAGGTTTAGGACGATCCCAAAGGTTAGGACGATCCCACGATTAGGACGATCCCAAAGGTTAGGACGATCCCAAGGCTTAGGACGATCCCAAAGGTTAGGGACATATCCTAGATTAGGACGATCCCAAAGATTAGGACGATCCCACGATTAGGACGATCCCGAGGTTAGGACGATCCCGCAGATTAGGACGATCCCAAGGATTAGGACGATCCCAAAGGTTAGGACGATCCTAGATTAGGACGATCCCGTGATTAGGACGATCCCAAAGGTTAGGACGATCCCAAGGGTTAGGACGATCCCAAGGATTAGAAAAGAAGGGGAAACATAGGGACATATCCCGGTTTCTAAGGAATGAGAAACATAGGGACATATCCTTGTTCCGCAAGGAATGTGAAACATAGGACGATCCCTGTTCCGCAAAGAGAGGAGAAATGTAGGACGATCCCAAAGAGTTCTCGTAGGAATGAGAAACATAGGACGATCCCTGTTCCAAGAAAGAGAGGAGAAACGAGGGACGATCCCTTGTTTCAAAAGAGAGAGAAACGAGGGACGATCCTTGTTCCGGAAAGAAGGAGAAACGAGGGACGATCCCAAGTTTCCAGAAAGAAAGGAGAAACGAGGGACGATCCTGTTTCAAAAGAGAGAGAAACGTTGGGACGATCCCGATGTTCGGCAAGGAATGAGAAACATAGGACGTATCCTGTTCCGTAAGGAAAGGAGAAATGTAGGACGATCCTTGTTTCGGAAAGGGAGAGAAACGAGGGACGATCCCTGTTTCAAAAGAGAAGAGAAACGAGGACGATCCCTGTTTCAAGAGAGAGAGAGAAACGAGGGATGTATCCTGTTTCGAAAGGGAGAAGAAATGTAGGGACGATCCCTGTTTCAAAAGAGAAGAGACGAGGGACGATCCCGTGTTTCAAAAAGAGAAGAGAAGCGAGGGACGATCCCTGTTTCAAGAGAGAGAGAAACGAGGGACGATCTCTGTTCAAGACGGCGTGCATAATAATGCAAGATAGATGTGCATAATCAATGCAATGAATGAGCATAACAATGCTAGTGAAGTGGGTGCATAACAATGCAATTGAATGGGCATCACAATGCAAGCATAAGAAGTGCATAACAATGCAGGGAAGGATGCATAACAATGCAAGTGGAATGTGCGTGACAACGCATAGTTGAAACAAAATGCCGAATAAGGAAATACAAGCCTTAATGAGACCAGATAAAAACGCGACCTCGATTTACCTTTCGGAGGGGTTTGCAACACATTCGCTTCAAGAACGGGCACACCCTGCTCATATTAGAGAGAGATAACATCTCGCCGCTTAATCGCCATTCGACTTGAAGAAGCTTACACTTGGGATAGAGGCACACTCATTCTTCTAACACCGACAAGGTCTCAAGAGGTACATACGAATGCGATCTCTGAGCTTACCGGTTGGAACAAACTCAAATGCCCGACATTTTCCTCTTTCGCTTTTGCTTTGGCATCCGAACCATTATAGCTTCAGATAGGTCCCGGTTCTACTGCTCACACTTATCGGGATGGACCCCGCAGCTGAAAGAACAAATTCCTTTTTTTTTGCACAAATGTGGAGAATGGCACAAGACTCTAAGCACACAACAAATCGCTTTTGAAATTGAGAAAATGAGTTCTCGAACGTATTGAGCCTACAACCGAACACAAAGAAAGACTCCAACAACGGAAAATAAAGGTAAACAACCTAAACACATCTAGTGACACTTGAAATGACTCAAAACAAGAATCGAGACAATCAAAACACAACGAAAAGACTCAAATGCGCACAGGAGCCTGCTTTCACCGTATTATTTCCCACCCTTTCTCATTTGTGATTCTCACATCACTCTAAGATTCAATCTCTTGTTTTCAAAAAGCCCTTTTCTCATTTTTTTTCTCATCGCACATCTCTATTCTTCAATCTCTCATTTTTCAATCCTCTCCCCGATGGTTGATGGATAAACCGCAAGTTGTGGGCTCGTGCCCCTAGCATTCTCGCTAGATTCTTTTTCTTCGCACACGCAGCCTAACATCGGTTGATGATGTCCCGCCGGGAGTTTGGACGTGGTTAGATCTGTCCAGATGAGGAAGTGGAACATCCTGATCTATTGCAGTTCGTGCTTCGCACTTGGCTTGGTACCTCGTTGTTTGGAGGATGTTGAGAGCTTTCAACTTTGTCGTTGACTTCGCCAGCCTCTTCTCGCGTAGAGTGCCTTTCGCAAGTATGTTGATGATGGGGAAAAGACAGAAGCCCGACTCAACTGCGGCCCCTAGTTCATCATTTTGACCATTTTTGTTTTTACTTTCTACTAAAAAACTTTTGACCAACATGAGAGTTAGATTAACATGCTTGTTCGATTTTTGATTTGAAATCATGCAAGTCGCTATGAGCACCGAAAATTTTCCTTTTTGGGTCCAAGAAATGGTCCAGCTTTTGGAAAATGGAGTGGTTTTTGAGAGAATAGTCAACCTCAAGAAAATTCTCAAAACTGCTTTTGGCAAACGGCCATCGCTCAACAAGTACGAACCTACCCTTGAGATGCGCAACCCTAATCCATAACAATGGAAAATTGCCCTTGTCCGAAGGATACCGCATGGCAAATGTAAAAGTTGCCCCTTGTTTGAATGGCACTACAAACAAGATCGTAGACAAATTCTCAGAGTGATGAACACAACCAAACCCTGATACGAGAGAAGGCAAAGATGGTCAAAACATTGCATGGACACAATGAATTTGAAGTGTTTACTACCGACTTCGTAATGAAGTTGCCTACGATCCCAAACATGGGAATCAAGCCCACGAGTTCGGTTAAGGTACACCTGCATTTAACCTCCTTTTATGCTCTAACTTTTGCCAAGGCTCGATGCGTTTTTCGACCTTGCGAGCTTTTTTTTTCTTTCCTTTTCAATTCTTTTTTCATTTTTTCTTTTTTTTTTTCTTTTAGGCTCTAACTTTTGCCAAGGCGCTGATGCGGTTTTCGACCTTGCAGCTTTTTTTCTTTTTCTTTTTTTTCTCAGATTTTTTTTTTTTCCTTTTGTATGTATTTTTGCTTGCTCTAAATTTTGCCTAGGTCGCCCTTCCGGTTTTCGCCCAAATGAGCCTCTCAAAGGTTAAAAGTGTAACAAGTCCATGCCAAATGGTTTTTGAGATTGAAGCCCTCAGATCCTGAGAGTGGTCATGTATCGATTTGCGTATGATCCTCTTTGGCTCTTCGAGCACATGGGACATCTTTTGCCCCTAGTTCGAGGGGTGCTTCTGATCTAGCTTTGCAAGCTTCTTTGAAAACACTTGAACTTCTTGATCCGACTCTTGCCCCTAGTTCGAGGGTTGCTTTGAATTTGGCCACGCAGCCTCACGCTAGTTAACCGCTGAACATTCTCGAGTTTGAGTCCAAGGTTTAAAAATGAGGGTCGAGTCTCGAGGCCGAGAGCGATCCT
The DNA here is from genome assembly GCA_025200525.1 of Camellia lanceoleosa. Classification (NCBI taxonomy): domain Eukaryota; kingdom Viridiplantae; phylum Streptophyta; class Magnoliopsida; order Ericales; family Theaceae; genus Camellia; species Camellia lanceoleosa. The sequence goes on from CM045770.1 coordinate 25,448,068, forward strand.
AGGTCGCACAATCTCAAGAACGACTCCACACAAGTCTTCGCAGACCGCAAGAAACATTTTTTGAAAGTTTTAAGAAAGCTAAATCGCTTATACCAAGACAAGTAGAACCAATCTGATCAAAGTTAGGGTCCTTCTCAAGACTACACTAACAAGCATGATTTCATTCATTAAGGGCTTAGCACGCCTCTTTTCTCGCTTGATCAAACTTTTGCAAATCCCGAGGAATTCCTTCCTCTTTGTTTTCACCACAAGTTGTTTGAAAAAGTTTTGAAAAACTTAGGTCAATGCAATGATTCAAGGCACGTAAAAGTCACACTTCTAGTCAACATCATCATCTCATTCAAAACTTCGCACAACTGCACACGGCAAGCAAACACAAGAGTGTGAAAATCACCGCTGCTCCATTCGTAATCTATCGGACAACTGCCCTCGCGTAAAACAGACTCAAAACAAAACGAAAAGACAAACGTGAAACAAAATGGTGACGCCGAGGTGACACCCCGAATCACCCGACCTTTGTACAATAGGATCGACTCGATACAACAAGATGCACTTAATCAAAAAGACTGACTTAAGACAAAGAGACAGACTCAAAACAAAACTACGTAATTGACTCAACACCCAAGTCGAACTACAAAACTAGCATTCGCGAATGCTCAAGACAAGGTGTGCCATTCCCACATCCGGTAAACCGAGTGTCGCCGCAGTAGTTCATCCCCCGATCACATACTCGTACTATCCCCCAGGTTCACTGATCTGATGATAGACTTTACTGAGCTGGTGCGACCATGACGTTGTTGTCAATCAAATTTTGTATCTCATGGCCGAGACGGACACAACCGCTTGTCATGACTGGTTTGTTGATGGAAGGCACAGTACTTAGCCGGGTCATGATTTGCAGGGAGAGGATCGGGTAGGGGCCGTTGTTCTAACGGTTTCAGATGTCCTTTCCTGAGTAGGACCCCTAGAGCTTTAGACAAAGACATGTAGAGTGGGGTGAAACCCTCTTGCCTCGGGTAGATAGTCCGTTCGGGTTTGAAGTGGATGCACCAACAAAGGGGTGGTCGCTTTGTGTGGTGGTGGCAACCATGCCCATATCTCAAAATCTTGCAACATCACCATTGGCGGTTGCATTCGAACTGCGGGTAAACGCCCTCCTGGGCTGCTCCTTCTCCTGGTCAATGAGGCCCTGTTTCATAGCATCCTCGATTTGTACTCCCATCTCATGTAAGTCTGAAAAGGTGGGAAGGAACTACTATCATCTTTTGCATCAACTTCGTCAAGATTGGCGATAATCATCCGAATTTGTCCTTGTCAGAGGCCTCAAGGTCATCATCGGCCTTGGCCCTCCATCCGTTACAAATTTCAAAACTCTCCTTAGGCTCTGCCTAGTTGTCTCGAGATCACGGGTCGTAATCTCAATCAGTGTTGTATGAGTATCAAGCGTGATGAAGGCCTCACCATCTCCTCCCAAATTTCTTTCATCAATTTCCAACTTGGCATCAGATGATCGCAATACCGATGTGGTCCTCGCCAACAAAGACAAGCCATAGGGTGAGGCCCATTGGCCTTAAGATATCTCAAACAATCTCAGTGCACCATGGGGTCCTCGACCCATCAAATCGGGTCAATTTGAGGCATCTTGAACCGATCTGCAAATACACAATCAAGGCCTCAGATACCCATCCTCGATGTCGAATAGACCCGACTTGGGATTTCCTAAACATTTTTTCCAACTTACTTACTCACCATTGGGGTCCGCTTCAAACTCAAAGGAGAGTCCGACATTGATAGGCGAAGCGCCTTTGGATAGTTGCGTAGAATTGGGGTGGAGCCGCCCGCTGGAAGGGTCAGATCCTCTGGACATTTTGGACATTTGGCGCCCCTGCATCGGAACCCTTGGTGGGGAGGATCTCGATGCGGAGCAGATGCCCCGCTTGTCGCTTCTAGCCTAGCAATTGTCTCTGCTCATGGCTATGACCATTTTGTTGCTTGGCGAATTCGCTGATGAACAAATGCCTTGTCGCATGGCTTTCATACTATCCTCGAGTTGGCGCACCATCTCTTCCAAACTCGACATATTGCCCTGCCTAACCGAGCAACCAGATATCTGCTTCGCAGAGGATCGAAATCTCAACCCGACTCTCAAGGATCACCGACCGTAGTCAAGTAATCGGTGGTCTATGTCCGACCGCCCTCTTTGGCCGTGATTACCCTTGAACCGAAGTCTCGACCAAAAAGTCTACCAACACAAATCCAAGGTACCAGGATAGTGGAGCCTTCGGGCTATAGTTCCAGACTACCTAGCAAAAGAGAAAACAGACAAAGATCTCACCAATTTCACTGAACGGATATGAGCAGAGCCGAACGATCAGATTCTATTACCGATCATCGTTCTCAAATCATCGCCTAAATCAATCGATACCCGCAGATAAAATCGATTCTCAAAATATCGATATCGGTGCCCGCAGTTTACACCCGCCTTGTAAACCGTATACGATTCTCGTAGAGATACACTCTAAAAGCACATAGCAAGTAAAGAGAGCCAAAACACCCCTATGTTGGGGTAGGGTTTCCCCCTATTTTGTCGAGCTAGGGTTTCACTACGCAAATGTTTCAAACAACCTAAAATCGGTAAGCAACCCGTCCTAGTTTGGAATGGTCACTATGGATCCAAATATGCATTAGGTCGAATGGTCGAAGGGTGCCCCAGAAACCGGGTTTGTGTTCCCATATCGGGCAGAGTTCGCAACCGTCACCTTATGGACATGCCTTGACAAGACAAGCCTCCAAGAAACCGCCAGAATAGCAGATGGCCAACACGGTGTCCTAGGCGCACTAATGCACATGCAATGCAAAGAAACACATAAGTGTAGTCAAAACAGATATCACGAAGTTCGAGTCAAGCTCTCTAAAATCCTCAAAGAAGTCGCCAGAAATCAGACGCCGCCAGGCTTCACTCTACAGGACTCGACGAAGTCACTTTCTAAATCAACCAAAGAGTCCAACTCGCAAATCGCTTTGAGAAAAACTAATTTTTGAAAAGAAGTGCCAAACATGGACCTGCTTTGCCACATGTAGTCGCCACCTAAATATTTTTTAAAATGGGAAATTTAGGAAACCCCGACTCGGTGTCAAGGCCACGTGTCCGCTATAACCAAAGTTGACTTGGCTCGAGCTTGGGTACGACGGGAAGGTCACTATGAGCATTCTCGCCTCCGAAGACCGCCTCTACTAACCGTGATATCCGATTTTGAAAACATTACGTGTTCTTATTCCTTATTAGCCTAGATTTACTATGTTATGCGACAAAGAAACAAGTATAGACCAAATCGCTTAAATTGGAACAAAACATTACGGTTTGTTTTGAAAAATGATTTGCTACTCATAAGTAGGCTAAAATGCGTGTTTTGCCACTCTCAAGCGGCTTTTAGAAAAGATGGTTTTGCCACTATCTAGTGGGCTTTAAAACTCACAGCTTTAATGTGTTGTCCCAATTTAGGTAATTCAACCTCCATCCACAGCATTCATGCTTATATCACATAAGCACTTATCCTCATGGTAAGCATGCTATCATGGCAACATTCACACATGCGATATGCTAAAGCATAAAAGCTCACCTAGTACTCCAAGCCAAAATGGCTTATTAGAAATCCATGCATGGACCTAAGCATACCGAAATGTCTAATGCAACACATGCAAAGATGTAATCTAGGCAGTTCTCGCTATCCTAAACATGGAATATGGAATGCTACAAATAACACGATTCAATTTGGAATTGAAAGTACGATGCGCTTTGTATGATGTACCGAGCCCGATGCATGTAAACAAATGCATGAATGCACGCATGCATAGCATAAGGTATGCTAAAATTAAACGTGCCCTAATCTACCATCATAAGGTGTAAATAAAAGGGAAGAAAGACGTGGGGTTGGAAGACATACACACACTCACACACCCTTATTACAATTATGCCCTCACACTGAGGGACCAAATAAATATACAATCCCAAATAATAAATCAACTATCCTAGCTAATTAATTATTACGCACTTAATTAATTAACAAATTAATTTAAACCATCGAAAGCGAGAAAAGGCCTCGAAGAGGGATGCACGCATGCTCGATCCGACTTGCCCGAAAACCTACACCGTACATCGCCTGCTTTTACCGCCTGCCTCTCCAAAATTACCAAAGTTTCGTAAAAACCTTCCTTGAATGTCACAGACACCACCGGAGGAAGTTCGATCGGCCGCCTAGAAAGATCACCGGTCGCTTCCGAGTCCATCGGCCAAAAATGAAGTGCCGGTCGGCACTATTTACTGCCGGTCGGCACAAAATTCCTACAGGAGACAGTTTTGACAACAACAGTAGACAGCAGTGTATGGCATGGGTTTTTGAGCATATATATGCATGGCTAATGCCCCCTATCATGTAATAAACTCAAGGGAGCACGGCCCTTGACCCCCGGGCCATCAATCACGCATTTCAATGCATGATGGCCCAAAAGCCAAGTTAGCAACTTTGATATCAAATGAAATGCACATCAAACACACAAGTGAAACCCAACCTCTATCATACTCAATTCAAGAGGCAAGGCATGACAATGCACATGCAACCTAAGCATGCAAGCTAACATGCAAACATGCAATGCAACTAGACGGCACGCACAATGCTAACAACATAACATGCACAACGGATTGAAACATGGCATACACAATGCAAGATGGACTTACACCAATGTGAATGGGCCTCAACCACACTCACATCAGTGGCCATAAGATGAAAATGGGACGCTCGAAATGCGTGCACGTATGCACGCAAACCGAGAACCGGACCTAAGGCACGAATGCCACTCTAACAAGGTATGGCAAGGCATGGATCATGGCATACAAACATATGAATTTCAACCACTGAAATATGATGCTTAACAGCCCCGAATCATGGCAATATGGCACCCGATACATGAGACGCATCCCGAAACTCAAAATTAGGCATATGAAATGGCCTACAACTATGCAATACATGCATTATTTGCAAACGAAGTGTGAATACAGAAGCAAGCCAGCCCCGAGACAAACATTTTTACAATACAAAGCATGATCAAACAGCAAGCGCAGGTAGGGCTAAAATGGCATACACAAATGGCTCCGCAAAGGAGGCGATGAAACAACTAACATATGGAAGTCCCAAAAGGCAAAGAACCCTGAATGAAACATGTCAAGAGGGTCAAAATAAAGCTACTTTTAGTTCTGACCAAGGTCCAAAACAGAAGCGAGATAGCCTAAAAAAAATCATGCAAAATGAGGCTAGGCATGGATTTCAAAGCAAGTGATACATGGAATGCTCAAACAGTGATGAGCCCTTCTTCAATGTTGAAGAAGGGCTCAAAAAAAATCCACGTACAGTTTATGAAAAGCCTCAAAACAGATTACACATTGGCCAAAAATATCATGCAAAGATACGGTATTTCAAGAGGGTATTGAAGCAAGTGCAATATAGGGACCTCAAATGACAAAATTTCCTTAATGAAACATGAACTAGAGCTCAAATAAAGGTGACTTTCAGTTCTGGTCGGAGCTCAAAACAGTGGGAAAAGAGGGCTAAGAAATAGACCAAGAAAAGAGCAAAAAAGGGGAAAAACGAGACTCACCCTTGTAGACCAATCTTCGCTGCCTTTTGAACTGAAAAACAGAGCCTCCTAGCCTCTGAAAGTCCCTCCTTGCTGCCGGAAATGGAGTGGTGGTGGTGGTGCTAGGTGGTGGTGAAGGAATGGTGCCAAACTTGGAAGATTTTTGAGAGTTTTGGAGCTTGGAATTATAGAGAGAGAGAGATACAATATAGGAGCTCTCAAACCAGATTTTCTAACCCTTAAAACAGGTCTGGAGTGCTGTATTTATAGCCAAAAACGTTTAGAAAAGAGGGGAAAAAAGGGGGGGAAATGAAATTCAAATTTCCCCCCAAAAGGGCCAAAGGGGAAAGTGGTAGCTACGGGTCCCAAATGGCCAAGATCCCTTCAACAAAGTTGAAGAGGGGCTCAAAATAAGATACTTTGTAGTTTACGACCAAGTCCAACGCAGCCCACAAGTACGCCTAAAATACCGTGCAAAAAGGCCCAAAAAGAGGTAAAAAAGGCAAGTGACAAATGGAGATGTCAAACAGTAAAAGGTCCTTAATCAAACATGAAACGGACCTCAAAATATGACTATCTCAAGTTCGGGTCGAAGCCCAAAAATGTATAATGAAGTCTCGGGAGCCGAAACACGTAATTCGGGGCCCCGAAAGTGGGCTGTCAAGCACCGGAAGTGGTGTCCGACCACGAAGTTGGTCTCTCGGACCACAGTGTCCCTAAAAAGGGAGTAAATAGGATGCATGCCAAAAATCGGGCAAACGGAGGTGGTTAGGGGTCCCGAACCGAGGCACACGCCTAATCGCCGAAAATCGGGAACCGGGCTCCAAAATGGGCAAAATGGCCTATGGCCACGAAATGTAGCCTACGGCCATTGAGAGATGATCTACGAGACCTCTCCCTCCCTTATCAAAGAGAAAACAGAGAAAACCGAGCCTGGTTCGCAAACCGAGGCAAAGCACAAAAGAGTCCGGAAGTCCAGAGGCAAGGCTCGTAACCGGGACTCCGCAACCTCAAAACGAGCACAATATGCAACATCACCAAGCGCTCAATCGGTGACGTCTGAGTCTTAAGGTTGGTCAAAAATGGGGTGTCTACACATGTTAGCTTATAACTGTTGCATGTGTCCTTCATTACAGCTTTCTTTGCATGATCATAAGTTATGCTCGGCTTCTTGCATTTTCAGTTGCTTTTTGCCCCTGCCTACGGGCGCATATCTTATGCTTGGCATGTATGCCTCCTGCATGAACTACGCTGGTTTGATTCCTTAGGGGATACGTAGGCAGCTTGCGAGTTCAACCATTTGCGCTTGGTATGTTTGTCCAAGTCTTCGGCCTTGTCAAAAATGGGTCGTCTCTGGGCTTTGACATTCACTCCCGTCATTGTTATGACTTTCGAGTTCTGACAAAGAGGGCAATCAGAGACACCCCATTTTTGACCGTCCTCAAGACTTGGATGTCACCGCCGAACACTCGGTGATTATCCATGTTTGTGTTTGTTTGGAGTTCCCGAGTTCTCGCCACGCCTTGCCTCAGACCTCCGAACTTGACCGCTTGTGTCGGGTTTTGCACCAAATACTGTGCTTTTCCTTTGAGGGCAAGGAATGCCTTCGAGGTATCCCCACATACCACCGGGCGTGTGGCTAGAGGCCACCGGCTGGTATTGCCATGCTTGACACTATATTGTGCCGATCGGCACTATTTTGTGCCTAAGCACTACTTTTGGCAAATGACCATTTTGCCCACCCGAATTCCACTTTACAACTGCTCGAGATATTTTAGACAATTGCTTAGTTTGTTTTCCCTCCATACACGTGTATGGAGGGATGAGCCCTTGGATGACTTAGTTTGTAAGTCCTTGTTGCCTATAAAGAGAAGGCTCTTCTCTTGGCTCAAGGGTTAGCAAAATTTTAGGGTTAGAGAGAAAAAAAGAGAGGAGAACCTCTGGTTTAGGGTTTGATCTTTCTATCTATTGTATCTCTCTTCTTACCTCTCATTTTGTACACTAGGTGCTTTAGTTCACACTATTGCACACAAGCACCTAGTGTTTCACCTTTTCTAAGCAACTGAGGTTCTAAGGGTTGGTTCTTGGTGTTTTTGGTTAGATTGGAGCTCAAGGAAGCAACAACAACAACTTTTGTGAAGATAGTCATCAAGGGTAAGAAACTACCCCTTTTTACCCCATTTTTGCATTCCATTTCTGCATAGCTTAGACTTGTTTTTGTGCTTGGTGATCAACACATAAAAGTTCTGTTTTTTAAGCCTCTTTATTGTTCATTGAGAGTGTCTTGTGGTTTGAGCAAGTTTGACTACCCTTAGGCCTTGAAAAGGTCACTTTTTGTGCTATTTTGTGAGAGATCCGAGATTTTGGTGATGGGATCTCTTCACCACTGAAATCTTGAGGGATTTCAGTGGTGAAGAGCATGCCTTGAAGTCTCAAAAAGGGGAGGGTCACCCCCTCTCTTTGATGTCCTTGAAAAGGGCAAGTTTTGGCTTCCAAAGGAACACCATGTTTGAGTGTGTGTTGAGCATGCCTTGGTTGTCTTTCATGCTTATATTGCCATGATATAACATGTTTTCAAGTTGGTTTTGGTCTCCTATGCATGCTTAGTATAGTTGCCTTGTAATGCCTCTTATTGCCTTAACATGTCTAGGAAGTGTGCCCCTATTTCTAGCATGTTTTAGACTTGTGTTTGTGAAGCTTGTATGCTTATTTTGCCATGGTTTAGCTCTGTCCATAGTCGTTTTGATCGATCATGACTTGTGTCTTATAGCTCCTTTGCATTTGGCTTGTTGGCCTTAAGAGCATGAGAGTGTAGCATGCTTTGCTTGCTTTATTTTGATGATTTGGAACCCCCTAGCATGCCATTTCAGACCTTATAATGTGCTTGTATGCTTGCCTTAGTGGCCTTGTTAATGCTTTAGGAGCATGTGTTATATGCCCCTTGTTTTAGCTTCAATGCATGCCTTAGATTTAATGACTCTTAGATGCCATCTAAGTAGCCATTTGGCTTTGTTTTGACATGCTAAAAACCTGTTTTTGGTTGTTTGATGCGTGCCATATGTGTTTGTGCTAGGTGTGTTTTAATGCCTCATTGGCTTACCTTAGTCTTAGGCCATTTGCATGCCTTGTTTGGCATGCTTCATTGCATGATTTGGCATCATGTTTGACATGAATTTTAGAGCTTCTCATGCATGCTATTAGCCCATGTTTGTGCCTCTTAAGTGTGCACGAGAGTTGCTTTTGTATGCCTTGGGTTTGGACCTTAACACTTGCATGTGCGTGAGTTTGTTTAGTCTCCATTTCTAGGCACTTTGGCCACTGATTTTTGGGCCCATTTGAGATGCCTAATCCATGTCTAAATCCACCATTTCATTAGTTTGCATGCTTGTCTTGAATACCTACTTGTATGCTTGCATGAGTGCATCACATTGCCCATCTTGCATACTAGTTTGACATGTCTACGATTGCATCATATGAGCATGCATGCTCTACCTCTTGACTAAGTCATGATGGAGGTTTTAGCACCATTGTTTGATTGATTGCATTGCATGCATTTAACGTTGAAGTTGCACACTTGACTCTTTGGCCATCATGCATGAAAATGCGCGATTGGTGGCCCGAGAATCGAGGCACATCCTCCTTTGAGTCGCAAACATGATAAGGAATGTGTTTGGTGCATACATGCTTTGAATTACATTGCCATGCAAGTTGTGTCCTCTCATTTGTGAGTTGCGGTGTTCAAGAGAATTTGTGCCTACCGGCAAGTTGTTTAGTGCCGACGGCAACAATTGGCACCGATGGATCAATTCAAGTTTGGCCACATTCTTCAGCCGGTGGTTCTCTACCCTAGCCGGTGGTACTCCCCAGTGCCCAAGGAAGTATTCCTGAAGTTTTGGCAATCTTCTGAGATGGGAAGCAGGGAAAACAGAGGCATACTTGCATGACAGTGCGATTCTCGAAGTCGAGTGCTGACGCGCTTGAGCCCTCTTCCCGAGGCGTATACTGCTTTAATTAGATTAATTATTTATTTAATTAATTTAGTTAATTTGTAATAATTAATTAGCTTGCGTAGTTAATTAGTTTGTATTATTCTTTTGGTCCCTCCGAGCGAGGGCAAATTTGTAATAAGTGTGTGTGAGTGGGTGTATGTCTTCCAACCCCCACTTCTTTCTCCTTTTTATTTACCCGCTTATGTTGGTAGATTAGGGCACATTTAAATCAGCATACCTTATGCAATGCATGTGTGCATTCATGCATTTGTTTACATGCATTCGGGCTCGGCACATCATGCAAACTGCATCGTACTTTCAATTCCAAATTGAATACGTGATAGTTGTTGCATCTCATGTGCCATGTTTAGGGTTAGCCGAGCCTGTTTAGATTGCACCCCTGTATGTGATGCATTAGCCATTTAACATGAACTAGGTCATGCATGTTTGCTAACCGGGTTATTGTTTTTGGCACGGAGTACGATGTAAGTTTTTTACGCTTTAGCATATCGCATGCGTGTGAATGTTTACCATGACAGTATGCTTGCCATGCGGCTAAGTGCTTACATGATAAACTGTTCGAATGCCTGTGGGTGGAGGTTGGATTTCCTAAGTTGGAACAACTCGTTGAAATCCGTATTTTAGCCTACTTGCGAGTAGCAAAATCTAACACGTTTTTCGAGACAAAACGGATAGGCAATGTTTATTTCCAAATTAGGCAATCTAGTCTATACTTTTGTGTTGTGCGCATCACATAGTAATTCTAGGCTAATAATTGGATTAAGAACGCATAAAGTTTTCAAAAACGGATATCACAGTTAGTAGAGGCCGGTCTTCGGACCGGGCGAAAGGGGGTGCTCATAGCTGACCTTCCCCGATCGTACCTAAGCTCCCGTGCCAAGACCACTTTGGTGATGACGGACATGTGGCCTGTGGCACCGAGTCAGGGTTTCCTAAATTTCCCATTTTAAAATATTTAGGTGGCGACTCTGTAATCTGGCAAAGCAGTCCATGTTTGGCACTACTTTTCAAAAAAATCTGTTTTCTCAAACGATTTGCTGGATTTGGACTCTCTGGTTCAGATTTAGAACCGACACAAATCGAGTCGTCGAACTGTTAGATGGAAGCCCCACGGGGGACGTCTACAGAAGTAGAAATGTAAATCAAGAGGGCAGAATGTACCTCCCAGGCTCGCCAGTAGCCTCCAACTATAGTGCCCCGCTCGCGGGAGGTCGCGCTCATGTAGCAATAAAGGGTAGCAAGGGCAGCGCCACCCTAATCAAAGTGCCGGACCCGTGATAGGTCTACCAGAGCACTGAGCAGATAAAGCCCAACTGTGTTTCCCCTGTCGGAGAACAGAGTGGTCCCGAGCAGAAACATCAAAAATCCCCGGGCGTACTACTGTATCGCCTCGAAGGTCTCCGGCATAGACCCTCTGTACTGCTCAGCAAACCAGGTGTACCTGACCCTGCCTGATGATCTGTCGATCGGCGAACAGGCTCCAAGCAGATAAACCCAAGCTGCCTCCCACTCACTCATATCTGCATCATATGGGATCGACTGGCCCACCAGGTCGAGGCCCGTTAGCCTGGAGAAGTCATACGGGGTCATCGTCATGTCCCCGGTAGCTAAGAAATGGAAGGAGTTGGTGGTGTCCCACAATCTCTCTACTAGTGCGCCCATAAGGGTCTTGCTCGCTAGATGACACGACAACCCCATACAGAATCGGCCAAATCCCGCCTCATCCACAATATGTCGAACGGGATCCGGGAGCTCCATATACCACTCCCTGGCAATAATCGACCCATAACCCCATGTGAAACAGGAAGATACCTGCGGGTAGAATGAACAGATGTAATCAGTTTCAAATTAAACAGAATGCTGAGTTATGAACGGCGCGTTCAAATTGAACAGTTTGCTATGAAATGAGCTGCGTGCAAAAATTAAACAAAATGCTGTGTTATCAACTACACGTTTAGATTGAACAGTGTGTTATGAAATGAGCTGCATGCAAAATTAAACAAAACTACGTTATGAACTGCGTGTTCAGATTGAGCAAAACTGCGTGGAGATGTTTGCTTAGTGTGAAATCCCGACCCTCGCACATGATTTCTGTTATATTTTCAGTCCTCAATTGATACTATTAAATACTTAGTGTGAAATCCTATGGAAAATTATGATTAAGTAAGTGAAAGCTATGTTATAGATGCCTATCTGTCTCACAAGAAACCTATCTGTCACAATTAACACATTAGAGTTAGGAACTTGAAGCCTTAATGATTTAATTATCAGAAATTGATAATATATTTGAGATCCTCATAATTTTTAAGTAATTTTAAGTATGTTCGTGAAATTTTAATTTTGGGATGATTAAACGATTCATTTTTGTCTTTATGTGCTTAGTTAAGAATATTTATACTTGAGTCTTATTGAGATTTGGGGCAAAAAACGTGGAGCATCTTTTGGGAGGAACTAAGGGTTTGAGAGAAGAGAAAAGGAGAACAAAGAAAAGGTTCAAAAGGAAGGAAATTGAGGGGAAATTAGGAGATCAAACTTAAGGTATGTTCAATTTTATATATCTATGAGAATCATCATTTCAATTGTGAAGAAGAGTTGTTGTATTTTATGTTGATGATGTAGGGTTTTTCAATGATTGTCTACTTTGACACTTAAATTAAGTGATGTATGAATTTACACTTAAATCCTTGGTTTTATGTTATCATTTCATGGAAACATGATAGTGCCATGGGATATACTTGTTGAATTTGAATGTAGAGTGGGATTTGAGGAAGAGATGACTTGTTGAAGCCTCTAAATTAACTTAAATTGTTATGATCAAGCTAGAATCTTTGTTATGGTATTGTTGAGTTGACATGTTGCATGAATTTTGCCCTTGATTGCATGAAAAATGAGTTTGGGTTGCTGAATTTTGGACTGAAATCGGGCTGCCCTGAATTTGGGTTGTCGTCCGCTCGAGCGGGGGGCAGGGGCGCCCCAGCGGGGAAATGGATCTCTCGGTTCTCGAATTACCCCGTCTGCCGAAGGAGAAAATGTACGCCGAGCGTAAATATCGACCTCTCAAAGATTTTTGATAACATTGTCCGTCTGGCCGAAAGGACAATCTTGGCGCCGAGCGGAAGACTGTTTCAAGGAAAATTGGGAGTTGTTCAGTTTTACATGCTTATTCCTCTGGTATTTTTATAATATTTTTCTGATGATCTTAGAATGGTTATAAATGCATATGAAGTGTAAGGATTCAGGAAATAAAGTAAGAAAGAAAAGGAAACTAATGTGCAAGTTTAAGCGTATGCGTGACACACTCTGTGAGGAAGTAACACGCCATCTCAATACTGTGAGTAGTAATACCTCTTTACATGTTATGCAATTATGTCCAGGTATCAAGGCAAATATGTTCATGTTCTAAGCATGTAATCTATTTAAGCTGATGTTCAACGTATGATAATGTTAATGTTAATGTCCATGTGAAGTATGTAAAGATTGCAAGGGCTTAATGCCACATGTTTTCAAGGGCCGTAGTGCCACTTTCAAGGGCCGTAGTGCCATTTTCAAGGGCCGAAGTGCCAACAAGTTTACAAGGGCTATATGCCACTTCCAAGGGCATCATGCCACTTTCAAGGGCCGTAGTGCCAACATGTTACCAAGGGCTTTACGCCACATTTTCAAGGGCCTCGTGCCACCACTTCCAAGGGCTTATAGCCACCAAGTTATGTTACAAGATTGGGCCTAAGGCCATTATGTATGTGACACAGAATCAGACTCACGTAGTGATACGTAATATGATCAAGTTAATGATTTTATTTATGTATTATTACCATCGAGCCCAACTCACTCGCTATGTCTGCTTCAGAGGCCATTCAACAGTGGTCAATCCTAACTTTCAGATGCCGTTTTCCTTGGTCGACCATTACGTGTCCAGGCACTAACCCAAGCTACTTATTTTGATGAAACCGTGGAGATGTTTGCTTATCTTTGAGTGCCACCCAAGTTCTTGTATATAACTTTTGTGGTCTTTTATATATGCCCGTTAGGGCTGGGACTGTAAATATACGTGGTTGTAACCAATGTTTCAAGGATATAGTTTCACACTTTATTTGCTTATGAGAACGTTTACATTTTATGAGATCCTGGCATGCTAGCAGTAGCTCAATGGAATGTTTCTGGTATTTATATTATATTACTACTTTATGCTTCCGATAAGGCCCCGTATGTTATATATATATATATCAGGTTTTATGTCCGTTTATGCATAGGTCATGCCCAAACTTTTAGGGGCGGGTTTGGGGCGTGACAAACTACGTTGTGGACTACGTGTCCAGATTGAGCAAAAACTGTGTTATGAACTGTGTGTTCAGATTGAGCAAAAATTGCGTTATGAACTGTGCGTTCAGATTGAGCAAAAAACTGCGTTATGGACTGTGTCTCAGGATTAAGCAAAATTGCGTTATGGATTGTGTGTTCAGATTGAGCAAAAAACTGCGTTATGGACTACGTGTCCAGATTGAGCAAAACTGCGTTATGAACTGTCTGTTCAGATTGAGAAAAAACTACGTTATGAACTGTGTGTTCAGATTGAGCAAAAAACTGCGTTATGGACTGTGTGTTCAGATTGAGCAAAAACTGCGTTATGAACTATGTGTTCAGATTGAGCAAAAAACTACGTTATGGATTGTGTGTTCAAATTGAGCAAATTTGCGTTATAAACTATGTGTTTAGATTGAGCAAAAATTGCGTTATGAACTGTGTGTTCAGATTGAGCAAAAACTGTATCATGAATTGTGTGTTTAGATTGAGCAAAAAACTGCGTTATGGACTGTGTGTTCAGATTGAGCAAAAATTGCGTTATGAACTGTGTGTTCAGATTGAGCAAAAATTGCGTTATGAACTGTGTGTTCAGATTGAGCAAAAAACTGCGTTATGGGCTGTGTGTTCAGATTGAGCAAAACTATGTTATGAATTGTGTGTTCAGATTGAGGAACAACTACGTTATGAACTATGTGTTCAGATTGAGCAAAAAATTGCGTTATGGACTGTGTGTTCAGATTGAGCAAAAACTGTGTTATGGACTGCGTGTCCAGATTGAGCAAAAACTGCGTTATGAACTATGTGTTCAGATTGAGCAAAAACTGCGTTATGAACTGTGTGTTCAGATTGAGAAAAAACTGCATTATGAACTGTGTTTTAAGATTGAGCAAAAACTGTGTTATGAACTGTGTGATCAGATTGAGCAAAAAAAACTGCATTATGGACTATGTGTTCAGATTGAGCAAAAATTGCGTTATGAACTGGGTCTTCAGATTGATCAAAAACTGCGTTGTGGACTGTGTGTCCAGATTGAGCAAAACTGTGTTATGGATTGCGTGTCCAGATTGAGCAAAGTACAGCGTTATGAACTGTGTGTTTAGATTGAGCAGTGTTGTGAGCTGTGTGCCCAAAATGAGCCGTGTGCCCAAAATGAGCTGTGTGTCCAAAATAAACTATGCTCCCAAAATGTGTTGCGTGCCCAAATGAGTTGTGTGCCTAAATGCGCTATGTGCCCAAAATAAGCTGTGTGCCCAAAATGTGCTGCATGCCCAAATGAGCTGTGTGCCCAAAATAAGCTGTGTGCCCAAAATGTGCTGCGTGCCCAAATGAGCTTTGTGCCTAAATGAGTTGTGTGCACAAAATAAGTTATGTGCCGAAAATGTGCTGCATGCCCAAATGAGCTGTGTACCTAAATGAGCTGTGTGCCCAAAATGAACCATGTGCCCAAAATGAGCTGTGTGCCCAAAATGAGCTGTGTGCCCAAAATGTGCTGTGTGCCCAAAATAAGTTGTGTGCCCAAAATGTGTTGCGTGCCCAAATGAGCTGTGTGCCTAAATGAGTTGTGTGCCAAATGAATGGAATACTATGTCAAGAGCTGCGTGCCAGATGAGCAAAGTGTTATGTTGAAAGCTGCGTGCCAAGTGGACAAAATGTTGTGTGCAAGTTGTGTTCAAGTATGAGCAGAAGCATTGTGTATACGAATGTGTTCAGAACAAGCAGATCAAATACTTCGCAGAAAATGTAAAAGTGAAGTACGTACCTCTCACGCATGATGTGATAGATGAGACTCAGGCTCTCGTAGCAGCAAGTCTGCAGGCGCCCGTCGCGCGAAGTCGGTGAAATGGTAGAAAGTACTCGGAGGGAGGATATGCTCCTGCGGGTGGTACCTTTCCGGATCGAATGGCCGTATCCTAGGAGGTAACGGCATAACGTCGGGCTCATCCTCTACCCTCGGGGAGCCTCCGCCATATGGAATATGATCAGCCATCTGAAGAAAGATGCAAAAATGAGCGAAATGAGCCAAAATTGCAAAAAGTCAACAAAAGTCAACTCTCGGGAAGAGAAAAAGCCAACAAAAGTCAACGCCCAGGAAAAGGTGCCAAACTTTGAGACAAACTTACCTCAAGTGGTGGAAATGGAGAAAGAAGCTCTGAAAGCAAATTCTAATCGGTTCAAAACGAAGAGAATCGAAAGTTTTGGCAAAACAACTTCGCGTGGGGCGTTGGAAAACGCATATAAAGTGTAGATCTGAGAGAGAAAAGGGGCTAGGGATGGAGAGAAATGTATTTCGGCCTTGGAGGTGTGAGCAAAAGTGATTTGGAGCTATCCATTTAAAGATATGGCCTTGAAAAGACAAAACTGTCCCGGATTTTGTAAACTGGTCGGCCGACCACTTTGGTAGGCAACAACTGGTTGGCCTCTAATATAACTGGTTGGCCACCCTCCTGGGTGACCTTCAGAGCTCCATTGTTCTCCCTGTGTGTTTTGGTGATGATTGGAGCTCTTTTCTCTTAGGAAAGTGCAAGAAAAGTACACTTTTTCGACGCGAAAATGTCCACGCAGAACTTCGATTCAAGTCTTCGATGCATGGCTCATCATCACTTATCAAAGAGCGAGGTGTATCCTTTTTAAGTATGTTATGACCCTTCCGAGAGGTAAATCGGAGGTTATGGATGAATTACACTTGTTAAGGCTTACGTTTCCTCTTTTGGCATTTCCTTTCAAACATACATTTGAAGTTGCGCATTTCTTTTGTATCATCTTGCACTTTTTACATGCGTTGTCATGCATGTTTCACTCTCTCATTGTTATGCACACTTTCCTCTCTTGCATTTGTTATGCACACCACTTGTTGCTTTGTTATGCACTCAGTACTTGTGTTGACATGCTCATTTTGCTTACATTATTATGCATATTTCCACCCGCATTCTTATGCGTCACACTTAGGTTGCATTGTTATGCATCCCTTCCGCATTGTTATGCATCACACTTAGGTTGCATTGTCATGCATCCCTTCCGCATTGTTATGCGTCAGACTTAGGTTGCATTGTCATGCATCCCCTACACATTGTTATGCGTCACACTTAGGTTACATTGTTATGCACCCCTTCCGCATTGTTATGCATCACACTTAGGTTGCATTGTCATGCACCCTTTCTGCATTGTTATGCGTCACACTTAGGTTGCATTGTCATGCACCCCTCCACTTGCATTGTCACGCACTTTTCACTTGCATTGCTATGCATGTTTCTAACGATATTGCACCTGTTGAGTTTCTTTCTTTTACAGGCACGATATTGTATGTACGGTTCATTTGAAGCTGGCGCGACCAGATGAATTGGATGGTATTGTATGTACTCCACGTGAGATGTAGCGAGAATTGTATAATTCTCTTACATCCTTTCTACATGTAATGTAGTTTGATTTGTATTCACTTGCTTAAACTGTTGCATTTATTGTGTATAATTGCTTCATACAGCTTTCTTTGCATGATCATAAGTTATGTTCGGCATCTTGCTTGTCCATTGCGTCTTGCCCCTGCCCGCGGGCACATCTCTTTGTTATCTTGCCTGTTTGTCTAAGTCTTCAGCCATGTCAAAAACGGGCCGTCTTTGGGCTTTGACATTCACTCCCATCACTTATGACTTCCGAGTTCTGTCAAAGAGGGGCAACTGTAGACACCCCATTTTTGACTAACCTTAAGACTCAGATGTCATCGATTGAGCGCTCGGTGATAGTGCATGTTAAGCTCGTTTTGAGTTTCCGGAGTTTTGGCCGAGTGCCTTGCCTCCGAGCCTCTGAGCTATTTGTGCTTCGGCTTCGTTTGTGGACCAAGCCTTGTTTTCCTTGCCTGAGGGAGGGACAAGTCTTGTAGATCATCCTTTTGTGTTCGTAGACCACTTTTAGTGGTCGTAGGCCACTTTTCCTGTTTGGAGATTAGTTTTCAATTTTCGGAGCCTTTGGCCGTGCGTCTTGTCTCGGGACCACTTAACGTTCTCCGTTTGGCGTGGTTTTTGAACCACACCTTGTTTCCTTAGCCTAGAGGGCCACTGTGGTTTGGGAGACCACTTTTGTGGTCATAAACCACTTTTGGTGCTTGTCAGCTCGTTTTCGAGGCTCCCAGCTGCGCGCTTTACCTCCCAAACTTTCATCTTGCGTCCGTTTTGGTTTGTTTTTGGTACAAACCTTGTTTTCCTCATTTAGAAGGTGGTACAAGGGTGGGATACCAGTATTTCCCCTTGGAGACCATTTTTCTTCCTGCCAGCCAATTTTCTGGTCTGACAACTGGTTTGCTTAGTCTTTGGGCCACCTTTTCTGGTCGGCCACCCCACTCCTGGCTTGTTTTCAGTGTACTAATCATCTCCCACCATGGCCGACCACTTGTTGTCTTGGGAGACCACTTGTGGTGGTCGGCCGACCACTTCAAGTAGCTGGCCAACCACTTCAAGTGGTTGTCTGCTTTTTGTTACCTTTTTGGAGATATTTTCCTCCAGCTGTAGCTGGATGGCACTAGAACCATCCTCCATACACGTGTATGGAGGGATGGCCTTGAACCTTAGCTTCCTCAAGAAGCTTTGCTTTTGGTTCTCTATAAGAGAGAACCACCTCCTCCCTCCTCTAGGTTCAAAATTTGGAGGTTTGAGTTATACATACAGCTTTGTATCCATATCTCCTTATTTGTTCTTATTTTGTGCCTAAAAGTGTAGTTTTGTCTTACTTTAACACACAAACACACACTCAAACACCATATTCTTGGAACTGAGGTCCCTTGAGGCTATTTTTGAAGCTTTTGGACTGGTTTTGATCCAAAAAGTGTGCTGGAGTTGTAGCTTTCAAGGTGGTCTTCAAGGGTGAGTTTCTAACCCTTAAATCCCCCATTTTTGCTTAAGCTTTTGAACCTATTTGCATGTTGTTTTGAGCTTAACTTCCTACTACAAAAAGTTTTGTATTTTGGTGCTTAAGATCTTTGTTTGAGGTCACTTTTGTGTTTGGGGTTGTTTACCCGCTCTTAGGCCTTGTTTGGCCTTGCTTTTGTGCCTTCTTTGTGAGCCTTTGGGACCAACTTGTTTTGGCCTTCTCACCACTGAAGCTCAGAGGAATTTCAGTGGTGGGAAGGGTGTTTTGAGGTCCCAAAAAGAAGAGGGTCATCCCCTCTCCTTGTGTCTTCAATACTTGTCTTGAGTGCCTCATGTGTGAGCATGTTTGTTAAGTTTATGTTGGCCATATCTTAGCTTGTATTTGGGCTTATTTTAGCATGGCATGCCACTATTTTTACTTACTTTTGTCACTTCATGCATGCCTAATACACTTGTAGTATAAATCACACAAACTAGTCTTGTATGCTTCATGAAGTAGCATGTCATTCTAGCTTGTCTTGTTTTGTTTCCATTTCAGCATATTTTTGGTGATGCTTTGCCATGTCATACCTCTGTTAGGGTTTGGTTTGGTCACCTCTTGCATGCCTCATGCACTTGTAGTGCAATTCCATGAAATAGCCTAACATGCATCATGCTTTAACATGTCATTATAGCATGCTTTTGGCTTAACTTCAAGAAGTTTTTGTCCATGTTTTAACATGATTTAGCTCTGATTTGGGTTGTTTTGGCCATGCATGACTTGCTTTGTATATCTATAATGCATTCTAGCTTGTTAGCTTTGTGTGTCAAGTCCACTAGCATGCATTACTTGGACTATTTGAATGATTTGGCATCATTTCCTATGTGATTTCAATCCATGTTTCATGGTCATGCACTTGCATTTATCACTCATTCAATGCGTTGGAGGGTTTGCCCCTTTATGCCTTAACATAAGTCATTGCATATGCTTTCATGCCTTAGCTTGCGAGCCTTCATGCCTGTAGACGTCCCCCGAACGCCACGGGAGGATGACTCCCGTTCCGTTCATTTTGCGGGTCTACTACAGTTCGGACTCGAATTGTCACGGTTCTAAATTTGAACCAAAGAGTCCAAATCTGGCAAATCGTTTTGAGAAAACAGATTTTTGAAAGAAGTGTCAAACATGGACTGCTTTGCCAGATACAGAGTCGCCACCTAAATATTTTTTAATGGGGGAATTTAGGAAACCCTAACTCGGTGCCAAAGGCCACGTGTCCGTCATCACCAAAGTTGCCTCGGCTCTGGAGCTTGGGTGCGATTGGGGAAGGTCAGCTATGAGCACTTCCTCTTGCCTGATCAAAGATCGGCCTCTACTAACCGTGATATCCAATTTTGAAAACGTTATGTGTTCATATTCCGGTTATTAGCCTAGAATTACTATGTTATGCGCACAACAAACAAGTATAGACCGAATCGCCCAAATTGGAACAAAACATTTCAGGTTTGTTTTGAAAATGGTTTGCTACTCGCAAGTAGGCTAAAATACAGATTTTGCCACCCTCGAGTGGGCTTTTTAGAAAAGATGATTTTGCCACTATCTAGTGGGCTTAAAACTCACAGTTTTAATGCATTGTTCCAATTTAAACAACTCAACCTCCATCCACAGGCATTCAAGCAGTTATATCACATAAGCAGCTAGCCTCATGGTAAGCATGCAGTTTATGGCAACACTCACACACATGCGGTATGCTAAAGCATAAAAGCTTACCTAGTACTCCAAGCCAAAACAGAAACTAGTTAGTAATCATGCATGATCCTAGTTCATGTTAAGATGGCTAATGCAACACATGCAAGATGTAACTACAATAGGCTCGGCAATCCTAAAGATGGCATGTGAAATGTTGCAACTAACAAGTACTCAACTTGGAATTGAAATACAAGTACAGTTAGCATGATGTGCGGAGCCCGGTGCATGTAAGAAAAATGTATGGATGCACGCATGCATAGCATGAGGTATGCTAATTTAAATATGCCCTAGTCTACCATTGAAAGCAGGTAAATAAAAGGGAAGAAAGACGTGGGGTTGGAAGACATGCACACACTCACACACACTTATTACACAAATACCCTCACTCGGAGGGTCCAAATAAATATTACAGTCCGAATAAATAATACTAAATTAATTATTACAAAAACTCCTAATTAATTAACAAAATAAATGCGGAAGGGAAAGGGCCACAACCCCACCTTGGAATGCATGAATGATGCATGCTCGAGTCTGCCTCGCCCGGAAAACCCGTACCATGCCACCGCTGCCTCTGTTTACACTGCCCTGCTTTTCTGAAGACTGCCAAAGTCTTGGAACATGATCTATGGGTGCTGAAAAGTGCCACCGGCCAAACAAAGATACCACCGGCCAAAGAGAGAAGCCACCGGCCACCTTTTTGTCTATCGGCCAAAAATTGATGGCCGGCCGGCACTATATTTAGCCGACTGGCCAAAACTTCCTGCAGAACCTGCAATTGATAGCAGCAGAGGGCAAGCAGTGTATGGCATGGAATTTTAAGGCAAATGTATGCACCAACACCCTCCTTATCATGTTTATGACTCAAATGAGGATGGTCCTCGACTCTCGGGCCACCAATCACGCATTTCCATGCATGATGGCCAAAGAGTCAAGTGTGCATTTTAATATCAAATGTAATGCAAGCCAAATAAACAAATGGGGCCCAACCTCAATCATAATCAATTCAAGAGGCAAAGCATGCGTGCTCAATGAAATGCAACCTAGGCATGGAGGCTAAGTATGCAACATGAACATTCAAATGCGCAATGTATACTAGGCACGCAACCTAAACATGTAAGCAAACATGGCATGCAACAACATGTGATGATGGACTTAAACTAACATGGATAGCTCGCAAGCATGCCAAAATCAGTGGCCATTAGATGAAAATGAAACAATCAAAATGTGTGCACACATGCACGCAAACCGAGAACTGAACCTAAGGCACGAATGCCACTCTACCAAAGCATGGCAAGGCATGGAACATGGTATGCAAACATGCAAATTTCAGTACCAAAATATGATGCTAGACAGCCCCGAAACATGGCAACATGGCACCCGATGCATGGAATGAGCCCCGAAACTCAAAACTAGACATATGTAATGACTTATAGCTATACAAAGCATGCATTATTTGACTATGAAGCATGAAGACAGAGTCAAGGCAGTCCCAAAACATGAACTTTTCCAGTTTAAAGCATGGCCAAAAGATGCTAGCAAGATGGACTAAAATAGCATGCAAATTTGACTAGTAAACATGGTTTACATTGCAAGTGCATGAAGCAAGTAAGAACTCATCAAACTAGAAAAAATTAGTGAACTAAGCATGTGAAAATATGCCCAAATAACCTCTGAAATGAAGCCAACACATGCAAAAATGATGAGCTCCTTTAGAGGGCTATACAAGGGGTTATTAAGCACATACAAGATGGACACTCAACAAAGCTGAACCAACTCTAGAAATGGCCTATGGGGGTCCTAAAACCCACTGAAAAATGCCTGAGCTGAGCTCAAGAAGTGTGGAAATATCGGCCCCTTTGTAAAGCCAAAAAGGGCATCAAACAAGACAACAAGGAGAGGGGATGGCCCTCTCCTTCTTCGGACCTCAAAACACCACCCCCACCACTGAAATCCCTTTGGATTTCAGTGGTGGGAGGGCCAATACAAGGTGGTCCCGAAGTTAAAAAAAAAAATGCACAAAAATGAGGCCAAACAAGGCCTAAGAGGGGTCAAACAACCCCAAACACCAAAGTGGTCTTAATGAAGTATCTTAAACACAAAAAAATAGAACTTTTTTATGTTATACACCAAGCCTATACCACCATGCAAGATTGGTCAAAAATCAATGCAAGATTGGGAAAACTAAAGCGAAGAAGTTACCCTTGAAGAACCTTTGATGAACAGCAAGGTCAGACCTCTTCTTGTGACCAAAACCAGCTTAAAACTCCAAGAACAAACCATCAAGGCCTCTCAAGTCGAAGTGTGTTGTAATGGTGTGTGTGTTGGTGCAATACTATGGTCAAAACACACTTTAAGGCTCTTAAACACACACAAAGGATGAGAGAGAGGGAGATATAGAGAGAGAGGGTGTATATATCAGATATATATGCCCTAGGTCTACTTCTTTTCTCAACCAAAACAATGGAGGAGAAGGCTTCCTTATATAGGCAAAGGAATGGCCAAGCTTCTAAGATAAGCTATTCAAAAAGGGTCAAGGCTTCTAAGGGAAGTTAAGCAAAGGGTGCAAGCTTCTTGAGGAAGCTTTGAGAAAGGGTCAAGCTTCCTCAAGAAGCTTGAGCAAAGGGTGCAAGGAGATTGGGTCAAAAAGGGTCAAAGGCTCAAAATAGCCACACAAGTGTATGGGGGATCAGGTCTGTGCACTCCAGCTGGCACAGCTGGCATGCATTATGCTTGGAGGGTGCAAAAGGGTCAAATCGGCCACGAAAGGAGGTCATCGGCCAAATAAATGGTCGGTCGGCACAATATTTGCCCGACCTGCTATTTTCTCTGGCCGGTCGGCTAAAGGGATGGCTGGTAGGTGGCCGGTAAGGTTAAAAAGTGGCCAGTGGATGTCTAGATTGAAGCCCCGGAAGTTATCTTTCCAATGCCACAAACCTTGCATTAAAATTCCTCCTGTGCAAAAAGTTATGCCCTTTTTGGTGAAGCCGCGCAGATTCAATCCAACCAGGATGATGCCCAACTTCAACCAATCATATCTTCCCCTCCCGGATTTGGGTTTGGGAGATTCTTGAGTGAAAAATGAAGCCCCGGAAGTCTTCTCTCCAATGGTGGTGGCCTCATAGCTTAACTCCAAGTGTATAGGCAGATAAGCTTGATTTAGCGGGGACTGCTCGTCCCTCTCTTAGCGATTCTTGCCTATCTTCTTCTCCAACTTAGTTTCTTCTCTCCTTTCCCCTTTTCTTCAACTTCAAACCCCTAAGCAAGGTGTTTTGAAATATTTTTCAAAGATTTCATCTCTCTTTCATTCATTTCCACTTTGTCCTTGCTCAGTTTATCGAAAAGCACAACGTTTGACAAAATGCGAGCCTCGGAACATCGCAGAAACTTCATTTCAAAAAAGTTTTGAAAGAGAGGGTTTTAAGGTCTAAAAACCATTCAAAATAGCTTTGGTCCAAAATGGGGTGTGAAGTTGAGATTTATCTCTCTCCTTGTCGAAGAAATTGAACCTTTGCCCTGCACACCTTTACCACCAAATAAACCATCAGTAACGCCCAAGTCTTAAGGGCGGTCGAAAATGGGGTGTCTACAATGCCTTAGCTTGCGAGCCATCATTTCAATGTGTTTTTGGGATTATTTCGCCATGATATAACTCTGATTTTTTTTGTTTAAGTCACCCCATGCTTGGTCTTAATAGGTGTAGTGTAATCCACCATTTTTGCCTTGAAAGCATCATGCCTTATGCCCTTCATGCTGGCTTGTCTTGGCTTCCTTCCATACATGTTTTAGTATCATTTTAACATGTTATAGGACTGTTTTGGGTTGCCTTTGCCATATGCTTTACGCTTTGTATAGTTGTAGTGCAATTGGCCTTGCTAGCTTTGTGTTTTGATGACTCATGCATACTATCTTTGAGCTATCTAGATGATTTGGCATCATTTAATACATCATTTTAGGGCATGTAGCATTGACTATGTTCCCACTTCATTCACTCTTTAAGTGCCTTTGAGTGTTATGCATTGTTGCCTAGTTTGTGGCCTAGCATGTATTCCATCTTGCCTAGGTATTCGAACCTCCATCTTAGCATGTTTTGGTCCATGTTTTTGACCTATTTTAGCTCTGTCCATGGTTGGTTCCTACACTTGTGCCATATATTGCATGCCCCATTTGTAATCTTTTTTACTAGCTTCATGCTTTAAGGACCTATGCATGCTATGCTTGTGTCATTTGAATGATTTGGCATCATTTCATACCTTATTTCAGAGCATATAGTGTTGTCACGCTTACATATGTATCACTTCTTGAGCACTCTTGAGAGTTGTGCTCTCGGGCCTAGTTAATAGGCCAATGCATGTGCATGCATGCCTTGCATTTTGTGCCTTGGTTTTGGTGTTATGGCCACTGATTTGGGCATGGTTGAGGTCTGTCCATTTGGGTTTAAGTCCATTAAGCATGTTTGATTTCACGTTGTTTGCATGCTTGTATTACATTGCATTGTGTATGCCATGTTCATCGCATTATGTATCCCTTATACTTTGCATTATGTATGCTTAGGTTACATCGCATTGTGTATGCTATGTTGTCCATTGCATTGTGTATGCCATTTTCATCGCATTGTGTATGCCTTATACTTTGCATTGTGTATGCTTAGGTTACATCGCAATGTGTATGCTATGTTGTCCATTGCATTGTGTATGCCATTTTGTTGCTTTGCATTAAGTTGTGCATGCCATTAGCATTGAGTATGCCATGTTACATTGCATTGCATGTTTGCATACTTTTTTTATTGCATTGCATGTTTGCATGCTTAAGTTGTATTGCATACTTGCATGCTTGAGTCGCATTGTGTATGCCATGCTTGTCGCATTTTGTTTGGAATAGGTGTTAGTCCAAACACGGGGAACGAGGGACATTCATACTTGAAGTGATGAAACGTGCCTCAATTCTCAGTCGCCGATGCTCTTGATCGTACATGATAGAGTTTTAGGCCTTATGTGTTTATGTGTGCATTCATTGAATTGTGCAATTTGGCTTCTCAGCCATCATGCATCGAGATGCGTGATTGGTGGCCCGAGGGTCAAGAACCACACTCCCTTGAGCTTATGAAATGATAAGGAGGGTGGTTATGCGCACATATCTTGCAAATACATTGGCATGCCCTTTCTTGCTCTCAGTTGCAGAAAAGTGGAGTCTAGCAGCAAAAACTGGTCGGCCGACCACTTTTTCTGGTTTTTAGTAACAAAAAGTGGTCGGCAGGTGGTCTCCTTCCTCAACAACTGGTCGGTAGCCCTCCCACAAGTCCCCAAGGTGAGTTGGAAGCTTTCTGGAGCTTGGTGCATTGTTCTGAGAACAATTGCAAACAGAGGCAAATTGGGGCATCACGACGGATTTCCGAACGAGGCGACTAGGCATGCATGCATTCTTCTCCCTCTGAAGCTCCTGCTTTACTGCTTTACTTAGCTAATTTGCTTAGCTAGTTTATGCTTTGTTTTTATAATTAAGTAGTTAATGCGTTTAGCTGCTCATTTGTTTTGTAATAGCTTAATTAATTAGCTTGTTAGTTAATTAATTTTGTTGTGTAATAATTAGTTTAATTAGCTTAGATTAGCTAGTTAGCTTCTTATTCGGACTCTCCATTGAGAGGGCCAGCTGTTGTAATAAGCGTGCGTGTGTGTGATGCATGTCTTCCAGTCCCCATTTCTTTCTCCCTTTTACTTAACCGCTTACGATGGTTAGTTTTAGGGCATATTTCAATTAGCATCCTTATGCTTCACATGCGTGCATCCATTCATCTATATTGCATGCATCAGGCTCGGCGCATCATACTAACCTCATTGTACTTTCAATACAGTACTTGAATACGTGTCCAACAGCATGTTATCAAGTTGCATTTGACATGACATTCTTCATAGCCGAGCCTATCTTAGTTGCATTTTTGCATGTGTTGCATTAGTCATCTTAACGTGAACTAGGATCATGCATGATTTCTAACTAGTCCTTTGTTTTGGCTCGGAGTACACTGTGAGTGTTTACGCTTTAGCATACTGCATGTGTGCTACTGATTGCCGTGAAAGCATGCTTGCCATGAGGCTAACTGCTTATGTGATTAACTGCCTGAATGCCTGTGGGTGAAGGTTAGATTGCTTGAATTGGAACAATTCATCAAATCCCTGTTTTAGCCTACTTGCGAGTAGCACACTTCAAATCATTTTTAAACAAACGAATATGCAATGTTTCGTTCCAACTTCGGCAATCTAGTCTATGCTTATATGTTGTGCGCATCACATAGTAATTCTAGGTTAATAAACGGAATAAGAACACATGTGTTTTCAAAAATAAAATATCATGCTTAGTACAAGCCGATCTTTGATCGGGCGAGCGGGGGTGCTCATTGCATGACCTTCCCCTCTCGTACCCAAGTTCCCGAGCCGAGGCAACTTTGGTGATGACGGACACGTGGCCTTAGGCACGAGTCAGGGTTTCCTAAATTCCTCCAAAATAAAATATTTAGGTGGCGACTCTGTATCTGGCAAAGCAGTCCATGTTTGGCACTTCTTTATAAAAATTAGTTTTCCAAAACGATTTGCTGGATTTGGACTCTTTGGTGATTTATCAGTCTCACATTGCACTTTGTGAGATCATATTAAGAACCATGACATTGAGTCCGAATTGTAGTAGCCTAGAGAACAAAACGAGATTCGCGCCCCCATTCGCGCACGGATATTAGAGAGTTCTCGCGGGGTGCGTCTACAGACATATTTGTTATGAAATTAG
Source organism: Camellia lanceoleosa (assembly GCA_025200525.1). Lineage (NCBI taxonomy): Eukaryota > Viridiplantae > Streptophyta > Magnoliopsida > Ericales > Theaceae > Camellia > Camellia lanceoleosa. The sequence goes on from CM045770.1 coordinate 25,475,364, forward strand.
AAACCTTAGGGGGCATAATGTAATTTCTAGAACTACAAGGGGTAATTTGTAATTTAAGTAAACCACAAGGGCTGTGTTTATAATATACCCCCCCAAAAAATTTGATCTTTACTTTATATTTGTTATAGTGATCCCGGGTTTTCCCCTTTCATGTATTGTATTCCGGACTCGGTTCCGTGGATGTCTGTGTTGTATATGTTGCATTTCCTTCCTTTAATTCTTTGTATTTGAGTTTTGGGATGTGTTGGGAAGGTTTGTTACAGGTTAGGTGTGTTTTGAAATAAATGGTTGCTACCCAGTTTTTGGTGTCTTTGCTCAAGCGAGGCTTTTGTCGCTCGAGCGAGCTATATGTTTTAAGTCCTTCGCTCGAGACAGGGTTCCTTCACTCGAGTGTGTTTCCAGGTTGCAGACCTGATGCTTTGTGTTGTTGGCTCGAGCGAGGTCCATTTGTGTCTGGTCACTCGAGCGACAAATTCTTCGCTCGAGCGAGGTTTGAATATATCAGTTCACAGCAGCAGCTTCTTCTTCACTTTTTCATTAGCTCCTTTACTCAAACCCTAGCCCCGGCTGCTTCTCTCTCTACATACATCTTCTCTCTACAAATCCATCTAGTTCTAGTGGTCTTCTACCCTAGTCTCTTTGTAAGAAAGATAGAGTTTGGTGTGGGCTTCACTTCAATCCGAAAAGGTTGGTGTTTGAAGCACCTTGGGTTTCCACCTTCATTTCCTTTGAGTCTCTTCTCTTGAGGTAGGGATAACCTACTCCTCTCTATGAGTTTTAACTTGAACGTTGGGTATTTTGGATAGATGGTGTTTTTTGGGAATTTTGGAAAAGTGAGGGTTTGTTTTAAAGTTATGAAAAGGGGGTTTTCAATTGTTAAACTCCATGTGTGTGTGAGACCTTGGAAAATGGAATTATTGTTGTTAAATTGATGAAATTGAGCCTTAGGGTTGATATTTGAAAAAGGGGGAAAATGCCCTAATTAAGTTGAATAATTAATTTGAATAATCAATTTGCGGAAATATGAAATTGAGTTGGAAATCATGAAATTGGGAAATTAGGGAATGGAATGGTGTGGTTGGATAAATAAATTGAAATATGTCATAAAATATGCTTTGTGTTGTTCGCTCGAGCCCCAGGAAGTTTGGATTGTATAGCTTCAAACATTTTTTCCACTCTAACAAGACGTGGGGCCCACCTATTTTGTGGACTCTCTTCAAATGCATCGAACGGAGCATCAATTTGCTACAAAAACAAAATAAAAAAGATTTGTATTTTAAATCATATAGTAGTGAACCTGAGTTAAGCTAGAACAAATGACAGGACATACAGTTCCCTTCATGTCTCCACATTTGATCAAATCACTAACAAGGCCACGGATATCGCAGCGAGTTGAAAAGTTCACGACAGCCCAGCGATCGATCTTTGTTGGGTTCACTAGTTTCTAAACCAGCAAAGGAAAATTTTGTAAGAACACATAATTAAAGTTGAACTATGCCAAGTTTTAACATAAATAAATAAATAAATTAGAGAGCCATGCAGAACCCAAAGAGGAAAGAAGTCTTCGCCATTTCCCACTTTCAACTGTAATAGGATAAAGGTATAGTTAGCCCAAAATCAGTCAACGCTTAAGCTAACAAAACAGAAGATCAAATAGATCAACAAAACAGAAAGACAAACCACAAGCCATACACAAATGGAATTAGACAAAAACCCTTGGAGCTGGGAGCACACGACCTTCAACTTGGGTGAAGTTAGTACCAATTGAAATGCCACAAGACTTCAAAGATAGGCGCTTCATATTTGTTGAGTTTTAAAGCCTATCAAAACCGATGAAAGACTTAGCCAAATGCAAAGAGTAATATCAATCACATGTTTGAGGACGACACCTACATCACTTAATACTCTCATCCTTTCTTGTGGCTTTTGTCTTGATTTCTCCACTAGAGAAGATCTTTGAAAAGTCAACAGGGCTTTCGTATAGCGTTGTAGGGACACCAAAGAACAAAGCTAGAAAAACAAAGCTGTCATTAGATACCATATATTTATTAAAATTTAATCACATTAGGCTTTTCATTTAAATAGAACTAACTCATCATTCACCTCAAGAGGGAAGTAAGTAGGGCGTTTTGGCTTCCCAACATTAATGCATGGAAGATCACCAGAATATCGTAAATCTATGTGGCGATAATTAACAAAATAATCATAAACAGTCACTTCCAGTGTCTGAACTTCGCCATCATCATCTTTTCTCTTCTGCTTCAATGGCTTCATTTGGGAAGTGACTATTTTTTAGGCTTTTTGGCTATTTGGCTATTTTAGTAGGCTATTTTAGTTTGTGTGTTTGGGAAGATAGATTGAAATATTTTTAAATGATTGTATTGGAAAAAGTGTTTGATATGATCCTTTGTTATGAAATGACCAAACTGCCCCTACAGAACCAAGCTGCCAGCCGTTGAACTCCAACCCGGCGTTGGCTTACGTGGCATGTACGGACTGCACTTCACTCCTTTTCTTTTCAAAGTTGAATTGTAATTGACTAAAAAGGATTGCAATTTTAATTGAAAAAAAATAAATAAACAAACCCTCATGAAAGTTGTCATTAATTGAAAAAAAAAGGATTGTACTTTTAATTGAAAAAAAAAAAAAAACAGACCTGGTTAACAAAAAAATGAAAAGGATTGTCATTTATTTTAATTGAATTGTAATTTTTAATATGTACACAAAAAAAAAAAAAAAACGCACAATTAATTACATATATTAACAAACCTTCCGTCATTTGTTAAACTTGACCCATTAATGCAATTTATAATATTTTTAAAATTGATAAATTATTAATAATCATCAGTTTATAATGATTTTTTTTTTCAAATACGTATTTTTCTTCAATTATTTTGTTGTCAATTAATTTTTTTTTCCAAATAAAAAAAATTTCAATTACCTTTTTTTTTTTCAAATAAATTTTGTGCCCATTACATTTGTTTGAATTTTTTTTTCCAATAATTTGTTTTCAATTTTTGTTTTCAAGTAATTTTTTTTTCCAACTATTTTGTTTTCAATATTTTGTTTTCAATTATTTTTTTTCCAAATAAATAAAAAATTTCCAACTATTTTGTAATAAAAAAAAAATTCAAGTAATTTTTTTCCAACAATGATTTGAATGGTCCCATTGTCATAGATAAGAAAAATTAAATTCAAATATATTTTTTTCTTGAACGCGAACTCTTTTCTTTAGTTGATGTTTACAAAAAAGTTCAAACATTTTCTTCAAATTTGTTAAAAATTAAATATAAATTTTTATGTTTTTCTACAAATAAAAAAAAAACCAGCTTATAAAATTATTAAATTTGTCAGAAATTTTAAAAATTACCAAAAAAATTTATGAACTACAACAAAAAAAGAATGCAATTCTTTGTCAAGAAATTGGACTGGGAGTCAAATATTAAAGGCATCCAATAGGTGCAAAATTGAATGAAACTAAAGGTCAATCTACGCAAATAAAATTTATAAGTACATTACAAACGTTTAGGAAGCTGTAGTTCGAATATTATGCATTACAAATAGTTCCATAAGTCCAATGGCTTGCTACGTGGGTCACATTCCACCACAAATTTCCACATAGAAAAGAGCATATTCACAATAGTCTCAAACTGCATATATAAAACAAATGGTCGCGTATGCGAACGCGAACTCTTGCCATATCCACATTTGTATCCCCAACCATGAGCCCATCATTGAGATTTGCTCCATCGGCATAAACGTCGGGCCTATCATCTGGCACTGATGAAACAAAATAATGTCTGTTATTGCCCAAGGCAGCTAGCTCATGTCTACGAATGAAATTGTGTAACGCCATTGATGCACCAACCAATGGCACTTGCACCGTCGCAAAATCATAGTCCGACATGTTGTATAGGAACTTCCACCGAGATTTCCACACTTCAAAAGTCCTTTCCACCACACTCCTCAGTGATGCATGCGCTTCGTTAAACATTTCTCTCGGGTTATCAGGTCGTCCATGTTTCCGAAATAGTGCTTGATGATACCAAGACCCTTTGAATGGTGCCAGGTACCCCTTCTTGTTTGGATATCTCGCATCCACAAGGTAATATTTACCTATAGTTAAATAAAATAAAATAAAATAAACAAATATATACACGTGACATAAACCCGAACTAGTACTGAATCTGAAATTTGTTACTTTCTTGTGGGTGCGGAAACGGTGTGTGCTAATTTTCAATTATTTCCTTAAAGATGAGGCTGTCATGCATGCTTCCATCCTAGCCGCAAGAAATAAAAATGAAGCACATGTCAAAGTCACAGACTGCTAGTATATTTTGGGTTGGATAACCTTTTCGGCCATAATATGTGCCCGCATCACGGACAGGCAACACGGCTCCATCCAACGCACCTATACAATTCTGCCATAATAGAACACATCACAACTATTTAATTGGACACTGCATTGTACACAAGTGTTCTTAATGGCAATTAATGAATTCTCACCTTGAACGGTATGTATTTGCCTCTTGTCTGCAAGTAAGGATGCCTACTATTTTGATTTCTGGTTGGCTTGTAATGGTGTTCAATGAACAACTTCATTGTATCTAACACTGCATGAAAATGTCGAGAAACTATTTCTCCCGAGTGTTGAAACCCCTCTTGAATGCTTCGGTTTTGGTAGCTGGTCAAGGTATGGATGAACATGGCAACACTTTCTTCAATGTGTAATCCATGAGGTCTTCTAGGTACCCGTAAACCAAAATCCCTTCGTAATGTATCACATAACACTTTAAACACATACAGAGGCATATGAAAGTTTTCTTCGCCCCCTACCCAAGTGTCCATCAAATAATTCTTGAATCCATGCACGACCGGTTAAAATTGAAGTCTGACGTGGGATCTTGTCCATCTACTTCATGTAATATTCCATTGCATGTCGCGCTACTTCAACGATTACATCGTTCTGTTGGTCCTCTTGTTCTTCTGCTTGTTCGATTATGTAATCATCATTATTTCAATACAAATTGGTACATTCACTGTTCCACATATCAAAATTGTTGAACCCTACAATGCACACAACACATGATTAATTACATTGACCATGTAGTCTTATCATATTATAAACTAATGCACAAAATAAAAAAGAATGGCAACACCCATGCATACACAAACCACACTTCGACGAAGCAATACTGCATAAAATGTTCGACATTTGGTCCGTATCCATTCACCCAAAACATTAATATTAACTAACAGTACTGATAAGCGAAGCTAGGAAAAAGCAAAAATAAAGAAACATAACAGCACAAGTCATGTCCACAAACACCCACAACATTTTCAATTTTTCCCAAAAACAACAAACCACAAGACTCACAGTCCTTTGGAGGCCTTCAAAACCACAAGCCAACTGACCACATTATCATTATCAGGCATGGACATTAGTATCTCACGGTAATCTGCATTCTCCAACGCAATGCAGGCAAAGTGGAAAAGGGGCATACTGAGCAAGTCGGGTATAGCCATAATCCTTTGCATGCATGCCTCAATGCCATACTTCTGAGATGCACCAGTTCCATGCCTGATCGTAAGGTGCTTCTGTGAACAAACAACCTCGAAGAGATGGTTGAAACTGTCTGCAAGCACTGATGCGCCAGTGGACGGCTTCTTCGACTTTCCACCTGTACTACCCCCTTTCTTGCTCTTTGACCCTTGCTCCGCTTCATCTACCTGGACAATAGGGGAGGGTGGTGGTGAGTCCACTACCGGTTGATATGGCCCAGTAAATGGCTGCAACCCAAGGGAGTCAACTGAATCGGATTCACTGTCCGCAATGTCCACAACTTGCTCACTGGGGGTCCAATGATGTTTCCCAGTCATAGTTGCACCTGTGAAAACTTCCCGCATCAAATCTTCATGCTCCAATGGCTTCATCTTGCATTTGTACGCTAGCTTGTTTGTCTGCAATTGAGAAGAATAAAAATTAGAAAACCAAATTAAAGTAGTAAAGTAACAAACAACCAAATTAATTATGAATATGAAATGAACAGTACACTACAAGTATATATTCCATTACATACCGATTTCAAATTTTCCCACCATTCCTCTGACGTGGTTGTAGACACCCCATTTTTGATCGACCTTAAGACTCAGACGTCATTGATTGAGCGCTCAGTGATGATGAATGTTGTGCTTGTTTTGAGGCTTCGGAGTTTCGGCTGAGAGCCTTACCCCCGGACCTCGGGACTCTTTTGTGCTTTGCCTTGGTTTGCAAACCAAGTTCTGTTTTGTCTTCCCAAAGGGAGGGAGAGGTCTCGTAGACCATCTCTCAGTGGCCGTAGGCTACTTTTTGTGGTCGTAGACCACTGCCTCGCTTTGGAGACCGGTTTCAGCTTTTTGAGCCGTCGGTTGCGCCTCGATTCGAGACCGCTTAACTTTCTCCGTTTGCTCCGGTTTTTGGCACACACCTTGTTTCCTCTCTCTAGAGGGACATTGTGGCCCATGAGACCACCTTTGTGGTCGCACGCCACTTTTGATGCTTAATACCGGGTTTGGCACAAGGTTGCTTGGCCCCCGAACCCTCGGTTTATATCAGTGTGGGTTCAGTTTTGGCATGGTGTAGACACCCCATTTTTGACCGACCTTAAGACTCAGACATCACCGATTGAGTGCTCGGTGATGTTGCATATTGTGCTGCTCGTTGTCTCGAAGTCTGAGTCGCGGCGCCTGCCTCCGAACCAACCCTTTTACATGCCTTGCCTCGGTTTGAGAACTCACAATGTTTTCAAAAACAGATATCATGGTTAGTAGAGGCCGGTCTTTGACCAGGCGAGCGGGGGTGCTCACGAAGTGACCTTTCCCAATCGTACCCAAGTTCCTGAGCCGAGGCAACTTTGGTGATGACGGACACGTGGCCTTTTGGCACCGAGTCAGGGTTTCCTAAATTTCCCATTTTAAAATATTTAGGTGGCGACTCAGATCTGGCGGCGATCCATGTTTGGCACTTCTTTCAAAAATTTGTTTTCTCAAAACGATTTGCCGGATTTGGACTCTTTGGTTCAAGATTGAGAACCGTGACATTTGAGTCCTTCGAACTGTAGTGACCCAATATCGAACCAGAACGGGGGGGATTCGCACTCCCTTCCCCCGGGATGCGTTTGGGGACGTCTACAGACGGACCCTATTTCCTTTGTTTTGGAAGGTGGTACAAGGGTGGGAGACCACCTTTCTCCTCGCCGGCCGGTTTTCTTGACAGGAAGTTGGTCTCCTTGGTCTTTAGGCCACATTTACTGGTCTTCCACCATACCACTAGCTTGCATTGAGTGAGGAGACAATCCTAGGAGGCTGCTGACCAGCTTTTGAGACTTGAACCTTTTGACCCTGGTCGGCCGACCACCTGAACTGGTCGGCTAGCTCCCATCAGTTCTGTCTCCTTGAATGCTTGCCAGCTGTGCAAATTAGAAGGCACAGACTTGATCCTCCATACACGTGTATGGAGGATCTTTGCCCTTGGTTTGAAGCTTCCTTGAGAAGCTTTAGACCCTTTGTTCTATAAAGGAAGGCCTTTCCTTCCCTGTAGAGGGTTGAGAAAATCCTCTAAGGCATACACATATATCTCTCTTTGTATCTCTATGTTTTGAGCTCCAAAAGTGCATTGTTCTTGAGTTATTGCACCACACCTCTTAAGCACACACTTCCACCATCAACCTAGGGTTCTTGGAAGCCATTTGCAGAGGTGAAGGAGCTAGTTTTTGGTCTAGAGGTTTGCTGTTTTGCTGAGCTTTAAGGATAACTCCTCTTTTTCCTCTTTTGAGCTTTATTTTGATCCATATCTTAGTCATATTTGCAGGCATATTTGAGCTTTTTCATCAACTGGAAAAAAGTCTTGTTTTGAGTTCCTTTTTATGTTTGTTTCAGGTCATTTTGTTGTTGGGGGTCATCTACCCCCTTGCATGCTTCATTTTGCCTTGTTTTGAGCCATGCATTAGGGCCTTTGCATTGGCCTTTGTTTGGCCTTTGGCTAGCATGCTATTTTGAGTGCCAAAATCAGAGAGGGGTGACCCTCTCTCTCCTTGTTTTGTTTTCTAGCATTTTTGGCCTTACAAAAGAGCCCTTATTTGCATGCTTCCAAGCCATGTTTCAGGCCATTTTTGATGAGTTTTAGAACCTTCATAGGCCCTTTCTAGAGCTTGTTTTGCCATATTGGGTGTCCATCTTGCATGTGTAGAACAACCCTCTTTATAGCCTATCAAAGGAGCATGTCATTTTTGCATGCATTGACCATGTTTCAGTAGGTTTTTGGGCTTTATTTGGCATGCCATACCTCTGAATTTTTCTGGTTTAGTGGCCTCTTGAATGCTGTATATACTTGTAGTGTAAACACTCTTCACTAGCTTGTATTGCATGCTATTTTGGCTCTTGATTCTAGCACTTTTTGGCCATGCCTTAAACTAATTTTGTACATGTTTTGAACTGCCTTAGCTCTATTTTGAGGTCCCATGGTTGAATGATGCTTGCTATGCATGCTTGTAGTGTAATGCCCATGCCTAGCTTTGAGTTTTGAAGCTTCTTGCATGCTTGAATGGTGGTGTTTTCATATTCTGGGGTCATTGAGCATGTCATTTTAGAGCCTATACTTATGCCATATTCCCATGTTTTCCGCTCTTTAAGTGCATTTGAGAGTTGTGCTTGTATGCCCCATTTATGGACCATTGCATGAGCTTCATTTTTTTGCATTTTGAGCCATCATTTTAGGCCATTTTGCTACTATCTTGGACCTGCCTAGGATCAATTTGGGGACGGTTTTGCCATTTGAGCATTGCTTTGTGTACCTATAGTGCAGTGTGCTTCACTAGTTTCGGTATTTGAGCTTCCTAGCATGCATTGTGTGAGCTATTTACATGATTTGGAGCCACTTTGTATGTCATTTCAGAGATGGAAAATGTGTGATTGTATGCCATATTTCATCACTTGCCGTGCCTTAGTAGAGTTGCACTTTGTGCCTTAGGTTTGGTCCCTCGCATTGTGCATGTTTGCAGAAGTGTTGTTGCCCTAATTTCATCATGTTTGGCCACTGATTTGGGTGTGGCTGAGGCTCACCTATCTTGGTTTAAGTCCATCTTTCATTGTATGTGCCATTTAGTCCATGTTGTTGCATGATTGACCATTGAATTGTGTATGCCTTGATCATTTCATCGTTAGTCTCCATGTGTGCATTGTGTATGCCATATAGTTTTCATGTGCATTGATTATGCCATTGATCATTTCATAGCATTGTGTATGCTAGTAGCATGTTTGTATATCATCATTTGCATATCATCGTTTGCATCATTTAGTGGCATTATGTTTAGGTTGAATGTTAGAGTTGCATTCATGCATGCCATGTGTATTGCATTGTGTTTGGAGTAGGGTTTAGTCCAAACACGGGAAACGAGGGACGTTTCGTACTCCAAGTGATGAAACGTGCCTCGATTCTCGGTTGCCGACACTACTGACTGTCCATGATAGAGTTGTTGGTTTTACTTGCTTATATGTGCATTCATTTCACATCGAGTCGTGCAATTCAACCCCTCGGCCATCATGCATCGAGATACATGATTGGTGGCACGAGGATCGAGGATTACACTCCATAGAGCTTATACAATGACGGGGAGAGTAGTCGTGCACATATATGTTGAAAATACTTTGCCATGCCCCTTTCCTGCTCTCTGTTTTAGCAAACTGGAAACCAGCAGTAAAAACTGGTCGACAGTATCCCTACAGGTTACCATGGTGGAGTTTCAGCCTTCTGGAGTTTTGTACAGTGTTCTGGGACTAGTTGCAAACAGAGGCAAATCGGGGCATCGCGATGGATTTCCCGACAAGGCGACCCGAGCATGCATGCACCTTTCATCATTCCAAATAGAGCTGAGGCAGTCTACTTCATGTAGCATTGCATGCTAGTTTACTCACTTTCTTAGTTAATTTGTTAATTAGCTAGTGTCGTGTAATAATTAGTTATTCATTTTGGTTGTGTAATATTTATTCGGACCCTCCGAGAGAGGGCAACTTTGTAATAAGTGTGCATGTGTGTGATGTATGTCTTCAACCCCACGTCTTTCTCCCTTTTATTTACCAGCTTATGATGGTTAGTTTTAGGGCATGTTTTAATTAGCATCTATATATTCGCATGCTTGCATTAATTCATCTGTATTGCATGCACCGGGCTCGGCACATCATGCTAACTGCATTGTATTTCAATTCCCAGTTGAATACATGTATCGATTGTTGCATCTCATATGCCATCTTAGAATAACTGAGCCTATTGTAGTTACATTTTTGCATGTGTCGCATTAGGCATCTTAGCATAGTTAGGATTCATGCATGCTTTCCAATTAGCTTCTTTCTTTGGCTCGAAGTACTCGGTAAGTGTTTATGCTTTAGCATCCTTGCATGCGTGTGAGTGACTGCTATGATAGCATGCTTACCATGAGACTATGTGCTTATGTGATATAACTGCCTGAATGCCTGTGGGTGAATGGTGGGTTGCTTGAATTGGAACAATTCATTGATTGCGAGTTTTAAGCCCACTTGAGAGTGGCAAAACCATATTTTCTAAGCCCACTTGAGGGTGGCAAATCCATATCTTAGCCTACTTGCGGGTAGCACCATCAAACCATTTTCAAATAAATCAACATGAAATGTTTTGTTCCAATTTAGGCGATCCAGTCTATACTTGTGTGTTGTGCGCATCACATAGTAATTCTAGGCTAATAAACTAGAATAAGAGCACATGTGTTTTCAAAAACAAGATATCATGTTTAGTAGTGGCCGATCTTCGATCAGGCGAGCGAGGGTGCTCATAGTTGACCTTCCCTAATCATACCCAAGTTCCCGAGTCGAGACAATTTTGGTGATGATGGACACGTGGCCTTAGGCACGAGTCAGGGTTTCCTAAATTCCCTGAAATAAAATATTTAGGTGGCGACTCTGTATCTGGAAAAGCAGTCCATGTTTGGCACTTCTTTCTAAAAATCTATTTTTCAAAACGATTTGCCGGATTTGGACTCTTTGGTGATTTATCGGCCTCGCATTGCACTTTGTGGGTTTAGATTCAGAACCGTGACATTTGAGTCCGAACTGTAGTGAGCCCAATGGACAAAATGGGGGACTTCCCCCGACATGTTCGGGAACGTCTACAGTTTTTGGCGACTTTGCTGGGGATTTAGAGAACTTGACTCGAACTCATGATATCTTATTTTGACTACACTTATGTGTTTCTTTGCATTGCATGTGCATTGGTACGCCTAGGATACCATGTTCGCCGTATGCTATTCCTAAATGGTTTGCTTGAGACTCGCTTTGAGAAGTGTGCCATAAGGCTGACCGGTTATAGGCTCTGCCACGATGGGAACACAAACCCAAGTTGTCACCGGGACACCGTTTTTGACCATTCGACCTGGTGCATATCGAAATCCGTATTGACCATTCCAAGCTAGGATAGGTTGCTTACCCGATTTTAGGTTGTTTGAAACTGCTGCGTGGGTAGTGAAACCCTAGCTCCTAACAAAATAGGACAGGAAAACCCTACCCCAACATAAGGGTGTTTTGGCTCTCACTTGTTTGTTATGTGCTTTAGAGTGTGTCTCTACAAGAATGCATGTATCAGTTTACAGGTTTGGGTATCAGGCCTGAGGGCACTAGTATCGGTATTTTGGGAATCAGTTATCTGCGGGTGTAGACACCCCATTTTTGACCGTCCTCAAGACTTGGACGTCACCGTTTGAACACTCGGTGATCATCCATGTTTGTGTTCGTCCTGAGTTCTCAGAGGTCTCAGCCACGCGTGTCGCCTCAAGAACTCTCGACATGCCTGTTATGTGTTTGGTTTTGCACCAAACACTTGTGTTTTGCTTCTGAGGGGCAGGGAATGGCTTGATTGGCCATCCCCACGCCTCACCGGCCATGGCTTGAGGCCACTGACTGTGTTTTGTTGCCATCGGCCAAATTTTTGGTCGGTCGGCACTCTGTTTACCCGGTCGACCATTTATTTGGTCAAAATGTCATTTTTGGCTGGTCGACCATTGTGCATCTACTTTTGGCAGATATTTTGTACCAATTGTGCTAGCTGGCACCCACTTTGCACCCCCTCCATACACGTGTATGGAGGGATTTCACTCTTGCTTAGCTTGTTTTGTAAGCTTTGCAAGAGTGATTCTCTATAAAGGGAGACCTTCTCCTCCCTCGTCAAGGGTTCTAGAAGTTCAAGAGAGAGGTCTGGGATTAGGGTTTAGGTCTTGTATCTATCTATCTCTATTTCTTCCCCTCTTTTTGCCTTTCTGTGTGTTTGTTCTTAGTTTTGCACTAAGGCACATACCATTACACTATACCTTGGTTGCTGAGGAGCCAAAGGGGTGTTCTTGGAGTTTTTAGGTAGATTCAAGCTAAGGAAGGCTGCTGGAGCTCAGTTCTTCAAAGGGGTCTACAAGGGTAAGAACCTTGCTCTTTATTCCCCATTTTTGGATAGCCTTTTGACCTATCTTAGGCCTTGTTTGGCCCCCATTTTGTAGACCATTACACTATAACTTGGTTGTTTAAGGTTGATTTGTTGTTTGGGGTTGTTTGACCCCTCTTAGGCCTTGTTTGGCCCCCATTTTGTGCTATTTTTGGTGAGCTCCGGGACCACCTTGTTTGGGCCTCCTCACCACTGAAATCCAGAGGGATTTCAGTGGTGGGGATGGTGCTTTATGGTCCTAAGAAGGAGAGGGCCATCCCCTCTCCTTGTTGCCTTCAATATTGGCCATTTTAGCCTCATGTGTGAGCATCTTTTTCAAGTCCATGTTGGCCATGTCATAAGTGTTATTTGTGCTTATTTTGCCATAATATAGCACTATTTTCAGTTGGCTTAGACACACCATGCTTGCTTTTCATACTTGTCTTATAATGCCATGAATTGCCTTAACATGTGCCTAGCATTTAGACTACCATGCTCACTTGTTTTGGCCTAGCTTTGTGAAGATTTTATGCATGTTTTAATATGCCTAAGGTCTGTTTGTGGTTGTTTCGGCCATCCATGACATGCTTTCTGTGGCCATCTTGCGTTTTGGCTTGTTGGCCTTGGGTGTGTGAGTGTTGAGCATGCATTGCTTGGCTAATTTCAGTGGTTTGGCACCACTTATAGCACCATTTCAGTCCTCATGGTATGCTTGTATGCTTGCATCTGATGCTCCTTTAACGCTTTAAGAGGTTGTTGTCTTATGCCCCATGTTTGGACCCTTTCGCATTCTTCCATGTGTAGGCCACTTAGATGCCATCTAGGTGTGTCCTTGGCTTAGTTTTGGTCTGCCTTGGGACTATTTTAAGTCCTCTTAGCCTTGTGAGGCTTGGTTGACATGGCCACAGTTTAAGCCCCCTTGAGTCTTGGACATTGTTGCATGCTTGGCTTGTCTTGTTTACTTGGTTTGGCACCTTTATAACATGATTTTTAGAGCTTAGTATGTATGCCATATGTCCATGTTTGTCCCTTTTAAGTGTGCTTAAAAGTTGCTCTTTGATGCTTAAGTTTTGAACCTTGTGTGCATGCATGTTTGTGTGTATTTTTGCCCTCATTTCCTTAGCATTTGGCCACTATTTTGGGCTTATTTGAGAGCTTCCCAAATCGGTATAAGTCCATTGTTTGCATGTTGTTGCATGCTTGCCGTGTGTGTTGTCACATACTTGGCCTATCGCATGTGTTGCATGCTTGAGTCACTTTGCATTTGGCATGCATTTCCTTTGTTAAGTTGCTTTGCACGTCTCCATGCTAGTTCCCTCACATGTCGTTGCATGTTTTCCATTAGCATTGATGTTATATTCCTTGCATGCTTACTTGTTTAGCTCATGTGCCTATTGCACATGGTTTTGTTTCTTGCATTTCATAGTGCATACTTAGCTCACATGCCTAGGTTGCATTGCATTGAGCATGCATGCCTTGTCTCTTGATCAAGTGATAGAGGTTGGGCCTTATTTGTTTATTTGGTTTGCATTTCATTTGATATCAAAATGCATAACTTGACTTCTTGGACCATCACGCATTAAAATGCGCGATTGGTGGCCCAAGGGTCGAGGACCATCCTCCTTTGAGTCATAAACATGATAAGGAGGGTGTTGGTGCACACATTGCATTATAAATGCTTCGCCATGCCTTTTCTGTCCTCTGTTGCTGTCAAAACAGGATTCTGCAGGCATACATGGTCGGCCGACCATCTCTATTGCCGACTGACCAAACATCTTTTGCCGAGAGCTCAACAAATGGTCGATGACCACTTTAACATGGTCGGTGACCATTCCTCTTGGTCGGTGATGATCAGGGAGTGATGCTGAATCATTCTTGGGATTTGTGCAAGTCTTAGAGGAGAAAAACAGTGCCAATAGAGACAGCATGAGCATGGTGGTGGATTTCTGAGCAAAGCCAATCCGAGCATCCGTGCATCCTTCTTCCAAAGGCCTTTTATTGCTTTCAGTATCTTAATGGATTCATTATTAGTTAAGTGTTGTATAAAGTATTTAATTAGCTTGTAGGTTAATTAATTTGTATTATTTATTCGGTCTCTCCGAGAGAGAGCATAACTGTGTAATAAGTGTGGGTGCGTGTGTGCATGTCTTCCAACCCCCACTTCTTTCTCCCTTTTACTTACCTGCTTTAGATGGTTAGTATTAGGGCATATTTAATTTAGCATACCTTATGCTATGCATGCGTGCATTCATTCATCGGTATTGCATGCACCGGGCTCGGCGCATCATACTAATTGCATAGTATTTCAAATCTGACTTGAATACATGTTAGCTGTTGCATTTCACATGCCATCCCTAGATTAGCCGAGCCTATTCTAGTTGCCTATTTTAGCCACTTAACATGGACTTGGATCATACATTGATTGCTAACATGTTCTTTGTTTTGGCTCAGAGTACGCTGTAAGTATTTATGCTTTAGCATCTCGCAGGAGTGTGAATGTTAACATGACAACATGCTTACCATGTGGCTATATGCTCATGTGATATATCTACCTGAATGCCTGTGGGTGAAGGTTGGATTGTTTGAGTTGGAACAACTCATTGAAATCCGTGTTTTAGCCTACTTGCGAGTAGCAAACCCCAAACCATTTTCCAAACAAACAGATATGCGATGCTTCGTTCCAAATTAAGCGATCTAGTCTATACTTTTGTGTTGTGCGCATCACATAGTAAGATTACCTAATTAATTAGAATAAGAACACATAACGTTTCAAAATTAGATCTCATGGTTAGTAGAGGCCGACCTTCGGATTGGGTGAGTGGGGGTGCTCATAGCTGACCTTTCCCAATCGTACCCAAGTTCTCAAGCCGAGGCAACTTTGGTGATGACGGACACGTGTCCTTAGGCAAATGAGTCAGGGTTTCCTAAATTCCCCCATAAAAAATATTTAAGTAGCGACTCTGTATCTGGTGAGCAGTCCATGTGTGGCACTTCTTCCTAAAAATCTGTTTTCCAAAACGATTTGCTGGATTTGGACTCTTTGGTGATTTATCAGTCTTGCATTGCACTTTGCAAGATCAGATTAAGAACCGTGACAACAAACGAGTCCGAACTGTGGTAAGCATAAAGCCCGAGGGCGCATCCACAGTTTCTGGCGACTCTACTGGGGATTTTAGAGAGCTTGACTCGAACTCATGATATCTTGTTTTTATTACACTTATATGTTTCTTTGCATTGCATGTGCATTGGTGCGCCTAAGTCACAATGTTTGCCGTCTGCTATTCCTGAACGGTTTGCCGGAGGCTCGCTTTGAGAAGCATGCCACAAGGCTGACCGGTTAGGAGCTCTGCCACGATGGGAACACAAACCCCGGTTGTCACCAGGGCACCCTTTTGACCATTCGAGCTAGTGCATATTCGGATCCATAGTGACCATTCCAAGCTAGGACAGATTTGTTACCCGATTATAGGTTGTTTGAAACCACTGCGTGCGTAGTGAAACCCTAGCTCCTGAAAAAATAGGACAGGGAAATCCTACCCCAATATACGGGTGTTTTGGTTCTCATTTACTTGCTATGTTCTTTTAAAGTGTATCTCTACAGGGAATGCGCATATCAGTTTGCAAATCTGAGTACCAGGCCTGAGGGCATCAGAATCAATGTGTTTGAGAATCAGTTATATCTGTGGATGTCAGATTCAGTTTTAGGCGATAATTTTGGGGAACAAAGGATCAAGAGTGAGTACGATTATTGATTATGCTTGTGTTTGATTGATTGAAATGCTGCATGTTTTCTCTTTCAGTTCAGAGATTTGGTACAGAATAGCCAGTGTTCTCCTTTGCCGAGGCAAGGCAGATACCTGATCCGTCAGTCATCGGTTGCGTTGTCTCCGTTCGGTTCAGCGGATTTACGATGATACAGAATTCAAAGGAAATCGTGGTTATGGTAGCCGCCTTGGACCGAGGAATCATCTCGCAGGATGAGACCAATGTTGATGTGCCACATCCACCCAGGTCACCTGTCGCGCACCCGATCTGGACACCCTAGTTGTATCAAGCTCATGAGCCCACCACGTTTGAATTGATGGCAATGATTGGTGACCTTCAAAGGTCTGTGGCGGATCTCGCTTACAGAATGTCGGCTTCGCCACCAGCTGCATCCTATGCCGGGAATTTTGTACCGCAAGAGCTCCCGCTGCTGGGACGAATTGTGATCGAGCTCAGCCAACCTGAGGTTGTCTCAAGCTATAGCAATGACGTATCAACATTAACCCAAACCCTTGATCAAGCTGAGGCTAGAGGTAAGAACAAAATAAAGGCAGACGCCGATCCCATTGAACAACTGCTGTGGGCAGTTGAGGCTTTGAAAGCCGGGGGAATGAATAAACAGCAGGTATTCACAGTTGCGACTAAGGCTGTGGATGATGCTTTCCCCACTCCAATCGAAGGTAGTTCAAGCCAGGTGGAAAATCGGGATAGGCCCCATCATGCCAGAACAGTTCCTTCCACTCCCAATTCTGCACCTGGGAAAGATCAGAAAGCCAAGGCAGTGCCTATCGACCCTTTCACTAGTTCGTCTAGCAAGAATCCTCAGACTTCAAAGTACTTGCCCCGACGGCGCAGGGTCTTTCATGCTCTCTACATGCCTTTGTCTAGGGCACTCCAGATCCTGGCAAAAAGAGGGCATCTCAAACCCCTCGAGCCTCGGCCTCTCCCAAAGAATCTCTCTCTTACACATGATGCTGCCTTGTACTGCGCGTACCAGCAAACCAGTCACAGTACCGACAACTGTTTTCGCCTTCGCCCCAAAGTGCAAGATTTGATCGACAATGAGGTCATCCTCCCACCTACCTTAGCAAAGTCTGTCACCGCTGAGTTGTTGGATTTCGAGGATACTACAAGTATGTGATCAAGGGTTGGACCACCTGTGGGCGGCCCTCAGCGAATTTCAGATGTGGCATTTGGCAGGCACTGTTTTGAGCATCTGCGTATGCTAATTTTGTAGTTTCTGACTCGGGCATTGAGTCAGTTCTTTGGTTTTGTTTTGAGTCTGTCTCTTTATCTTGAGTCAGTCTTTTTTGCTTAAGGGTTTGTCTTGTTGTATCGAATTAGTCCCATTGTATAGAACGTCAAGTGATTCCGGGGTTGTTGCCTTGAACACTGTTTTTGTTTTGTAATTATCCTTTTACTTTCTTTTGAGTCTGTCTCTGCTGTGGAGCCAGTTGCAACTAGGAAATCTGAATGAAACAGCTGCGGCTATCATGTTTCCGTGCTTATTGCTACTTGGAGATTGTTGTGCCAACAATTCTAGAATGAAACGGCAAAGCATCTCATTTACTCTTCTGTGCTCTAAACTCATTGTATTAAACTAAGTTTTTCAAAACCTTTTGAACACTGCGGTGAAAATGAAGAGGAAGGAATTCCTCGGGATTTGCAAAACTTTGATCAATTGAGAGAAAGAGAGGCGTGCTAAGCCCTTAATGATTGAGATCATGTTTGTTAACATGAGTACTGAGAAGGACCCTGGCTTGATCCAAATTGGTTCCACACTATCCTTAGCGCGAGTGATTTGTCGCTTTCTTAAAAAATTTCAAAAACAAAATGTTTTGCACAGTCCTGCGAAGACCTGTGTAGAATTGCTCTTGAGATTGTGCAGCTTAGGATCGCTCTCAGCCTCGAGACTTGAGCCCTTGCTTTCAAACCTTGGACCGCAATTCGGAGTGTTCAACGGTCGACTACCATGTATGGCTTGTATGGCCAGATTTGAAGCAGCTCCCGAACTAGAGGTAAGGAAAGTCAGATCATGAAGATCAGATCTCATCAGAAGAAGCTTGCAAAGCTATAACCGAAGCACCCCTTGAACTAGGGGCAGAAATGTCCAATGTGCTCGAAGAGCCGAAGATGGATCCTTCTGCAAATCAATACAACAACCACTCTCTTGGATACGGATGGCTTCGAGATCCTAAAACCATTTGGCATGGACTTGTTACACTTTTACCCTTTGAGAGGCTCGCTGCGCCGAATACCCAGAAGGGTGACCCAGGCAAAAGTTAGAGCAAGAAAAGAATACAAAAAAAAAAAAAGAAAAAGAAAAAGAATGCAAAAAAAAAAAAAAAAAAAAAAAAAAAGAGAGAGAAAGAAAAATGTTAAAAAAAAAAAAGAAAAGAAAGAAAAAATTGAAAAGAAAAGAAAAACAGAGCTCAGAAGGTTGAAAACCTGCAACGGGCGGCCTTGGCAAAAAGTGAGGGTTAATACACGAGTGTACCTTAACCGGAACTACATAAGGCTTGATTCTCATGTTTGGGACACATAGGCAACTTCATCCTGAAGTCCAGCCACAAACACTTCCAAATCAAGTTTGTCCATGTAATAGTTTTGATCATCCTTGCCTTCTTTGAAATCGATAGTTCAGTTGTGACAACCTGAACTACGTAAGGCTTGATTCCCATGTTTGGGATACGTAGGCAACTTCATCCTGAAGTCCAGCCACCAACACTTTCAAAGTGACTGTGTCCATATATTGGTTTTGACCATCTTCGTCTTCTCTATATCCGAGAGTTCGGTTGTGATCATCACTGATGAGGACTGTTTACAGTATGCTATGGCGTTATCTAGACAAGGGGCAACTTTCTGTTTCCATGAGTCGTCATTCAAACAAGGGACAACTTTCCGTTGCCATGTAGTCCTTTTCAAGCAAGGGGCAATTTCCCATTGCCTCCGATCCGAGGTTGTGCATCTCGAGAGTCAGTTCTGTGCTCGTCGAGCATTGACTGTTTGCAAAAAAAGTTTTTGAGAATTTTTACTGAGGTTGACTAATTCCTTGAAAATTATTTCATTTTCCAAAACTGGACCATTTTCTTGGATCCAAAAAGGGGAAAAATTTCAGTGCTCATAGCCTGACTTGCATGATTTTAAATCAGAAAATCGAACAAGTATGTTAATCTAACTCTCGTATTGGTCAAAATTGTTTTAGTAGAAAACCAAAACAAAAAATGGTCAAAACGATGAATTAGGGGCACAGTTGGGTCAGGCTTCCTGTCTTTCCCCCATTTTCAATGTTCTTTGCCAGAAAGGCATTCTACCTGCCAAGAAGGGCACAGCTGAAGCTGTCGGTAACAAAGGGCTGAAAGCTCTCTCATCCTCCAAGCAACGAGGTATCAAGCCAAAGTGCGAAGCACGAATTGAAATGAATCAAGACACTCCACTCTCTCATCTGGGGCATCGACTAGATGTCACCGAAAGAAATAGCTGCGAGCTAACAATGCTGGGCATGAACCCACAACTTCCCATTTATCCATCAACCACCTAGGGGAGGGATGAAAAATGAGAGATTAAAGAATAGAGAGGTGTGCGATGAGATAAAAAGTGAGCAAAAGGGTTTTGAAAAAAAAACCGAGCCTGAGGGCCGAGTGATGTGAGAATCACAAATAAGAAAGGGTGGGAAACAATACGTAGAGAAATTGGCTCCTCATGATTTGAGGTCTCTTGTCTTTGTAACACGTCTGTGTGTCGTGTCTTTTGTTTTGTTTACCTCAACTCTTGTTTTGAGTCTGTTCTGAGTGTGTTTCGATGTGTTTAGGTTGTTTACCATTTTGTTTTCCATTATTGAGTCTTTTTCACTGTGTTCAGTTGTAGGCTCAATACCCGGTCGAGAACTCACTTCTCAATTTTTTTTAAAAAAAGTCATCTTGTGCTCAGAGTGCTGTGCCATTCTCCACATTTGTGCAAAACAGTATCTGTTCTTTCATAAAACTGCAGGGTCCACCCCCGATAAGTGTGAATAGTAAAACAAGGACCTATCTGAAGCTATGTGGGTTCCAGACTGCAAAGTAAAAGAAAAAAGAGAAAATTTGGAGCATCTTAGTGTGTTTCAACTTCGGCAAATTCCGAGATTGTACTCCGGATGTACCTCTTCAGACCTTGTCAGTGCTTCAAAGAATGAGTGTGCCTCTACTCCAAGCTTAAGCCTGCTTCAAGTCAGAATAGCAATTAAAGCAACTGCAAATGTTATCTCTCGCCAATGTAGACAGGGTGTCCCCTTTTGAGCTGAGCGTGTTGCCAAGTCCTCTGAGAGGTAAATCAGAGGCACCAGAGTACATGATTAATGCCCCCATACTTGCATTATTATGCATTTTAACCACAGTCTAGGAGACCTTAAATCCTCTGAAGGTGCAACTCCTTTGGTGTTTGTCATGTCTGAACAGCTTTTGGTAAGTTTCATCTTAGGCCGCATCGTCATGCGCACTTTACATGCATTGTCATGCATGGTCCTTGTCATCGTCATGCATACCTCACATGCACTGTCATGCATTTCAAAGAGAACATGCGTTGTCACGCATTCGAGTCCCCTTTGCATTGTCATGCTTATCTTACTTGCATTGTTGTGCATTTTAACAATGGTCTAGGATACCTTAAATCCTCTGAAGGTGCAAGTCCTTTGGTGTTTGTCGTGCCCGAATGACTCTTGGCAGGTTTTATCTTAGGTTACATTATCATACATCCCTCACTCGCATTGTTATGCACACACCTCGTTTATTGTAGCGCACACCATACTTGCATTAGTATGCACATTCTTTAGGTCACATCGTCATATGTACCTCGTGTGCATTGTCATGCATTTCAAAAGACGCGCATTGTCGCGCATTCGAGATCATATGCATTGTCATGCATTTCCAAAGACACGCGTTGTCGCGCATTCAAGATCACATGCATTGTCATGCATCTCAAAAGACGTGCATCGTCACGTATTCATCGCATTTGCACGTTTCATTTGCATTTAAAAAAAAAAGAAAAAAACATGCATTGTCATGCATCTCAAAAACAAAACAAAAAAAGCATGCATCATCATGCATTTCAAAATGAAAAAAAAAAAAAAAAAAAAAAAAAAAAAAAACATGCATTATCATACACTTTTCATGCATTTCAAAAAAATAACAAAAACAAAAAAACAAAACAATAGTGCATATGTCATGCATATGTTGTAAATAGTGCATATGTCATGCATTTCACTGTAAATATAGCATTCATTGTACATAGCATTGTACATAGTATCCATTGCATATTGTATGTATTGCATTGTAGCTTGCATGCATTCACTGTATCATCATCCATTTACGGTTTGTGCCTTTCCATGTTGAGCTTGGTCTGGTATGTGCCTGTACTCTTCGCGTTGAAGCATGGTTATGAGATTTAGTGTACATTCCTACTGTTGTGGGTGACGGCACTGTATCCGTGTTAAACGTGGTCTGTATGTGTCCATGCCTTTCCTAGGCAAAATGTGGTTTAGCCGCGTGCCTTATCCATTGTAAATAATCCATTTCATCCATTGCATATTGTGTATATTGCATTGTAGCTTGCATGCATTCATTGCATCACATCCACCTACGGCTTGCGCCTTCCCATGTTGAGCTTGGTCTGGTATGTGCCCGTACTTTTCACGTTGAAGCACGGTTATGATATTATGTGTACGCACCTAGTGTTGTGGGTGATGGCACTGTTTCCGTGTTAAACATGGTTTGTATGTATCCATACGTTTCCTAGGCAAAATGTGTTTTGGCCGCATGCCTTTTCCACTGCATCCATTGCATTCTCCCCAGCAGGTTGCATTGTACATAGCATTCATTGTATATAATGCATTGTACATAGTATCCATCCATTGCATATTGTATATATTGCATTGTAGCTTGCATGCATTCATTGCATCACATCCACCTACGGCTTGCGCTTTTCCATGTTGAGCTTGGTTTGGTATGTGCCCGTACTTTTCACGTTGAAGCACGGTTATGATATTATGTGTACGCACTTAGTGTTGTGAGTGACGGCACCGTTTTCGTGTTAAACGTGGTTTGTATGTGTCCATGCCTTTCCTAGGCAAGATACGGTTTGGCCTCAGGCCTTATCCATTCCATTCCATTGCATATATTGTATATATTGCATTGTAGATTGCATGCATTTGCTGCATCACCCCCATCTATCATTTGCGCCTTTCCTTGTTGAGCTTGGTCTGGTATGTGCCTGTACTTTTCGCGTTGAAGCACAGTTATGATATTATGTGTATGCACCTAGTGTTGAGGGTGATGGGACCGTTTCCGTGTTAGACGTGGTTTGTTTGTGTCCATGCCTTTCCTAGGCAAGATACAGTTTGGCCGCAGGCCTTATCCACTGCATCCATTGCATTTTAGCGTGTAAATGTTGCATTATAAATAGTGCATATGTCATGCATTCATCGTAAATAGTGCATATGTCATGCATTCATTGTAAATAGTGCATTATCATGCATTCATTGTATTGTACATTGTAGATTGCATGCATTCACTGCATCACATCCATCTATGGCTTGCGCCTTTCCATGTTGAGCTTGGTCTGGTATGTGCCCATACTTTTCACGTTGAAACACAGTTATGATATTATGTCTATGCACCTAGTGTTGTGGGTGACGGCACCGTTTCTGTGTTAAACGTGGCTTGTTTGTGTCCATGCCTTTCCTAGGCAAGATATGTTTTGGCTGCATGCCTTATCCATTGTATGTATTACATTGTAGTGTAATTTGTTGCATCCAGCATTTAGGATCATGGTCGTTGCTCAGCAGGTCATTTCCTCACTTATATCATCCCACCCAATTACTTGTATCTTGTGTTCCGTCTATACACTCATAGTTCTGCATGTGTACGCGCCTATTCCACTGCTGGTATTGTGGTTTGAGGGTGTCGGCACCTTTTCTATGTTAGACAGACTTTGCATCTCCATCATCTTTATGATATTTGTGTGGTTTTGAACTTCTTATGGTTTGATCATGTTTTAAATGCATTGCATATCATTTGCATTTTTTTTATATACATAGTTTTGTAAATTTTGCATATCATTTTGCATCCATTCCGCATTGTCATGCGTTGCATAGGTTGCATTATCATGCACTCCTACACTTGCGTTGTCACGCAGCTTTTGATTACATTGTTATGCATGTTGCTAATGATATGGCACATGTTAAGTTGCTTTCTTTTGCATGTACGATATTGTATGTACGGTTCATTTGAAGCTGACACGACTAGACGAACCGCACAGGTATTGTATTCTCCGAGTGAGACGTAGCGAGAATTGCATAATTCTCTTACAACCTTTCTGCATTGTAATGTAGTTGGATTTGTGTTTGATTGCTTAAAACTATTGCATTTATTGTATGTATATGCTTCGTTACAGCTTTCTTTGCATGATCATAAGTTATGCTCGGCTTTGTGCATTGTCTTGCATCTTGCCCCTGCCTTCAGGCACATATCTTTGTTGTAGCTTGTATGCTCTGTCTAAGTCTTCGGCTTTGTCAAAAATGGGTCGTCTCTAGGCCTTAACACTCACACCCATCATTGTTTTGACTTTCGAGTTCTGTTAAAGAGGGGCAACGGTAGACACCCCATTTTTGACCGTCCTCGAGACTTGGACGTCACCGTTTGAACAGTCGGTGATCGTCCATGTTTGTGTTCATCCTGAGTTCTCAGAGGTCTCAGCCATGTTCCTTGCCTTAAGACCTCTCGACTTGCCTATGTTTTGTGTTTGTTTTGCACCAAACACTTGTGTTTTGCTTCTGAAGGGCAGGGAATGGCTTGATTGGCCATCTCCACACCTCACCGGCCATGGCTTGAGGCCACCGGCTGTGTTTTGCTGCCATCGGCCAAATGTTTGGCCGGTCGGCACTATGTTTGGTCGGTCGACCATTTATTTGGTCAAAATGTCATTTTTGGCTGGCCGACCACTGTGCATCTGCTTTTGGCAGATATTTTGTGCTAGTTGTGCTAGTTGGCATCCACTTTGCATCCCTTCCATACACGTGTATGGAGGGATTTCACTCTTGCTTAGCTTGTTTTGTAAGCTTTGCAAGAGTGATCCTCTATAAAGAGAGACCTTCTCCTCCCTCGTCAAGGGTTCCAAAAGTTCAAGAGAGAGGTCTGAGATTAGGGTTTAAGTCTTGTATCTATCTATATCTATTTCTCTCTCTCTTTTTGCCTTTGTGTGTGTTTGTTCTTAGTTTTGCACTAAGGCACGTACCATTACACTATACCTTGGTTGCTAAGGAGCCAAAGGGGTGTTCTTGGAGTTTTTAGGTAGATTCAAGCTAAGGAAGGCTGCTGGAGCTTAGTTCTTGAAAGGGGTATACAAGGGTAAGAACCTTGCTCTTTATTCCCCATTTTTGCATAGCCTTTTGACCTATCTTGCATCTGTTTTTAGACTTTGTGTATGGCTAATAAAAGTCTTGTTTTTAAGTGCTTAAAATAGTTGTTTAAGGTTGATTTGTTGTTTGGGGTTGTTTGACCCCTCTGAGGCCTTGTTTGGCCCCCATTTTGTGCTATTTTTGGTGAGCTCTGGGACCACCTTGTTTGGGCCTCCTCACCACTGAAATCCCTCTGGATTTCAGTGGTTGGGATGGTGCTTTACGGTCCTAAGAAGGAGAGGGCCATCCCCTCTCCTTGTTGCCTTCAATATTGGCCATTTTAGCCTCATGTGTGAGCATCTTGTTCAAGTCCATGTTGGCCGTGTCTTAAGTGTTATTTGTGCTTATTTTGCAATGATATAGCACTATTTTTAGTTGGTTTAGACACACCATGCTTGCTTTTCATACTTGTCTTATAATGCCATAAATTGCCTTAACATGTGCCTAGCATTTAGACTATATGCTCACTTGTTTTGGCCTAGCTTTGTGAAGCTTTTATGCATGTTTTAATATGCCTAAGGTCTGTTTGTGGTTGTTTTGGCCATCCATGACATGCTTTGTACGGCCACCTTGCATTTTGGCTGGTTAGCCTTGGGTGTGTGAGTGGTGAGCATGCATTGCTTGGCTCGTTTAAGTGGTTTGGCACCCCTTATAGCACCATTTCAGTCCTCATGGTATGCTTGTATGCATGCATCTGATGCTCCTTTAATGCTTTAAGAGGTTGTTGTCTTATGCCCCATGTTTGGACCCTTTCGCATGCTTCCATGTGTAGGCCACTTAGATGCCATCTAGGTGTGTCCTTGGCTTAGTTTTGGTCTTCCTTGGGACTATTTTAAGTCCTCTTAGCCTTGTGAGGCTTGGTTGACATGGCCACAGTTTAAGCCCCCTTGAGTTTTGGACATTGTTGCATGCTTGGCTTGTCTCGTTTACTTGGTTTGGCACGTTTATACATGATTTTCAGAGCTTAGTATGTATGCCATATGTCCATGTTTGTCCCTTTTAAGTGTGCTTAAAAGTTGCTCTTTGATGGTTAAGTTTTGAACCATGTGTGCATGCATGTTTGTGTATATTTTGGCCCTCATTTCCTTAGCGTTTGGCCACTGTTTTGGGTTTATTTGAGAGCTGCCCAAATCGGTATAAGTCCATTGTTTGCATGTTGTTCCATGCTCGCCTTGTGTGTTGTCACATACTTGGCCTATTGCATGTGTTGCATGCTTAAGTCAGTTTGCATTTGGCATGCATTTCCTTTGTTAAGTTGCTTTGCACGTCTCCATGCTAGTTCCCTCACATGTTGTTGCATGTATACCATTAGCATTGTTGTTATATGCCTCGCATGCTTACTTGTTTAGCTCATGTGCCTATTGCACATGGTTTTGTTGCTTGCATTTCATGGTGCACACTTAGCTCACATGCCTAGGTTGCATTGCATTGAGCATGCATGCCTTGTCTCTTGATCAAGTGATAGAGGTTGGGCCTTATGTGTTTATTTGGTTTGTATTTCATTTGATATCAAAATGCATAACTTGACTTCTTGGACCATCACGCATTGAAATGCGCGATTGGTGGCCCAAGGGTCGATGACCATCCTCCTTTGAGTCATAAACATGATAAGGAGGGTGTTGGTGCACACATTGCATTGTAAATGCTTTGCCATGCCTTTTCTGTCCTCTGTTGCTGTCAAAACAGGATTTTGCAGGCATACATGGTTGGCCGACCATCTCTATTGCCGACCGACCAAACATCTTTGGCCGAGAGCTCAACATATGGTCGATGACCACTTTAACATGGTCGGTGACCATTCCTCTTGGTTAGTGATGATCAGGGAGTGATGCTGAATCATTCTTGGGATTTGTGCAAGTCTTAGAGGAGAAAAACAGTGCCAACAGAGGCAGCATGAGCATGGCGGTGGATTTCCGAGCAAAGCCAATCCGAGCATCCGTGCATCCCTCTTCCCGAGGCCTTTTATTTCCTTTCAATAGCTTAATTGATTCATTAATTAGGTAAGTGTTGTATAAAGTATTTAATTAGCTTGTAGGTTAATTAATTTGTATTATTTATTCGGTCTCTCCGAGAGAGAGCATAACTGTGTAATAAGTGTGGGTGCGTGTGTGCATGTCTTCCAACCCCCACTTCTTTCTCACTTTTACTTACCTGCTTTTGATGGTTAGTATTAGGGCATATTTAATTTAGCATACCTTATGCTATGCATGCGTGCGTTCATTCATCGGCATTACATGTACCGGGCTCGACACATCATACTAATTGCATAGTATTTCAAATCTAACTTGAATACATGTTATCTGTTGCATTTTACATGCCATCCCTAGATTAGCCGAGCCTATTCTAGTTGCATTTTGTATGCGATGCATTAGCCACTTAACATGGACTTGGATCATACATTGATTGCTAACATGTTCTTTGTTTTGGCTTGGAGTACACTGTAAGTATTTATGCTTTAGCATCTCGCATGAGTGTGAATGTTAACATGACATCATGCTTACCATGTGGCTATATGCTTATGTGATATATATGCCTGAATGCCTATGGGTGAAGGTCGGACTGTTTGAGTTGGAACAACTCATTGAAATCCGTGTTTTAGCCTACTAGCGAGTAGCAAACCCCAACCATTTTCCAAACAAACGGATATGCGATGCTTCATTCCAAATTAGGCGATCTAGTCTATACTTTTGTGTTGTGCGCATCACATAGTAAGATTAGCTAATTAATCAGAATAAGAACACATAACGTTTTCAAAATTAGATATCATGGTTAGTAGAGGCCGATCTTCAGATTGGGCGAGCGGGGGTGCTCATAGCTGACCATCCCCAATCGTACCCAAGTTCCCGAGCCGAGGCAATTTTGGTGATGACGGACACGTGGCCTTAGGCAAACAAGTCAGGGTTTCCTAAATTCCCCCATAAAAAATATTTAGGTGGCGACTCTGTATCTGGAGAAGCTGTCCATGTTTGGCACTTCTTCCTAAAAATCTGTTTTCCAAAACGATTTGCCAGATTTGGACTCTTCGGTGATTTATCAGTCTTGCATTGCACTTTGCAAGATCAGATTAAGAACCGTGACAACAAACGAGTCCGAACTGTGGTAAGCATAAAGCCCGAGGGCGAGTCCACAGCGGGTATCAGATTCAGATTTGGGGACAGTGATTTGGGGAACAATGATCTGTGTTTGAGAACAGTGTATTCAGCTTATCAACTGTGTGTTACTGTGCCCAACTGTGTGTTGTGCTTTATTTAAGTTGTTATGTTGTCCATTTTCTGGTTGTTTATTTCCTTATTATTGCTTTGTTTATCTTTTTGCTAGGTAGTTTAGCACAATTGCTTCCAACCCAGCAGATATTCCCCAAGCACTTTGGACTAGAGGTCCCCGACTTAATCGATCTGAGAATCTGGTCGACGGACAACCAGTGTTCCACTCTTTACCCCCGGTTATCAGACGGAGGTCGAGAAGACGCAGTGTATCGGTACCGAGATTGCCAGATCAGTGGTCTTTGAACAGTCAGGTTGACATTCCCGAGGCTACTCCAGAGATAGATATACCGGTAGTTCAATCAGATCAAGGCAGTATGGCAGGAATGGAAGAGATGATGCATCAGCTCCAGGATAGTATGAAAGCCATGCAAGAAGACGCTGCTCGCCAAGCATAATTTGCCAAACAATAGGCCGTGGTCATGGCCCAACAGGCAGAACTGATTACCAGGCCACAGCAGCAAGCCGGGGCATCCGCTTCGCACCAAGTCCCTCCCCACCAAGAGTCCTAATACCTGGGGAGACGGTGAATGTCCAGAATGTCCAGGAGGATATTGGCATCCCAACGGGGCCATCTCTGCCTCCAATCCTACCCCAGCTATCCAAGGCGCCCATGCCTGTCAGTGTACCGGACTCCCCCTTTGAGTCCGAGGTGGACCCCACGGCATTAAAAGTGAGCAAGCTTGAGAAGCTGTTCAAGAAATCCCAAGGTGTGAAGTCCATCCCGGACATTGAGGATGGATATACCGACGCAGCCGTGACGCTGCTAGACAAATTTAAGATGTCGTATATCAACTAGTTTGATGGGTCTGGTGATCCTATGGTGCACCTGCGGTTTTTTTCAGACATACTAAGGCCGATGGGCCTCACCAGACTACAAAAGCTTTCTTAATTTGGCCGGACCCTATCAGGTGTAGCGGCCATCTGGTATGCAAAACTCGAGGACGATGTCAAGAGGAATTAGGATGAGATGGCCGAGGCTTTTGTCGCTCAGTACTCCTATAATACACAAATCGAGATTACAACCCGAGATCTCGAGACGACTAGGCAGGAGCCTAAGGAGAGCTTTTTTGAGTTCGTAACCCGATGGAGGGCCAAGGCCTCAATGATGACCACCAGGCCCACTGACAAAGATCAGATTCGGATGATTGTGCGCAATCTCCAGCCTAAACTCATGCAGAAAATGATCGTCCTCCCTTTCCCCACATTTTCAAATTTACATGAGATGGGGGTACAAATCGAGGATGCTTTGAAGCAGGGTCTGATTGACAATGACAAAGAACAGCCTAGGAGAACCTTCAACAACCGCAGTACGAATGCAGGCACAAGCAGTGCTGCAACTGCCAGATCTCAGGAAGTGAGCATGGTCACCACCAATCCCCCAAGAACCCTTGCAGCTACACCATTCTCCAGTGCATCTGGTAGTAACACACAAACAACCAAGTTCCAACCTCGAGGCCAAAGAACCTTCACTCCGTTATATATGCCCCTATCTAAAGCTCTGGGGGTTTTAATCAGAAAAGGGCACTTCAAGCCCCTGGAGCTGAGGCCATTGCCAAAAACACTTCCCCCCTCCCATAATCTAGCCAAATATTGTGCATTTCACCAGCAACATGGTCATGATGCCGACCATTGTTTTAGATTGCGTCACGAGATTCAAGATCTCGTTGACAATAGGGTGATTGTGCCTCCAGAAAACCCAATGTCACAACCAACCCTCTCCCACCACACAACCAAGCTCCACCTCCCAAACAAATCAACTTTATCCAGACCGGGGTCACGTCATACGACCCCAGCATATATATCACCCCATCCCACCTACCCAAGCTGGAGGTGTTCATTCCTGACAACACTGACTTGTGCACATTGGACATCTCCCGAGCCCAACCTGAACCAATGGTGGTGATCCTCAAAGACAGAATATGGATGATTTCAGAGGAAAGTAGGATTGTGGATTCAGGGTGTGTGGAATTTGGGAGTTTTGTTGAGGAGGTATTTGATCCGAGTGGCTACATTGTATCAGCAGGGAAGATTAGACCAAATGTGGAGTTGCCGGTGAGAGCAGAACTTTGTGTAATACAGGGGGATGGATTTGATCAAAGGATAGATTACTTGGCGGCTGTGGAAGGGGACTTTGCTAACCTCCAGTTTTTCAACAAACAGGATCCAGGAGACATGGCAGTCAATTGGTTTGATTTTGAGGGGTCAGCAGAGGTTACAAGGTGGCCTGACGGTCTACCAGATGTTGTTGAAGAGACTTAGCCGGAACAAGGCCTGTTAGGAACAAGGACATCAGCTATGGCCGGAAGGGTCGAAAGACAGAATGGATCACCGGAGAGCGCCGATGCTAAGAATTTTGCTCGAGATTTGGGCATTTTGAATACAGGGAACGTTAAACAGCAGGCTGCACTGACGTAGTTGGAACATGAAGGGATCGAAGATTTCGAGAGAATCAGAAAGGGCAAAGCCCTCGTGGGGACTGAAAGTGCTGTGTGCACAAGAACAGAGGATGCTGTGAGCACATGGATAGAAGGTGCCGTGAGTACAAAAATAGTTATACCGGAGTCGGATAGGTGTCTGTCGGCCGTCGATGGAATGCGGTGGGCAGACGATGATCTATGTCTTGCTCACACAGATGAGAACTGGGGGAGCAATCAACCGGATGATACCTGGTACATTGGTGAAGTTGACCATATGACCAGGAGTGGGCGGTACTTCAAGCCCCCGCACCTAGATCAACAAGAGGCGTTCAGGAAGGAGAAGGAAGCGGAAAAACAGAAAGAGAAGCTACTCGAAGAAGAGGCGGTGCTAAAACAGTTGAAAAAGATAGAAGCAGATATCTCCATCTGGGGACCGCTTATGGCATCACGTGTTCATAGACAAGCTGTCTTATCGGCGATGGACAAGGCCAAGCTCTTGATAGACACCACGCCTGAGCAGCTGGTGGGATTGGTTTTTCCGAGAGAGGCTTCCCCGATGTTGACCTTCCCTGACAAAGAATTGCCACCTGTGGGTGCGAATCACAACAAGCCACATTACATCTCTGTGGAGTGTAGAAACAAATGGATACCGGTGGTTCTTGTTGATACCGGATCTGCCATCAATGTGTGCCCGACGAGGACGGCTGTGGACGTTTTTTCCACAGCTCGAACTTAATTGTGTCATGGTTCTTAATCTGATCTCACAATGTGCGCTGTGAGATTGATAAATCACCAAAGAGTCCAAATCCGGCAAATCATTTTGGAAAACAGATTTTTAGAAAGAAGTGCCAAACATGGACTGCTTTGCCAGATACAGAGTCGCCACCTAGATATTTTATTTTGGGAGAATTTAGGAAACCCTGACTCATTGCCTAAGGCCACATGTCCGTCATCACCAAAGTTGCCTCGGCTCGGGAACTTGGGTACGATTGGGGAAGGTCAGCTATGAGCACCCCCGCTCGCCCGATCCGAAGATCGGCCTCTACTAAGCATGATATCGAGTTTTTAAAAACATATGCGTTCTTATTTTGGTTAATTAGCCTAGAATTACTATGTGATGCACACAACAAAACAAGTATAGACTAGATCGCCTAATTTGGAACAAAGCATCGCATATCCGTTTGTTTGGAAAATGGTTTGATTTTTGCTACTTGCAAGTAGGCTAAAATACGGATTTCGATGAATTATTTCCAATTCAAGCAATCCAACCTTCGCCCACAGGCATTCAGGCAATAAATCAACTAAGCAGTTAGCCTCATGGCAAGCATGCTTTCATGTTAACACTCACATACATGCAAGATGCTAAAGCATAAACACTCACAGTGTACTCCAAGCCAAAACAAGGAATATGTTAGTAATCAAATGTATGATCCAAGTCCATGTCAAGATGGCTAATACATCGCATGCAAAATGCAACTAAGATAGGCTTGGCTAATCTATGGATGGCATGTGAAATGCAACAACTCGATACACATATTCAAGTTGGAATTGAAATACTATGCGATTAGTATGATGCGCCGAGCCCGGTGCATGCAATACAGATGGATGACGCAAACATGCACAGCATAAGGATGCTAATTGAAATATGCCCTAATACTAACCATCAAAAGCAGGTAAGTAAAAGGGAGAAAGAAGTGGGGGTTGGAATACATGCATCACACACACGAACGCTTATTACATAATTCGCCCTCTCAACCGACGGACTGAAAGAACAATACAAATTAATTAACTAACAAGCTAATTAAATATTACACAACCATTTAACTAATTAAATGAATTAATTAAATGAAGAAAGCAATAAATAGCCTCGGGAAGAGGGTCAAATGCAAGCATGCTCGGCTCCACTCGGAAATCCATCGCCACACTCATGCTGCCTCTGTTTGCACAATTTTATGCCTTTGAAAATTGCACAAGTCCCAAGGTTGGTTCTGGAACACTCCGTTAACATTGTGGGATGTCACCGGCCAAGAGAAATGATCACCAGCCATGGGAAAGTGGTCATCGACCACAAATGAAGCTCTCAGCCAAATATTTGTAGCCGGCCGGCACTGGAGATGGCCGACCGGCCATCTACTCCTGCAGAATCCTGTTCGATAGCAGCAGAGGACAAACAGAGCATGGCAATGCATTTTCAAAGCAATGTTTGCACCACTACCCTCCCTATCATGTTTAAGACTCAAGGGAGTATGGTACTCGACCCTCGGGCCACCTATCGCGCATTTCAATGCGTGATGGCCAAAGAGGCCAAGTGTGCAATTTCAATGTCAAATGAAATGCACACAAGACACATAAGAGGCCTCCAACCTCTATCATAATCGATTCAAGAGGCAAGAGATGCATGCTTAATGCTATGCAACCTAAACATGCGAGCACACTAATGCAATATGAGCATGCAAACAAGTAATGTGGACTAGGCACACAACCTAAGCAAACAAGAATGCGAGGCATGTAACAACAATGCTAATGACAAACATGGAACAACATGTGAAGGGGACTTAGCATGGAAACATGTAAAGTGACTTAACAAATAAAATGCATGCTAAATGAAATGTGATTCAAGCATGTGACAACATGCGATAGGCCAAGTATGTAACAACACGCAAGGCGAGCATGCGACAACATGTGAAGGATGGACTTACACCATGATGGACAGCTCTCTAATAGGTCCAAACCAGTGGCCAAAATGCCAAGGAAATAAGGGCAAATGCACATACAAACAAGCATGCCAATTTGGCATAACACTTAAGCATCAAAGGGGCGACTTTTAAGCATACTTAAAAGAAGACAAACATGGACATTAAATCAACATGTTAGGCTCTAAAAGCATGTAAAAGGTGATGCCAAATCAAGTAAGCAAAGCATCCAAGCAAGCCTAAAGCTTGAAGCTGTCAAAGGGGCTTAAACCATGGCCATACAAGGCAAGTCCCAAAGGATTAAAGGGACTCAAAACAGTCCCAATGTAGGTTAAGACAAAGCCAAGAACACACTTAGATGGCATCTAAATGGCCTAAGTCTAAAGGCATGCATAATGGCACGTTCAAGAGGCAGGAAACACAAACTATCCAAAGCATGGAATAGGTGATAAATGCAAGTATTTGAGCATACTATATGGACTGAAATATCATTATAAGTGATGCCAAACCACTAAAATGATGCAAGTAGAGCATGCTAGAGGGTTCAACACTCAAAGCCTACAAGCTAGATTGCAAGGTAGCTATACAAAGCAAGTCATGGATGACCCAAACAACCAAAATCAGACCTTAAGCATACTAAAACATGCATAAAAGCTTCATGAAGCCAAGCCAAAATCTTGCTAAAAACACATGTTACAACATGATGCATGTTAAGGCCAAAACATGGGATTACAAGACAAGTGCATGAAGCATACATGGCATGTCTAAACCAACTTAAAACAGTGCTATATCATGGCAAAACAAAGGCTAATATGCATTGAAATGGAGCTAAAACAAGCTAGGCATACAAGCTACAACACAAACCATTTGTGCAAGCATCAAAGACAACATGGAGAGGGGATGACCCTCTCCTATTTAGGACCTTAAAACCACCTCTCCACCACTGAAAATCCTCTGCATTTCAGTGGTAGAGAGGTCATGCAAAAACTAGAACAATGGCCAAAATGGATGGTCTAAACCAAGGCCTAACAAGGCCTTAGAGGGGGGAAACAACCCCAAACCTCAAAGAGACCTTAAACAAAGATCAAAAGAAAGTAAAAATAGAACTTTTCTTAGTTTATAGTCAAGCTCAAAAACAGATGCAAGATAGGTCAAAAGCTTGTGCAAAAATGGAGAATAAATGAGGTAGGTTCTTACCCTTGAAGAATCTCTTCAAGATCACCACTCCAACAAGCTCCTTGGATCAAAACCAGCCCAAGAACCCTAAAATCAATCTCAAGGGACCTGAGCTCCAAGGGATGGTGTAAAACTATGTGTTTGTGTGCAATAGTGTGAACAAAAGTCACTTTAGGTCACAAATACGCACACAAATGAGTGAAATAGAGGGAGATATAGAGATAGATAGATACAACTCCTAACCCTCATCTTCAGACCTCTGGAACCCTTGAGGAGGGAGGAGAAGCTCCCTCTTTATAGAATTCCAATCCCTAAGCTTCTTGAAGAAGCTAACGCAAGGGAGCAAATCCCTCCATACACGTGTATGGAGGGGGTGAATTGTGCGTGCCAGCTGGCACAAAATATCTGCCAAAAGCAGATGAAAAGGGATCGACCATCCAAAATAGCCAACTGACCAACAAATGTGGCCGACCGACCACAATATTTGGCCGATGGCAAGAAAAGAGGGCTGGTGGCCTCAAGCCAAGGCCGGTGAGGTGTGGGGATGGCCAACAAGCTATTTCCCACCCCTAGAAGCAAAAACACAAGTGTTTGGTCCATGACCAAGCACAAAACAGACAAGTTGAGAGATCCTGAGGCGAGGCGCGTGGTTGAGACCTCCGGGAACTCAAAACGAACACAAACATGGATAATCATCGAGTGTTCAAACGATGACGTCCATGTCTTGAGGACGATCAAAAATGGGGTGTCTACGGTTGCCCCTCTTTGACAGAACTCAAAAGTCATAACAATGATGGGAGTGAATGTCAAAGCCCAGAGACGACCAATTTTTGACAAGGCCAAAGACTTAGACGAGCATACAAGCTACAAACAAAGATATGCGCCCGAAGGCAGGGGCAAAATGCAAAACAATGCACAAAGCCGAGCATAACTTATGATCATGCAAAGAAAGCTGTAACGAAGCATAATATGCAACAGTTTTAAGCTAGCATAAACCAAACTACATTACAATGCAGAGAGGATGTAGGAGAATCATTCAATTCTCGCTACGTCTCACACGGAGGATACAATACCAGTCCGGTTCGTCTGGTCGTGCCAGCTTCAAATGAACCATACATACAATATCGTGCCTGTAAAAGAAAGAAACTTAATAGGTACAATATTGTTAACAACATGCATAACAATGCAATCTAAAATTGCATGACAATGCAAGTGAAGGGGTGCATGACAATGCAACCTATGTGTGGCTCATAACAATGCAGAATGGATGCAAAATGATATGCAATATTTACAAAACTATGTATAATATATAATGTATTGAAACAATGCAAATGATATACAATTGAATCAATCAGACCATAGACTGTTCAAAACCACACAAATATCATGAAGGGATGGAGATGCAAAATCCGTCTACCATAGAAAAGGTGCCAACACCCTCAAAGCACAATCCCAACAGTGGAATAGGCGCGTACACATGCAGACCTATGTGTGTGTAGACGGAACACAAGATACAAGTAATTGGGTGGCATCATATAAGTGGGGAATGACCCGCTGAGGAAAGATCATGATTCTAAATGCTGGATGCAACATACTGCACTACAATGTAATGAATGTAATGGATAAGGTGCGCGGCCAAAACATATCTTGCCTAGGAAAGGCATGGACACAAACAAACCATGTTTAACACAGAAACGGTGTCGTCAGCCTCAACACTAGGTGCGTACACATAATATCATAACCGTGCTTCAACGTGAAAAGTATGGGCACATACCAAACCAAGCTCAACATGGAAAGGCGCAAGTGATAGATGGAGGTGATGCAGTGAATGCATACAAACTACAATGCAATATATATTCTATATGCAATGGAATGTAATAGCTAAATGCGATGAATGGAATGGATAAGGCACGTGGCCAAACTGCATCTTGCCTAGGAAAGGCATGGACACAAACCAACCACGTCTAACACAGAAACGGTGCCGTCACTCTCAACACTAGGTGCATACACATAATATCATAACCGTGCTTCAACGTGAAAAGTATGGGCACATACCAGACCAAGCTCAACATGGAAAGGCACAAACCATAGATGGATAATGCAATAAATGCATGCAAACTATAATGCAATAGATATTCTATATGCAATGGATGGAGCGGCTAAGGCATGCGGCCGAACCGTATCTTGCCTAGGAAAGGCATGGACACATACAGACTGCGTCTAACACAGAAATGGTGCCATCACCCTCAACACTGGGTGCGTACACATAATATCATAATCGTGCGTCAACGTGAAAAGTATTGGCACATACCAAACCAAGCTCAACATGGAAAGGTGCAAGTGATAGATGGAGGTGATGCAGTGAATGCATGCGATATATGTTATGTACAATGCAATATATATTCTATATGCAATGAATGCATGTAATGTATGCTATGTACAATGCAATAGGCATACTAGATGATACAGTAGAGAGATGCATGATAATGCAAATGAAACACGCATAACAATGCAAGATAAGAGAAATGCATGACAATGCAAATGAGACATGCATGACAATGCAAGATAGAGAAATGCATGGCAATGCAAACGATGCGCACATGACAATGCACGATGAGGTGTGTATGACAATGCATGGTATGGAAAATGCATGACAATGCATGTGAGGTGCACATGGCAATGCGACCTAAAGAATGTGCATAACAATGCAAGTATGACATGCGTAACAACGCATAAAACATATGCATAACGATGTGAGTGAAACGACGTCTAACCAACACACGCTCACGACAAAACATTGTAATGTAACCCATGTAAAGCAATTTCTGAGTCTCTCAAGAGACAAAAGGATACGAAAAGGATACACCTTGCACGTATCAAGTACCACGTACAAAAGACACGACTCGAGGTTAACACGAAGGCCGATCGAGCTTTGGAAATGCACTCTCTTGCACTATGTTGAGCAAAGAAGGTCCCAAACCGCATCAATGACCCAAACAAGGGTGTAGGAGGTTCACCGGCCATCGAGGAAGACCACCGGCCATCCATCGGCCACCCATCGGCCATCTATTTGGCCGACCGTAACAATGGCCGACCGCCAAAAATGCTCAGATCAGGCGGTTTGTCCTTTTAACCCAGGTCTTTAAATATGAGGTTCCAAACCTCATATTTCTACTTTGCCCTAGCTCAAAAATCATCCCCCCTTCTCTCTAGGTGATTTCCCAACCTTGATTCTTCATTTTTCCTCGGTTTTCGGGCCTGTTTCAACATTTGATTCGCGAAATCCTTCGTGTTTTGAACGTTTTGAACCGAACAAATCTTTGTTTTGGTGCATTTTTCTCGATTTCCACCACTCGGGGTTTGTTTCCCTCGAGTTTACCTCGATTTTTGTGCCCTTTCCAGACTTCGACCTTTTCGCCCATTTTTCATCCTCTCGGGGTTGACTTTTTAGTTGACTTTTCGCATTCTTGCTCGATTTTCACACTTCAGGCCATTTTCACACCATTCTTGAGATGACAGACGATTTTCCACGAGGCGAGACTCCCCCGGAGCAGGATATGGACCCCGAGGTTGAGCTCTTGCCTTTGAGCGTTCGACCGTTTGACCCGGCAACTTACAGGCTGGCGATACACGTGCTACCTCCTGATGGTCTTCACCAGTTCAGGAGTTTTGACAGGAGCGTGCCACTAGAGCTCCTTTTGCGTGAGCCAGAGTCACATCTATCTTATGGCGCTTCTAAGGTACACTCTTCTCCCTGTTTTATTTTTCGCAATGTAGAACATATAACTGCAATAGTCGATTCTATTCTTTGACTGCTTAACTCAGATACCCCGATATATCACATGTTATAGTTCACTGTGAGCACACCGGCACCCGATAGTTGTTTCCATCTGAACACGTGCACACACGCTGTATTTTCACTGAACCACTCAAACGCACTGACACATCATATGCTGTAGTTCTCTGTGAGCACATCGGCACTCGATGTCTATTTGAATTTGAACACGTGCACACACGTTGTATTTTCACCGAACCACTCAAACACACTGACACATCATATGCTGTAGTTCATCCAACATCTGTGTAAACTCGAACACATGCACCCTCACTGGATTTCTACAAACTCTGAAGGCATTCAAACACTGTATATCTGACACAGCTTCACATCTGCTTGTTTTTGAACACAGGGAGATTCCCATGCCTTCCGGGGGTATAGGAATGTCACCGCCTGAGGATGGTACATGGAGCTACCCGACGCGATCTGCCACATCGTCGACTAGGCCGGCACTTTTGGGGACTCGACGCCTTTTCTCATGAAAGGTGCCTTTTCTTGTCAGCTTGTGGAGAGGTGGTGGGACACCACTGACTCCTTTCACCTTTCGGCCACGGGAGACATGACGATGACTCCCTTTGACTTCTCGATGCTTACCAGCATTGGGGTAGGGGGTGAGCCGATCCCCTTTGATACAGATATGGACGAGTGGGAGGCTGCTCAGATGTACTTGCTTGGCAACCTGCCGCCTGTAGACACCCCATTTTTGACCGTCCTCAAGACTTGGACGTCACCGTTTGAACACTTGGTGATTATCCATGTTTGTGTTCATATTGAGTTCTCGGAGGTCTCGGCTACGTGCCTTGCCTCAAGACCTCTCGACTGTCTTCTTTTGTGTTTGGTTTTGCACCAAACACTTGTGTTTTGCTTTTGAGGAGCAAGGAATGGCTTTTTGGCCATCCCCACATCTCACTGGCCATGGCCTGAGGCCACCGGCCATGTTTTGTTGCCACCGGCCAAATGTTTGGCCGGTCGGCACTCTGTTTGGTTGGTCGACCATTTATTTGGTCAAAATGTCATTTTTGGCTGGCTGACCACTGTGCATCTGCTTTTGGTAGATATTTTGTGCCAGCTATGATAGCTGGCACCCACTTTACACCCCCTCCATACACGTGTATAGAGGGATTTCACTCTTGCTTAGCTTGTTTTGTAGGCTTTGCAAGAGTGAATGTCTATAAGAGGAGAGCTTCTCCTCCCTCCTCTAGGGTTACAAAAATTCCAGAGGGTCTCTGATATTAGGGTTAGGGTTGTGTATCTCTTCTATCTCTATATCTCCCTCTCTTGTGAGTTTTGTGTGTGTTTGTTCTTAGTTTTGCACTAGAACACCTACCATTACACTACACCTTAGTTGCTAAGGCATTAGAGGGTTGTTCTTGGAGCTTTTGGGCTGGTTTGGACCTAAGGAAGGCTGCTGGAGCATTGTTCTTGAAGAGGTCTTCACGGGTAAGAAACTTACCCCTTTGTTCCTCATTTTGGCATAGACTTTTAGCCTATCTTGCATCTATTTTTAGGCTTTGTATATAACTAATAAAAGTCTTATTTTTTCAGTGCTTTAAATAGTTGTTTAAGGTCACTTTGTTGTTTGGAGTTGTTTGACCCCTCTTAGGCCATGTTTGGCCCCATTTTGTGCTATTTTTGGTGAGCTACGGGACCACCTTGTTTGGCCCTCCTCACCACTGAAATCTTGAGGGATTTTAGTGGTGAGGATGGTGCTTTAAGGTCCTAAGAAGGAGAGGGCCATCCCCTCTCCTTGTTGCCTTCAATTTTGGCCATTTGAGCCTCATGTGTGAGCATCTTGTTTAAGACCATGTTGGCCATGTCTTAATAGGTATTTGGTAGTATTTTGCCATGTTTTACCTCTGTTTTAAGTTGGTTTAGACACACCATGCATGCCTTGCATACTTGTCTTGTAATGCCATGAAATAGCCTTAACATGCTTTGTGCTTTAAGCCTTATTTTAGCATGATTTTGGCCAAGCTTTATGAGGATTTTATGCATGTTTTAGTATGCTTTAGCTCTATTTTTAATTTCTTTTTCCATGCTTGACATGCTTTGTATAGCCACCTTGCATTTTGGCTTGCTAGCCTCGAGTGTGTGAGTGTTGAGCATGCATTACTTGGCTCATTTCAGTGGTTTGGAACCACTTACGATGTAATTTCAGTCCTCATGGTATGCTCATATGCTTGCATTTGATGCTCCTTTAATGCTTTAAAAGGGTATTGTCCTATGCTCCATGTTTGGACATTTGTGTATGCTTCCATGTGTAAGTCATTTAGATGCCATCTATGTGGTTTTTGGGGTTCATTTTGACATGTTAAAACTCTGATTTTAGTTGTTTAAATCATGCCATGTTTGGTCTTGCTAAGTGTAGTTCAATGTCTCTTTGGTGAGCCTTAGGCTTTGGGCTTGGTTGCATGATATGCTTGCTTTGTTTAGTTGGTTTGGCACCTCTTATAATATGATTTTCAAAGCTTAGTATGCATGCCATTAGTCCATGTTTATCCTCTTTTAAGTGTGCTTAAAAGTTGCTCTTTGGTGCCTAAGTGTTGGACCATGTGTGCATGCATGTTTGCATGTGTTTTGGCCTTCATTTCCTTGGCATTTGACCACTGTTTTGGGCTTACTTGAGAGCTGCCCAAACTAGTTTAAGATCCTCCTTTGCATGTTGTTGCATGCTTACCTTGTGTGTTGTGGCATACTTGGTCTATCACATGTGTTGCATGCTTGGATCGCATTGCATTTGGTATGCATTTTTCCTTTTGCCTTGGTTGCTTAACATGTTACGTGTCTTGCATGTTTGCATGTTGGCATTGCATCTTGCATGCTTGTTAGCTTGCATATGTTGTTAAATGCCTCATATACTTGTTTGCTTAGGTTGCATGCCTAGTACACATTGCATGTTTGTCCCTCATGCTCATGTTGCATACTTAGTTCTCATGCCTAGGTTGCATTGCATTGAGCATGCATGCCTTGCCTCTTGAAATCACCATGATAGAGGTTGGGCCTTATTTGATTGTTTGGTTTGCATTTCATTTGAAATCAAAATGCACAACTTGGCCTCTTTGGCCATCACGCATTGAAATGCGCGATTGGTGGCCCAAGGGTCGAGTCCACAACTCCTTTGAGTCATGAACATGATAAGGAGGGTGTTGGTGCACACATTTGCTTGAAATGCATTGCCATGCCTTGTTCTGTCCTCTGTTGCTATCAAAACAGGATTTTGCAGGCATACATGGTCGGCCGACCATCTCCATTGCCGATCGACCAAACATCTTTGGCCGAGAGCTCAATATATGGTCGATGACCACTTCCCTTTGGCCGGTGACCATTCCTCAAGGCCGGTGGCATTCCCCAGTGTTCAGAGGGTGTACCTTGGGACTTGTGCAGTCTTTAGAGGAGGAAAATAGTGAAAACAGAGGCAACTTGTGCATGGCAGTGGATTTCCGAGCAAAACCGAGCACGCATGCATTGGACCCTCTTCCCGAGGCTATTTACCTCTTTCTTAGCTTAGTTAATTTGCTTAACTAGTTAAGTGGTCTGTAATAATTAATTAGCTTGTAGGTTAATTAATTTGTATTATTTATTCGGTCTATCTGAGAGTGAGCACAACTGTGTAATAAGTGTGGGTGCGTGTGTGCATGTCTTCCAACCCCCACTTCTTTCTCCCTTTTACTTACCTGCTTTTAATGGTTAGTATTAGGGCATATTTAATTTAGCATACCTTATGCTATGCATGTGTGCATTCATTCATCAGTATTGCATGCACCGGGCTCGATGCATCACGCTAACTGCATAGTATTTCAAATCTAACTTGAATATGTGTTACTTGTTGCATTCCACATGCCATCCTAGGATTAGCCGAGCCTATTCTAGTTGCATTTCATATGCGATGCATTAGCCATTTAACATGGACTTGGATTATGCATGATGGCTAACATGTTCTTTGTTTTGGCTTGGAGTACTCGGTGAGCTTTTTATGCTTTAGCATCTCGCATGAGTGTGAATGTTAACATGACAGCATGCTTGCCATGAGGCTAAATGCCTGTGGGTGAAGGTTGGATTGCTTGAGTTGGAACAACTCATTGAAATCCGTGTTTTAGCCTACTCGCGAGTAGCAAATTTCAAACCATTTTCCAAACAAATGGATATGCGATGTTTCGTTCCAAATTAGGTGATCTAGTCTATACTTTTGTGTTGTGCGCATCACATAGTAAGATTAGCTAATTAACCGGAATAAGAACACATAACATTTTCAAAACTAGATATCATGGTTAGTAGAGGCCGATCTTCGGATTGGGCGAGCGGGGGTGCTCATAGCTGACCTTCCCCAATCGTACCCAAGTTCTCGAGCCGAGGCAACTTTGGTGATGACGGACACGTGGCCTTAGGCAACAAGTCAGGGTTTCCGAAATTCTCCCACAAAAAAAAATATATTTAGGTGGCGACTCTGTATCTGGCAAAGCAATCCATGTTTGGCACTTCTTTCAAAAATCTGTTTTCCAAAACGATTTGCCAGATTTGGACTCTTCGGTGATTTATCAGTCTTGCATTACACTTTGCAAGATTAGATTAGGAACCGTGACAACAAATGAGTCCGAACTGTGGAAGAGCATAAAGCCCGAGGGTGCATCCCCAGCGCCTCTTGCCCGCCCAGGATTCGTGAGGCATTCGTGGTTTGAGGACCACTTTAGGATTCAGCCATCATTGGCTCAGGAGGCACCGATGGCTCAGGAGGAGGTGGACCAGTATGCGCGCGGCTTTCTTGTGTTCTTGTTGGGGACCACTCTCTTCACTGACCGGGCGAACACTGGGCCCCTTTGTCTGCTGAGTGCACTGGTTGACGTCACTAGGATTCATGGCTACGACTGGAGTGGCGCTGGCCTAGCCACACTTTATGGATATATGAGCTCATCCTCCCGTTGCAGCGGACAGTTGCTTAGGGGCTACTGGCGAGCTTGGGAGGTACATTATCTTTTTCTATTTTACATTTCTACTTTACATTATATGTACTCTATACACTGCACACACTGCAGCCTGCTTCACGATGACTCTATATTGCACACATGACACATATATAATCTGCTTTACACTGCGCAATACACGGTTCTGCGATTTCTACTTTATTCCGCTTTCTGTTTTATGTGATACGCATACTGATATTTGCTCTGTTACACTTCTGTAGTTGTGGGTCTATGCCTACTTCCTGAGGCTTGCCCCAGTGCTGGACGAGGAGGTCCCCCTCGGCGTTCCATTCTCTTGCCGCTTCGACGTGAGATGCGTGCGGAGACCATGGGAGTCTTTCATATTCTTCCGCCGATATTTTGATACCATCACCGCCACAGAGGTATTTTAGAATTTGCAATTCCTTTAAGCTTTGCTTTACATTATTCTTTTGATAACAATAGATAACAAACTACATATCATTTACAAATCACCTGGCAGCCTTGGGCTCCGTTGCCTGACGCAGTTTGGGAGCGGTATGCTAGTGTTGAGGAGACTGCCCGATTTAGGATTTTGCTAGAGGGCCCGGTCTGTTGGGCTTGGTACCTGGGCAAGCGCTTCCTGTGCCAGACCTTGGGTTTACCAGAGCAGATAGTCCCAGGTCTGCCTCCTACCCACATGAGGGATACTGAGAGGTTCTCCCTCGAGCATATGGCCGATTACACGATCGGCTGGGATGCGGAGGGCTTTAGAGGCGAGGGCGACTATGTGGAGCACGTCCGGACCTATATCATGTGGCCTCTGAGTAGTGCTCGCCGAGCTGAGAGAGAGAGGCTTGCGGCGCCAACGGCTAGAGCTGGAGCTGGAGCTGGAGCTGGAGCAGGAGCAGGAGCACCGAGGATGGCTTGGGCCCGCGGTAGGAGTGGGCCCCGGACAGGGCAGAGGGCTGGGTGGCCAGCACTGCCTATGATGATGACATGTAGAGGGCAGGGTGGGGAGACTTACCAGATCTCCATCGCTCCCCCTCCAGCTGATCACGAGCTAGTCGGGTTCTACGACTTGCCCCCGGTATGTACTACTGTATTTTGCATTCTGCAGAGTCACTTCAGTTCATTCCGTTTGATATTCCGCAGAATACTGACGCTTCTAACACTCTTGCAGGCTTCTGTTGAGTACACTCGCCAGTTCCTAGAGTTGACCGCCTCCGTGATGGGGATGCTGCAGCGGAGCATCGATCTATTGACCATCTACGGCATTCCGATAAGTTCCTTCAACCCCAGTCTCAAACTTTGCACAATCTGTTCCATACATGATCTAACGACTCGTAATATCAACACAGCACTTGATACATGGCCATCACGGCATCCGATACACTGTAACCCGCAGACTGTTCACAGCATTACTCACGGCATTCATACATTACACTCAGTCACTGCATTCTATACTGACATACTGCTCATAGCATTCATACACTGTACTCATACACTGCATTTTGTACTGATACATTGCCCATGGCATTTATACACTGTACTCATACACTGCATTCTATATTCATACTTCCTTCACAACATTCATACACTGTACCCATACACTGTATTCTGTACTGATACACTATTCGTAGTATTCATACTCTACTTTGCGTATCATACTGATGCGTTT
This sequence comes from Camellia lanceoleosa, assembly GCA_025200525.1. Lineage (NCBI taxonomy): Eukaryota > Viridiplantae > Streptophyta > Magnoliopsida > Ericales > Theaceae > Camellia > Camellia lanceoleosa. The sequence continues at coordinate 25,520,016 of CM045770.1, forward strand.
GCCATTTGCCCTTTTCAGGCCCCATTCCAGATTCCGGCCGCAGGAGGTGCTCCAGCTGGGCCTTCTGTTCCTGCTCGAGGAGGAGGGCGTGGAGGCACAGTATATCCTCGCACCAAAGCGGGGCGTACTCATGTTGGGAGCAGCTCGCGGGCATCAATCCCAGACGATGATGAGTCTGAGGCAGACGCGGAGGCGGCGGCAGAGTCGTCCGAGGAGGAGACTAGAGATGACTCGGGCTCAGACTATGAAGGTGGCGATGATGCTCCTGGGCCTTCGTCCAGGAACTGAACGAGGACAGACTCTCAGGCCTGAGGCCAGTTGACGTGGATCTAGACTTTTGCTGCGTTCTTTCTTTTGTTTTGCTTTACTTTTTTCTTTTTGTTGGTAGCTTGAGCACACTGTACTGCCGCAAGCAGGTTTTATTTTCTTCAAAGCTATGTATGGGGATGTGGTTTGGAAATACTTTTCAGATCCTGGGAGACGCTAATGATCCTCAGCTAGTCACCTGCAAAGACACAAACGCTCCGGTCGGGGGTGCCAGGATTAGCACTCCGACGGGCAAGTCAGCTCTACTATTCAAGAAAGCTTGTTTACTAAGTTTAATAAAGTGATTCTTACATACCTTTCTAAATCTGAAGCTCTTGTATTTATACTCATTCTCTGGACCTCGGGGCCAGAGCCTACTTTTTTACTTATTATCCTTTTGTTTGTTCTGACCTACATATCCCCGTCTATTCGGCCTCCTCAATGTATCCAACGTCTTAGTTAATCGGGATGGAGCCGAACAGTCCCTGACTTCTGTGATACACCCCTTCCAACTCTTCTGTTTACTCGGCTCCCACAATTGACCCCCAAGCATTCTTCCAACGACCGTTGGCTAGAATGCTTGGTTTCGAATTTCGAGTACTCGAAACCAAAATTCGGCGGTTGGTCTTATCAAGCAGATGTCTAAGTACACCCCTTTTTGGTTGTTGTCTCGACTTCCCGCCCCTTCGTACATATCTATTTATTGCGATTTAAAACTTGACGTCCCTTTGGATTTGTATTCTATGACACTGGTCGCTAGGTTGCTTCGCGAATCGTTCTTGCAATTTTGTCTGTTCCAATATCTTCTTCGTTCTTTTTAAGTTCTCCACTCCCTTGCTTCGAAAGCTCTTCCCAATTTGTTTCTTCCTTGGCACATTCTTGTAAACTGTGGGGTATGGCGAAACATCTAAAAGACCTCCTTTCATTAGATCGAATTGCTGGCTTTAGACGCCATTTCTCTATTCCTGACGATATCCGTCTGTCACTTGTGGCAGACGGCACTCTTGACATGGAGAGGGAGGACAAAACCATGATTGTCTTTCCTCTCTTGTCAATTGCAGAGGGTGGAGTCCACTTTCCCTTACATCCGTTTCTAAGGGCTGTTCTTTGCCATTGGGATTTAATCCCTTCCCAACCTAACGTGAATTTCTTTAGAATTATAATGGGGATTGTGGCGCTGAACCGTCGCCTTGGAATTAACCTTGGCATTCCACCCATCCGGCACTGCTATGCCTTGGCTAAGTCTTCCGGTCAGCATGGGCATTATTTCCTCAGAGCCAAAGACACCGACCATTAACAAATCACTATGCTTTCCAGCTCTGGGAAACGAGTTGATGATGTTATGGTTGTTGTCCAGGGTAATTGGGAATTTGGCGAAGGGGAGGATCGTGTATGTGGGGAAGTGGTTTGGAAATACTCTTCAGATCTTGGAAGACGCCAATGATCCTCAGCTAGTCACCTGCAAAGATACAAATACTCCGGTCGGGGGTGCCGGAATTAGCACTCCGACGGACAAGTCAGTTCTTCTACTCAAGAAGTGATTCTTACCTTCCTTTTCTAGTCCATTGCCATTATATTTATACTCGTTTCTTCTGATCCTCGGGGCCAGGGCCTACTTTTTCAATCATTATCTTTTCCACTATTCGGCTCTAGGGATCCTTCCCCATTCGGCCTATTTATCCTATTCGGCCCCTTATCCTTGCGGGATATCTGCCGGCTAGCGTCAAGCTTCTGAAATATACCTCCTTTATATTCGCCAATTATTCGGCTACCACAATTGCCCTCCAAACTCCCTGTTGACGGCAGTTAATCGGCGTGTTTGGTTCAGAATTTGAGAAGTTTAGCGTCAGGCAGCTTCGCGTGCCCCAATATATGTCAGGAGGCGCATGCCTTTTTGCTCATCATTACGCTTTCCCACTCTATTCATGTGCATCTCAGCATTTATTGCGATTTGAAACTTTGGTCCTTTCGAATTCACATTTCGTCGATTTTCTGAGACTTTTGGATCGCCAGTGCATATCCCTCCGTGACTCGCGTTTTCTGCAACTTCTTCCCGTCTTCCCTTGTCTCATCTGCTCTTCGTAAGTTTCCTTATCCCTTCTTTGTAATCCTATTTTCTGTTTGCTATTTTAGCTTCGGCGAATATTTAGTTCTTTGCTAAGATGGCCAAACATTTGAAAGACCTCCTTTCTGAGGATCGTATCTCCAGTTTCCGGCAACATTTTTCTATTCCTGACGATGTCCATTTATGCCTTGTAACGGACAACGCTCTCGACATGGAGAGGGAAGATCAAAACACGATCGTATTCCCTCTTTTATCCATTGCAGAGGGCGGGGTTCGTTTCCCCCTACACCCACTTCTTAGGGTCGTTCTCCGCTATTGGGGTTTGATTCCTTCTCAACCCAATGTAAATTTCTTTCGAATCATCATGGGGGTTGTAGAGTTGAATCGACGCCTTAGGATTAACCTTGGGATTCCGGCCATTCGGCATTGTTATGCCTTAGCCAAATCCTCCGGTCGGCTGGGGCGATATTTTCTCAAGGCCAAAGATACTGACCATCACTTGGTGACTATGCTTGCCAGTTCTGGTAAACGGGTTGACGACGTGATGGTCAACGTCCGAGGTAATTGGTAGTTCGCTGAAGGGAAGGATCGCCTGGACCCTATTCCCTGACATAAGGGTGAACCAGGTTGCCACGCAATGTCTTGTTTGTTGGTCTATCTCTTATTCGGCTCTTTTCCCTAAATCGCTTTTTATCTTCTGCAGGTAATAGGTTGAAGAAAATTCTGACTTTGGTTGACAACGTGGTTCTTGGGGAAATCAAGACTGCACTCACATATTTTGGCCGCCCAAGCGTACAACAGCAAGGGAGAGCCGCCCATATTCTCCTTCGGTACGAACCCACTTACACTACTTTCTCGGCTGCAGATAACATTCCGATTCCAGCCAGCAATCAACAGCTCTCGGCCCTTATCTTCCCCAGCTTCAAAAACCTTAGGCAGATCGGTCTCGTAGCTTCTGATTTGAGGGAAGATGCCGAGCCGATTGTAGAGGTGATTGCCGATCCGGCTGGGGAGTCTACTGAGGGGGTTGTAGAGGACGACGAGGCCGTATGCTCGGCATTTGAGGCCTCCGAGCCATCCGCCTCAGGACGAGCAGATTTCTCTTCCAGGGATATTTTTGCGAATTTGGGGGATCTACCCGGAGATTTCTTTGAGGGTATGGCGAAGGAAAGCCTAACGCAGATGGCACGTAGAAGAAATGCTGAGCGGATGGCCGCCCGAAAGAAGGCTGAATGCATCGCATCAGATCCCAGCTTGATCAAGCCCTTCGTACCCGTTTCTGAGGGGATGGTTGAGGTTGCTGTGTCCGATACGAGAAAAGAGGGTGGAGAACAGTCCGATGGGGAACGGCTGATTCCGGAGCAAGGCCAAAAGCGTGTTGCCGAGGGAGAAGCGAGTTCGCCGCCCGGCAAAGAACGGCTCGCTTGAAGAACCAAACGTGGTCGCTTCGTTCGTTATTCAGCCAAAGATTAGGGATATGCCGATTTTATCTGACGCTTCGGCCATCGAGGATCCAGCCGTGGCTTTGAGCCTGGCGGCTTCAATTTCTCTGCCAGCTGACAACAAAGCCTTCGGTGCCGCGGTTCGATATTATGGTCGCGTTCTAATCGCTCAATCGGCACTCCTGGTAGGTCACCTTCATTTCACTCTTGTTTGATAAAGGCGTCTAATCATACCGAATTGTTTTGCAGACGATCGGGAGGATCGCCGACTTGGGTCACCGCCTGCGTGATGCTCTCAGGAGAACTGACCATTTGCAAACAGAGGTGCAGGGTCAGAAAAGTAGGGCCGAGTTCGAAATTACGAGAGTTGAAATGGAGAGCGCGCGAGCCGAAGCGGAGAAAGAGAGGGCTCGCGTCGCCGAACAGCTTCGTGTTGATGCTGAGGGTAGGGCAAATGCGAGCGAGGAATCGCTCAAACTTTCCAAGGAAGCACTTGCTGAAGCGGAAGCTCAGTTAGAGGAGCTTAAGGCGGCCCGCGAGAAAGCCAAATCGGAGGCCTTTGAGGCAGGGAGAGGCGCCGCTCTGACGGAATATGTTGAAGAAGTGTCCAAATTTGAGAATCGCGGGTTCAAACATGGGTGGCTCAAAGCCCTTGCTGCCGCTGAGGTTACATTGGATTTGCCAATTCCTTATGAGCAGGTGGATGTTGAGCCACTTGAATCCGATACCGATGAATGATCTGGGAGCCGTTTACTGAGCAAGCGTCTTTTTGTTTGTGTTTTTCTTCTTTTGGATAGTGCTTTGTTGGTTCAGGGTAGGTTTCATGTATAAATTGGTTAGCATCTGCGCACAATTTATTAATGAAAATTTCCTTGTAATTTTTGCTACCACCACACACTTTGTATGAAAGAGTTCTGTGGTTTAATTTTAATGAAAGAGTTCTGTGTTTGTCAATGCATTTGGTAAAATGGAATTGCATATACTGTGGGGAAACCCTGATTTGTGAATCTGCCCTTGCCCCAGGGGGTTCATAAAAAGAACTCTAGCTCTGGATCAACTTGTGAGCCGGCTGGGGTACTTGGTCCGAATAGATTGATAAATCTGCTCTTGCCAGTCAACTCGTGAGCCAGATGATTTTACTGTGGCACGAATGATTTTATCTAGAACTCTTCTAAACAAACCATACATAGAATATCGTTTGTCCAAACTTTAGTTTTTTCCTTACTTGAATCTGAAGCCGCTAACCACTGAAGGTAGAGAGGAAAAGATTGGTCAATATCTGGGTTCCAGCAGATTCATTACATATCCCATCAAAATCACCATTTGCAATTTCACTGCCTACTGATCTTGGATCCTTAGATTGATGAATCTGCCCTTGCCCCAGGGGGTTCATGATAAGAACTCTGGCTCTGAGGAATCAATTCGTGAGCCTACGGTAGTTTAGCCAATGTATTGATGAATCTGCTCTTGCCTGAATCAACTTGTGGGCCGGCTGGGTACTTGAGCCGAATAGAACCACTGAAGGTAGAGAGGAAAAGATTGGTCAATATCTGGGTTCCAGCAGATTCAATACATATCCCATCAAAATCACCATTTGCAATTTCACTTCCTACTGATCTTGGATCCTTAGATTGATGAATCTGCCCTTGCCCCAGGGGTTTCATGATAAGAACTCTAGCTCTGAGGAATCAATTCGTGAGCCGGCTGGGGTAGTTTAGCCGAACAGATTGATGAATCTGCTCTTGCCCGAATCAACTTGTGAGCCGGCTGGGTACTTGAGCCGAAAGCTTGTCCTGCCGTCAACTTAGTCGGCGTCAGGCGATTGGGTTTCGCGATTAATGAACTTGCCTCGATCGTGCTGCCTCTGCGAGTGTTAAATGATCAAAGGCACAACTTTTAAGAGTCTGGTAGGTATCTGATTCAGACTCCTGAGAGAAAATCTATTGTGCGAATGTCGAACAAACTGTTCTTTAATAGCAAAGGGGAAGCCAAGACATTGGCTGAGCTTGGCGGTGATATGAATCGAAGTGAACACCGTGGTGCGCCCTTGCGTGCTGGGAGTAAGAGTTCTATGGGTCGAGAGAGGCGTCAGTCTCCTCGACGTCGTAGTAGGTCGCCCAGATGGGATAGGCAGTCCCAGGGGAGATCGCCACACACCCAAGTCGGAAGGAGATCAGACGCGAATCTGTGCCCGTTAAGTTTTGCAGTATTTGTGAAGAATAAGACCATGACAGAAGCGGACTCGATCGTTCGAGATCCAGATGTGGCGGTCGAGTTTGCTCGACAAATATTTTTCCTAAGTTCAAGATCAATGGTTGGTCGTCAGGACTACGAAGTGTTTCGCGAGGGCATTCATGGGGCGGTGAAAGGGCTCTATACGGCTTATGAAGTCGGCATGCGATTGCGCGCCGCCCGCCGAGAAATGGAGAAAAAGGAAGAGCATATCCGCAGTTTGGAGGCTCGCGTGGAGGCGGCTGAACGTGAGTTAAGAAAGATCAAAGCGGCTCAAGTACAACCAGCAGGGCAGGTGAATCCAATCGTGGAAGAGAGGGTTACCAGTCGGCTTATAAGCGCTGCCATTGCCGATCGTGAAACGGCGAGCATGTTCGCATTGGAGTCCGCCAAGGGGAGGTCTTATGAAAAAGGTTTTCACGAAGGGCGCTTGGTTGGAATCCAAAAGACCAAGGAGAAGCTTGCCGAAGAGGTTTGCCGATGTGAAAATCGTGGGTTCAGGCATGGTTGGATCAAGGCATCTCAAGTCGCCGAATCTCTTCGCTTGTCAGGCATCGATTCGGCGTCACCTCTCTACCACAGTAAGGACTTTCCGTTTTCTGCTTTCGAGGTTGAGAAGAGTGAGGATGAGGGCGACGCCGTATGACTTTAATTATTGTAAGGTTCGAACGCTGGTCGCGTTCGCAATTATGTAATTTCTTGGTTTTTTTGAATAAAAAGACGCTTTATTGAAAATATCAAATTGTCTCCTGCATTCGGCGTGTGCGTGTTTAATTTGATTGCATAAATGTTTGGATAGACGTAAATACATCAATCGGACTCAGCATGTTAAACCGATGCGCCGATTCGTTGTGCGTGATCGGCCTACATGTAATGGTCAACTTTTGAATAAAGCCATTGCGGCGTGTGTTGTTGAAATTTGAAGAAGCCGTGAGCCAGGGATCGGAGGGGCTACGGCATTTTGACTTAGCTCGAATGCCAGATGTCTAGCCGATTGGGCTAGGTAATTTTTGCCCTTGCGCAGCCTGTGCGCGTTTTAGCCAACCGTTGGGTTAACTAGGTCATGGAGAATGTTGACCGACGCCTGTCTCGTGGGGTTTAGTGTTGATAAAATCACTTCGGGATTTGGGCCTCGAGATCGCGGCCATTACTGAGAATAAAAGCGGCAGGCGCCTCATGCAATCAAACATATTTGGCTCACCAGCATCTATTGCGTGGGATGATCAAGAGTTCTCACCATCGATGGTGATGATAGTTGCAGAGCTCAAATTCCGCCGAACTTGGCGCCGATGGTTTCTTGGCGGAGGATTCTCCGCTTGGCGCGGAGGATTCTCCAAAGGGAGGTGGACCGCTGAAAGGAGAAACTGGAAACACGTCAGCCTCCAAGTCGTTGAAGCAGATCGCCCCGAAAGGAGACACAACGACCGCTGCCCCTAACCTCCCTTGTCTTGGATCTTGGCCTTGACATTGTCGATGGTGTCAGAGGCCCGATGACATGCCGATTCGAGCGCGGTTAGATCGATGCGTTTTGAGCCGCGATAGCTGTTCAAATGACAAGAGTTGGGCGATGGGTTGATTTGTCTTAGAAGTTAGAGATAGATATTGTAATGTTCGAACGCGGATTGCGTCTATGTAACAACTTTTTAATCAAATAAAAAGTGTTATTTCATATAGTTGAGTCTTACTCTGAAAATCTTTTGTTTAGCTGTGCCGGATGAATGTTCCTGATCCCAACTTTTAATGGTTAAGCACGTCATTTCGTATGGTTTAATAGTTTGCTGTTAGTTTGCTACCGGAACTTTTGTGTAGCTTAAATATTTTAGCTTAAATATTTTTCCTGTATTCAAGGATCGGCCCTTGCCTTAGGCGGGATGCGAGCTTAACCGGAATGGGTCGTACTCGTGGGCCGACTAAGGCACGCCTTGTCCGGCGAACCCTATTAGCGATTCCGGCTTAATTAGTTGATTAAAATGGGCTCCGAATCCGGAGACTTATTCTGGTCAATCGTGATATCCACGAAGGGTGTCCGAATCCGGAGACTTATTCGGCCCTAAGGTGTGCACCAAAGGGCGCTCCGAATTCGGAGACTTAATTTGGCCAATCGTGATATCCACGAAGGGCGCTCAATCCGAGACTTATTCGCCCTAAGGTGTCTCGCACTAAAGGGGCTCGAACCGGAGACTTAATTGGGCCAATCGTGACATCCACGAAGGGCGCTCCGAATCCGGAGACTTAATTTGGCCAATCGTGATATCCACGAAGGGCGCTCCGAATCCGGAGACTTATTCGGCCCTAAGGTGTCCTGCACCAAAGGGGGCTCTGAATCCGGAGACTTAATTGGGCCAATCGTGACATCCATCAAGGGCGCTCCGAATCCGAAGACTTAATTTGGCCAATCATGATATCCACGAAGGGTGCTCCGAATCCGGAGACTTATTCGGCCCTAAGGTGTCCTGCACCAAAGGGGGCTCCGAATCCGGAGACTTATTTGGGCCAATCGTGACATCCACGAAGGGCGCTTCGAATCTGGAGACTTAATTTGGCCAATCGTGATATCCACGAAGGGCGCTCCGAATCCGGAGACTCATTCGGCCCTAAGGTGTCCTGCACCAAAGGGGACTCCGAATCCGGAGACTTATTCGGCCCTATGGTGACCTTCACCAAAGGCGGCTCCGAATCCGGAGACTTAATTGGGCCAATCGTGACATCCACGAAGGGCGCTCCGAATCCGGAGGCTTATTCGGCCCTAAGGTGTCATGCACCAAAGGGGGCTCCGAATCCGGAGACTTATTCGGCCCTAAGGTGTCATGCACCAAAGGGGGCTCCGAATCCGGAGACATAATTGGGCCAATCGTGACATCCACGAAGGGCGCTCTGAATCCGGAGACTTATTCGACCCTAAGGTGTCATGCACCAAAGGGGGCTCCGAATCCGGAGACTTAATTGGGCCTGAGAGGCTTGGAGGAGAGTGACAAAGAAAATCGATTTTCATTAAAATGTGGTACCAGTACAAGCATCAGATCCCACAAGTCGGGTCCGTAAATGGATCTTCATAAAGTCTACGTTCGCGCGAATTGCGGTGAGCCACGGATCTCCTCAATGCCACGGTCTGTTGGGAAGCGCATAAGCTGATGATAGGTGCTTGGGACAGCCTTCATGACATGCAACCAGGGGCGCCCCATGATGGCATTATATGGCGACGGAAGCTTCACAACCAAGAATTCCACGTCAACCGCTTGAGCCCGCCAACAGTAGCACGACCCTCCCTAACGGGTACTGGATTCGTGTTGAAGCCGAAAGGGTCGAGACGACGGTGATAGGTCCGACTCGTTGAGGCCGAGTTCAACAAAAGTTCTCAGAGTACAAGATTTCGAAAGGCTTTCCTCGGTCTATGAGAATCCGCTCAACGCCGAATGACGACGCGTAATTTGACGACCAAAGGATCGACGTGGTCGCCAATCGCTCGACGAGGCCTGAGTCATCGAACTTAATTGTCGGAGCTTCTCGCCTTCGGCCTGGTTGACATGTTATGTTTTTGGGGAATTGGGTGCGATTGATCGTATGCACGGTCGGGATGCCGGCATCAGAGATTATGTGGATCACACCAAGCGATGTGAATCCTGCCTCAAGGCTAATGCTTTGGTTGGCCTTCCCATGCTCACGTATTGCTGCAGTCGACCATCTTGCACCAGTTTCTCCAGATGATCCTTTAGCGCATAACAGCTCTCGGTTTCGTGGCCGTGATCTTTATGGTATTCGCATCGTCTGTCCCTCCTCCGTGTGTCGGGAGGTCCCACCATCTTCGACGGCCACTTGAAAAATGGAAGGTGCTGGACTTTGGTCATTATTGCCGCGATCGGCTCTGTTAACTCCGTATACTTCTTGTCGGTTCGCCTTGAGCATCTGCTGTCGACTTGTAATTGTTCGTTCGTTCGGTGGGAGCACTGATCGCTTGATCGGCGGGAGTCCCGCCTTTTATCTCGCTTGGTTCGTTGTCGGGGCTCAGGGCTCGGTGGCGGCACGGAGCTTATTGGTCGAGCAATTTCGGGGAGGGCCGTTTTGCTGGAGATTTGTCCGGCTTTTATCCTCAGGGCATCATCTTTTCTTCATCAACGCCCAGACTGTTTTGGGGGGCCTTCTGGTCAGGGAACTACGCAGAGCACTGTTAGGATGTAAACCCATTTTGAAGGCGGTGATGGCCATGGAGTCGTTGCAAGTGTCGTCAACAAGGTTGAAGCACTCCCAATATCATGCCGAGTACGCTCTGAACGTCTCTCCCGACTGGATCAGCATAGCCCAGAGGGAGTCGGCCTGTTTCGGTTGTACCTCGTTGGTGATGAACCTGGCCCTGAAGGATTTCTGCAGTTGTCGGAAGCTTTTAATCGAAGCTGGCTCCAACTTGTAATACCACCTGACGGCTAGTGGACCTAGGCTGCTAGGGAATATTCGGCACATGAGGGCTTCATTGTTCCGCGGCGTCATGGCTCGCTTTGTAATGACGGATATGATCGGGGTCCGATTTTCCGTCAGAAGAGTGAACGACGAGCTTTGAATTTCTTGGGCAGGACGCCCTTTGCGATCCGTCGAACTAAAAGGATCGTGCTAGTCTTCCTCGTTTGAGCTGCTTCTCCTGCGCTTGTTCCTTGTTCGCAGATCCTTTTCGGAGGAGCTGGAGGTTTCGGATCGTCCCCTTGCGTCGAGCTCCGTGGATGATGAGTTGGAGTTGCTATCGGTATCCTTTTCTCGAGCCCGAGCTCTTTGCCCGTCTGCCCTCGGAGGTCGCTCTGGTTCCTGGCGCATGGCCTCTCTAGATTTTGCTACCTCCAGGGCCAAATCTTGACGGAGTCGTTCATTCTCAGCGATCATGTTCTCGAGCCTTTGTTCGTTCTGCTTTGCTTGTTCTATGATAGCCTGCATTGTTTCTTGTGCTGAAGTTGTTGGCGAATCGAAGTTCAAGACGCGTCATGCTGCGATGGTTTCTTTTCCGAGCATATTAGCTGGGGTGAGGTCGTCTCCCCATGTGATCTCGTCGGTGGCTATCGGAGGATCTTCAATCACGCCTTCCATAGATGTATTTGAGTATTTCCCACAGACGGCGCCAATTGTGGGGAAGTGGTTTGGAAATACTCTTCAGATCCTGGAAGACGCCAATGATCCTCAGCTAGTCACCTGCAAAGATACAAATACTCTGGTTGGGGGTGCCGGAATTAGCACTCCGACGGACAAGTCAGTTCTTCTACTCAAGAAAGCTTGTTGATTCAGTTTTTAGAAGTGATTCTTACCTTCCTTTTCTAGTCCATTGCCATTATATTTATACTCGTTTCTTCTGATCCTCGGGGCCAGGACCTACTTTTTCAATCATTATCTTTTCCACTATTCGGCTCTAGGGATCCTCCCCCATTCAGCCTATTTATCCTATTCGTCCCCTTATCCTTGCGGGATATCTGCCGGCTAGCGTCAAGCTTCTGAAATATACCTCCTTTATCTTCGCCAATTATTCGGCTACCACAGTGTCGACCCTATTCCTAGACGGAGGGGCTAGCCAGGTCGCCGAGTACCTTCTTGCTTTTATTATGTGTTCATATTTGCTATAGTCAAGCCTATTCTTTCGAAATCTTACGGCTTTTCTCCTGCACGGAGAGGTTTGAAAAAACTCATATCTTCAACTGACGACGTCATTCTTTCGGACATTAGGGTTGCTCTCAAGTATTTCGACCGTCGAAGTCTTCAGAAATAGTGGAGGGCGGCTCACGTTCTGCTTTGCTATGAGCTAACATACACAACCTTCTCGGCGGTGGAAAATATATCGATTCCAAAGGGCGAAGATTCCCTTACGCTCTTATTTTTTCCGACTTCAAAAACTTGAGGCAGGTAGGTTTTGAAGGGTCTGATTCGGAGCGAAATGAAATAGCTGATATTGCCGAATCAGATCAGTCCAAGACCGAATCGGAGGAGGTATTGGATTCCGCCGACCCTCCATTTACTTCGGAACAAGGGGATCTTTCATCTGACGACGTTTTTCAATGCTTGGAGGATCTTCCCATCGCGGGCTCCTCAGACATGGCTGGATTAAGCCTAACAAAGCTTGCAAAGAAGGCGAATGCGGAGAGGTTGCCCGCACGGCAAAGAGCGGAGGGCCTTCCGTCTGAAATACCGCTCGCCAACGAAGCTTGGCTCCCCTTCAATGTTGCCGAATTAGAGTCCTTGGGGGTTATTGAGGTGGCAAAAAATCAGAATTTCGAAACTCCTTTGGTTGGGCAAGGCGGCCAAAAAGTTGAGGAAAAGGCAGAGAAACGTTCTGCTGACATTAAGGCCGATTCAGAAGGACACGGTGGTAAACGTCCTCGATTGGAGGGATCTAAAGAGGTTGTTGCTTTTGTCATTCGTTCGATGGTAAAAAACATGCCGGTTTATTCGGACGCTTCGGCACTTAAAGATCCAGAAGTCGCATTCGGCGTGGCTACGTCCGTGTCGTTGTCATCTGACATGGAGGCTTTCCGGGTGGAACCGGATCTGAATGCGACAGCACTAGCTGTCCAATCAGCACTTTTGGTAAATATTCTGACTTCTCTTCACTTTATCCTAATACTTTGGAAGTTATGTTTTTAGGTTCTTCTTTTGCAGACCGTCGGAAGGATAGCCGATATGGGCCGTCGCCATCTCGACACCGTTAAACAGATTGGTCGTTTACGGAAACAAGTTAAGCGCCAGAGGAAAAGGGCTGAGGACGAAGTTCTGAGAGCGAACAAGGAAAATTCTCGGGCCGAGGCTGAGGTAGAGAGGGCTCGTAATGCGGATCAATTGAGAGCTGATGTCGACAAGAAGGTGGACACAAGCGGCCTTCGATTGTCCCCAGAGGTGGTTGCCTGGAGGCCGAAGTTATGAAATGAAGGCGGCAAAAGAACTAGCTGACTTAGTTGCTTCCAAAGAATTTGAAGCTAGGAAAAATGCTGGACTTGCCGAGTATGTGGATCAGGTCCCTCGGTTCGAAAATCGGGGGTTCAAACATGGCTGGCATAAAGCCCTTGCTGCAGCTGGAGTTTCATTGACTATGCCAGTATCATATGAGCAAGTGGATGTCGAGCCGTTGGAGACTGATTCCGAGGGCTAATCTGGGCGATTGACATAGTTGTTAGGATTTCGAAAATGTATTTTTACAGTTTATTGTTAGACATTTTCATGCGTGCTTGTAGCTTGTTTATTTTGCGTATATAAAATGTCATAAGTTGTGCTCAATTTTGCTAATGAAGAATGATTTGGCTTAATTTTAAACTGAAAATTAAAGAATGACATTACTTAATTGTAGGCCCGGACGACCATACTAAGGAATCTGCCCTTGCCTCAGCCAGGGCGCGAGCATAGAGCCGAATGTTTCTGACTCGTGGTCTGGCTGAGGCATAGGTTAATCGGCGCATGCGCTCGAAAATTTGGCGGACCGGATTGATGAATCTGCCCTTGCCTTAGCTAGGGCGTGAGCGTCAAGCCGAATGTTTCTGACTCGTGGTCTGGCTGAGGCATAGGTTAATCGGCGCTTGCACTTGCAAATTTGGCCGACCGGAGACCAGATTAATGAATCTGCCCTTGCCTTAGCTAGGGCGCGAGCGTAGGGCCGAATGTTTCTGACTCGTGGTCTGGCTGAGGCATAGGTTAATCAGCACTTACGCTTGAAAATTTGGCTGAACAGAGACCAGATTAATGAATCTGCCCTTGCCTTAGCCAGGGCGCGAGCGTAGAGCCGAATGTTTCTGACTCGTGGTCTGGCAGAGGCATAGGTTAATCGGTGCTTGAGCTTAAAAATTTGGCCGACCAGATTAATGAATCTGCCCTTGCCTTAGCCAGGCCGCGAGCGTCAAGCCGAATGTTTCTGACTCGTGGTCTGGCTGAGGCATAGGTTAATCGGCGCTTACGCTTGAAAATTTGGCCGACCAGAGACCAGATTAATGAATCTGCCCTTGCCTTAGCCAGGGCGCGAGCGTAGAGCCGAATGTTTCTGACTCGTGGTCTAGCTGAGGCATAGGTTAATCGGCGCTTGTGCTTGAAAATTTGGCCGACCGGATTAATGAATCTACCCTTGCCTTAGCCAGGGCGCAAGCGTCAAGCCGAATGTTTCTAACTTGTGGTCTGGCTGAGGCATAGGTTAATCAGCGCTTGCGCTTGAAAATTTGGCCAACCAGAGACCAAATTAATGAATCTGCCCTTGCCTTACCCAGGGCGCGAGCGTAGAGCCGAATGTTTTTGACTCATGGTCTGGCTGAGGCATAGGTTAATCGGCACTTGCACTTGAAAATTTGGCCGACCGGATTGATGAATCTGCCCTTGCCTTAGCTAGGGCGCGAGCGTCAAGCCGAATGTTTCTGACTCGTGGTCTGGCTGAGGCATAGGTTAATCGGCACTTACGCTTGAAAATTTGGCCGACCAAAGACCAGATTAATGAATCTGGCCTTGCCCCAGCGAGGGCGCGAGCGTAAAGCCGAATGTTTCTGATTCGTTGTCTGGCTGGTTGTCGTCCGACGTTTGGCGTTCGATCTTACTGATGTGCCTTGGGGGAGCTGCATGTATCCCAGAATAAATAAGACGAGTTCACTCCAGAAGCTCTACTTATCTCCAGTCAGGCTTGAGCAAGGTTGGCTGAGTTGAGACGTCAAAATGAGTCGCAGAGGCGAGCCTATTCATACGGGAAGAAGAACATCCATGGACCGGGAAAAACAGTAGCTCCTTAGTCGTCGGAGTAGATCGCCCCGAAAGGACGAACAACGGGGAGATTCCTCGCGTCCGCGACCGCGAGTTGAACCTGACGCGGCGCCACGACCCTTGAGCTTTGTGGTTTCTGGGAAGAATAAACCAATGACGGAGGCGGATTCTATCATTAAAGACCCAGATGTGGCTGTCGAGTTCGCTCGACAGATCTTTCCGCTGGTAGCCAACGGTCGATGGTCGGAGGTCGAGATTCTGAAGTATTTCGAGAAGGCATACATGGGGCTGTCAAAGGACTGTATAGTGCTTATGAAGTCGGCATGCGTCTGCGTGAAGTTCGACATGAGATTGAAAAAAAAGACGAAAGGAATCACAGTCTGGAGGCTCGCGCGAAAAAGGCTGACAGTGAGCTCGGGAGCTTAAGATTGTCTGAACGGCCGAATCGGTGGCAGCCGGTCAACCTAAAGTCGTGGGGGAGATGGTAACCTAAAAGGCTTCGGGTTATGAGAGAGGGTTTCAGGACCGCTTAAAGGCCTGGATCGAGAAGACCAAACTAGAGCTGGCTGAGGAGGTCTGCCGATGCAAAAATCGTGGTTTCAAGCATGGCTGGATCAAGGCCCTTCAGACCGTGAAAGCTCTTGGGTCCGTGGGCATAAATTCGACTTCGCCCCTGTATCATCGCCATTACCTTCCATATTCTGACTTCGAAATTGAGAAAAGCGACGGTGAAGGTGCTGACTAAGTAGGCTGTAATGCTAGAACAAACTTCGCTGTGAATAAATAGAATTTCTTGCATTTTTAATGTTCGTATTTGGTTTTGAAATGTTTCGCGCGTAATTAGACGCTTTATTTCAATTTATTAGCAGGTTTTGTATTGCGTGATATAAACGTTCAAACATGCGTTGGTCGGCTTGAATTAAGAACCATGTAATCGGTTGGTTAAGTAATCTGAATGCATCATGCAAAATCTCTGACTCTGAATCCAGAAACTTAATCGGCCCTTAGATGTCATGCATCTGAAGGGGCTTTGAATTCGGAGATTTATTCGGCCAATCGTGATATCCATGAAGTGTGCTCCGAATCCGGAGACTTAATCGGCCAATCGTGATATCCACGAAGGGCGCTCCGAATCCGGAGACTTAATCGGCCAATCGTGCTATCCACGAAGGGCGCTCCGAATCCGGAGACTTATTTGGCCAATCGTGATATCCACGAAGGGTGCTCCGAATCCGGAGACTAAATCGGCCAATCGTGATATCCACGAAGGGTGCTCCGAATCTGAAGACTTAATCGGCCAACCGCAATATCCATGAAGGGCGCTCCGAATCCGGAGACTTAATCAGCCAACCGCAATATCCACGAAGGGTGCTCTGAATCCAAAGACTTAATTGGCCAACCGCGATATCCGCGAAGGGCGCTCCGAATCCGGAGACTTAATCGGCCAATCGTGATTTCCACGAAGGACGCTCCGAATCCGGAGACTTAATCGGCCAACCGCGATATCCGCGAAGGGCACTCCGAATCCGGAGACTTAATCAGCCAGTCGTGATATCCACAAAGGGCGCACCGAATTCGGAGACTTATTTGGCCACTCGTGATATCCACGAAGGGCGCTTCGAATCCGGAGACTTAATCGGCCAATCATGATATCCACGAAGGGTGCTCCAAATCCGGAGACTTAATCAGCCAATCGTGATATCCACGAAGGGCGCTCCGAATCCGGAGACTTATTTGGCCCTTAAAAGGCGTAGGAAGTGAGGCAAGAGAAAACAAGAAACTTCGTATTACAATGGAGGAGTATTTACAAGTATCAAGCCCAGAAGTCGGGTCATTGATAGAATTTACGTAGGTGTGTTGAATTCCAAGGCCGCGGCAGGCTTCCTCCTGACATGTCCGAGAGCCGATATGCCCCTGTTCCTGGAATGGAATCTATCTGATAGGGGCCATCCCAGTTCGGACCCAGCTTTCCATCAGCCGATCTTTGGTTGGCTAGAAGTACCTTTTTCAGGACCAGCTCTCCTGGAGTGTAACGGCGCAATTGAACTCGTTGATTGTATGACTTAGCGAGCTGCTGCTAATACCGTGCCATGGATGCCAGGGCGCGGTCTCTTTGTTCTTCGATTAGAATCAGATCCAGGATGAGCATCATGTCATTTCGGCCTGTATCAAAAGCTTGCGATTTCAAAGTCGGGAGGTCGATTTCAAGGGGTAAGATTGCTTGGGTTCCGAAGCATAGAGCAAACGGCGTTTCTCCTGTGCACCTTCTCGGTGTTATACGATGAGCCCACAATACACTTGGCAATTCTTCTACCCATTTGCCTTTGGCTCTTTCCAGCCTCTTTTTAATGCCGCCCAAGATGGATCTGTTGGAGGCTTCAGCTTGACCATTACTTTGGGGGTACGCTAGCGTAGAGAAGTAAGGTAGAATACCATATTTGCTACATAGTTCTCGGTATACGCCACAATCGAACTGGGTGCCATTGTCTGAGATGAGCGCTCTTGGAATGCCGAATCGTGTGATGATGTTTCTCCATACAAAGCGTTTTATGTCGACATGTCGTACATGTGTTAGAGCCTCCACTTCGACCCATTTTGTGAAGTAATCTGTTGCTACAACTAAGAATCGTTTGTTCCTTGGCGCCCTCGGCATTGGTCCTAAGAATCGTTTGTTCAACCCTTCGGCGGGCAAATGGGTTAATGGGGAGAACTTTTGGCATTGTTCACATCTTTTAACATAATTTTCCGCGTCAGCTCTCATTGTCGGCCAATAGTACCCCTGTGTTATAGCTCGATGGGCTAAGGAGCATCCGCCATAATGGGCACCACAACTTCCTTCATTTATCTCAGTCAGAAGCTCCTCTACTTTATTCGGGTGTACACATTCCAAGTAGGGACCAGAGAGGGACTTTTTATAAAGCCCTCCTTGTGGATCCAAGTAGTATCGCAGGGCCTTATTTCCCAGCTTGTGTGCTTCTTTTTTGTCCTCTGGGAGTTGTTCAGAAGAGAGGAATGCAGCAATGGGGTCCATCCAGCTTGGTGCGGATTCTATAACGTTGATATGGGTTTCCTCCGAAGGTTCAATACTCGGCTCCGGAATGAAACCTACTTCGATGGTCCGTTTGAGCTCAGAATTGATGGCGGAGGATAGGCACGCTAGGGCATCTGCGTGTGTGTTCTGATCGCGTGTTATTTGGTTCAGTTTGTGATGGTCAAATTTCGTCAGCAAGGAGTTGGCCGCTTTCATATTGGCCGCCATACGGTCGTTTCTTGCCGCGTACTTCCCTTTTAGCTGGTTGATTACCAATTTTGAGTCACAAAACACTAGCAAACGCTGAGCGCTGAGTAGATGTGCGTTTCGCAGACCGGCTAAGAGGGCTTCGTACTCGGCCTCGTTATTTGATGCTTCAAAGCCAAGCTTGACGGCTTGCTCAATTACTGCGCTGTTTGGAGACATGATTACTACTCCGGCACCGCTGCCCCGTTGGTTAGATGATCCATCACAGTATAATTGCCAAATATCCCCAACATAAATTCTCCAGTTTGGCTTTGAACGAACTTCAGCCTTTGGCAGAATGTCGGCAGGTTTGAGGTCAGCGAGCCCTCCGGTGAATTCGGCAACAAAGTCGGCCAGCACCTGCCCCTTGATTGCGGTTTTGGATAAAAACTGAATGTCGTATTGGCTGAGTTCAAGAGCCCATTTCGAAACACGTCCTGATGCTTCTACACTCTGTAATACTAATCGGAGGGGATAATCTGTTAGCACCCCAATGATATGTCCCTGGAAGTAGTGCATCAATTTTCTTGCCGCCATGACTAAGGCTAGGATGAGTTTTTCCAGCGAAAGGTAGCGTGTTTCGGCGTCGACCATTGCCTTGCTTACATAATATATCGCCGCTGTCGCCTCTTCTTCCTCTTTTTAACAAAGACCGACGGCCCCATCGGAGACCCGCCAGACATGTAATGAGGGATCACCGGCAGCGGGTGTTGTCAAGAGAGGTACTGACCGGAGGTAGGTCTTCAGCCCGTTGAAAGCTGCTTCACATTCGGCAGACCATTCAAAAGCTTTGCCTTGACGTAGTGTCTAAAAGAATTGTCTGTAGCGATCTGTAGACCGGCTGATGAACCTGTTGAGTGCAACGGCCATCCCCATCAACTTTTGGACTTCTTTCACTGATCGGGGGGAGCTGAGTTCCAAGATTGCTGTTACTTGCCTCGGGTCGGCTTCGATTCCTCGGTGGTTGACAATATAACCCAGGAATTTGCCGGAGCCAATTCCGAACGAACACTTGGAAGCGTTCAGTTTCATTCTGTGTTTGCGTAAGATACTGAATGTCTTCTCTAGATCGGCTATGTGATTCTGTTCTTCTTTGGACTTGACCACCATATCGTCGATGTATACTTCCATAGTGTGGCCGAGTTGTTCTTTGAACATAGTAGTGACCAGTCTTTGGTAAGTTGCCCCTACGTTCTTCAGCCCAAAAGGCATAACTTTGTAGCAGTAGGTTCCTCTTGGGGTGAGGAATGCCGTTTTGTCCTGGTTATCTGGATGCATGGCGATTTGATGGTAGCCTCTGTAAGCATCGAGGAAACTCATGCGTTGGTGGCGTGCCGTCGCATCGACGAGTTGGTCAATTCTAGGTAAAGGAAAGCAGTCCTTGGGGCAAGCTTTGTTCAGATCCGTGAAGTCGACACACACTCGCCAAGTTCCATTTTTCTTCTTCACCACCACTGTATTGGAGAGCCATGTGGGGTAGGTGACTTCTCTAATTGCCCAGGCGTCAAGGAGTCTGTCGACTTCCTCCATAACGGCAGCAGCATGCTCTGTGGCTGACCGCCGACCTTTCTGAATAATTGGCTTGCATTTGGGGTCGACATTCAGGTGGTGCTGTGAAACCGACGAGTCTATACCCGACATCTCGTATGGAGTCCACGCAAAGACGTCGAGGTTGCTGAGTAGGAAGGAGATTAGCTGCTGTCTGTCGGCCTAGTTCAAAGAGGTTCCGATCATGAAGAACTTTTCTGGGCTTCCATTGATGTCAACTCGGTCTAAACCTTCTGTGGCCTTTTCGTTTAGATGTTGCCCGACGTCATCCAGGATCTCTCGATTGAGAACCTCAATGGAGTTTACTTGCAGTTTCTTTGGCGTTTTGGCGGCAAGGAGGTAACATGCTTGTGCCGATTTTTGGGAGCCGCGGATCTGCGCAATGCCGTGTTCTGTTGGGAAACGTAGCAGTTGATGGTAAGTGCTTGGGACGGCCTGCAAGGTATGCAACCACGATCACCCCATGATGAGATTGTACGGCGATGGCAGCTTGACGACCAAGAATTCCACATCCACCGTTCTGGAACCAGCTCGAACGGGTAGGCTGATCTTTCCGAATAGGTACTCTAGATTGGCATTGAAGTCGAATAGTGGATAAGGGGCCGAAGTAAGGTCCGATTCGTTGAACTCGAGTTTGATGAAAGTTTTATAGTACATAACCTTCGAAGTGCTGCCCTGGTCTATAAGAACGCGTTCGATAGTGAACCAGTTTATGCATAGCGCAACAACCAATGGATCGATATGAGGGAGTGTTACATCGATCAAATCAGAGTCGTCGAAGGTGATGATTGGCGCTCCTCGGAGTCGCTTTGCTGGTGTGAGTTGCTGTTGGGGGCCTGGAAGTGATTGGATTGCATGCACGGTCGGGGCTGTTGGCAGGCTGTATATCATATGGACGTTGTCATGCGGAACGCCTTACTGGTGACGTTCGTCCTTTCCCCGCTCCTCAAGGTAATCGGCTGAGGTACAACGACCGTCGGTGTTTTGCTGTCGGGTTCGAGATCGTCGATCACCTGCCCTTGGGGGTCACTCAGAAACCTGGCACACTATTTCTTTGGACTTTGCTATTTCTGAGGCCAGATCGCGACGAAGGCGTTAGTTCTCAGCGATAATGTTGTCCAAACTCTGTTTGGTCTGTCTGGCTCGTTCCATGGTCGCTCGTATCGCCTTTCGAATTGGAGTTGAAGAGGAGCGGGGGTTCGAGGCGTATGTTGCCGTGATGGTTGATGGTCTAAGCGTGTTTGCTGGAGTCAGGTTATCTCTCTGTGTGGCTTCGTCAGTGGCTATCGAAGGATCTTCAGTCACGCCTGCCATGGATATATTTGAGTATTCCCGCAGACGGCGCCAATTGTGGGGATGTGGTTTGGAAATACTCTTCAGATCCTGGGAGACGCTAATGATCCTCAGCTAGTCACCTGCAAAGACACAAACGCTCCGGTCGGGGGTGCCGGGATTAGCACTCCAACGGGCAAGTCATCTCTACTATTCAAGAAAGCTTGTTTACTAAGTTGAATAAAGTGATTTCTTACATACCTTTCTAAATCTGAAGCTCTTGTATTTATACTCATTCTCTGGACCTCGGGGCCAGAGCCTACTTTTTTACTTCTTATCCTTTTGTTTGTTCCGACCTACATATCCCCGTCTATTCGGCCTCTTCAATGTATCTGGCATCTTAGTTAATCGGGATGGAGCCGAACAGTCCCTGACTTCTGTGATACACCCCTTCCAACTCTTCTGTTTACTCGGCTCCCACACTATGTACTTGAAAAGATGATGAAATGAAACAAGCTTTTTGTTGAAAAGGGGTTATATTTGCACATTTCATACATCGCATCGCATTGCATCACATTACACAACAAATGTAAATGAGATTGATCTTTTGTCTGAAAATTAAACACTTGCATCGTAATAATCAGATAATGAACCGGCCAATGACAAAACAACTCATACAACAATACTGCTCATTCTGAACATTCGGCTCATAACGCAGTGCTTGGTTTAATTTGCATACAGCTCATACAACGCACTGCTCATTCTGAACATACAACCCATGACACAACGCTTGGTTCATTCTGCACACGGCGAATCCTGAACAAACAGTTCAATCTGAAAAGACGGAATACAAAGGTTGAATCGACAGAAGTTAAAACACACTCAGATGATCCAAATTTTCCCACTCTTCTTTTGCTTCGCAGCCCGGAACCCATGTAGCTTCAGATAGGTCCTGGTTCTACTATTCTGACATGGCCTGGGTGCAACCCTGCGGTTTTATGAAAGAACCAAATCACGTTTTGTGTAGATGTAGAGAACGGCACAACACTTTGAGCACACAAATCAAGTCATTTTGAAAATTAAGAAGCGAGTTCTTAACTGGGTGTTGAGCCTACGATTGACCACAGCGCACTATGACTCAACAAAAGGTATACAACCTAAACACATCGAGAAAAACTCAGAATGACTCAAAATAAGAATCAGGGCAAACAAAACAAAAGACACGACACACGGACGTGTTATAAGAACGAGAGACCTCAGATCACGAGGAGACAGTTTCTCCAGGTACTGTTTCCCACCCTTTCTAATTTGTGATTCTCACATCACTCTGGCATTCAATCTCTTGTTTTCTAAAAAAGCCCTTTTCTCACTTTTTCTCACAACGCACACCTCTCTATTCTTTAATCTCTCATCTTTTATTCCTCCCCTAGGTGGTTGATGGATAAATTGAAGGTTGTGGGTTCATGCCCAACATTATGGGCTCACGACTATTTCCTCCGGTGACGTTTAGTCGATGTTCCGGATGAGGGAGTGGAGTATCTTGATCCATTCCAATTCATGCTTCGCAATTGGTTTGATACCTCGTTGCTTGGAGGATGTTGAGAGCTTTCAGCCCTTTTGTTGTTAACCTCAATTGTGCCCTTTTCTGGCAGGTAGAGTGCCCTTCCTGGCAAGTATGTTGGCAACGAGGAAAAGACAGAACACCTGACTCTACTATGCCCCTAGTTCATCGTTTTGACCATTTTTGTTTTGGTTTTTCTACTAAAACAATTTTGACCACTATCAGAGTTAGATTAACATACTTGTTCAATTTTTTGATTCAAAATCATGCAAGTCAGGCTATGAGCACTGAAAATTTTCCCTTTTTGGGTCCAAGAAAATGGTCCAGTTTTGGAAAAAATAGAAAAATTTTCGAGAAAATGGTCAACCTCAGTAAAAAATTATGAAAAACTATTTTTGCAAACGGCCAATGCTCAACAAGCACGGAACCTACTCTTGAGATGCACAACCTCTGATCCGAAGGAAAATTTCCCCTTGCTCAAAGAGAGCTACATGGCAATGGAAAGTTGCCCCTTGTTTGAACGGTACCATAGCGCATTGAATGGCAACGGAAAGTTGCCCCTTGTTTGAATGGCACCGCAGTGCATTGTAGTCAATCCTCAGAGTGACGAACACAACCAGATTCTCGAATACAAAAAAGGCAAAGATGATTGAAACCAATGCATGGGCACAATTGATTGGAAGTGTTTGTGGTTGGACTTCAGGATGAAGTTGCCTACGTATCCCAAACATGGGAATCAAGCCTTACGTAGTTCAGGTTAAGGTACACTCGTGTATTAACCCTCACCTTTTACGCTCTAACTTTTGCCAAGGCCGCCCTTCTGGGTTTTCAACCTTGCGAGCTTTGTTTTTCTTTTCTTTTCTTTTTTTTATTATCTTTTCTTTTTCATTGTTTGCATTTTTTTTTTCTTTTTTTCTTTTCTTGCTCTAACTTTTGCCTAGGTCGCCCTTCTCGGTTTTCGGCCCAGCGAGCCTCTCAAGGGTACAAGTGTAGCTTTGCCCATGCCAAATGGTTTTGAGATCCTGAAGTCATCTGAATCCAGGAGAGTGGCTGCTGTTCGCTGATGATGTAGGAGTCCATCCAATAGGGGCCTGAATTTGCCCCTAGTGTTGTGGATAGGAACCTAGTTATCCTTCAGCAATACCTTCTTCTTTCTTCCCTTCTGGGATTTGGCATTCTTGCCGATCTTCATTGATTTGCAGGATGATCTATCTTTGGCTCTTCGAGCACAACAGACGTTTTTGCCCCTAGTTCGAGGGGTGCTTCTGATCTAGCTTTGCAAGCTTCTTTTGATCACAACTGATTTTCTCGAACTGACTTTCTTGCCTCTTGTTCGAGAGCTGCTTCAAATCTGGCCACACAGGCCTCACATCGTGGTTGACCGTTGAACACTCTGAACCCAAGTTCAAGGTTTTGAGAGCAAAGGGGTCGAATCTTGAGGCTGAGAGCAATCCTAGGCTGCACAATCTCATGAGTGATTCCACACAGGTCTTCGCGGGACCGCGCAAAACATTTTTTGGAAAACTTTTAAGAAAGCGACTAATCGCTCTCGCAGAAGACAAGGTACAACCAATCTGGATCAGGATCCTTCTCAGTACTCACGTTAACAAACATGATCTCATTCATTAAGGGCTTAGCATGCCTCTCTTTCTCTCAATTGGTCAGATTTTTGCAAAACCCGAGGAATTCCTTCCTCTTCGTTTCCACGACAGTGTTCAAAAAGTTTTGAAAAACTTAGGTGAATGCAATAATTTAAAGGTATAGAAGAGCATGTGAGATGCTCCGCCATTTCATTCTAGACTTGTTGGCACAACAGGGTCAAAGTAGCGATTGGCACAAACAGATGACAGCCACAGTCGTTTCATTCAGATTTTCAAGTTGCAACTGGCTCCACAGCAGAGACAGACTCAAAAGAAAGGAAAAAGACAAACACAAAGTAAAGCAAATGGTGTTCGAGGTAACAACCCCGGAATCACCCGACATTCTATATAATGGGACTGACTTGATACAATAAGACAGACCCTTAAGCAAAAAGACTGACTCAAAACAATGAGACAGACTTAAAACATAATCATAGAACTGACTCAAAACCCAAGCCAAAAATTACAAAAACCAGCATTCGCAAATGCTCAAAACAATGCGTGCCACACGCCACATCTGAAGTAAACTAAGCACCACCCACAGGTGGACCAACCCTTGATCACAAACTTGTACTATCCTCGAAGTCCAACAACTCAGCGGTGACAGACTTTGCTGAGGTAGGTGGGAGAATGACCTCATTGTCAATCAAATCTTGCACTTCATAACGAAGGCGGAAACAACTGTCGGTGCTGTGACCGGTCTGTTGGTGGTACACGCAGTACTGGGTAGCATCATGCGAGAGAGGGAGGTTACTCGGGAGAGGCCGAGGCTCAAGGGGTTTAAGATGCCCCTTTTCAGCCAGGATTTGAAGCGCCTTAGACAAAGGCATGTAGAGGGCATGAAAAACCCTATGGCCTCGAGACAGATACTTTGAAGTCTGTGGATTCTTGCTAGACGCACTAGCAAAAGGGTCGGCAGGTGCTGCCTTGGCTTTCTGATCTTTTCCAGGTGCAGGGTTAGGAGTAGAAGGAACTGTTCTGGCACGACGGTCCCTATCTTGACTTTTCCTCCGGCCTAAACTGCTCTCGGCCTGAGTAGGAAAGACGTCATCTACAGTCTTAGCCACAACCGCAAGTACTTGCTGCTTATTCAACCCCCCAGCTTTCAAAGCCTCGATTGCCCAAAACAGTTGTTCAACGGGATCAGCATCCGTTCCCACTTTGTTCTTACCTCTAGCCTCAGCTTGATCGAGGGTTTTGGTTGCTATATCAGAGCGAAACCCGGTTGTTGTTGACACGTCATTGCTATGGCTTGAGACAACCACAGGTTGGTTAAGCTCGATCACAATTCGTCCCAGTAGCGGGGGCTCCTGCGGTACAAAATTCCCGGCATACGATGTGGTTGGTGGCGAAGCCGACATTCCATAGGCGAGATCAGCCACAGACCTCTGGAGGTCGCCAATCATTCCCATTAACTCAAATGTGGTGGGCTTACGAGCTTGAAACAACTGGGGGGTCCAGATCGGGTGCGCGATAGGCAACCTAGGCAGACGTGGTACTTCAACATTGGCCTCATCTTGCAAGATGATTCCTTGGTCTAATGCGGCTGCTATAACCATAATTTCCTTTGAACTTTGGGTTATCATAAGTCTGCTGAACTGAATGGAGGTGACGCAACCAGTGACTGATGGCTCAAATGTCTGCCTTGCTTCAGCGGAGGAGAACTCCAAATCTCTAAACTGAAAGAGAAAACAAGCAACATTTCAAATAACTTTATCGTAATGCAGACACGTATATAGCTAATAACAGCATTTCTACTATCGATCACTATTCTCGCAAAATCATCGCCAAAATCAATCGATACCAGTAGATATAATCGATTCCCAAAACATCGACATCGATGCCCACAAGCCTAATACTCAGACTTCCAAACTTGTATATGCGTTCCCTGTAGAGATACACTCTAAAAGCACATAGCAAGTAAAAGAGGGCCAAAACACCCCTATGTTGGGGTAGGGTTTTCCTGTCCTATTTTGTCAGGAGCTAGGGTTTCACTACACACACAACGGTTTCAAACAACCTATAATTGGGCAAGCAACCTGTCCTAGTTTGGAATGGTCACTATGGATTCCAAATATGCACTAGGTCGAATGGTCAAAAGGGTGCCCCGGTAACAACTGGGGTTTGTGTTCCCATCGTGGCAGAGCCCGTAACCGGTCAGCCTTATGGCACGCTTCTCAAAGCAGTCCTCCGGCAAACCATTCAGGAATAGCAGACGGCAAACACTATTACTTAGGCGCACCAATGCACATGCAATGCAAATAAACACATAAGTGTAGTCAAAACAAGATATCATGAGTTTGAGTAAAGTTCTCTAACTCCCCAATAGAGTCGCCAGAAACTGTGGACGTTTTTTCCACAGCTCGGCCTCAATTGTATCACGGTTCCTAATCTGATCTCACAATGTGTGATGTGAGATATATAAATCACCAAAGAGTCCAAATCCGGCAAATCGTTTTGGAAAACAAATTTTTAGAAAGAAGTGCCAAACATGGACTACTTTGCCAGATACAGAGTCGCCACCTAAATATTTTATTTTGGGGGAATTTAGCAAACCCTGACTCGTTGCCTAAGGCCACGTGTCCGTCATTACTAAGGTTGCCTCGGCTCGGGAAAATGGGTACGATTGGGAAAGGTCAGCTATGAGCACCCCCGCTCGCCCGATCCGAAGATCGGCCTATACTAAGAATGATATCGAGTTTTTGAAAACATATGCATTCTTATTCTGGTTAATTAGCCTAGAATTACTATGTGATGCGCACAGCAAAACAAGTATAGACTAGATCGCCTAATTTGGAACAAAGCATCACATATCCATTTGTTTGGAAAATGGTTTGATTTTTGCTACTCGTAAGTAGGCTAAAATGCGGATTTTGATGAATTATTTCCAATTCAAGCAATCCAACCTTCACCCACAAGCATTCGGGCAATAAATCAACTAAGCAGTTAGCCTCATGGCAAGCATGCTTTCATGTTAACACTCACATACATGCAAGATGCCAAAGCATAAACACTCACAGTGTACTCTAAGCCAAAACAAGGAACATGTTACTAATCAAATATATGATCCAAGTCCATGTCAAGATGGCTAATGCATTGCATGCAAAATGCAACCAAGATAGGCTCGACTAATCTACGGATGGCATGTGAAATGCAACAACTCGATACACATTCAAGTTGGAATTGAAATACAATGCGATTAGTATGATGCGCCGAGCCCGGTGCATACAATACAGATGAATGATGCAAACATGCACAGCATAAGGATGCTAATTGAAATATGCCCTAATACTAACCATGTAAAGCAGGTAAGTAAAAGGGAGAAAGAGGTGGGGGTTGGAAGACATGCATCACACACATGCACGCTTATTACATAATTCGCCCTCTCGACGGAGGGACCGAAAGAATAATACAAATTAATTAACTAACAAGCTAATTAAATATTACACAACCATTTAACTAATTAAACGAATTAATGAAATGAAGAAAGCAATAAAATAGCCTCGGGAAGAGGGTCAAATGCACGCATGCTCGGCTCCGCTCGAAAATCCATCGCCATACTCATGATACCTCTGTTTGCACTATTTTATGCCTCTAAAAATTGCACAAGTCCCAAGGTTGGTTCTGGAACACTCCCTGAACACTGTGGGATGTCACCGGCCAAGAGAAATGATCACCGGCCATGGGAAAATGGTCATCGACCACAAATGAAGCTCTCGGCCAAATATTTGTAGCCGGCCGGTACTGGAGATGGCCGACTGGCCATCTATTCCTGCAGAATCCTGTTTGATAGCAGCAGAGAACAAATAGAGCATGTGAATGCATTTTCAAAGCAATGTTTGCACCACCACCCTCCCTATCATGTTTAAGACTCAAGGGAGTATGGTACTCGACCCTCGGGCCACCAATTGCGCATTTCAATGCGTGATGGCCAAAGAGGCCAAGTGTGGAATTTTAATGTCAAATGAAATGCACACAAGACACATAAGAGGCCTCAAACCTATATCATAATCAATTCAAGGGGCAAGAGATGCATGCTTAATGCTATGCAACCTAAACATGCGAGCATACTAATGCAATCTGAGCATGCGAACGAGTAATGTGTACTAGGCACACAACCTAAGCAAACAAGCATGCGAGGCATGTAACAATAATGCTAATGACAAACATGCAATAACATGTGAAGGGGACTTAGCATGGAAACATGTAAAGCAACTTAACAAAGAAAATGCATGCTAAATGCAATGGGATTCAAGCATGCGACAACATGCGATACGCCCAGTATGTAACAACACGCAAGGCGAGCATGCGACAACATGCGAAGGATGGACTTACACCAAGATGGACAGCTCTCTAATAGGTCCAAATCAATGGCCAAAATGCCAAGGAAATAAGGACAAATGCACATACAAACATGCATGCCAATTTGGCCTAACACTTAAGCATCAAAGGGGCGACTTTTAAGAATTCTTAAAAGAAGACAAACATGGACATTAAATCAATATGTTAGGCTCTGAAAACATGTAAAAGGTGATGCCAAATCAAGCAAGCAAAGCATGCAAGCAAGCCCAAAGCTTGAAGCTATCAAAGAGGCTTAAACCATGGCCATACAAAGGCAAGTCCCAAAGGGGTAAAGGGACTCAAAATAGTCCCAATGCAGGTTAAGACAAAGCCAAAAACACACTTAGATGGCATCTAAATGGCCTAAGTCTAAAGGCATGCACAATGGCACATTCAAGAGGCATGAAACACAAACTATCCAAAGCATGGAATAGGTGATAAATGCAAGTATTTGAGCATACTATATGGACTGAAATATCATTATAAGTGATGCCAAACCACTGAAATGATGCAAGTAGAGCATGCTATAGGGTTCAACACTCAAAGACTACAAGCTAGATTGCAAGGTAGCTATACAAAGCAAGTCATGGATGACCCGAACAACCAAAATCAAACCTTAAGCATACTAAAACATGCATAAAAGCTTCATGAAGCCAAGCCAAAATCATGCAAAAACACATGTTACAACATGATGCATGTTAAGGCCAAAACATGGGATTACAAGACAAGTGCATGAAGCATACATTGCATGTCTAAACCAACTTAAAATAGTGCTATACCATGGTAAAAAAAAGCCTAATATGCATTGAAATGGAACTAAAACAAGCTAGGCATACAAGCTACAACACAAGCCATCTGTGCAAGCATCAAAGACAACATGGAGAGGGGATGACCCTCTCCTATATAGGACCTCAAAACCACCTCTCCACCACTAAAAATCTTCTGGATTTCAGTGGTAGAGAGGTCATGCAAAGACTAAAACAATGGCCAAAATGGATGGCTTAAACAAGGCCTAACAAGGCCTTAGAGGGGGGAAACCCCAAACCTCAAAGAGACCTTCAACAAAGATCAAAAGCAAGTAAAAACATAACTTTTCTTAGTTTATGGTCAAGCTCAAAAATAGATGCAAGATAGGTCAAAAGCTTGTTCAAAAATGGGAAATAAAGGAGGTAGGTTCTTACGCTTGAAAAATCTCTTCAAGATCACCACTCCAGGAAGTTCCTTGGATCAAAACCAGCCCAAGAACCCTAAAATCAGTCTCAAGGGACCTCAGCTCCAAGGGATGGTGTAACACTATGTGTTTGTGTGCAATAGTGTGAAAAAAAAGTCACTTTAGGTCACAAATACGCACACAAATAAGTGAAATAGAGGGAGATATATAGATAGATAGATACAACTCCTAACCCTAATCTTCAGACCTCTGGAACCCTTGAGGAGGGAGGATAAGCTCCCTCTTTATAGAATTCCAATCCCTAAGCTTCTTGAAGAAGCTAACACATGGGAGCAAATCCCTCCATACACGTGTATGGAGGGGGTGAATTGTGGGTGCCAACCGTGCTATCTGGCACAAAATATCTGCGAAAAGCAGATAAAAAGGGATCGACCAGCCAAAATGGCCAACTGACCAACAAATGTGGTCGACTGACCACAAAAGGTGCCGACCGGCCACAACATTTGGCCGATGGCAAGAAAAGAGGGCCGGTGGCCTCAAGCCAAGCCCGGTGAGATGTGGGGATGGCCAACAAGCTATTTCCCACCCTCAAAAGCAAAAACACAAGTGTTTGGTCCATGACCAAGCACAAAACAGACAAGTTGAGAGATCCTGAGGCGAGGCGCGTGGCCGAGACCTCCGGGAACTCAAAATGAACACGAACATAGATAATCATCGAATGTTCAAATGATGACGTCCAAGTCTTGAGGACAGTCAAAAATGGGGTGTCTACAATGGCCTATGCAATCGGGTTGAAACCCGCAAACTTTCTGCCAACCACCCAGGTGATAAGGGCATATGATAACACAAGTAGAGAGGTGAAGGGGACCGTGCAAATTTAAACCAAGGTTGATCCGGGACAACATGAGATAGACTTTCACATCCTAGAAGTTCCTGCGACCTTCAATCTACTCTTAGGGCGGCCATGGCTGCACCAGGTGAAGACAGTTTCATCCACCTTGCACCAGATATTGAAATACCCTCATGCGAAAGGGGTAGTGATTGTTTTTGGAAATTCATCGATTCATCCACCGCCAGAAGTATCTACGCCGATTTTGAAAATCGAGCATGGTATAAAGGATGTCTTCTTATCAGGATTCACCTTGGCCGAGGCCCGGGTCGTTCAGAACACCATGGCTGTTAATGAGGGGTTGTATGTTAGTGCTCAATCAGTATACCTCATGAACAAGCTCCAACACATCCCTGGGATGGGATTAGGGAAGAGTGGCCGGAAGGGTGTCACAGCATTGGCCGAAGTGCCACACAACCCACATTCCTTTGGCTTGGGTTATCTGCCCACCAAAGAGGATTGGGTAAGGAAAGGCAAGGAGATGGCTGGGAGAGCCATAGCAAAGTAGGTGGGGAAGCTTTTTGAGTTAATGCACCGACCCATCCGGGGTACCCTAAACGGATGCTTCGTTTGGGAGGGGGAGGACTTTCCATTTTGCGGCTTCCTAGAGCCGTGGCTGAATGCCGAGAGGAAGTGCTTGTCGGGTTTTGAAATCTTCTTTGACCTGTAGTTATCCGTGGATGACGTTGCCGAAGAGCAGACAGACCCATTAGCTGAGGTTAAGCAGCAAAGTAAGGAAGTGGACTCCGAGAGCGCTGAAATTGAAATGGGGGTAGCATTGGCTTGTCTACTTTCAAATCCTCTAATCAAACAGAAGTGCATGGGCGATAACTTCTCGGTATGCATGATCGGGAATGAAACGGCTATGAGCCCACCTTCAAATATTTTGGATGAATTCATCGCACCCTCTCTCATCTAGCAGTATAAAGAAGGATTTTTGTCAAGCAGCACCAGGTCAGGTAGAGAGCCAGAATCTAATTCCACCGAGTCTGTGGAGTCGAAATCAGGTTCCAACTCAACTGAGTCTGAGTCCGGTATTCCTAGGGATGATAACCCGGATGCCACAGTCCTGTCTAGGTCGTCTTTTTCTTTCTCTTTTGAGTCTATTATAACCGAACAATCGGACGATTTGGAAATGGTTAGTGAGAATGATGTGGCTGTGGCTTCTAAGTACTTTTTTGTGACTTTGATTTATTGTATTGATCAGAACTTTCAAAATTTTGATGAAAACGACGAGGAAGAAATTCCTCCAATTTTACAACGTTTAATTGATCAAGAGCAGTAGAGATTTGTTAAACCCCTGGTTGATGAAATCACTACAGTTAATGTGGGTACTGAGGAGGACCCGCGGCTGGTCCAGATCGGGTCCACGTTGTCTTCAGAGGAGCGCAAGCACTTATCACTTTATTAAAATATTTCAAAGATGTTTTCGCGTGGTCCTATGAAGACATGCCTGGAATCGATCCTGAGATTGTATAGCACCAGATCCCTCTTGACCCCGAGGCCCGACCCGTCAAACAGAAACTCAGAAGGATCCGCCCAGACTGGGCACTGAAGATTAAGGAAGAGGTCACCAAGCAAATCGACGCAGGCTTCCTACTTGTATCTGAATACCCGACTTGGTTGGCCAACATAGTTCCAGTGCCGAAGAAGGATGACAGGATTTGGGTATACGTGGATTTTAGAGATTTGAACAGATCTAGTCCGAAGGACGACTTCCCTTTACTGTATATCGATGAGTTGGTGGACTTCACCGCAGGGCATGCGTTGCTCTCATTTATGGATGGCTTCTCAGGCTACAACCAGATTGTACCAAAAGATCGGGAAAAGACTACTTTCACCACCCCGTGGGGGACCTACTACAACAGAGTGATGCCATTTCGGTTGAAGAATGCTGGAGCTACATATCAATGGGCTGCGACCACGATATTGCATGACATGATCCACAAAGAGGTTGAGGTGTACGTGGACGACGTGATTGTCAAGTCCAAGGAAAGAGAGGGCCACTACACCACCTTGCAAAAGTTCTTCGAAAGGATCAGAGAATTCCGGTTGCGGCTGAATCCTTAGAAGTGTACGTTTGGTGTTACAGTAGGGAAAATGCTGGGGTTCTTGATTACACAGAGAGGTATCGAGGTAGACCCTTCCAAAATCAAGGCCATCTTAGAAATGCCACCACCATGGACTGAAAAGGAGATACGAGACTTTCTGGGTAAAGTGCAATTCATAAGATGGTTTATCTCAAAATTAACCTTGACTTGTGAACCACTTTTTGGTCTCCTGAAGAAAGGAAAAAAATTCCAATGGGACGGCCGATGCCAAGCTGCTTTTGAACAGATCAAGGAATACTTACAGAACCCACCTGTGTTGTCACCACCTGAGTCGGGAAAACCATTGATTTTGTATCTGTCAGTGACTGAGACTACAATGGGCTGTATGCTTGCACAAGAGTCTGAAGACAAGGTGGAAAGAGCCATCTACTACCTAAGCAAGAAGATGTTGGACTACGAGACTCGCTACACTCCTCTCGAGAAGGCTTGTCTAGCTTTAGTATGGGCTACTAGGAAGCTGCGGCACTACCTGTTAGCTCACTCCGTAATGTTGGTTTCAAGATTAGATCCCATCAAATATCTCTTCGAGAAACCGGAACTTACGGGTAGGCTAGCTCGTTGGTTGCTGATGCTTTCTGAATTCTATCTGAAGTATGTGACACACAAGTCAGTCAAAGGAAGAGCGGTAGCGGAGTTCTTAGCCAATCATCCAGTGGAAGGAGGTGAAGCAGTTGAGTACTTATTTCCAGATGAGGCCATTTTGCATATCGAAGACAAAACTTGGACGATGTACTTTGACAGAGCGTCAAACCAATACAGGTATGTACTTTGCACCTGACAATTCTCGTATCCACTAGCCTTCAAACTCTGGTTCAAAGTCTCGAACAATGAAGCAGAATATGAAGCATGCATTGCTGGTTTGGAAGTGGCCCTAGAACTAGGGGCAAAACGGTTGGACGTCACCGGGAACTAGAACCTTGTTGTATCCCAGGCTAAGGGAGATTGGAAAGTCAAAGAAGAAAAGATGAAAATGTACCACCAGGCCTTGGACTTGCTGATTCCTCGGTTTGAGAAGCTGAACTTTGCTTATCTACTAAGAAAAAACAACAGGTTCGAAGATTCAGTAGCAACTCTATCTTCCATGATAGACATCCCTTTCGGAGTCCGGATGCATCCGATTATCATTGACCAGAAGTTTGTACCGGCCTACGAGTCTATTGCTGCCATAGAAGAAGTTCAAGATGAGAACCCCTGGTATCACGATGTCTGGAACTTTTTGGAGAAAGAAGCATATGCACCAGGGACAAATGCCAAAGACAAGAGGGCAATTAGGAGAATGGCTGCTCAGTTCATTATCTGTGGGGGAAAATTGTATAAGAGAGGTTATTTGGGAATGCATAAGTTGTGCATTGAAGCTGAAGAATCAAAGCGCCTAATGGAGGCCATCCATGGAGGAGAATGCAAAGCGCATATGAATGGGGTAATGCTGGCTCGGAAGATCCTCAGAAAAGGTTATTATTGGCCCACCATGGAGACGAAACTGTACAACATGACTTCGCCATGGCCTTTTTCAGTTTGGGGAATCGATGTGATCGGCACTGTCACTACGAAGGGGTCGAATGGGCATGAGTTCATCCTGGTCGCGATAGACTATTTTACAAAGTGGGATGAGGCCCAATCTTATGCGGTGTTGAAGGCTTCACATGTTGCGAAGTTCATCAGGAACAACATCATTTGTCGTTACGGGGTCTCGAATGAGATCATTTCAGACAATGGTTCCCACTTCAAGAAGGAAGTGATTGACTTGTTGGAGAAATACAATGTGGCTTTTCATAAGTCATCCACATATCGGCCACAGACCAACAGAGCAGTTGCGGCTGCCAACAAGAACATCAAATACATTTTGCAGAAAATGGTGGAAACCTACCGGGACTGGCCAGATAAGCTGCCATTTGCTTTGTGGGGCTATCAGACGTCAATTAGAACTTCTATTGGGGCGACTCCGTATTCATTAGTTTATGGGATGGAAGCCGTTCTACCTATTGAAATTGAGGTTCTGTCATTGCGAGTACTGGCTGAGTGTCAGATAGCTGAAGCAGATTGGCAGCAAAGCAGATTCAAAGAACTCATGCTCTTTGATGAAAGAAGACTGAAAGCATTATACCAAGTTCAAGGTTATTAGCGCAGAATTGCTAGGGCTTTCAACAAGAAGGTTAAGTCCAAAAATTTGAAGGAATGAGATTTGGTGCTCAAAGACAACCGAGCTCCCATCCATGACCCTAGGAGCAAGTTCAGACCTAATTGGACTGGTCCTTACATCATTAAGTCTATCTGGTCAGGTGGAGCTGTGGTTCTGATGGACCTAGATGGCCTAGAGTTCTCTCAACCGATCAACATGGACAAGTTGAAGAAATATTACCACTGAGAGGCTCGCTAGGCCGAAAGCCCGAAAGGGCGACCTAGGCAAAGGTTAGAGCATTGAAAAATTTGAAATGATAAAAACTGAGCTCGCAAGGTTGAAAACCCGCAAAGGGCGGCCTTGGCAAAAGTTAGAGCATAAAAGGTGAGGGTTAATACACGAGTGAACCTGAGCCCGAACTACGTAAGGCTTGATTCCCATCTTTGGGATACGTAGGCAACTTCATCCTGAAGTTTAGCCATAAACTTTTTTCCGATCAACTTTGTCCATTTGATCATCCCGGTCATCTTTGTCTATTCAGCGTTCGAGAGCTTCGGTTGCAATCTCCAGTGCAGTGTTATTCAGACTAGGGGAAACTTTCCAGTTGCTGGGATCCGGGGTTGTGCATCTTAGTGACAGATCTCCGCCATGTCCAGTTCTGATCCATATCGAAAATGGTTTTGAAAAGTTTTAATAAAAGTTGATTTTCCTCAAATTAATCTTTTAGAACTTAGACCATTTTTGGACCAAAGCGGAAAATTTTCAATACCCACAACCTTCAATTTCATTGATTTCAATATAGAGTTCTCCTACTCTTGAATACAAATTGAAGTTGTTTTTTTATTACACTCATAAAGAAAACTTGAAAGTACTGATAAAGCAATAAATCTGGGGCATAAACAAGTCAGGTGTTCCTGCGCCCCCTCCCAGAGCTCGTCGAAGCCTCTGATGCCAAGCTGGGCCCATTCTGTGCCTCTTCATTGAGCCAATCTATGCACTCATCAAACAAAGTGCAACTGAAGGTGGGAGCGGGGGCCAGGATCTCTCTAGTCCTCCATGCTGTGGCATACCGAGCAAGTTGTGCACCTCGGACCGGGAATGCAGTAGGGTATTCTATCCCCTCCACCAGGAAAATCTGATCATGGGCGAACTAGCACTGGAACCGGAATGGAAAGTAGAACACACAGTGTGTCAGGCTAATCAACTGAATCCCAGGCTGTCGGGACATGCTGTAGCTCATTGCCGGTAGATTGAGCCAGGGGCACCGCCAAACAATGCGGTCTGCGGACAAATTGCACATTCAATTGAACCACCATCCCACATCAAGGGCGTCGACCAGACGTTGTCGGAAGAAATAGCCGCGAGTTGATTATGCTGGGCATGAGTCCACAACCTGCAACTTATCCATCAACCACACCTGGGGAGGGATGAAAAATGAGAGATTAAAGAATAAAGAGGTGTACGTTGAGAGAAAAGTGAGAAAAGGGTTTTTATGAGAGAAACCGAGCTTGAGGGCCGAGTGACGTGAGCAATATATATGCGAGATAGGGTGGGAAACATTACCTGTAGCAGTAGTGGACTCCCCGCAAATCTAGTTGTCTCTCGGTGATAAAAAGCATCCAAGCCCATTAATGCCTCGGCCAAGGTCATGGCAATGCAGCTCTTGCCCTTCTTCAAGCCTTGGGCAACTTCAATCAGACGAACACTAGATCCTCTGGAGCCTGAGGCAAGCAAGAAATGAGATAGCATGCACAAGCAAAGGGCATGTCACCGAAAGCCTTGCCAATGATGGTCGCCGCGATCACCGACATCGGAAAATCGACAAATCAAAGCTCGAGCATCATGCATAGTGAGCCCACACATTCGTCTTAAGGCTTGAGCATGGCCGAAATGGAGTTGGAGCAAGATCTCCTCGTTGCGCTCGGACTCCATCAAAGCTTGGAAATCTTCGAAGGTAGGACACATCTATTGCCCGCCGAAGCTAAAGACATGTGTTACTGGATTCCAAAACCTTTCCGCGGCATGGAGAAAGGGAAGATGCAGCGGAGTGCGGCTCAACGTGAATAGTGCATTCAAGCCGAAGCCTCGAAAGTTTAACTTTTCCGAATCGTCTAAAGTAGCAATCCAAGCTGTGAGATTTTCGATGAGGAATGCCTCCATTTTGATGCAAGACTGAGATGAAATGAAAGAACCATGAAGCTGGAACTTTTATAGAGGATAAGGCACTGTTTGGGGACACGTGTCAAAAATCTGGTGGTCGCCAAACCAGGTGGTCGGCCAACCACTTTTTCTGGTAGGCCGACCACCCCTTTGGTCTCCAAGGAAAATAGTTGGTCGACTAGCCCCTTCTGGTGGTTGGCCATGGAGAAAAGTTGGTCTTTGGTTTGTTCCTAGTTTCTAGAAGAGAGTTCCTAGCTTTTCCATGCGTTAGAAGTGTTGAAGGTCCATGTTTTCCTCTATTTCGGATGCGTTCCGTCACCACCGATTGTCCGAGATGCATTTGCTTATCTAGTTGTTGTTCTTTATTTATCGAGTTGTTGTTAAGTTTTGTTTATCGAGTTGTTGAGTTTCGTTTATCGAGTCGTTAAGTTTGCTTATCGAGTTCTCAAGTCTTGTACAGCAATTTGTTACTCTTTGTTCAGTCAACATTGTCAGGATTTGCTTATCGAGTTGTAAACTTGCTAGGGTTTTGTTGTTCCTTAGTAAGTTAAGTTGTTTTAGTTTGTTGCGTCAGTTTGCTACCTGACTTGGCAATATTCGTTGTTCAATTTTCATTCAATCTCATTTTTGTGCAAAATGATGCGATGCGATGATAAGAACATAAAATAGAACACTTTTTCAACAAAAAACTGTTTCATTCCATCATACTCCCTTTGTTATAACATTTTACAACAAGGGTACAAGTTTTTACAGAAAATGAAACTGCCTAATAATGTACAATGTGCCACAACTACTAGTAAAAAAGAAAAATAAAGTAGGAACATCTGCATCAGTGCTCTCGGGCTCAAGATCGGGAGACCCTCTTCATCCTCTTTACCTGAGCACTCGCCCACCACCAAAGACTGTTATCCCGAATTTTGTTGTCCTCGGGATCCTCCCCAACATCACCTCCACTCTCAGAACTAGAACCGGAGCCCTCCTCTCTGTCTATGGATGTCTCGGACTGAGGATGCACAGACTCCTCCTCACTGGACTCCTTGTCATCTATGATGGGTGCTCTGCGCCTACCTCGTCTGCGAGACGAGTCCCCTCTCCCAGCTCCTCGAGAAAGGCCTGGATGGCTCGGCCTATAGTGGTGGCATCTGAAAAGAAGAATTTGAGTGCATTAGCCGATATGTATATCAGATGCAGAGACAAGAATGCTACATAGAGTGGGTGCAAGCAGATACAGTGTATAAATGTGGTGTGTGTCAGATGTGCTCTACGCATACAGTCAAGCAATGCAGTGAAATGGATAAGTACAGCATGTCATCAGAAGTATGACAAATGCGAGAAAATTGAAAAATACCGTAACACCAGCGATGAACAGCTGTGTCTCCCTCCGCAAGACCATGCCCTCAAGTGAGGCCACTAATCCGAGCAGATCATTAGAATACTCCCTGGGAGGCTGTAGATACAAGCTCAAGTCATCAATAAATAAATGAATGTGTCACGACCCGAACCCGCCCCTATGGGTTAAGGCCATAACTGGCCAGTAATGATGAGATTACCAACGGCCTCAAACCAAATAAGACAAAACTCATCAGAGAAAAAGGGGCCAAACGGAAGCAAATTAAAAACTTTGTCCATAGAGCCGTGCTTATATGCACATCAAAACATTCCAGACATACATATGTTAATAACCCACAACAGAAAGCATAGCAACATAAATTTCTGTATAGACAGGATCATTCAAAACTGAGTCAACCAAGCAAAACTATACACAGACATACTCAAAACTTCGCCAACATAACAGAATAGAAACAAACGACAAAGGCGAAGGCGGGTCTCGTGTGTGAGACACAAGGGCTGACTTTCCCAAAAATCTTTGTTGTTCCACACTAACTTCGCTGAGGCTGGGTTTGGACTTCTCTGGGCTCACCTACAAATACATGAATGAGCGTGAGCGAAAGCCCAGCGAATAATACCAAATAAAAAACATACATTGGAACAACACACATCAAACGGCCTTGGGCCCAATTTGCATTTCTAACTAATACATACATACATAGACATATGTAAGTTAAGTAATTGAGGTTCCAAACGCATAGCGTCTGACCTCGGGCCCAATTCATTCATGTTGGACTATCATTCATTTCAGACTATTATTCGTGTCAAAACAGCCTCTGGCCCACTCATTCATGTCAATCGGCCTTCGGCCCAATCATTCATCAATCGTCCTTCGGCCCAATCATTTATCAATCGGCCTTTGGCCCAATCATTTGTCAATCGGCCTTCAGTCAAATCATTTATCAATCGGCCTTTGGCCCAATCATTTATCAATCCGCCTTTCGCCCACATTTATATCAACCGGCCTTCGGCCCACATTTATATCAAATGGCCTTCGGCCCATATTTTACTTCAAACCCTTCCCATTCATATTTATCAAAACGACCTTTGGTCCATTCATGTTTAACAAAACGACCTTTGGTCCATTCATGTTCATCTTACATCCACAATCCGAAGTAGCAATTTATAAGCTTAAAGGGAATAAACAATTGAACATTCACAAGCATTCAAATATCGATATTACTCACAAAGTTGATAAACTGCAGATTTTGCCACGAGCTTGACCCTACACATCACATAACATATACGGGTCACAAATAACTCAATCCGTTCTTTAATTCACATATTCCTCTTTAGGCTTTATTCTTATCTCATTAACTCATTTACAATGCTTAACATATGCCTAAGAGTGCTTACAAGTGAAAGAGAACGGAAAAATATAACACAGAATGCATTTTCAGAATTTCAGAAAACAGGGTCCCCGCTCGAGCGGACCCTTAGGTCTGCAAAAGTGCTGGTTGCCTTTAATTCCAGCTCGAGCGTGAACTCGGCCGCTCGAGCGGACTGCCTGTCTACATAGCTCCCCGCTCGAGCGTCAACTTCCCCGCTCGAGCGGGAACCATGTCTGCAGAAAAATGCTGGGAGCTCGAATTCTCCGCTCGAGCGGCGGTTTCCCCGCTCGAGCGGGCACCAAACTTTCTGGTTTTCAGATCGTTTGAGCTTCAAATACACATTCAAACTGATATTTCTTGCATTTCACAGCCCATAGCACTCATATGCACATACCAACATGATATAAACACCAAATTACAACATATTGAAGCTCAATTCCCATAAATCAATCACATGCAAACCCAAATTATACCAAACTTACTTCCAATACATTGAATTCATGCATTTAAGCTTCATATCCTCATCAATCATGCATGCATGTCAAATTTTGACTTCATTTCTATTACAAATGGTACAAATGACGCTCCAAATCATGAAGCTACACAAAACTACTCATGCATGTAAGGTTTGATGCTCCATTCTCCATATTTAATATGCTATATGCTAGAACACCCAAGATTGTAACAATTATGCACATGCATGTTCATTCTAACTTCAAATTCATCTTAATTCTTGCTCTTGATTACCCAACTAACTTTAATACTAAATTTACAAACTTATACCCATGGATCCATGATCAAATGCTCACCTAGAGGTTCAATCTTCCAAATAGTAGCAAGTTCTTGAGCCTAGCCCCTTCAAAGCTTGAGCTCCTTAGCAAAATCTTCAAGATTGAACCCTCTCTCTCTCTAAATCCGGTTCTCTCTCTCTAAAGAGGAATTTCGGATGGTGAGCTCCAAAGGAACAAAGTGAGGGTGTATAATGGCCTCTAAAAGCCCCCTCTCAAATACATTAATAATATAAAGTAATTTGGCACTTAATCCATTAATTAAATCAATTTAATCTTATCCGAATCAATTTTCAATTAAATTTCACCGTAGGCTCTAAAAATTACGCTAATCACAATGGCGTAACCAATTTCAGGTTCTGTGGCTGATAAGGCCTCCAATTTAATTTCAAAAGTAGATAATCAAAAAGATATTCCTACGGTGAACATATAGAAATTCAAAACTACATATTTTCACGTAATGGCACACAAAATCATATAAAACACATAATCCTACTCATGTTAAGGACCAATTAGCATAATACAGAACAGGGGCATCACAGAATGCCTAAGTATATGAGTGATAAATGAAAAGCAGTGGAACATACCGGTGGTGAGTCAGGATCACTGACACATCGGTGATCGGGCATAGGAGGCTCTATTGGAGTCGGGTAAGATGACCCGTATTACCATCCAATCAACTCGGTCGGAAGATCTGGCCACCCAGCATGCTGATAAGTCGGGGGAATCAGGGGAATCTGTCTGGCCCCACTCCTCGATATGCCGGCCCTGCTAGACGAAGGAACATCTGTAGCCTGGGCTCAAGCTGACGATGATGCACCAGCAGCCCTCCTAGTAGGAGTACGAACACCCATCAGTGGGGGGCATCAAGTACGTGTGGCGGTAAGTCGCATACTCCCCCTCCTTCATGTGCAGAATGGCATCAGTACCCAACATAGCAACATCGACCTCCTCGGGAATGAGTCCCTCAGCGGACTGCATGTCATCTGGAGGTGCTGAAGGGACACTCTGCTCAGGGACGCCCATCGTCTGGTGCATGAAGTGATCTCCTAGAAACCAGGCCTTGCCAACTGGCCCCTCAAACAAAGTCCTATACTGAGAAGAAGCCCATGCCCCCCGGAAATCGGAAGCGGGTATCTCCTCCCAAGGGTTCCCACGGCTGCCAAGCAATCTGAGGATAACAAGCGCATAAGCTGATTAGATGTCATAAATATGGAAGATGAATCAAAGTTGAAAATATGAAGAACTGAGAGTTCTGAATTACCTCAGTCGCCCGCACTGTGTCAAAAAACTGTCACAGGAAGGGCAGAGTCTCTAGAGCCCTTGCCCGACATGGACCCTGAAATACGTAAGAGTAAGGGATCATAAGAGGCACCTCCACCTCGAACTCTGGGCTAGCGTCGAAAAGTACGCGTAAACATATAGCTGTAGAAAACAGGGCAGTGGCCATCAGAATACAGAATATACAGAAAATGCAGAATGCTGAGTGCAGAATGTAGAGTACAGAATGTAAAGTGTACTGTGAGCAATGTATAGATAATGAAGAGCAAAAATGTAAATCAAAAGGGAAAAAAGTACCTCCCAGGCTCTCCAGTAGCCGCCAACTATGTTCCACCGCCTGCAGGAGGTCGCACTCATATAGTAGTAGAGGGTAGCAAGGTCGGTGCCACCCCAGTCATACTGGCTGACCTGTGATAGGTCCACCAAAGCATTGAGTAGATACACTCCAACGGTGTTCCCCCTGCCGGAGAACAAAGTAGTCCCAAGAAGGAACATCAAAAACCCTCGAGTGTACTGCTCTACGTCCTCGAAAGTCCTGGGCATAGTCCTCATGTACTGCACGGGAAACCAGGTGTACCAGACTCTGCCCGAAGATCTGTCAATCGGTGGGCGAACTCCTAACAAATAGATCCAGGCAGCCTCCCACTCACCCATATCCTCATCGTAGGGGACTGGTCGACTGGCCACATCAAGGCCAGTCAGCATGGCAAAGTCGAATGGGGTCATCGTCATATCCCCGGTAGCTGAGAAGTGGAAAGAGTTGATGGTGTCCCACCATCTCTCCACGAGCGCTCCCATCAAGGTCCTGCTCACAAGGTAGCGAGATAACCCCGTGCAGAAGGGCCCAAATCCTGCCCCGTCCACCATGTGACGAACGGTCTCTGGGAGCTCTGCATACCACTCCCTAGCAATAATCAAGCCATAACCTCGCGTAGAACGAGAGGATACCTTCATTCAAAATGAACAGATGTATTTAGTTTCAGAAATGAAACGAATGAGCTGTGTGTTCAGAAATGAAATGTATAAGCTGCGTGCAAATGAAACAAATGAGCTGCATGTTCAACTTTCAAAAATAGTGGGCTGCGTGTTCACAACAAAAGTTTAAGCTGCGTGTTCAGATTTCAAAAACCGTGGGTTGTGTGTTCACAACAAAATGAGCTGCGTGTTCAACTTTCAAAAATAGTGCGCTACGTGTTCACAACAAAAGTTTGAGCTGCGTGTTCAGATTTCAAAAACTGTGGGCTGGGTGTTCACAACAAAAGTTTGGGTTGCGTGTTCAACTTTCAAAAACTGTGGACTGTGTGTTCACCTCAAGAGTTTGGGTTGCGTGTTCAGATTTCAAAAACAGTGGGCTGTGTGTTCACCATCAAGAGTTTGGGCTGCATGTTCAGATTTCAAAAACAGTGGGCTGTGTGTTCACCATCAAGAGTTTGGGCTGCATGTTCAGACTTCAAAAACAGTGGGTTGTGTGTTCACCATCAAGAGTTTGAGCTGCGTGTTCAGATTTCAAAAATAGTGGGCTGTGTTTTCACCATCAAGAGTTTGAGTTGCACGTTCAGATTTCAAAAATAGTGGGCTGTGTGTTCACCATAAAAAATTTGGGCTGCGTGTTTCGGTTTCGAAAATGTGGGCTGAGTGTTCACGATAAAAAGTATGAGCTTTGTGTTCAGAAATTCAAGTGATTGAGTTGTGTGTTCAAAATGCAAACATAATGCTATGTTATAGACGAAGTGTTCAGAACAAGCTGTGTGCCAACTCAACAAAATTCTGTGCTGTGAGATATGTGCTAAAATAAGCAGAAGTATGGTGCGCAAATGTGTTTAGAATGAGCGATTAAGCATACATAGCGAAAGCATGAAATGTGCATAAAATGCAGAATACATTGCAGAGAATGTAAAAGTGAAGTAAGTACTTCTCGTGCCTGATGAGAGAGATGAGTCTCCGGCACCCGCAGCAACAGATCCGCAGGTGCTCGGTCATCAAAGTCGGTGAAATGGTAGAAAGTGGCCTGAGGAAGAACGTGCTCCCGAGGATGATACCTCTCGAGATAAAACGGCCGAACTCTCGGGAGCAATAAGATGATGTCCGGCTCACCCTCATCACCTGGAGGACCTCCACCACGAGGAAAATGACCCGCCATTTGAAGAAATCTGCAAAAAGGAGCAAAAATGAGCAAAATGAGCCAAAATTGGAAAAAGTCAACAAAAGTCAACTCTCGGGAAATGAAAAAGTCAACAAAAGTCTACTCCCAAGAAAATGTTCCAAATTTTGAGACAAACTTACCCCAACTGGTGAAAATGAAGAAAGAGGCTCCGAAATCAAATTTTAAT
This sequence comes from Camellia lanceoleosa, assembly GCA_025200525.1. Classification (NCBI taxonomy): domain Eukaryota; kingdom Viridiplantae; phylum Streptophyta; class Magnoliopsida; order Ericales; family Theaceae; genus Camellia; species Camellia lanceoleosa. The sequence continues at coordinate 25,563,960 of CM045770.1, forward strand.
CGGTCCAAAGTGAAGAAAACTGAAAGATTTCGCGAAACAACTTTGCGTGGGGCGTTGGAAAGCGAGTATAAAGAGCAGATCTGAGAGTGAAAATGGTCTAGGAAGGAAGAGGAGTTGATTTCGGCCTTGAGGTTGTGAACAACAGTGATTGGGACATGTGGATTTAAAGAAACAAGTGTCAAAAGACAAAACTGTCCCGGATTTAGCAAGGTGGTCAGCCGACCACCTTTCCTAGCAGGCCGACCACCCCTTGAACAACCACTGGTCGGTGGCCTCCCTTGGTGGTCGGTCGCCCTCCTGGGTGATCTCCAATGTCTCTTTGAGCTCCCTGCAAATTTTGGTTGTGATTAGAGTCCCCGGCTCTCGAGAAAGTACAAGGAAAGTGCACTTTTCGGCGCGAAATGCCTCCGCGGGAACTTCAAATCCAGTCTTCGATGCGTGGCTCATCGTTACTCGCCAAGAGCAAGGTGTATCCTTTTTGAGTACGTCACAACCCCTCCGAGAGGTAAATCACAGGTCGTGTTTGAGTTGCTCTCCTCGAGGCTTGCACGTCTTTACTCGGCGTTTTGTTTCGAGCATGCTTTTTTTAAGTTGCATTTATCTGGCATTGTTATGCACACCGCTTGCATTGATTTGCACATTTCATTGGCATTGTCATACATCCATGCTTAATTTGCATTGTCATGCGCGTTTCGCTTGCATTGATTATGCACTTTTCCATCGGCACCATACCCGTCCGTGTTTCGATATAACGTCGAGGTGTATCCTTTTTGAGTATGTCACAACCCCTCCGAGAGGTAAATCAGAGGTCATGTTTGAGTTGCTCTCCTCGAGGCTTGCACGTTTTTACTCGGCGTTTTGTTTCGAGCATGCTTTTTTTAAGTTGCATTGATTTGGCATTGTTAACACCGCTTGCATTGATTTGCACATTTCATTGGCATTGTCATACATCTATTCTTAACTTGCATTGTCACGTGCGTTTCGCTTGCATTGATTATGCACTTTTCCATCGGCACCATATCCGTCCGTGTTTCGATATAACGTTGAACATATGTTGGTAACTATCTTGTGCCTGTTAAGTTTCTCTCTTTTGCAGCCACGATATTGTATGTACAGTTCATTTGAAGTTGGTTCGACTGCATTTAACCGAACGGTATTGTATCTTCTCTGCGTGAGATGTAGCAAGAATTGAATAATTCTCTTACATCCTTACTGCATGAAATGTAGTTTTGCTTTGCATTTTTGCTTAAAATTGTTGCATTTATTGTGTATATTTGCTTCATTACAGCTTGCTGCTTTGCATGATCATAAGTTATATCTGGCTTTGTGCATTTCTCTTTCATTTTGCCCCTGCCTGCAGGCACATCTCTTTCTTTACCTCCTCTGTTTGTCTAAGTCTTCGGCCTTGTCAAAAATGGGTCGTCTCTGGGCTTTGACATGCACTCCCGTCACTTATGGCTTCCGAGTTCTATCAAAGAGGAACAACTGTAGACACCCCCTTTTTTACCGAACCTAAGACTCAGACGTCATTGATTGAGCGCTCGGTGATGATGCATGTTGTGCTCGTTCTGAGGCTTCGGAGTTTCGGCTGAGAGCCTTACCCCCGGACCTCGGGACTCTTTTGTGCTGCTTTATGCCGGTTTATAACCAGGTTCTGCTTTCTTCCTAAAGGGAGGGAGAGGTCTCAGAGACCATCTCTCGCTGACCATAGGCTACTTTTTCGTGGTCGAGACCACCTGCTCCGCTTGGGAGACCAGTTTGATTTTTAGGCCGTCAGGCGCCTCGGTTTTGACCGCTTAACTTTCTGCTTGCTCGGTTTTGGCACACACCTTGTTTCTCTCTAGAGGGACACTGTGGCCCGAGAAACCACCTTTGTGGTCGCACACCACTTTTGATGCTTAATACGATTTGGCACCCCAGGCGCTTTTGGCCCCAAACCCTCGTTTTGCATCAGTGTGGGTTCATTTTTGGCATGGACCCTATTTTCTTTGTTTGGAAGGTGGTACAAGGGTGGAAGGCCACCTTTTCTCCTGGGAGACCACATTCTCCTCGCCGGCCGATTTTCTTGACAGGAAGTTGGTCTCCTTGGTCTTTGGGCCACATTTACTGGTCTCCCACCATACCACTAGCTTGCATTGAGTGAGGAGACCACCCTATGAGGCTGCCAACTAGCTTTTGAGACTTAAACCTTTTGACCCTGGTGGGCCGACCAAGGCAAGTGGTCGGCTGACCACCTGAACTGGTCGGCCAGCTCCCATCAGTTCTGTCTCCCCTTATGCTTGCCAGCTGTGCCAGCTAGAAGGCACAGACTTGATCCTCCATACACATATGGAGGATCTTTGCCCTTGTTTTGAAGCTTCTTTGAGAAGCTTTAGACCCTTTGTTCTATAAACGAAGGCCTTCCCTTCCTTGTAGAGGGTTGTGAAAATCCTCTAAGCCATACACATATATCTCTCTTTGTATCTCTATGTTTTGAGCTGCAAAAGTGCATTGTTCTTGAGTTATTGCACCACACCTCTTAAGCACACACTTCCACCATTAACCTAGGGTTCTTGGAAGCCATTTGCAGAGGTCAAGGAGTTGGTTTTTGGTCCAGAGGTTTGCTGTTTTGCTGAGCTTCAAGGGTAACTCCTCTTTTCCCTCTTTTGAGCTTTATTTTGATCCATATCTTAGTCATATTTGAAATCATATTTGAGCTTTTTCATCAACTAGAAAAAGTCTTTTTTTGAGTTCCTTTTTATGTTTGTTTAAGGTCATTTTGTTGTTGGGGGTCATCTACCCCCTTGCATGCTTCATTTTGCCTTGTTTTGAGCCATGCATTAGGGCCTTTGCATTGGCCTTTGTTTGGCCTTTTAGCCACTGAAATCCAGTGGATTTTAAGTGGCTAGCATGCTATTTTGAGTGCCAAAATTAGAGAGGGGTGACCCTCTCTCTCCTTGTTTTGTTTTCTAGCATTTTTAGCCTTACAAAGGAGCCCTTATTTGCATGCTTCGAAGCCATGTTTCAGGCCATTTTTGATGAGTTTTAGGACTTGCATAGGCCCTGTCTAGAGCTTGTTTTTCCATATTGGGTGTCCATCTTGCATGTGTAGAACAACCCTCTTTATAGCCTATCAAAGGAGCATGTCATTTTTGCATGCATTGACCATGTTTCAGTAGGTTTTTGGGCTTCATTTGGCATGTCATACCTCTGAATTTTTCTGGCTTAGTGGCCTCTTGAATGCTCTATATACTTGTATTGTAAACCCTCTTCACTAGCTTGTATTGCATGCTATTTTGGCCCTTGATTCTAGCATTTTTTGGCCATGCCTTAAACTGATTTTGTGCATGTTTTGGACTGCCTTAGCTCTGTTTTGAGGTCCCATGGTTGAATGATGCTTGCTATGCATGCTTGTAGTGTAATGCCCATGCCTAGCTTTGAGTTTTGAAGCTTCTTGCATGCTTGAATGGTGGTGTTTTCATGTTTTGGGGTCATTGAGCATGTCATTTCAGAGTCTATGCTTGTGCCATATTCCCATGTTTTCCGCTCTTTAAGTGCATTTGAGAGTTGTGCTTGTATGCCCCATTTATGGACCGTTGCATGAGCTTCATTTCTTTGCATTTTGAGCCATCATTTTAGGCCATTTTGCTACTGTCTTGGACCTGCCTAGGATCTGTTTGGGGCTGGTTTTTCCATTTGAGCATTGCTTTATGTACCTATAGTGTAGTGTGCTTCACTAGTTTCGGTATTTGAGCTTCCTAGCATGCATTGTGTGAGCTATTTACATGATTTGGAGCCACTTTGTATGTCATTTCATTTCGTGAGCTAGAAAATGTGTGATTGTATGCCATATTTCATCCCTTGCCATGCCTTAGTAGAGTTGCACTTTGTGCCTCAGGTTTGGTCCCTCGCATTGTGCATGTTTGCATAAGTGTTGTTGCCTTAATTTCATCATGTTTGGCCACTGATTTGGGTGTGGGTGAGGCTCACCTATCTTGGTTTAAGTCCATCTTGCATTGTATATGCCATTTAGTCCATGTTGTTGCATGATTGACCATTGAATTGTGTATGCCTTGATCATTTCATCGTTAGTCTCCATGTGTGCATTGCGTATGCCATATACTTTTTATGTGCATTGAGTATGCCATTGATCATTTCATAGAATTGTGTATGCTCGTAGCGTGCTTGCATGTCATCATTTGCATGTTTGCATCATTTAGTGGCATTATGTTTAGGTTGCATGTTAGAGTTGCATTCATGCATGTCATGTGTATTGCATTGTGTTTGGAGTAGCGTTTAGTCCAAACATGGGAAACGAGGGACGTTTCGTACTCCAAGTGACAAAACGTGCCTCGATTCTTGGTCGCCGACACTCCTGACTGTCCATGATAGAGTTGTTGGTTTTACTTGCTTATATGTGCATTCATTTCACATCGAGTCGTGCAATTCGACCCCTCGGCCATCATGCATTGAGATGCGTGATTGGTGGCACGAGGATCAAGGATTACACTCCCTAGAGCTTATGCAATGACGGGGAGAGTAGTCGTGCACACATATGTTGAAAATACTTTGCCATGCCCCTTTCCTGCTCTCTGTTACAACAAACCAGAAACCAGCAGGAAAAACTGGTCGGCAGTATCCCTACAGGTTCCCATGGTGGAGTTTCAACCTTCTAGAGTTTTGTATAGTGTTCTGGGACCAGTTGCAAACAGAGGCAAATCGGGGCATCGCGATGGATTTCCCAACAAGGTGACTCGAGCATGCATGCACCTTTCATCATTCCGAATAGAGCTGAGGCAGTCTACTTCATGTAGCATTGCATGCTAGTTTACTCGTTTTCTTAGTTAATTTGTTAATTAGCTAGTGTCGTGTAATAATTAGTTATTCATTTTGGTTGTGTAATATTTATTTGGACCCTCCGAGAGAGGGCAACTTTGTAATAAGTGTGCGTGTGTGTGATGTATGTCTTCCAACCTCACGTCTTTCTCCCTTTTCTTTACCAGCTTATGATGGTTAGTTTTAGGGCATGTTTCAATTAGCATCTATATATTCGCATGCTTGCATTCATTCATTCAGATTACATGCACTGCTCGGCGCATCATGCTAACTGCATTGTATTTCAATTCCAAGTTGAATACATGTATCGATTGTTGCATCTCATATGCCATCTTAGAATAGCTAAGCCTATTGTGATTGCATTTTTGCATGTGTCGCATTAGGCATCTCAGCATAGTTAGGATTCATGCATGCTTTCTAATTAGCTTATTTCTTTGGCTCGGAGTACTCGATAAGTGTTTATGCTTTAGCATCCTTGCATGCATGTGAGTGACTGCTATGATAGCATGCTTACCATAAGACTATGTACTTCTGTGATATAACTGCCTGAATGCCTGTGGGTCAAGGTTGGGTTACTTGAATTGGAACAATTCATTGATTACGAGTTTTAAGCCTGCTTGAGAGTGGCAAAATCATATTTTCTAAGCCCACTTGAGGGTGGCAAATCCACGTTTTAGCCTACTTGCGGGTAGCACCATCAAACCATTTTCAAATAAATCAACATGAAATGTTTTGTTCCAATTTAGGTTACCTAGTCTGTACTTGTGTGTTGTCCACATCACATAGTAATTCTAGGCTAATAAATCGGAATAAGAGCACATGTGTTTTCAAAAACAAGATATCTTGTTTAGTAGTGGCCGATCTTCGATCAGGCTAACAGGGGTGCTCATAGCTGACCTTCTCCAATCGTACCCAAGCTCCCGAGCCGAGGCAACTTTGGTGATGACGGACACTTGGCCTTAGGCACGAGTCAGGGTTTTCTAAATTCCCCGAAATAAAATATTTAGGTGGCGACTATGTATCTAGCAAAGCAGTCCATATTTTGCACTTCTTTCTAAAAATCTATTTTTCAAAACGTTTTGCTGGATTTGGACTCTTTGGTGATTTATCGGTCTCGCATTGCACTTTGCGGGATTAGATTCAAAATCGTGACATTTGTGTCATCTGAACTGTAGTGGGCCCAATGGACAAAACGGGGGATTTCCCCCGGGACGTTCGGGAACGTCTACAGCGGTGAACAACCCGGTTGCCCTGTCAAACCCAATCCCAGTTACACCCTTACTATTGTCCATCAATTTATTCCAAGCATGCCACTCCTTTTTCAAAGCAAGGTACTTGTTCTTGAATTGTTTCATGTCATGACGTCTGCCTGTGTGCTGAGCAAATTTCATAGTAATTTCCTTATACCTGACAACTGTGATAGTTGTACCTAGCCTACGTCCCGCTAAAATTTGCTCCCCCACACACTCTAAGAATATTTCTGTTGATGCACTGTCCTAAGTTGCTTTATGTGAAAGATCAATGTAATCAACCAACCTTTCACTAGGTAAGTGTCCAACACCTTTATATTTGGACGGTGTTCGAGGGGACGAACAAGTTTCCACCATTGAACTAATTACGGTACAAGGTAGTGTACACACGTTACATAAATTAGACACGGAAAATAGACAACATCTCACAGGAAAATATGATATGGAAAAGTAAACTGGAATGTAGGAGAAAAGAGGAACATAACTAATAATAGGAAGTAGCATTTACAGTAGTCCAGTTTCGTTACTTCAGTTACTAGTTAAACAAGCATCTGACGTACATATGCAATGTTGTTACAACGTTTTACATGCGTAGTAATAATATGATAACCGTTATGCACAACACGTAAATAATCATTTTCACGACACGCAAGGTATTAAAAATTTGCACAATATCAGCCCGTAACTGCATGACTTCGCTTAGGGATGAGTCATGGTCGGGGATCAGTCTCCCTGATTCATCACACCAACCAATCCAATTTACACATTGCTGATGAGCAACAAACATAACTGTGGTTAGCTAAGGAAGTTCAATTTTTGCAATCAATGGAGATTCAAATAACATATTTTACACAACTCACCACGGGCCGAGGACAAACATAATATGCACGACCAGGATTTTTGTGGGATCTGGAAATCTTAACAAAACAATGGCCGTAGCCGCAAGCACACATTCATCGTGGCCATGTTGATGTGCCAGTGGACATAGAGGAAGCCATCCGCTGTTTCTTACTAAGAAATATTAGTAAAAACATTGATTTTTAAAATTTATCTAGTACACTTTACAGAGAATACAAGTTCATCTTTAGTATAAATAATACTTTTGTGATGTGATTCTATCCAAACAAACATGCGTCATCTAAAGTTTGGCGTGGTCCGACATTATCATTTTGACTCTTAAATGAACCACTCAACCAATACATATCAGCTATGTTGCTGTCATTTATCTTGAAGAGCTATTAAATAAATGAGATTGTTCTCATAATTATTTGAATATGAAACATAACAAGCTTCATTGTTAAGTAAATGTAGGTCTTCTCAGAAATATTTTACTTTAAGCCCAACTGTGATATATGTAATTATAAATTATAATTTATAATATTTCTAACGGAGTAAATTAGAGTTTTCCATCTCAAGTCCTGTCCAAGAATTTATAAACTACAAATGTATTCCAAATGTTTAAATTATGAGAATGAACTAGGCCATGGCTGCTTGTAATTTAAGATGCATGTAAGGCATGACAAGTTCCACAATGCATCTCTATAAATCAGAATTATAGAGCTACATATTTGACTAATAAAAAAATAATAATAATAAAAAAAACACACACACACACACACACACACACACTTTCAAATAAGAGTTCAATCATTTTAGTTTGTTGTATGAAATTTGTTTTTGATTACTGTAATCAAGGTATATTACAAGTAAAGAATACAAAATATTTTCCAATCACTTGCACTCTTAATTTATTTTTCCAGGAAATGACGAAATCAGATTAATTTATTTTCAAGTGTTTTTATTCTACCTTTATTGACGAAATCATGAAAATGGCTTGCAGTGGCTTCCAATGGCTTTAATTTGTTTTAATTCAGATTAATTAAAATTTATTTGTTTTAATTCCAATGGCTTCCAATCAGGAAAGTCATATTAATTATTTCCTTAATTTGTTTTTATTCTACCCTTAATTCTAATTAACAAACATATTAATCTGTCAATCTTGTACCCTTAATTTGTTAATTCAATGGCTTGCAAATAGATTATTTGTTAATTATTGACAAATTAACAAATTAAGATTGACAGATTAATTCAATGGCTTGCAAACAAATTTTTTATTCTACCCTTAATTCAGATTAATTCAATGGCTTGCAATCTTAATTAACAAAGACAGATTGACAGAGTATTAAGAAAAATTTGGTCCATCTCATATATGATGCACAAACATAGATTGACCAAAAAAAAAAGGGGGGGAAAAACACAGCATACAAATCAGATTTCAAGCAATTGGTACGAAGATCAAAATATGGAATGTAATCGTTTTGAACAAAAAAAAAAAATTATTTCCAACTCCAAACCTAATCATTTGCACATTCGGATTGTGAATGATAATTATGAAAATCAAGGGGGGGAAAACTAGCTCAACACAATATTCTGGATTATTATGAGCCATTTAACTGAGGCGAGAAACAAAAAAAAAATGTTGTCGGCGATTTAAATTTGGGGAAAGACGGATCATCACCAGATCGATGTAAATATCTATCGAATATCATCACTATGTGCCAAAACACAGCAAGATCTTGTAGATCGGAATGGAAAATGAACATAACCGAGTCGACAAAGGTAACAAACACATGTATAATCAGTTCAGGTGATTTACCTATCGTAGTTCTTCGTCGGTCGTGTTGTGTGGAAGGCAGAGCTCTGCCGGAGATAGGTCCACCGGAGGGAGATTAGTCGCGAACTTGTGTTGCTACAGTTGGTTGTGAGAGACGGAACGGAAGAGATGAAAATAGGGCAGAGGCGCTTTTGTTTTAGCTGTGTGTATAACCCATACCTTTGAAATAGTCGAAGGGTAAAATGGTAATTCCACCCCCGTTTGTAACCCAGTTGTACCCACGCTGTGCATCGTTTCACGCTTTTGGCTTATTTCACAAATGAGGCTACAATAGCCTCAATTTGTTTTTCCCAAACAAAGGCCAAAATGTATTCACCCAAAAATCAGTCTATAAAATGGAAATATAGATCTACTTTAATTTTGTAATTCTCAAATCAAAGGTAATATAGTTTCTACTCTTCCTATCTTATATACTTGCGATTTTTTTCTTTGTAACCAACTAATTACCTATTTTTATGCAGATCTCTATTGCTATTAAATCAATGGCAACAACAAGAACACCACCGAGCAAGGCACATACGACAAACTTATTTGGACATATCAATGTTGCTCTCTCCATGACACACTACTACTATTTGGTTTTTGCTCGCATAAAACCGTTGCATTGTTATGCTTCGTTACAGCTTTCTTTGCATGATCATAAGTTATGTTCGGCTTCTTGCATTGTTAGTTGCATTTTGCCCTTGCCTGCAGGCACATCTCTTTGATTATATTGCCTGTTTGTCCAAGTCTTCAGTCTTGTCAAAAACGGGTTGTCTCTGGGTTTTGACATTCACTCACGTCACTTATTGACTTCTGAGTTCTGTCAAAGAGGGGCAACTGTAGACACCCCATTTTTGACCGCCCTTAAGACTTGAGTGTTACTGATGGTTTACTTGGTGGAGAAAGCTGTGCAGGGCAAAGATTCAGCTTCTTTGGCAAGGAGAGAGACAAATCTCAACTTCACACCCCATTTTGGGCCAAAGCTATTTTGGATGTTTTTTAGACCTTAAAACCCTCTCTTTCAAAATATTTTTGAAATAAAGTTTCTACAATGTTCCGAGGCTCATATTTTGTCAAACGATGCGCTTTTCGATAAACCGAGCAAGGACGAAGTGGAAATGAATGAAAGAGAGATGAAATCTTTGAAAAATCTTTCAAAACACCTTGCTTAGGCATTTGAAGTTGAAGAAAAGGGGAAAGGAGAGAAGAAACCAAGGCGAGGAAGAAGTTCGGCATGAATCCGGGTAGAAGAGAGTCGAGCAGCCCTCGCTGAATCGGGCTTATTTATCTGCATACTTGGATTTTAGCTATGAGGCCACCACCGTTGGAAATCTTACTTTCGGGGCTTCATTTTGCACTCAATAATATCCTAAAGCCAAGTACGGGTGGGGGAGATATGGTTTGTTAAAGTAGGGGATCAGTCCGGTTGGCTCGAATATGCGCAGTTTCACCAAAACGGGCATAACTTTTGGCACAAAATGAATTTTAATGCAAGGTTGGTGCCATTGGAAAGCTATCTTCTGAGGCTTCATTCTAGACACCAACCAGCCACCTTTTGGCCTTCGTAGCACCTACCGGCCATCAATTTGGCCGGCCAACCAAATAAGTACCAGGCCGACCAATTTTTGTAGCCGACCGGCCAAATATTTGGCCGATTGTCTCCTTTTCTGGCCGATACCTCCTTTTTTCCTTTTTCAAGCATAATGCATGCCAGTTGTGCCAGCTGGAGTGCACAGACCCTGTCCCCCGTGCATATATGTGGCTGTTTTGCACCTTTGACCCTTGTTTTTGCACCCTTTGCTCAAAGCTTCTTGAGGAGGCTTTGACCCCTTGTCTTGGCTTCCTCAGGAAGCTTTCTCCTTTGGGATAGCTTCCATTGGAAGCTTGGTCCCTTTGACCCTTTTACTTAGCTTCTTTGAGAAGCTTTGAGCTTTGTTTTGCTATATAAAAGAAACCCACCCCCTCCTTTGGCTTGGTTCAGAAACTCCAGATCTAAATACATACAAACATCTGATATATATTCTCTCTCTCTCTATATATATATATTTCCCTCTCTCTCTTCTTTTGTGTGTGTTTTGTGGCCTAAAAGTGTGTTTTGACCTTAGTTTTGCACTAAGACACACACCATTACACCATACCTTGACCTTGAGAGGCTTGGAGGGTTTGTTCTTGAGTTTTTGCATTGGTTTTGATCAGAGGAAGGTGGCTGATCTTGCTGTTCTTCAAGGGTTCTTCAAGGGTAACATTCTTACTTTAGATTTCCCAATCTTGCACTGGATTTTTGCCTATCTTGCTTGCTGTTTTAGATAATGTGTATAACTGAGAAAAGTCTTGTATTTGCATACTTAAGATGCTTCATTAAGGTTGTTTTGGTGTTGGGGGTCGACCTCCCCCTCTTAGGCCTTGTTTGACCCTTTTGGTGCTCTCTTTGTTAAGTTTTGGTTACTTTAGTGTATTGGCCTTCTCACCACTGAAATCCAATGGATTTTCAGTGGTGAAGAAGGGGTCTTGAGGTCTTGCATAGGGGAGGGACACCCCTCTCCCTTGGTCTCTCTTTTGTTTGCATTCTTGGTTCATAAGGGTAGCATGCATGATTAGGTGTTTTTGGTTCCATTTCAGAGGTTTTTGTATGTTGTTAGGTCATAATATGCCTCTGTTTTTGGTCAGATTAATGGTCCCTTTCATGCTTAATATACTTGCTTTGTCTTCCCTTATTTTACCTAAAAGTGTATCATGAGATTTGACCACTATGCTCTCGTGTTTTGGCCTTGTTTTGTGTAGTTCTTGATCATATTTTGCTACGTTTGAGGCCAGTTAGGTGATGTTTTGGTCACATTTGATATGCTTTATATGGCTTCTTAGCATTCTAGCATGTTGGCATTGGTTGTGTGAATCATGAGTATGCTTGGGTTAGGTTGTTTAAGGGATTCAAGGTCATCTCACATGCCATTTCAGTCCCTAATCCATGCTTTTACAGTTGCCTTCATCACCTCTTTCATGCTTTGAAGATGTGTCCTTTTATGCCTTGAAATGAGCATTGTGTATGCCTAGGTGTTTTGGGTCACTTGAGCTACCATAACAGTGGGTTTTAGGACTTATTTTGATGAATTAAAACTCTGTGTTGGTTGTTTAATTCAGGCCATGTGTGGTCATGATAATTGTAGTAGAATGCTCCTTTTCATGCATTAGTCTTAGGCTTATTGATGTGCATGTTTGCATGAATATTTTTCCACCATTTGCACCACTTTTGGTCACTGTTTCGGGGTAGGCTGAGGTCTCCCCCTTTGTGGTTTAGATCCTTCAGCACATGATCATGTCGCATTGTTTTGGTTTCATGCCTACATTGTATCATACTTGCTGCATGTTTGCATAATGCTTAGCTAGTTGCATCTTATATACTTGTTGAGTACTTGGCATGTTTAGATTGCATTAACTTAGCTTGCATGCTTAGGATACATTGCATTTAGCGTGCATTGCATCTTAGCCTCATGTTGCATTTTTTTTTTTTTGGTGCCATATTTGTGTACATGCATTGCATTGCTTGGTTTGGGGTGTCAAACCAAGCAAGAGGATTGAGAAGTGTTCGTACTCAAAGTGACAAAACACGTCTTAATCCACGATCGCCAATGCCCTTGATCTCAAGGATGATAGGGTGTTGGCATTCATTTGTTTGTTCCATGCATTTACATAAACTTGCAAACTTGGCCTCTTAGGTCATCATGCATCGAAATGCATAATTGATGGCCCGAGGGTCAGAGGCCAGGCTCCCTTGAGTTCGTTGCATGATAGGGAGTGTGTCCATGCACACATTGCTGTGAAATTTCCATGCCATGCAATCGCTCTTTGTCAAGGGTCAAAATAGGGTTTTAGAATCAATGGCCGGCCGGCCATATTCAGTTCCGACCGGCCGTCAATGGCTGGCCGGTGGCTCAAGTTTTGGCTAATACTCCAACTACTATGGCCGGTGGCAATCTGGAGCACTCAGGGAGTGAGTCAAAGTAGATCTAGAAATTTGTGTGATCCTCAGAGGAGCCGGGCAGTGAAAACAGAAGCAACGGTGCCATGGCAACGAGTTTCCGGGCAGTACGAGTCGAGCATGCATCATCCAAACATTTTGAGGCGGGGGCTGTGGTAATTTTAATTCTGCATTTAATTTATTAATTAAATAGGGGTTCTGTAATAATTAATTAAGTAGTTAATTATTTATTCGATTGTGTAATATTTCTTCGGACCCTCCAAGTGAGGGCAATTATGTAATAAGTGTGTGTGAGTCTGTGTATGTCTTCCAACCCCACGTCTTTCTTCTCTTTTATTTACCCGCTTATGATGGTTAGACTACGGCATGTTTAAATTAACATACCTTATGCAACGCATGTGTGCATCCATGCATTTGTCTTACATGCATCGTGCCTGTGACATCATGCTAACTACACTTGTATTTCAATTCCAAGTTGAGTTCTTGTTAGTTCTGAGATTTCACATGTCATCTTTTAGGATAACCGAGCCTATTGTAGTTGCATCTTGTGTGTGTTGCATTAGCCATATTAACATGAACTAGGATCATGCATATGATTACTAACTAGTTTCTGTTTTGGCTTGGAGTACTAGGTAAGCTTTTATGCTTTTAGCATACCGCATGCGTGTGAGTGTTGCCATAATAGCATGATTACCACGAGGCTAGCTGCTTATGTGATATAACTGCTTGAATGCCTGTGGACGGAGGTTGAATTACCTAAATTGGAATAAAGCATTAAATTGTGAGTTTAAAGCCCACTAGATAGTGGCAAAATCATCTTTTCTAAAGCCCACTCGAGGGTGGCAAAATCTGCATTTTAGCCTACTTGCGAGTAGCAAACCATTTTCAAAACAAACTTGAAATGTTTTGTTCCAATTTAGGCGATTTGGTCTATGGTTGTTTGTTGTGCGCATAACATAGTAATTCTAGGCTAATAACCGGAATAAGAACACATAATATTTTTAAAACAAGATATCATGGTTAGTAGAGGCCGATCTTTCGATCGGGCGAGAGTGGGTGTTCATAGCTGACCTTCCCCAATCGTACCCAAGTTCCCGAGCCGAGGTAACTCTGGTAATGACGGACACATGGCCTTAGGCAAACGAGTCAGGGTTTCCTAAATTCCCCCACTAAAAAATATTTAGGTTGCGACTCTGTATTTGGCAAAGCAGTCCATGTTTGGCACTTCTTTCAAAAATCTGTTTTCTCAAAATGATTTGCCGGATTTGGACGCTTTGGTTCAGATTATGAACCGTGACAAATCAAGTCTGAACTATAGTGAGTCCCATGGGCGCGTCTATAGTTTCTGGCGACTCTGCTGGGGATTTTTAGAGAGCTTGACTCGAACTTGTGATATCTTGTTTTGATTACACTTACGTGTTTCTTTGCATTGCAAGTGCATTGGCGCCGCTTAGACACCGTGGTTGGCCATCCGCTATTCCCGAGCGGTTTGTCAAGGCTTGACTTTGTCAAAGCATGCCATATGGTCGATCGTTATGGGCTCTCGCCAAGATGGGGAACACAAATCCCGCTTTTCGGGCACCCTTTTCGACCATTCGACCTAGTGCATATCGAAATCCATAGTGACCATTCCAAACTAGGACAGGTTGCTTACCCGATGTTTTTTTGTTTGAAACCGCTGCGTGCATAGTGAAACCGTAGCTCCTGAAAAAATAGGACAGGGAAACCCTACACCAACATAGGGGTGTTTTGGCTCTCTTTTACATGCTATGTGCTTTTAGAGTGTATCTCTACAGGGAATGCCTCAGACGTTGCCCAGACGGTTGCAAAGTCTGGGTCGGCATTAGTATTTGGGGAATCAATTTTACCTGAGGGTATCAATTTTGGGAGCTTATTTGGGGAACAAAGGATCAAGATTGAGTACAAATGTTCGCTATGCTCATATCCGCTCCAAAGGAATTTGAGCCGAGATGTCAGATGTTTTCTTTTGCTAGGTAGTCCTGGAACCATAGCTTCAGAAGGCTCCGATATCCCCCGGGTACCTTGGACTCGTGTTGATAGACTTTGTCAGGTCAGAGATTCAGCTCAAGGGCAATCAATTTTCCTTTGCTAGAGGCAGAGTAAAAAGGACCAGTCAGGCACAGATCACCGGTTTAGCAGTTACCAGATTAGTGGTCCTTATCTCCCTACCAGTGAATTGTCAGGCCGAGGTCTCAGTCTTCACCACAAGGATAGAGATACTAGTCACTCAATCGGGTTAGCAGAATATGGCAGGGATGGAGGAGATGATGCATCAACTCCAAGAAAGTATGAAACTCATGCAGCAGGACGCTGCTCCGCCAAG
This sequence comes from Camellia lanceoleosa, assembly GCA_025200525.1. Lineage (NCBI taxonomy): Eukaryota > Viridiplantae > Streptophyta > Magnoliopsida > Ericales > Theaceae > Camellia > Camellia lanceoleosa. Next base: position 25,579,001 of record CM045770.1, read on the forward strand.
CGGAGTTTACCAAGAAACAAGCCGTGGTCATAGCCCAACAGGCAGAGACAATCGCTAGGTTGGAGTAGTAAACTGGAGTATCTACTTCACACCAGGCTCCTCCCCCACCAAGAGTTCCCATACTCAGGAAGGCAATCCATGTCCACGATGATACGGACATTCCAGTCGGGCAGCTCCACCCCCGGTTCTACCCCAGCTATCTAAAACACCCACCAACATACCAGACTCCCCCTTTGAGTTCAAGACGGACCCCACAGCATTGAAAGTGAGCAAGCTTGAGAAATTGTTCAAAAAGTCTCAGGGGGCCCACTCTATTCCTGATATAGAGGATGGTTATACCGACTCAGTAGTGACATTACCGGATCGGTTCAAAATGCCACATATCGTCGGATTCCATGGCCCTGAAGACCCAATGGTGCACCTCCAACTGTTTGCTGATATCTTGAGGACATTGGGTTTGACCACAGCCTAGAAGCTGTCACTATTCGGCCAAACCTTATCTCGATAGCCGCACTGTATGTGAAATTGGAGAACTCTGTGAAACAGAATTGGGAAGAGATGGCTGAGGCCTTCAGTGCTCAATACTCTTACAACACACAAATCGAGGTCACAACTCGTGATCTTGAAGTCACCAGCCAAGAGCCAAAGGAGGGTTTTTCAGAGTTTGTGGTGAGATGGAGAGCAAAGGCCTCGATGATGGCTACAAGGCCTTCCGACAAAGACCAGATAAGGATGGTTGTGCGCAACCTCCAACCCAAACTGAAGCAGAAAATGATCGTGCTCCCCTTCCTTACCTTTTCAGATCTGCATGAGATGGGAGTACAGATCGAGGACGCTATGAAGTAGGGCCTCATTGACCAGGAGAAGGAGTAGCCTAGGCGGGCGTTTACCCGCAGTTCGAATGCGACCACCAGTGGTGATGCAGCTGCAAGATCTTCTGAAGTGGGTATGGTCACCACCACCACATCAAAAAAAGCTACCCCATTCACTGGTGTGTCCGGAAGTAGCTCATAGAAAACCAAATATCCACCTCGAGTCAAGAGGGTTTTCACCCCACTTTATATGCCTTTGTCAAAGGCTCTAGAGGTCTTGATCCGGAAAGGACATCTGAAACCATTGGAACAACGGCCTTTACTTGATCCTCTCCCTCCAAAGCATGACCTAAGCATCAGGCGTACCATCAACAAACCGGTCATGAGACCGATAGCTGCTTTCGTCTGCGCCATGATGTACAAGATTTGTTTGATAACAACGTCATCGCCGCACCAGTCTCGCAAGGTCTATCAGCACTGGATCGATGAATGTGGGGGATAATACGATGTGATCGGGGGAGATGAGCCACCCACGGGCAGCACTCAGTTTACTTCAGACGTGGGAATGGCACACACTGTTTTGAGCATTTGCGAATGCTAGTTTTGTAGTTTCTGACTTGGGTGTTGAGTCAGTTCGGTAGTTTTGTTTTGAGTCTGCCTCTTTGTCTTGAGTCAGTCTTTTTGATTAAGGGTCTGTCTTGTTGTATCAAGTCAGTCATGTTGTACAAAGGTCGGGTGATTCCGGGGGTGTTATCTCGGGCATCACCATTTTGTTTTATGCTTGTCTTTTTGCTTTCTTTTGAGTCTGTTTCTGCCAGGGAGCTAGTTGTGCCAACTGATTTGAATGAAACAACAATGATTTTCACACTGTCGCGTTTGCTTCTGCCTTGTGCCAGTTATGCCAGAAGTTCTGAATGAGATGACAGTATTTGACTAAGAATTCTGTCTGTTCTGTGCCTTGAAGTCATTGTAATGACCTGAGTTTTTCAAAACTTTTGAACACTGCAGTGAAAATAAAGAGGGAGGAATTCCTCGGGATTTGCAAAACTTTGATCAAACTAAGAGAAAGAGAGGCGTGCTAAGCCCTTAATGAATGAAATCATGCTTGTTAGTGTGAGTACTAAGAAGGACCCAAGCTTTGATCCAGATTGGTTCTACACTGTCTTCAGCACGAGTGATTTGTCGCTTTCTTAAAAACTTTCAAAAAATGTTTTTTGCAGTCCTACGAAGATATGTGTGGAATCGCTCTTGAGATTGTGCAGCTTAGGATTGCTCTCAGCCTCGAGACTCGGCCCCTTGCTTTCAAAACCTTGGACCTTAATTTAGAGTGTTCAATGGTCAACCGCAATGCCAGGCCTGTGTGGCCAGATTTGAAGCAGCCCATGAACTAGGGGCAAGAAAGTCAGATCAAGAAGATCAAGTGTTTTCAAAAAAAGCTTGCAAAGCTAGATTAGGAACACCCCTCCAACTAGGGGCAAAGGAATTTCAAATGTGCTCGAAGAGACAAAGATGAAGATCGGCAAGAATGCCAAATCCCAGAAGGGAGGAAAGAAGAATTTACTGTTGAAGGAGAACTGAGTTCCGATCCACAACAATAGGGGCAACTTCAGCCCCTCATTGGATGGACTCTTACATCATCAGCGAACAACAGCCACTCTCTTGGATTCAGATAACTCCAGGATCTCAAAATCATTTGGCATGGACTTGTTACACTTTTACCCTTTGAGAGACTCAGGTCGAAAACCCTAAGGGTGACCTGCAAAAGTTGGAGCAAGAAAAAAATAAAAATAAAAAAAAAGAAAAAAAAAGAAAGGAATGAAAAAAAAAAAAGAAAAAAAATGCGAAAGAGGAAATGAAAAGAAAAGAAAAAATGAAAAAGAATGAAAAGAAAAGAAAAACAAAGCTCGCAAGGTTAAAAACCTAGAAAGGGTGGCCTTGCAAAAGTTAGGGCACAAAAGGAGAGGTTAAATACCCGAGTGTACCTTAACCCCGAACTACGTAAGGCTTGATTCCCATCTTTGGGATACGTGGGCAACTTCACTCTGAAGTCCAGCCATAAAACACTTCAAATTCGATTGTGTCCATGTAATGGTTTTGATCATCTTTGCCTTCTCGGTATCCGAGAGTTCGGTTGTAATCATCGCTCCGAGGATCGACATAATGCGCAAGGTGCCATTCGCATAAGGGGAAACTTTCCATTGCCATTCAATGCACTGCGGTGCCGTTCAAACAAGGGGCAACTTTCCGTCGCCATACAGCTCTCTTCGAGCAAGGGGGCAATTTTCCTCCAGATCCGAGGTTGTGCGTCTCAAGAGTACGTTCTGTGCTTGTTAAGCATTGGCCGTTTGCAAAAATAGTTTTTTGAAAATTTTTATTGAGGTTGACTGATCTCTCAAAAATTATTCCATCTTTTCCAAAACTGGACGATTTCTTGGACCCAAAAAGGAAAATTTTCAGTGCTCATAACCTGACTCGCATGATTTCAAAACAAAAATCGAACAAGTATGTTAATCTAACTCTCATATTGGTCAAAATTGTTTTAGTAGAAAGCAAAAACAAAAAATGGTCAAAATGATGAAATAGGGTCACAGTTGAGTCAGGTTTTTTGTTCTTTCCCCTTTATCAACGCACTTGCCGAAAGGACACCGTATTCGCCAGAAAAGGGAACCACTAAAGCTGACCACAAAAGGGCTGAAAGCTTTCTCATCCTCCAAGCAACGAGGTATCAAGCCAAGTGCGAAGCACGAACCAGAATGGGACAAGATATTCCACTCCCTTATCTGGACAGATCTGATCACGTCCAAACTCCCCAGCAGAGCATCATCAACCGATGTCAGCTGCAGGTTTGCTACACACCCACCCAATTGTAGCGCAGCCCCTCTACGGAGGAAGTTCACTGTTGTGAGCAGAAGAAAGAGAATCTAGCAGAACACTAGGGGCAAGAGCCCGCAACTTCTTGTCTACTCATCCACCATCCAGGGGAGGGATAAAAAATGAGAGATTGAAGAATAGAGAGATGCGCGTTGAGAGAAAAAGTGAGAAAAGGGCTTTTTTTCAGAAAACTAGAGATTGAGTGCCAAGTGACGTGAGAATCACAAATGAGAAAGGGTGGGAAACAATACCCGGTGAAACAGGCTCCCTGTGCATGTCTGAGTGTCATGTCTTTTTGTTTGTCTCGATTCTTATTTTGAGTCGTCTCGAGTGTTACTCGATATATCTAGGTTGTGTGCCTTTTATTTCTGTGTTGAGTCGTTTTGCTGTGTTCAGTCATAGGCTCAATACACCGGTCGAGAGCTCGTTTCAATTTCAAAAAAAAAAACAAACAAAATCATTTTGTGCTCAGAGTGCTGTGCCATTCTCCACATTTGTGCAAAACAGGATTTGTTCGTTCATAAAACCGCAGGGTTCAACCCAGGTCATGAACAAAGAAACCAGACCTATCTGAAGCTATATTGGTTCCAGACTGCAAAGCAAAAGAAAAGAGGGAAAATTGGGAGCATCTGAGTTTGTTTCAACTTCTGCAAATTCCGAGATTGTATTCCGGATGTACCTCTTCAAGTCTTGCCAATGCTTCGAAGTATGAGTGCGCCTCTACCTCAAGCTCAAGATCAAGTTTGCTTCAACCCAGAATGGTGATCAGCAGTGCTCTCCTTGAGTACTAGTCCCTACCGGAGGCATCTTGGCTGTGTTCGCAATGAGTTCCTAGGAGACCGACTGCGACGGTGGAAACTAGAGTTCGAATGGCTGATGCCTAGAACGTAAAGGTTCGGGATTTCTGAGACTAAAGTCTGGTTTGAATACCCAGGGGTGTGTCCCCAGCTTCAAATCTATATGGAAGCCCCATAGGTTGAGATAGCGTGTATGCACCTCAATTCTGGATACTGAACCAACCAAGTCTGTCACCCCGTTGGAGAATAGGGAAAGTTGTGAATATGATCAAGAAGACAAGTGGCAGTCGTAGCTCCTACATGCAGATGTTGTTACTTGTCAGCATTCCAGAGCCTTTGTACTATCAGTTGAAGGTAAGTGTTTGAAGAGCACGAGGGGAGAACCCCATCAGAGTAGAGCAATTCACCGCCACTCACCTCATGAGGTGCTTTCTAAAGCGCCGCTTTGTTCTTTTATTGTTTTCCTTAAGCATCATGCATTGTAATGCATTGTACCTATCAAGTTTCTTTCTCATTCATGCACGATATTGTATGTGCGGTTCATTCAAAGAAGTTCATTTAAGATCATTTATTTAGTGTATCAATCGCACTTCATTCATTTAGTGTATCAATCACACTTCATTCATTTAGTGTATCAATCACACTTCATTCACTTAGTGTATCAATTACACTCTCATTTATTTAGTGTATCAATCACACTTCATTCAGTTTGTGTATCTATTACACTCTCACTCATTTAGTGTATCAATCAACACTTCATGCATTTTGTGTATCTATTACACACGTTCTCATTTTGTGTATCCACCACGCACATATTCACTCTTTTGTATCTATCACATACCTTCTTATTTTCTGTTCTATCACATTTTATTCATTTACTATATCAATCATACTTTGTTCACTAAGTGCATCTATCACACTTCGTGTTCACCTTCAGTATATCAATCATACTTGTTCACTAAGTGCATCTATCACACTTCGTGTTCACCTTCAGTATATCAATGATACTTGTTCACTAAGTGCATCTATCACACTTTGTGTTCACATTCAGTATATCAATCGTACTTGTTCACTAAGTGCATCTATCAGACTTCGTGTTCACCTTCAGTATATCAATCATACTTGTTCACTAAGTGCATCTATCACACTTCATATTCACATTCAGTATATCAATCATACTTGTTCACTTAGTGCATCTATCACACTTCCTGTTCACATTTAGTATATCAATCATACTTTGTTCACTAAGTGCGTCTATCACACTTTGTGTTCACCTTTTGTGTATCCATCACACTTTGTTCACTTAGTGCATCTATCACACTTTGTGTTCACCCTTTGTGTTACTATTACACAGTGCTCACCACACTCACTTCATCAGATCTATCACGCACTCAGCTACTATATCTATCACATTTTGTTTCATATAGTGTATCTATCACATGCTCACTTTGTATATCTATCACATACGCTCGCTTTATATCTATCACACTACGCCTACTTTGTGTATCTATCACACACTCGCTTTGTGTATCAATCACACACGCTTGCTTTGTGTATCAATCACACACACTCGCTTTGTGCTCTGTGTATCAATCACACACGCTCGCTTTCTGTATCAATCACACACGTTCGCTTTGTGTATCAATCACACACATTTGCTTTGTGTATCTATCACACATGCACACTGTATTTGCAGTGAGAATCGCAATAATTCTCTTACACCCTTACTGCATTGTAATGTAGTTTAGTTTTTGCTTGCATAAAACTATTGCATTGTTATGCTTCATTACATCTTTCTTTGCATGATCATAAGTTATGTTCGGCTTCTTGCATTGTTAGTTGCATTTTGCCCCTGCCTGCGGGCACATCTCTTTGATTATATTGCCTGTTTGTCCAAGTCTTCGGTCTTGTCAAAAACGGGTCGTCTCTGGGCTTTGACATTCACTCACGTCACTTCTTGACTTCTGAGTTCTATCAAAGAGGGGAAACTGTAGTCACCCCATTTTTGACCGCCCTTAAGACTTGGGCGTTACTGATGGTTTACTTGGTAGAGAAAGGTGTGCAGGGCAAAGATTCAGCTTCTTCGGCAAGGAGAGAGACAAATCTCAACTTCACACCCCATTTTGGGCCAAAACTATTTTGCATGGTTTTTAGACCTTAAAACCCTCTCTTTCAAAACATTTTTGAAATAAAGTTTCTATAATGTTCCGAGGCTCATATTTTGTCAAACGATGCGCTTTTCGATAAACCGAGCAAGGACGAAGTAGAAATGAATGAAAGAGAGATGAAATCTTTGAAAAATCTTTCAAAACACCTTGCTTAGGGGTTTGAAGTTGAAGAAAAGGGGAAAGGAGAGAAGAAACCAAGCTGAGGAAGAATTTCGGCATGAATCCGGGTAGAAGAGAGTCGAGCAGCCCTCGCCGAATCAGGCTTATTCATCTGCATACTTGGATTTTAGCTATGAGGCCACCACCATTGGAAATCTTACTTTTGGGGCTTCATTTTGCACTCAAGAATCTCCTAAAGCCAAGTTCGGGTGGGGGAGATATGGTTGGTTGAAGTAGGGGATCAGTCCGGTTGGATCGAATCTGCGCGGCTTCACCAAAACGGGCATAACTTTTTGCACAGGAGGACTTTTAATGCAAGGTTTGCGCCATTGGAAAGCTATCATTTGGGGCTTCATTCTGAACACCCACGGGCCAACTTTTGGCCTTGACAGCACCTACCGGCCATCAATTTGGCCGGCCGGCCAAATAAGCAGCAGGCCGACCATTTTTTGTAGCCGGCCGGCCAAATATTTGGCCGATTGTCTCCTTTTCTGGAAGATACCTCCTTTTCACCAATTTCAAGCATAATGCATGCCAGTTGTGCCGGAGTGCATGACACCGTCCCCGTGCATATATGTGGTCATTGTACCTTTGACCCTTGTTTTGCACCTTTGCTCAAAGCTTCTTGAGGAAGCTTTGACCCCTTTGTCTTGGCTTCCTCAGAAGCTTGCACCTTTGGGATAGCTTCCATTGGAAGCTTGGTCCTTTGACCTTTTACTTAGCTTCTTTGAGAAGCTTTGTGCTTTGTTTTCCTCTATAAAAGAAACCCACCCTCCTTTGTCTTGGTTCAAGAACCTGCACCTAAATACATATATACATCTGATATATATTCTCTCTCTCTATATTTCCCTCTCTCTCCTCTTTTGTGTGTGTTTTGTGGCCTAAAAGTGTGTTTTGACCTTAGTTTTGCACTAAGACACACACCATTACACCATACTTTGACCTTGAGAGCCTTGGAGGGTTTGTTCTTGAGTTTTTGGACTGGTTTTGATCAGAGGAAGGTGGCTGATCTTGCTATTCTTCAAGGGTTCTTCAAGGGTAACATTCTTACTTTAGATTCCCTAATCTTGCACTAGATTTTTTCCTATCTTGCTTGCTGTTTTAGACTTTGTGTATGACTGAGGAAAGTCTTGTATTTGCATGCTTAAGATACTTCATTCAGGTTGTTTTGGTGTTGGGGGTCGAACTCCCCCTCTTAGGCCTTGTTTGGCTCTTTTGGTGCTCTCTTTGTTAAGTTTTGGTTACTTTGGTGTATTGGCCTTCTCACCAATGAAATCCAATGGATTTTCAGTGGTGAGGAAGGGGTGTTGAGGTCTTGCATAGGGGAGGGACACCCCTCTCCCTTGGTCTCTCTTTTGTTTGCATTCTTGGCTCATAAGGGTAGCATGCATGATTAGGTGTTTTTGGTTCCATTTCAGAGGTTTTTGTATGTTGTTAGGTTATAATATGCCTCTGTTTTTGGTCGGATTAATGGTCCCTTTCATGCTTAATATACTTGCTTTGTATTCCCTTATTTTACCTAAAAGTGTATCATGACATTTGACCACCATGCTCTCATGTTTTGACCTTGTTTTGTGAAGTTCTTGATCATATTTTGCTATGCTTGAGGTCTGTTCGGTGATGTTTTGGTCACATTTGATATGCTTTATATGGCTCCTTAGCATTCTAGCATGTTGGCATTGGTTGTGTGAATCATGAGTATGCTTGGGTTAGGTTGTTTAAGGGATTCGAGGTCATCTCACATGCCATTTCAGTCCCTAATCCATGCTTTTACACTTGCCTTCATCACCTCTTTCATGCTTTGAAGATGTGTCCTTTTATGCCTTGAAATGAGCATTGTGTATGCCTAGGTGTTTTGGGTCACTTGAGCTGCCATAACAGTGGGTTTTAGGAGTTATTTTGATGCATTAAAACTCTGTGTTGGTTGTTTAATTTAGGCCATGTGCGGTCATGATAATTGTAGTAGAATGCTCCTTTTCATGCCTTAGTCTTAGGCTTATTGATGTGCATGTTTGCATGAATATTTGTCCACCATTTGCACCACTTTTGGTCACTATTTCGGGGTAGGCTGAGGTCTCCCCCTTTGTGGTTTAGATCCTTCATCACATGATCACGTCGCATTGTTTTGGTTTAATGCTTACATTGTATCATACTTGCATGTTTGCATAATGCTTAGCTAGTTGCATCTTATATACTTGTTGCGTACTTGGCATGTTTACATTGCATTAACTTAGCTTGCATGCTTAGGATACATTGCATTTGGCGTGCTTTGTATCTTAGCCTCATGTTGTATTTTTTTGTGTGTGTGCCATATTTGTGTACATGCATTGCATTGCTTGGTTTGGGGTGTCAAACCAAGCAAGAGGATTGAGAAGTGTTCGTACTCAAAGTGTAAACACGCTCAATCTCGATGCCAATGCCCTTGATCTCAAGTATGATAGGGTGTTGGCATTCATTTGTTTGTTCCATGCATTTACATCAAGTTGCAAACTTGGCCTCTTAGGCCATCATGCATCGAAATGCATAATTGATGGCCCGAGGTTCAAAGGCCAGGCTCCCTTGAGTTCGTTGCATGATAGGGAGTGTGTCCATGCACACATTGCTGTGAAATTTCCATGCCATGCAATCGCTCATTCTTTGCTACCGTCAAAAACAGGTTCAGGAATCAATGGCCTACCGCCATATTTAGTGCCGACCGGCCATCAATGGCTGGCCGGTGGTTCAAGTTTTGGCCGATACTCCAACTACTATGGCCGGTGGCCTTTTGTTCTGTCCAGTGGCAATCCGGAGCACTCAGGAAGTGATTCAAAGCAGATCTGGAAATTTGTGTGATCCTTAGAGGGGCCAAGCAGTGAAAACAAAGGCAACAGTGCCATGGCAACGAGTTTCCGGGCAGTACGAGTCGAGCACGCATCATCCAAACATTTTGAGGCGGGGGCTGTGGTCATTTTAATTCTGCATTTAATTTATTAATTAAATAGGGGTTCTGTAATAATTAATTAAGTAGTTAATTATTTATTCGGTTGTGTAATATTTATTTGGACCCTCCGAGTGAGAGCAATTATGTAATAAGTGTGTGTGTGTATGTCTTCCAACCCCACGTCTTTCTTCCCTTTTATTTACCCACTTATGATGGTTAGACTAGGGCATGTTTAAATTAACATACCTTATGCTATGCATGTGTGCATCCATGCATTTGTCTTACATGCACCAGGCTCAGTACATCATGCTAACTGCACTTGTATTTCAATTCCAAGTTGAGTACTTGTTAGTTGCAGAATTTCACATGTCATCTTTAGGATAACCGAGCCTATTGTAGTTGCATCTTGTGTGTGTTGCATTAGCCATATTAACATGAACTAGGATCATGCATATGATTACTAACTAGTTTCTATTTTGGCTTGGAGTACTAGGTAAGCTTTTATGCTTTAGCATACCGCATGCGTGTGAGTGTTGCCATAATAGCATGATTACCATGAGGCTAGCTGCTTGTGTGATATAACTGCTTGAATGCCTGTGGATGGAGGTTGAATTACCTAAATTGGAATAATGCATTAAATTGTGAGTTTAAAGCCCACTAGATAGTGGCAAAATCATCTTTTCTAAAGCCCACTCGAGGGTGGCAAAATCTGCATTTTAGCCTATTTGCGAGTAGCAAACCATTTTTAAAACAAACATGAAATGTTTTGTTCCAATTTAGGTGATTTGGTCTATACTTGTTTACTGTGCACATAAAATAGTAATTCTAGGCTAATAACCAGAATAAGAACACATAATGTTTTTAAAACAAGATATCATGGTTAGTAGAGGCTGATCTTCAGATCGGGCGAGAGGGGGTGCTCATAGCTGACCTTCCCCAATCGTACCCAACTTCCCGAGCCGAGGCAACTCTGGTAATGACGGACACATGGCCTTAGGCAAACGAGTCAAGGTTTCCTAAATTCCCCCATTAAAAAATATTTAGGTGGCGACTCTGTATCTGGCAAAGCAGTCCATGTTTGGCACTTCTTTCAAAAATCTATTTTCTCAAAACGATTTGCCGGATTTGGACTCTTTGGTTCAGATTAAGAACCGTGGCAAATCGAGTCCGAACTGTAGTGAGGCCCAAGGGCACGTCTACAAACACCACCAACTTCTTCCACTTTTCCAGCACAGGGGAGATGACGATGACTCCTTACGATTTTGCTATGATCACCGGCTTAGACGTAGGGGGTGATCCGATCCCTCTTGATCCTAATATAGGGTAGTGGGAGGTAGCATGGCTCAAGCTGCTTGGGGCACATCCACCGATGTACCAGGCGAGCATGGCGCGATACAGCTGGTTTGAGGAGTGGTTCAGGGGGACTGAGGCCAAGATGATTGAGGAGATAGAGCAGTATGCTAGAGGCTTCCTCATGTTCATCTTCGGTACCACCCTGTTTTCAAACAGGTGGAATACCGTGGGCCTGTATCTGCTGAGTGCCTTAGTGGTCCTCTCTCAAGTTCAGTTTTATGATTGGGGGGAAGCTGGCCTCACCACATTGTATGGATATATGAGCTCTTCCTCCCGTCTGCGAGGGACTTTCGTTGGAGGCTACTGGCGAGCTTGGGAGGCATACATCTCAATTCCCTCTTTACACTTTACATTTTCTGCTCAGCATTTCTTGCTTTACATCTGTTCCATACATGTGCTATCTGTTTTGAACTTTCTGCAACTGTTCATATTGTATTGATTATATACCTCTACATTCTTCCTGCAGTTATGAGTATACGCATACTTCCCAACTCTTGCCCCAGAGCTTGTAGATGAGGTTCCATTGACAGTCCCTTTTTCTCGGGTATACAACGGCCAGCTCCGTCGTAGGACTTGTGAATCCTTCATGTTTTTCCGCCAGTATTTTGACATAGTAGCGGTGCACGAGGTAACCCAAAACAAAGTCACTTTTTTCTTTACAACTGTTTTGACCCACACATTAGCAACTGACAACGACTAATAACCTGTTCACTTTCTATTTTAGGTCACATGGCAGCCTTGGGCCATGATACCGACAGAGCTTTGAGCTTGGTACAATGCAGCTTGGGGCATTTCTCGCCATCACATTCTTCTTGAGGGCCCGATTTATTAAGCCTAGTTCTTAGGTGAGCGTTTCGTGCATCAAACCATAGGCTTGCCTGCTCCGTTCATACCGATGACACCACTAGTGTCCATGAGAGTGACACACAACCTGTCTACCGACGTGGTGATCCAGTTCATGGTCGGCCTGGAGGCAGAGTACTTCCGTGTAGAGGGCGACTATGCGGCCTTTATCTAGACACACTTGAAGCCACCTCCGACCGGTGTTTGCGGGGGTGAGGAAGTGAGAGCTTCTGCCATGCGGGTGAGACGCAGAGCGACTAGGGCGAGCTGAGCCCGTGACAAATAAGCTTTCTAGAGGAGGCAGGGGACTAGGTGGCCAGAGCTGCCTTCTGCACTTACCTGTTGGCGGTATACCAGGGAGGCATATCAGATCCCGATTGAGCCTGTAGCAGCTAGACATAGATACACCAGAGCCCAAGATGCACCTCCGGTATGTACCACACTTTTACTTTTTTTTTTCTGATATTTGTTTGTTCCAGACATTAATCATTCCCAATGCATTTGTAGGTACCACCAGGATACATCGAGGATTTGCTAGAGCTATTAGCTCATTCAAGGGCATGATATTGAGGAGTGAGGTATTGCTCGGCTTCCACGGTTGTAACACCCCAAAAATACAAATTATAATCATCTGAATTATCCATGTGTTAATTGTGGATTATATGATTCAATTTGTGTATATCTGTCCAAGTTGGGAAATTATTTGTTGAGAATACAACTTTGGAATTGAAATTGATGACCTTACTGGGTTCAGAAATCGAAATTGAGTACATGGACATGTTAATTGGAATTTTTAGAATCATCTGGAAATTTTAATTAAAAATTCATTTTTGTCTAATTTGTAAAGTTATGTTTGGCTCGCATTACTTGTATTGAGTTTAAAGATGGTTAGTTAAAGCAAAATCCATTTCAGTATAATTTAATTTAGTGTAATTAAGATCATTAGATAATAAGATTAAATGAATTTGAATTACTTGGCTACAATTTAATTAATGAAATGAATTATTATGTTTATTATTATTATAGATCTTTCTACTCATTTATTAATCAAAGAAAGAGAGTGAGTACTTGGTGTTTAACTAAGAATACTACATGTAGAGAGAGAGGGAGAGTCTTGAAGAAGGAGAGTTCAACATAGATTAACAGAAGAAGAAATAGAGAAGTAAGAGAAGAAATAGAGAAGTAAGAGTGAGAAGGAGAGAAGAAGAGAAGAACTTAGAAAGAAAGTAAAGTCTTATCTTGAATCCTCTATAAACATCAAAGCAAGGTAGGCTTTTCTTTCCAATTTCTTGGAGTAGAGACTTGTTTACCCATCATCTTTAAAGATTAAGGCTGAAATTAAGAAGAATTAATGATCAAATGAAGGTTTTGCTCATATTGCTAAGGATTAAGACATGCTGTATATATATATATATATGAAAGAATTGAATGAATTAGCTCATAATCCTTACATGCATGACATGGTTTTCATGATAATTGTTTTCACACATTTAAATTCACGTGTGGTTCTTCCAATGAGGAGGAATTTCATGGAATTGATGATTTAAAACCCAAACCTGTATGTTTAGAACTATATATCTTAATTCAAAGGTTTGATTATTTTTACATAGAAGTGGAGGTTGCTTTGTAACCGTGATTTGTGTTTGACAAGTGTTTTGAGCCTTGAAATGTATGAATTTGAAGTTGATTTTGCAAAAGAAGGGGTTTTGGTCCAAAGCAGATTTTCGAACTGGTTTTCACCCAGACCGCTCGAGCGGCCTAGGCCACTGCTCGAGCGGCGAACCTTGATTTGGCCAAAGTTGCATTCTGCAGTTCCACCACTCGTGCGGCCAAGGCCACTGCACGTGCGGCCAAACAGGGCAAATTTTCCCGTTTTGTTCTCTGTTCGTTTTCTGACTTCCGGGCCTTCATTTATATGGTTTGCACATGGCATATACATCCATTAGCATCTCATGAACATGAAATAAAGTAAGAAAATAATAGAAATAATTGAACTACTGAGTAACGGATAACCGAGTAAAGTTAAGAATCAACAAAATGACTCAATGTCAATGTGCATTAAGAAATTGTGCTATGAATATTTGTGTTTGTAGGTCAGACTCGAAGACTAATCAACAGGTATTGGAAGCCCACTGTGGGTAACATTTCTGTAAAGATATGTTGATATGAACTATGTTTCCACTATTATGTGATAAGTTACAATTTCTGAAATGCTATTTTGATTATGTGAACGACTGTCCTATTTGCGAATCTACTATGGCATCCACAGATAGTCCCAAGTCATCGGGGACAACATGTAAATGCCGGTCCATGACATATATGTGATACGAGATCTCATTAGCCACTTCATTGTGGTGATATGTGTTTAATCGGTATCCGGAACCGATTACTCTAGTTGGAAGACGATATGTGATATGTTCTATGAGATGTACCATTACGTTAAGTTCTGATATGAGACTGATATAATTGATTGTGATATGATTTATTTTATGGATATTGCATTTGAAATTCGTTCACCAACCCCTTTACATTAATGTTATTCACTGGGCTTTAGCTCACTGTTTATATATATATATATAGGTAAGCATTTTGAATGGCAAGCCTAGAAGGAGTCTGTAGTTGAGTCATCATTTTGAAGCCTACCAAGTTGTTTTGTGTGCCTCTGAGTTGGGGCTAGGCCTGGAAGGCTGTTGTCAAGTTTTTGATCGTGAAGTAAACTTTTGTTTTGTACACACGTTATGTATCAATGTTAAGTTATAAGTTATGTACTGAATGTGGGTAAATTAACGTTTTTGCTTGATAAAAGTTTGTTCATATAGATGCACAGCTCACTGGACTATTGGTGTATTTTTGAATATTGCTTTTGTTAGCCCCGATTATTTTTTATTGTACAGGAAGGCCTTTGGTAATCTCGGATTACTAGCTGGTTATGACGCTAAACCTATAGGGGAGGGTTTGGGTCATGACAGCGGTATTCAGGTAATTTCTTCAGTTTTCTTACATTCCATTCATCAAATTTCCACTGACACACTGAAACTGATATGAGAACTTCCCCACACTATACTGATGCACTGCATCTGAATTCATACACTGTACTTGACTTCCACATATACTCATTCTGTACACCACATCTGCATCTTTGATACATATACTATGGCTGACACATAGCAACTGTCTTTTCAGGTTTTGGCCTTACCGACAAAGACCAAGAAGAAGCGCCAGACTATCAAGACTTCTTCGGCAGCAGGGAGAGAGAGGCGGGCTCCAATATGCAGCCAAGGCCGAGCTAGGAGCGCCAGAGCTGAGAGCGTCCCTTCAGAGCCTATTTTGAGCGAGGATGATACTGAGACCAGCGAGGCCGATGAGGGAGCAAGTCAGCATGCTGAGTTGTCAGAAAGCGGAGATGATAACGCTGGCTTTGATTTTGAGAGCGGGGATGTTGATGCCGAGGAGGGTTTCGAGGCGGGGAGTGGAGACAACTCCGGGCCAGACTCCAATCCAAATTCAGACAGTGGCGCCGATGGAGACAATGCTGCAGAGTCCGCTCCACCGAGGAAGAGGACAAAGAGGGCCTCTAGATCCTGAGATGGATAGTGTTGATTTTTGTATTTTTACTTAGTTTCTTTTGGTTTATAGTGTTAGCACATTGTACAGCCTCAGACAAGTTTTACTTCTTTAAAAACTTGTATTGTACTTTTGTAAAACTACCAAGATCGGAATGAAAACTAACTTTAATTTGAGAAAGTGTTGTACTTTGCATTATGAGCACCGCATCGCATGAAAATGAGATTGATTTCGACTTTGAAAATCAAAAATTTATATTGTCACAATAGTTTGAATCAGGTAACGAACCGATCAACAACTGAAATAATCAAAGTAATACAACTCGATACTCAAAATAACGACAATTCAATAAACAAAACAATTTGATAAACAAACAACTCAAACGCAACTCAATGAACTTACTAAAGTTAAAAGGACTCAAAACAAGACCTTAACACACACAAATAATAGAATAAAACACCTGCATCCAACTGATTCTTCATAAAGGAGGACAAGAGGCCCAAGAGGAAGGCTGCCGGCCATGAAGGGTGGCCTGCCAACCATCTATTCCTCGTGCCGGCCATAAATAAACCTCTACTGGCCATCAATAGGCCTATGCCGGCCATCAATCAGCCTTGCCGGCCATCAATGTGCAGAACCTCCAAAACCTTGACACCTAGCCTCCACTCACTGCCGTATCTTCTACAAAAGCTCTAGCTTCGTGATTTCTTCATTTCAGCTGCTGTTTTGCCACAAATGAAGCCATTTTTCATTGAAAAACTCTCCAATTGGATTGCAACTTTAGACGGCTCAGAAGAGCTGAATTTCTGGGGTTTCAGCATAAATGCACTATTCCCGTTGAGTCGTTCTCGACTTTGTTTTTCGTTCCTTCATGTCGTAGCTAGATGTTGGAACCCGGTTACTCACGTTTTTAGCTTTGGGGGACAAGAGCTATGCCGACAATTGAAAAATTTTAAGTGATAATGGACTTCCGACGCGATAAGGAAATCTTGCCTCAGCCTCGTTTTGCTCACATCCAAGCTTTGGGAATGATGTGTGAGCTCACTTTACACGATGCCCGATCCTTGGTTCACAATGGGGAGTTGGATATCTCCAGTTTGATTCATCGGTTTTCTGACACTGGTGACTGAGGCAATCTTCTTTGGTGACCTTTGTTTGTGCATGTTAGCACATTTCCTTCTTGCCCCTAGTTTCGGCAGGTCTAGCATTCGACTCATCGAAGTGGCCCAAGGTTTGAAAGAGGGCAAGAGCTGCATGGGCTTGGTACTAGCCGAGACTTTCATGGGCTTAGAAGCCTTTCATCGGCGAGAGACAACCAAGTTTGTAGGAAGTCCACTACTTCTTCAGGTAATGTTTCCCACCCTTTCTAATATGTGTTTCTCACATTACTCGACATTCATGCTCTGTTTTTTTATCTCAAAGCCCTTTTCTCACTTTTTCCCTCAACATGCACCTCTTTATTCTTTAATCTCTCCTCTTTCATCCCTCCCCAGGTATGGCTCATGGACAGGTTGAAGGTAGTGGATTCTTGCTCTGCATATTCCGCACGAGGATATTTCTTTTGCCAACAGGTAGTTGACTTCCTGAACGAAGGGTGGTGGTGCCATTGGATGTGCAACAGGTCTGCTGCTGACATTGTTTGGCATCTCCTTTGGTTTGATCTGCCCAAGATGCGCTACAGCATGGCTCAGCAACTTGACATTCAACTGATTGGCTTAATACACTATGCATTCTACTTTCCATTCCAGTTCAAACGCTAGTTCAGACACGACCAAACTTGCCCAGAAGAGGGGGTAGAGTACCTGCTTTCATACCCAATTTGAGGTTCACAATTAGCTCGATACGTGTAGACACCCCATTTTTTATCGTCCTCAAGACCTAGACGTCACCGCCTGAACACTCGGTGATTATCCATGTTCGTGTCATTTGGAGTTCCCGGAGTTCTCGGCTACGCGCCTTGCCTCAGGATCTCCGAACTCAACCGTTTTGTGTCTTGTTTTGCACCAAACACTTGTGCTTTGCCTTGGAGGGGCAGGGAATGCCTTGTGAGGCATCCCCACACACCACCGGCAGTGGCTAGAGGCCACCGGCTGGTTGGTGTTGCCATCGGCACTATATTGTGCCGGTCGACACTCTTTTGTGCTGGTCGGCAGTCAATTTTGTCAAAATGACAATTTTGCCCTGCCGACTCATTGCTTGCTTTTTGAGATATTTTAAGGCAGCTGTCTTGCATTAGTTTCCCCTCCATACACGTGTATGGAGGGATGAGCCTTTGGTTTGCTTAGCTTGTAAGCTTTGTTGCCTACAAGAGAGGGATCTCTTCTCTTGGCTCAAGGGTTAGAAAAATTAGACATTTTTTTAGGGAGAAAAGACAGAGAAGAAGCCCTGGTTTTAGGGTTTGAATTCTATATCTATTCTATCTCTCTTTTGCTCTTGTTTGTACACTAGGTGTTTGTGTCTCACTATTGCACATCAACACCTAGTGTTTCACCTTCCCTTGGCTACTGAGGTTCCAAGAGGTTGTTTTTAGAGTTTTTGGCTGGATTAGAGCTTAAGGAAGCAACAACATCATCTTTGGTGAAGAAGGTCAACAAGGGTGAGAAACTTGCTTTATTTCCCCCATTCTTGCACTCCATTTTTACCTATCTTTGAACTATTTTTGTGCCTGGTGTTTAATACAAAAAAGTTCTATTTTTTAGTCCTCTTTATTGTTGGTCAAGAGTGTTTTGTGCTTTGGGGAGGTTTGACCACCCTTAGGCCTTGAAAAGGCCTCATTTTGTGCTATTTTGTGAGAGCTCCGGGATTTTGGTGTTGGGGTCTCTTCACCACTAAAATCTTGAGGGATTTCAGTGGTGAAGATGATGCCTTGAAGTCCCAAGAAGGAGAGGGTCACCCCTTCTCCTTGTTGTCCTTGAAAAGGACCTATTTTGCCTCTTGAGGGAGCCTCATGTTTGGTTGTTTGTTGGTTATGCCATGGCTGTATTTTGTGTTCATATTGCCATATTATAACTTTGTATCATGTTGGTTTTGGTCCCTTATGCATGCTTAGCATAGTTGCCATGTAATGCCTTGTATTGCCTTAACGTGCCTTAGGTCGTTAGCCCTAATTTGAGCATGCTTTAGGCTTAGGTCCATGAAGATTTTGTGCCTATCTTGACATGTTTTAGCTCTGTCCATAGTCATTTGGGTCGATCTTGGCATGCTCAATATAGCCCCTTTGCATTGTAACTTGCACGCTTCAAGTAGGTGCATGTGTAGTATGCATTGCCTTCATCATTTCAATGGTTTGGAACCATTTAGCATGCAATTTCAGTCCCTTTGGCATGCCCATATGTTTGCCTTGCATGCCTCTTTATTGCTTTGAAAGCATGTATTGTATGCCCTTTGCTTTGGCCAATATGCATGCCTTTAAATTTGAGTCACTTAGATGCCACCTATGTGTTCTTTTGGACTTAGTTTTATGTGTTAAAACTCTGTTTTTGGTCGCCTAATGCATGCCATGAATGGGTGTGTTAAGTGTAGTCCATTACCTCTTTGGTGAACCTTGAACGCGTGGGACATTGTAGCATGATTAGTTTGCTTTGTTGCTTGTTTTAGCACCATGTTTTGCATGATTTTCAGAGCTTAGGATGCATGTTAAGTGTCCATGATATCCCCTTTCAAGTGTGCTTGAGGGTTGCTTATTTTGCACCTAAGTGTTAAGTCTTAACATATGCATGTGTGTGTGTGTGTTGGCTTTCATTTTTGGGCATTATGGCTATTGATTTTAGGCTCATTTGGAGCTTCCTAGGTCATGTTTAAGACCATCATTTGCTTGTTTGCATGCTTACCTCATGTTTGCTTGTATGCTTTTGCAGAAGTACATTGCATTTCTCCCTTGTCCCTTGATTTGGTGATAGGGATTGGGATTTTGTTTTCTTTGGTTTGCATGTATTTGAAATAGAAGTTGCACATTCGACTCTTTGGCCATCATGCATGGAAATGCGCGATTGGTGGCCCAAGAATCGATGCATATCCTCCTTTGAGTCACAAACATGATAAGGAATGTGTTTGGTGCACACATTGTTGGAATTACATTGCCATGCAAGTTTTTGCCCTCTCGTCATGAGTTGTGAGTTGCAGAATTCAGGTCGGCCGGCGGATTTAGTGCTGACCGGCAGTCAACTGATGGCCGGTGGATATATTTTGTGCCGATGGCTATATCCTAGTGCCGGTGGTCATTTCCTCTAGCCGATGGGATTCTCCAGTAGCCAGAGAGGCATCCGTGAGACTTTGGCAGATTTCAGAGGAACAAAGCAGGGAAAACAGAGGCAGGCTAGGCATGGCAGTGTAATTCCGAGCGGATTCCGAGTGTGCATGCGTTGGGCCCTCGCCCCGAGGCGGTTTACTGTTTTTCTTAGATTAATTATTTTGTTAATTTAATTAATTTGTAATATTTAATTGGCTTGCGTAGTTAATTATTTGTATTATTCTTTTGGTCCCTCCGAGCGAGGGCAAATCTGTAATAAGTGTGCGTGAGTGTGTGTATGTCTTCCAACCCCCATTTCTTTCTTCCCTTTTATTTACCTGCTTATGATGGTAGATTAGGGCATATTTAAAATTAGCATACCTTATGCTATGCATGCGTGCATCTATGCATTTGTTGACATGCACCAAGCCCGGTACATCATACAAACTGCATTGTATTTCCAATTCCAAATTGAATACGTGCATCGAATAAAGTGCATTTCACATGCCATCTTTAGGGTTAGCCGACCCTACTCTAAATTGCACCCTTGCCTGTGTTGCATTAGCCATTTAACATGACCTAGGGACATGCATGTCTGCTAACTAGTTTCTTGTTTTGGCACGGAGTACGATGTAAGTATTTTATGCTTTGGCATACCACATGCGTGTGAATGTTGCCATGACAGTATGCTTACTATGAGGCTAAATGCTTATATGAGATAAACTGTTTGAATGCCTGTGGGTGGAGGTTGGATTGCTTGAGTTGGAAAAACTCGTTGAAAACCGTGTTTTAGCCTACTCGCGAATAGCAATTTCAAAACTATTTTCGAAACAAACGGATATGCAATGTTTATTTCCAAATTAGGCAATCTAGTCTATACTTGTTTGCTGTGCGCATAACATAGTAATTCTAGGCTAATAATTGGAACAAGAGCATGTAATGTTTTCAAAATCGGATATCACGGTTAGTAGAGGCCGGTCTTCGGACCGGGCGAAAGGGGGTGCTCATAGCTTACCTTCCCCGATCGCATCTAAGCTCGAGCCAAGACAACTTTGGTGATGATTGACACGTGGCCTAAGACCGAGTCAGGGTTTCCTAAATTTCCCATTTTAAAATATTTAGGTGGCGACTCTGTAATCTGGCAAAGCAGTCCATGTTTGGCACTACTTTTTCAAAATCTGTTTTTCTTCAAAACGATTTGCTAGAGTTGGACTCTTTGGTTCAAGATTTAGAACCGTAACACAAAAGGGGAGTCCAAACTGTAGCATAGAGGCCCACGGGCACTGTTACAGTTTCTGGCGACTCTACTGGGGATTTTAGAGAGCTTGACTCGAACTCGTGATATTCTGCTTTGACTACACTTTTGTGTTTCTTTGCATTGCATGTGCATTGGTGTGCCTAGGACACCGTGTTGGCCATTTGCTATTCCTGAGTGGTTTGCTGGAGGCTTGTCTTGTCAAGGCATGACCATAAGGCTGACCGGTTGCGGGCTCTGCCAGTATGGGAACACAAATCCCGGTTTTGCCGGGGCACCCTTCTTGACCAATCGACCTAGTGCATATTCGGATCCATAGTGACCATTCCAAATTAGGACAGGTTGCTTACCCGATATAGGTTGTTTGAAACCGCTGTGTGCGTAGTGAAACCCTAGCTCCTGACAAAATAGGACAGGGAAACCCTACCCCAACATAGGGGTGTATTGGCTCTCATTTATCAGCTATATGCTTTTAGAGTGTATCTCTGCAGGGAACGCATATATCAGTTTGCAAAATTTGAGCATCAGTTCAAGGGCACCAAGATAGTATTTTACTTAATCGTTATATCTGCCGGTATCAGATTCAGATTTTGGGCAGTGATTTCGGAACAAAGGATCGTAGTAGAGTACGCTTGTCCCAAGCATCCGTGTTTGATCTGTTTGGGGCTGAAATACTGCTTGTTTTCTGTTTCAGTTCAGAAATCCAGAGGGTCGATCCAGAACCGCTAGTGTCTTCTTTTTGCTGAGGCAGAACTGAACATGACGCAAAACTCAGAAGAGATTGTGGTCATGACGGCCGCGTTGAGTAAGGGAATCACCCTACAAGATGAGACTACTATTGACATGCCGCATCCACCTAGGTCGCCTGCCGCACATCCAATATGGACTCCTCAACTATATCAGGCTCGCGAGCCTACTACATTTGAACTTATGGGAATGATAGGTGATCTTCAAAGATCCGTGACGGATCTCGCCTATGGGATGTCTATTTCGCCACCAGCTGCACCGTATGCCGGAGGCTTCATACCCCAGGAGCCCCCGCTACTGGGACGAATTGTAATTGAACTCAACCAACCGGAGATGACCTCCAGCTATGGTAACGATGCAGCAAACCAAACTCTAGATCAGGCCGAGGCCAGAGACAAAGGCAAGATGAAGGCAGATGCCGACCCTACCGAACAACTGCTGTGGGCAGTAGAGGCTTTGAAAGCCGGAGGGATGAACAAGCAACAGATATCCGCAGTTATGTCAAAAGCTGTGGAGGATGCTTTCCCCACTCCGCCTGAGGGCAATTCCAGTCAATCAGAGAATCGGGATAGGCCCCGTCATGCCAAAACAGTTCTTCCTGCTCCCAACATCGCATCCGGAAAGGATCAGAAACCCAAGGCCGCACCCGCCGATCCGTTTGCTAGTGCATCTAGCAAGAGTGCTCAGGCTCCAAAGTACCTGCCCCGAGGGCGCAGGGTCTTCCATGCTCTCTACATGCCATTGTCCAAGGCACTTCAAATCCTTGCCGAGAGGGGACACCTTAAACCCCTGGAGCCTCGGCCCCTCCCGAAGAATCTCCCCGCCACGCATGATGCTTCCCTGTACTGTGCGTACCATCAGCAGACTGGCCATGCCACTAATAATTGCTTCTGCCTCCGTCATGAGGTACAAGACTTGATTGACAATGAGGTTATCCTCCCGCCTACCTCAGCAAAGTCCGTCACCACTCAGTTGTTGGATTTCGAGGATACAGATACTGCAAGTATGTAATCAGAAGGTGAACCGCCTGCGGGCAGTGTCTGGTACATTTTTGGATGCGGCGTTTGGCACGCATTTTTGAGCACCTGCCAATGCTAGTTTTGTAAATCCTGACTTGGGTGTCGAGTCGGTCTTTTGTTTTGTTTTTGAGTCTGTCTCTCTGTATTGAGTCAGTCTTTTTGTTTACAGGGTCTGTCCTTTTGTAACGAATCAGTCCCTTTTGTATAGTATACCAGGTGATTTCGGGGTTGTTGCCTCAAACACCGTTTTATCTTGTAATTAGTTGCTTTTGCTTTTTGAGCCTGTTGCTGCCGAGGGGCCGGTTATAACAGCAAATCTGAATGAAATAGTTGTGGCTATCATGTGCCGTATCTGTTGCTATATGAGTCAGCCGTGGCGGAAGATGTGAATGGAATGGCAGTGCCTTCCGCCTGCTCTCTTGTGCCTTGAACATCGTTATGATGACCTAACCTTTTCATAAAACCCCATTTCGAACACTGCGGTGAGGAAAATGAAGAGGAAGTAATTCCTCTGGTTTTGTAAAATTTTGATCATTTTGAGAGAAAGAGAGGCGTGCTAAGCCCTTAATGAATGAAATCATGCTTGTCGGCGTGAGTACTGAGAAGGATCTTGGTTCGATCCAGACTGGTTCCACACTACCTTCAACACGAGCGATTTGTCGCTTTCTTAAAAACTTTCGAAAACAAAATATTTTGCGCAGTCTTGCGAAGACCTGTGTGGAACCGCTCTTGAGATTGTGCAGCCCAGGATCGCTCTCGGTCTCAAGATTCAATTTGTCTGCAAGGTAAACCGAACTGCTCAAAACATTCAGTGCCATGAAACGCCTGTGTGGCCCCTTTTGAAGCAACCCTCGAACAAGAGGCACCAAAGCCAGATCAAGGAGATCAGATCCCACCAAGCATGGCTCGAGAAGCAACCGTGATGGACTTTTCCTGCAAGTCAATACAACGGTTGCTCTCCTGGATACGGAGAGGCTTCAATCTCAAAAACATTTGGCATGGGCTAGCTACACTTTTACCCTTTGAGAGGCTCGCTGGGCCGAAAACCCGGAAGGGCGGCCCAGGCAAAAGTTAGAGCAAAGAAAAAGAAAAAAGAAAAGAAAATGCAAAAAGAGAAAAGAAAAAAAGAAGAAAAGAAAAATATATAGCAAAAGAAATAAAAATAAAAATGCAAAAGAAATGAAAAAGAAGGAAAAAAGAAAAACAAAGCTCGCAAGGTCGAAAACCTGCAACAGGTGCCTTGGCAAAATTAGAGCCTAAACAAAGGAAGGTTAAAAATACCCGAGTGTACCTTAACCTAACTACGAAGGCTTGATTCCCATGTTTGGGATACGAGGCAACTTCATCTTGAAGTCCAAATTTCAACGCTTCCATAGCGTCTCAGTCCATGTCATGGTTTTGATCACTTTTTGCCTCCTCCGAATCCAATATCTTGATTGCAACAACCTGGAATTACGTGACCAACTTCATCTCGAAGTCCAAACCACCAACACCTTCCAGGTGACTGTGTCCATATATTGATTCAAACCGTCTTTGACTCCTCCGCGCCCGAGGGTCCGATCGTCGTCAACAAAGACTAGCTTACAACGTGCCGAGGCATCATTCAAACAAGGGGCAACTTTCCGTTGCCATGCATCGCCACAAGTCGCCCTGAGTTGCCGTCCAAACCAGGGGCAACTTTCCGTTGCCTTACCCCCTCCTTTAGCCAGGGGCAATTTTCCATTGCCTCCGATCCGCGGTTGCGCATCTCGAGGGTAAGTTCTGTGCTCGTCGAACATTGACTGTTCGCAAAAATAGTTTTTGAAAATTTTCACTGAGGTTGATTTATTTTCTCGAAAAACTGTTTCATTTTCAAAATTGGACCATGTGTGGACCCAAAAAGGAGAATTTTCAGTGCTCACAGCCTGATTCGCACGATTTTCACATCAGAAATTGAATAAGTGTGTTAATCCAACTCTCATTTTTTTATCAAAACTGTTTTTATAAAACAAAAATGGTCAGAATGACGAACTAGGCACGGAGTCACACGGTGTTCCGCCCCTTTGTTGTCAACGCACTCACCAGAAAGGCGCCCTATCTACCAGAAGAAGTAACCGTGAGCTAGCTATATCGGGCGTGAACCCGCGAGTTCCTATTCATCTGTCAGTCGCCCCGGGGAGGGATGAAAAATGAGAGAATAAAGAATAGAGAGGAGTAAGTTGAGAGAAAAGTGAGAAAAGGGTTTTGAGAGAAAAACCGAGCATGAGGGCCGAGTGATGTAAGTATCACAAATCAGAAAGGGTGGGAATTATGCCCGGAAGAATTGGCTCCTCGAGATCTGAGGTCTCTTTGTAAACATGTCCGTGTGTCGTGTCTCTTGATTTGTCGACCTTGATTTTGGCTTTGAGTCTCTTCCAAGCATGTCTCATTATGTCAGGTCGTGTGCCTTTTGTTTCTTTGTTTGAGTCTGTCTCGTCGTGTTCTGTGGTAGCCTCGATACCCTGGTTGAAAACCCATCCTTTTCCAAAAAGTAATCGCTTGTGCTCAGAATGCTGTGCCATTCCCTACACTCATGCGAAGCAAGAGAAGGAGAAGGAAATTTGGGACATCCAAGTGTGTTTCAACCTCAACCGTTTCAGTTTCCGTAATCCGTCTTGTCAGATTGGGTTATTTGTTCAGGGTTTGTCATGCGTGATGAACCGAAAGTCTTTGTGTTATGGGTTGTATGCAGATCGATCCCCAGTAGAGTATGGGCTGTCTATTCAGTTTGAGCAGTGGTTTGTATGAGTTGTTTTGCTGTTTAGTTGGTTGGTTATCTGGTCAGTACAGTGCGAGTGCTCAGTTTGCAGACAACAAATCAATATCATTTACATTTGAGGTGTAATATGATGCAATGCAGTGCAAAGTGTGAAAGATGCAGATATGCACAGATATAACACTCTTTTTAGACAAAATGTTTGTTTCATATAATCTCTTCAAGTATAAAGTTTGAGGAAAACAAAAATCTGCCTACGGCAGTACAAAGTACTCTATCTACCAACAAAAGAGAAAAGTACAAGAAAAGAAATAAAAGAAACAGCAAAAGTCTAGGTCATCAGCATCATCAGTGGCCTCGCGCCGGGGGATCTGTCCTCGCCCTCTTCCTGGGCAGAAGTCCAGGAGCATCACCGGAAGTGTCACTGTCTGAGCCTGAGCCCGAGCCCGAGTTGCCCCCGGCCTCCTCCTCGGATGCCTCCGCCTTCTCCTCAGACTCGTCGTCTGGAACTGGAGCCCACGAGCTGCTCCCAACATAAGTACGCCCTCCTCTGGTGCGGGGGAATATCCTGTCATCCCGAGTAGAAATGGGAGGTCCAGGTGGAGCGACGCCACCCGCCGGAGGAAGTGGGAAGGGAGGTTGAAAAGTACAAAAGGAAAATGCATCAGTATACATGAAGCAGTTTATCAATGAAGAAAGTACAGTTTGCGAATGCCGTGAGCAGTTTATCAGTGCAGAATGCAGTGTATAAGTACAGTTTATGAATGCCGTGAGCAGTTGAAACAGTTCAGAATGCAGTGTATGAGTACAATACATGCATGCCGTGAGCAGTTGAAACAGTGCAGAATGCAGTGTATGAGCACGGAGTATGAACGCCGTGAACAGTTTATCAGTGCAGAATGCAGTGTATGAGTACAGTGTATCAAGTGCCGTGAAGGCTGGGTATCCAGTGTTGAGTCGTGCATCAGATTATGCGAAGCAGTTTGGTGTATGGTTTGAAGCTATGTCAGAGAGAACATACCGGAAGGCCGTAAAAGGCTAGGAAGTCGAAGGTCCGCTGCAGCATCCCCGTCATGGAGGCATTCATCTCCAGAATCGCCGGTGTATCCAGAAGACGCCTGCAAGGGAATCAGATGCATCAATATTCTGTGGAATATCAAATAAACTAAAATGAAATAACTGTACAGAAATGCAGTAACACATACCGGAGGCAAGTCGGGGATACCGACAAACTTGTGATCAACCGGCGGAGGGGCGAAGGGGATCTGATAGGTCGCCCCATCCGAAACCCCGGAAAGAAAGTGAAGAAGGCGTATCAGCCAATCGCCTCTCGCCTCTCGAACTCCGCCCTACGGACTCGAGCCCTCCTCGGCGCCTCCTCCTACTCATCTACTCCGGGCGCCACGTGTCTCTCTCACCGACGCCACCACTCGCCGACGCGATGATGAAGGTCCGGACATACTCGAGTAATCGCCGCCTCTGGTTGCTCGCTCCCGGTAGATGGTGTAGTCCGCCATCTGCTCAGCGGTGAAACGCTCGGTGTCCCTCATATGCTCAGGAGGGTGCACCGGGACTATCTGCTCAAGTAACCCTGAGGTCTGACGCAAGAAGCGCTCACCTAGGTACCAAGCCCGACAGACCGGGCCCTCCAGCAAAATCCGGTAACCCGAGGTCTCGACGGCGCCAGCAAACCGATCCTGCACCGTCGCTGGCAGAGGAGCCCACGGCTGCCAGGTGATCTAAAATTGAAATACAGTTTGTTACCTACTAGTATTGCAAATATACAGTGGAAAAGTGAAGCTTAAATGAACTGCAAGTAAAACATACCTCGGCAGGAGTGATGGTGTCGAAGTAGCGACGAAAGAAACTGAAAGTCTCCCGCGGCCTCCGGGCGCACCTCCCGTCAAAGCGGCGTGAGAAGGGGACGACCAAAGGGATCTCTGCATCGGGTACAGGAGCGAGCCTAGGAAAGTAGGCGTAAACCCACAACTGCAAGGTGAATACCAGAATGTTCATCCGAAAAAGCAGAATACAGAATAAAGCAGAAATAACAGAGCTGCAGGTTAGCAAGATTGGCAGAGTGTATGCAGTGCAGCGGTCGAGGTAATAAGCAGAGTACGTGTGTGCAGATGTACAAGATACAATCCGTGAAACAGACTACGCAGGTGCGAGTGAGTATAGAAAATGTAAAGTAGAAATGTAAAGCGGAAAAGGAAATGTACCTCCCAAGCACGCAATAGCCCCCGAGCAACTGTCCGCTGCCGCGGGAGACAGAGCTCATATAGCCGTAGAGGGTGGCCAGAGCCGCACCACCCCAATCGAAACGCAAGATGTCCCGGACATCCACCAGTGCGCTGAGAAGGCAGAGGGGCACTGTGTTCGCCTAGTCGGCGAAGAGAGACGTCCCGAACAAAAAATCAGAAAGCCGCGTGCATACCTCTCCACGGCCTCCTAAGTCATCGGAGCTGCGTCCAGGAGAAGAGGCTGCACCCGGAACTGCACCTCGAACCAGGAGTAGCGGACGAAACCTGGACGCGTAAGAGGCGGAGCCACGCCAAGTAAGTAGACCTGAGCTGCGGTCCACTCATCCATATCGATGTCGAAGGGGATCGGATAACCCCCTACCCCGATGCCAGTGAGCACCGAGAAATCGTAAGGGGTCATCGTCATGTCCCCGTCGGATAGGTGGAATGAATCGGTGTCCCACCACCTCTCTGCCCGAAGGAGAGGCTCGCAAGCGATAAGTTGGGTCGACCGCAAAAGGAACCAAAGCCCGCCGTCCCACGATGCGTCGAACCGCCTCGAAGCTCCAAATACCAATCTCGAAAGCGACGCTCCCATACCCGCGGATGGTATGGGAATCTCTGCTTTTCAAACAAATAACAAAGAAAGCAATATGAAATGCACAATTTTGAAAAACGTGGTTCAAGCAAATGTGGCATGCGTGCAAGTTTTTGATTCAAACAGATAATCGGAATTGTGCTTATAGTGAACTACAACATTTGATGCGTCGTGTGTTTGAGTGGTTCGGCAAATGTGGCATGCGTGCAAGTTTTTGATTCAAACAAATACCGAATGCCGGTGTGCTTACAGTGAACTACACCATTTGATACGTCAGTGTGTTTGAGTGGTTAAGTGCAAATGTGGCATGCATGCAAGTTTTTTAGATTCAAACAGATACCGGGTGCCGGTGTGCTTACAGTGAACTACAACGTGTAATGTGTCAACGTGTTTGAGTGGTTCAGTACGAACGTGGCATGCGTGCATATCTTCAGATTCAAGCAGTTATCGGGTGTTGGTGAGTTTGCAGTGAAATGCGGTATGCGCCGTGTGTTTGGGTGATTGAGACTAGTGCAGTGTGTGTGCATGTGTCCGTCTTAAACAGATATCAATTATGAGCATGATTGCAATCTACTACAGTGAACAGTGTATCAGAATCAAGCAGTTAAAGAACGAAAGCAATTTTGACAGTTAACAGTTCTACATTGCAGAAAGTAAAACAGGAAGGAGTGTTACCTCGGAAGCGCCGAAGGATAGGTGAGAGGTCGGCCCACGTAGGAGGAGCTCCGGGTCCAGCGCTTGATCAAAGCTGCGAAAATGGCGGAGTCCATCCGGGGGTAGCACATGAATCGCTGGGCGGTATGTCAATGGTCGGGACGCTCGCTCAACGGGAGAAGCTCGACCCCGGGATCCATCTCATGATCCGGGGGAGTCCCGGCGTGTGGAATGTCGTCGGCCATGACAATGGTGGTGAGAAAATGGCCGGAAAAGCCGGAATGCGAAAAGTCAACCGAAAAAGTCAACCCCGAGCGGGCCGAAAAGGGCCGGAAAGGTCAGAAGATAGAAAGGCACGGAAATGAAGAGAAAATTGAGGGGAACAAGTCCCGAAAAAGTGGAAATAGCAAAGGATGCTCCGAAACGGAATTTCAATCGGTGGAAAACGTCCGAAACGCGAAGAAAATCGCGAATCCGACGACGAAACGGGCTTGAAACTCGAATAAAACAAGGAAATGAGGAGAGAAAAAGCTCTAAAGAGAGAGAGGGATAGTTTTCGGCAGTGGAGAAGTAAAGAAATAGGGTTAGAAACCTTATTTTTAAAAGACCCGTGGTGAAAAGGCAGAACTGGCCCCGATCAAGCATTTTTGGCCGGTCAGCACAATATTGTGCCGGTGGAGTTATTTTGCAGCCGGTGGCTAGCTGGTGGCCACCTAGTCCAGCCAGTGATGTTCCCACAGCCTTGTTTAGGCCATGTGAGCAGTTTTGGGTCTTCATAGCTCAAGAAAGTGCAAGAAAGTGCATCCCCGATGCTCAACCGGCCTCCGTTTTGACCTCGGACCATGTTTTTCAGGCGTGGCACTTTATTCAAGCAAAGATTGTATCCTTTTGTATCCTTTTGTCTTTACAAGATTCGAAGTTGCCGCAGCGTTGCACGCATCCATCACATTGTATGCACGTCGTGATCGCTACCAGATTATGGCGTCCCTTGCGACTTGCACTGTTTTGCATTTTCGTGTGGCATGCGTGTCACACTTACATTGTTTTGCATCGCCTTTGAGGCACGCGTACCTCATTGCACTCCATTTTCCATCTTTTGAGACACGCACGTCTCATTTGCCCCATTTGCATCCGCATGCATCTCTCATTTGCATTGGCATGCGCGTCCTATGTGCGTTGCCTTTTGCCTCCCCCCCTCTCGCATGTACTACGCTGAGAGGCTTCTTTTTGCTTTTTCTCTTTCCTCTCTCGCGTGTACTACGCTGAGAGGCTTTTTGCCTTTCCTCTCTCGCGTGTACTACGCTGAGAGGCTTTTTGTCTTTCCCCTCTCGCGTGTACTGCACCGAGAGTTTTCCTTTTGCTTTGCTTTTTCCTCTCCTGCGTGCGGTACGCAGAGAGATGTTGTGTTTGAGACTCCGAGTGTTCTCGGTAGTTGCTTTTAGCCTTCTCCGCGTAGGCGCCGTGAGAATTGCTTAATTCGCTTAATCCTTGCTGCATGAGATGTAGTTTGGTTCGAGTTTACTCGCTTGCATCGCTTTCACTTAAAGTGTTGTGTAATTGTTGCCCCCGCGGGTCTGGCGGGACCTTAAACGCGCACGGGTCTGGCGAGACCTTAAACACGCACTGTTTAGGAGACCTTAAATCCTCGGAAGGTGCAAGACCTTCGTTGCTTCGGCACACTCAATTCATGCATTGTCGTGCATTCGTAAGGCCGTGCGTTGGCGCGCATTTCAAACATCATGCATCATACGCATTTCAAAGACAAAAAAGGACATGCATTGTCATGGATACATTTTGCACCACGGTCTAGGAGACCTTAAATCCTCTGAACGACTTTCGGTGGTCTGGTAAAGCCACCTGCCTGTTTTTGTGGTGAGTTCCTAGAAGACCAACTGGGACGGTGAGAACTAGAGCTCGAACGGCTTATGTCTAGAACACAAAGGTTCGGGATTTCCGAGACTAAAGTCTAGTTTAAATACCCAGGGGGTGTACCCTCGGCTTGAAATCTGTATGGAAGCCCCATAGGTTGAGGCGGCGTGTCTACGCCTCAGTCCTGGATACTGAACCAACCTAGTGTATCGCCCTGTTGGTAAGATAGGGAAAGCTGCAATCATAGTCGTTGCATCATTGTAAATATTGCATATGTCATGCATTTCAAAAATTCACAACCAAAAAAAAAAAAAAAAAAAAAACTATGCATTTGTCATGCATTTCATTGTAATATAGAGCATATGTCATGCATCTTTTGTAAATATCCATTCCATTGCATATATTGCATTTTAGTTGTATGCATCCACTGCATCATCTTCCATCTATGGCTTGTACCTTTCCTTGTTGAGCTTGGTCTGGTATGTGTCCTTACTTTTCACGTTGAAGCACAGTTTTGCATGTGCACGCGCCTATTCCTTGATGAACTTGGTTTGAGGGTGGCGGCACCTTTTCTGTTATAGACATGGCTTGTATGTGTGCATGCCTTTCCTAAGCGAGATACGGTTTGGCCCGCACGTCATAACCATAATCGCATATTACATTGTAGTGTAAGTTTTGCATCCGGCATTAGGATCGTTGTTCTTTCCTCAGCGGGTCGTCACCCCACTTACGTCAATCCACCCAATACTTGTCCTTGTGTCCGTCTACATCACTCATAGTTCAGACATCGTTCTATGGTAGACGGACTTGTTACGTCCATCAACCTATTTGACATTTGTGTGGTTTCGAACCGCTCATGATTGAATCATGATTCAATTGCTTTGCATTTAGTTTGCATAGTTTCAATTGCATTGCACATCATTTGCATTGTTTACACTTAGTTTTGTATATATTGCATATCATCTTGCATTCATTTCGCATTGTCATGCATATGGCTAACAATATTATACCTGTTAAATTTGCTTTCTTTGCTTCAGACGATATTGTATGTACTGACTCATTTGAGGTCGGTGCAACCCACGAGCCGCATTGTATTGTATCCTCCGAGTGAGACGTATTGAGAATTGCATAATTCTCTTACATCCTTTCTACATTATAGTGTAGTTTGGTGCTTGCTAGCTTATAACTGTCGCATGCGTGCTTCATTACAGCTTTCTTTGCATGATCATAAGTTATGCTCGGCCTTTTGCATCGTCAGTTGCATCTTGCCCCGCCTACGGGTGCATACCTTATCTGCGGCTTGTATGCCTGTGCTTGAACTACGCTGGTTTGATTCCTAAAGGGATACGTAGGCAGCTTGCGAATCCAACCATTTGCGCTTTGTATGTTTGTCCAAGTCTTCGGCCTTGTCAAAAATGGGTCGTCTCTGGGCTTTGACATTCACTCCCGTCGTTGTTATGACTTTCGAGTTCTGTCAAAGAGGGGCAACTGTAGACACCCCATTTTTTACCGTCCTCAAGACCTGGACGTCACCGCCTAAACACTCGGTGATTATCCATGTTCGTGTTCGTTTGGAGTTCCCGGAGTTCTCGGCTACGCGCCTTGCCTCAGGATCTCTGAACTCAACCGTTTTGTGTCTGGTTTTGCACCAAACACTTGTGCTTTGCCTTGGAGGGGCAGGGAATGCCTTGTGAGGCATCCCCACACACCACCGGCAGTGGCTAGAGGCCACCGGCTGGTTGGTGTTGCCATCGGCACTATATTGTGCCGGTCGGCAGTCAATTTTGTCAAAATGACAATTTTGCCCTGCCGACTACTATTCAGTTGCTTTATGAGATATTTTAAGGCAGCTGTCTTGCATTAGTTTCCCCTCCATACACGTGTATGGAGGGATGAGCCTTTGGTTTGCGTAGCTTGTAAGCTTTGTTGCCTACAAGAGAGGGATCTCTTCTCTTGGCTCAGGGGTTAGAAAAATTAGACATTTTTTTAGGAAGAAAAGACAGAGAAGAAGCCCTGGTTTTAGGGTTTGAATTCTATATCTATTCTATCTCTCTTTTGCTCTTGTTTGTACACTAGGTGTTTGTGTCTCACTATTGCACATCAACACCTAGTGTTTCACCTTCTGTTGGCTACTGAGGTTCCAAGAGGTTGTTTTTAGAGTTTTTGCCTGGATTAGAGCTTAAGGAAGCAACAACATCATCTTTGGTGAAGAAAGTCAACAAGGGTGAGAAACTTGCTTTATTTCCCCCATTCTTGCACTCCATTTTTACCTATCTTTGAACTGTTTTTGTGCTTGGTGTTTAATACAAAAAAGTTCTTTTTTTTAGTCCTCTTTATTGTTTGTTAAGAGTGTTTTGTGCTTTGGGGAGGTTTGACCACCCTTATGCCTTGAAAAGGCCTCATTTTGTGCTATTTTGTTGTTGGGGTCTCTTCACCACTAAAATCTTGAGGTATTTCAGTGGTGAAGATGATGCCTTGAAGTCCCAAGAAGGAGAGGGTCACCCCCTCTCCTTGTTGTCCTTGAAAAGGACCTATTTTGCCTCTTGAGGGAGCCTCATGTTTGGTTGTTTGTTGGTTATGCCATGGCTGTATTTTGTGTTCATATTGCCATATTATAACTTTGTATCATGTTGGTTTTGGTCCCTTATGCATGCTTAGCCTTGTATTGCCTTAACGTGCCTTAGGTCGTTAGCCCTAATTTGAGCATGCTTTAGGCTTAGGTCCATGATGATTTTGTGCCTATCTTGACATGTTTTAGCTCTGTCCATAGTCATTTGGGTCGATCTTGACATGCTCAATATTGCCCCTTTGCATTGTAACTTGCATGCTTCAAGTAGGTGCATGTGTAGTATGCATTGCCTTCATCATTTCAATGGTTTGGAACCATTTAGCATGCAATTTCAGTCCCTTTGGCATGCCCATATGTTTGCCTTGCATGCCTATTTATTGCTTTGAAAGCATGTATTGTATGCCCTTTGCTTTGGCCAATATGCATGCCTTTAAATTTGAGTCACTTAGATGCCATCTATGTGGTCTTTTGGACTTAGTTTTATGTGTTAAAACTCTGTTTTTGGTCGCCTAATGCATGCCATGAATGGTTGTGTTAAGTGTAGTCCATTACCTCTTTGGTGAACCTTGAACGCGTGGGACATTGTAGCATGATTAGTTTGCTTTGTTGCTTGTTTTAGCACCATGTTTTGCATGATTTTTAGAGCTTAGGATGCATGTTAAGTGTCCATGATATCCCCTTTCAAGTGTGCTTGAGGGTTGCTTATTTTGCGCATAAGTGTTAAGTCTTAACATATGCATGTGTGTTTGTGTGGTGGCTTTCATTTTTGGGCATTATGGCTACTGATTTTAGGCTCATTTGGAGTTGCCTAGGTCATGTTTAAGACCATCATTTGCTTGTTTGCATGCTTACCTCATGTTTGCTTGTATGCTTTTGCATAAGAACATTGCATTGCTCATATTGCATGATAGCTAACATGACTAGGTTGCATTGCATCAACATGCATTCCTTGTCCCTTGATTTGGTGATAGGGATTGGGATTTTGGTTTGTTTGGTTTGCATGCATTTGAAATAGAAGTTGCACATTTGACTCTTTGGCCATCATGCATGGAAATGCGCGATTGGTGGCCCGAGAATCGATGCATATCCTCCTTTGAGTGTGCATGCGTTGGAATTACATTGCCATGCAAGTGGAATTACATTGCCATCATGCAAGGAATGTGTTTGGTGCACACATTGTTGGAATTACATTGCCATGCAAGTTTTTGCCCTCTGCTGCTGTGAGTTGCAGGTTCTGCAGGAATTCAGTGCTGGCCGGCAGTATTTAGTGCCGACCGGCAGTCAACTGATGGCCGGTGGATATATTTTGTGCCGATGGCTATATCCTAGTGCCGGTGGTCATTTCCTCCAGCCGGTGGGATTCTCCAGTAGCCAGAGAGGCATCCTTGAGACTTTGGCAGATTTCAGAGGAACAAAGCAGGGAAAACAGAGGCAGGCTAGGCATGGCAGTGCAATTCTGAGCGGAATCCGAGTGTGCATGCGTTGGGCCCTCGCCCCGAGGCGGTTTACTGTTTTTCTTAGATTAATTATTTTGTTAATGTAATTAATTTGTAATATTTAATTGGCTTGCGTAGTTAATTATTTGTATTATTCTTTTGGTCCTTCCGAGCGAGGTCAAATCTGTAATAAGTGTGCATGAGTGTGTGTATGTCTTCCAACCCCATTTCTTTCTTCCCTTTTATTTACCTACTTATGATGGTAGATTAGGGCATATTTAAAATTAGCATACCTTATGCTATGCATGCGTGCATCTATGCATTTGTTGACATGCACCGGGCTCGGTACATCATACAAACTGCATTGTATTTCCAATTCCGAATTGAATACGTGCATCGAATAAAGTGCATTTCACATGCCATCTTTAGGGTTAGCCGAGCCTACTCTAAATTGCACCCTTGCCTGTGTTGCATTAGCCATTTAACATGACCTAGGGACATGCATGTCTGCTAACTAGTTTCTTGTTTTGGCACGGAGTACGATGTAAGTATTTTACGTTTTAGCATACCACATGCGTGTGAATGTTGCCATGACAGTATGCTTACTATGAGGCTAAATGCTTATATGAGATAAACTATTTGAATTCCTATGGGTGGAGGTTGGATTGCTTGAGTTGGAAAAACTCGTTGAAATCCGTATTTTAGCCTACTCGCGAGTAGCAATTTCAAAACTATTTTCAAAACAAACGGATATGCAATGTTTATTTCCAAATTAGGCAATCTAGTCTATACTTGTTTGTTGTGCACATAACATAGTAATTCTAGGCTAATAATTGGAACAAGAGCATGTAATGTTTTCAAAATCGGATATCACGGTTAGTAGAGATCGGTCTTCGGACCGGGCGAAAGGTGGTGCTCATAGCTGACCTTCCCCGATCGTACCCAAGCTCCCGAGCCAAGACAACTTTGGTGATGACGGACACGTGGCCTTCGGCACGGAGTCAGGGTTTCCTAAATTTCCCATTTTAATATATTTAGGTGGCGACTCTGTAATCTGGCAAAGCAGTCCATGTTTGGCACTACTTTTTCAAAATTTGTTTTTCTTCAAAACGATTTGCTAGAGTTGGACTCTTTGGTTCAAGATTTAGAACCGTAACACAAAAGGGGAGTCTGAACTGTAGCATAGAGGCCCATGGGCGCTGTTACAATACGCCACTGCATAGAGGACAAGAGAACTTCTGGCTCCCGCCCCTAGTTTCAACTGCGCACTTTCTACCGAATGCCTGGCTTGGCTCGAAGAAGAAGCACAGAATGGGCCTACTTTCGCATCGGAAGCTTCCACAAGCACAGAGAGGGGACGCAGGAACACCTGGCTCATCTATACCCCAAGTTTATTGCTTTCATCTTACTTTTCAAATTTTCCTTTTGAATGTAATAAAAACAACTTTGATTTGTATCAAGAGTTCGAGAACTTTGTACTGAAATCAATGAAATTGAAGTTATGGGCACTAAAATTTTTTCTTTTGGTCTAAAAATGGTCTAAGTTGTAAAGAGATTAATTTGAATAAAATCAATTTTTATCAAAACTTTTCAAAACCATTTTCAATAAGGATCACATCTTCACACAAATGGAATGTATCCTCGAGATGTACAACCCCCAAATCCATAAATGAAAAATTGCCCCAAGATCAATATAGCACTTGCAAAGATCAGATTCACTCTTCTCTCAGGTAAGGATCACCGATCTTTCAAATAATGAACAGGCAAGTCTGCCCTCATCCAACATATGGACATAGTTGATTTGGAGGTGTTTACGGCGGACTTGAGTGAAGTCGCCACGATCTCAAGATGGAAATCAGGCCTTACATAGTTCGGTTTCGGTTCACTCGGGTATTAACGCTCTCCTTTTGTGCTCTAACTTTTGCCAAGGCCGCCTTTAGGGTTTTCAACCTTATAGCTCTAACTTTTGTCCCAAATTATTCCAAACTCAACACCAACATAAGAAATTCAAACATTCAAGGCTCACACCTCCATGATTTGCACTTGTATGTGGGATATACTCATTATCCTCAACTTAATTGGTGAACAGATGATCAAATACATGGACTTCAATCAAAATTCAACATGGATTACATACTTTATGCTCAAACATGGAAATTCATAGTAATTCTTACATGCATGCACCTATTGACATCAAAATTCATCAAATAAAACACAATTCTTGTTCTTGATCACCATTTAACTTTGAATTCACAAAATTACAATATTAGACTCATGAATTCATAACCAATTACTCACCTAGAAGCTCAATCTTCCCAATTTATGGTCAAACCTTGAGTTGGTCTTCAAATTATTTAAGCTTCAAGATCAAAACCTCAATTTGAGCTCTCTCTCTCTCTCCCTCTCTCCCTCTCTCTCTCTCTAAGTCGGCCTTACTCTCTCCCTAAGATATAAAATCTGATTTGAGACTCCAAAACAAGAAAATGAGAGTGTAGTAGGCCCTTTATAAGCTCCTTTTCAAACATATTTCTTTAATATTAAATAATTGAGTACTATTTCATTAATTTAATCTATTTAATTTGATCTGAATCAATTTTCAATTAAATTTCACCGTAGGCTCTAAAAATTACGCTAATCACAATGGCGTAATCAATTTCGGGTTTTGTGGCTGATAAGGCCTTCAATTTTCAGTTTATAACAGTAAGTTGAATAGATATTCCTACGGTGAATAGATAGAAATTAAAAACCACATATTTTCGCATAAATGGCACACAAAATCATATCAAACACATAATCACATTCATAATAAGGACCAATTAGCACAATAAGGGACAGGGTTATCACATTATGCATCCTAAGATGACCCCGTTCGTACAGTTTACCTCCGCAGACGATGAACTGAGCAGCCATTCTTCAAATCGTCCTCATATCTTTGGCATTTGCCCCTGGTGGATATGCTTCCTTTTCC
Organism: Camellia lanceoleosa; assembly: GCA_025200525.1. Taxonomy (NCBI): domain Eukaryota; kingdom Viridiplantae; phylum Streptophyta; class Magnoliopsida; order Ericales; family Theaceae; genus Camellia; species Camellia lanceoleosa. The sequence goes on from CM045770.1 coordinate 25,616,808, forward strand.
AAGAAGTTCCAGATGTCATGATAGCAGGAGTTCTGATCTTGTACTTAATCTATGGCAACAATCACCAGAGGCCAAAGACATACCTCTATTCAATGATGATTGGACGCATCGAGACTCCCAAAGGGATGTCTATTATAGAAGATAGAGTTAATAAAGCATCTGCGAACCTGTTGCTCTCTCTTAACAGGTGGGTGAAGGTTAGCTTTTCAAACCTAGGAATTAGAACGTCTAGGGTTTGGTGATAGACTTTCATCCTTTCTTCATTTACCTTCCAGTCTCCTTTCGCTTGAGATACAACTAGGTTCAAGTCTCCACTGACGTCCAACCTTTTTGCCCCTAGTTGCAGGGTGGCTTCTAAGCTAGTAATACATGCCTCATACTCTGTTTCATTATTTGATACCTTGAACCGGAGTTTGAAAGCTAAGGATATATGGGAATTTTCGGGTGCTGTCAGCGACACCCCTATCCCATACCCGTACTGATTAGACGCTCCATCAAAGTACATAGTCCAGACCTCTTCTTCAAGCTGCAGAATGGCCTCATCCAGGAACAGATACTCTACTACTTCATCTCCCTCCACGGGGTGATCGGCTAGGAAATCCGCTACCACTCTTCCCTTTACAGACTTGCGCATCATATATGTATTTCAAATCAAATTCTGAGGGAAGAAGCAACTAACAAGCTAGCCAACCCGTAAGCGCTGGTTTCTCGAAGAGATATTTGATGGGATCTAATCTCGAAACTAGAATTACAGACTGAGCTAACAGGTAGTGTCTCAACTTCCTGGTAGTCCATACCAAGGCCAAACAAGCCTTCTCTAGCGGAGTGTAGCGGGTCTCGCATTCCAGCATCTTCTTCCTTAGGTGGTAGATAGCCTTCTCCACTTTATCCTCAGATTCCTGTGCAAGCATGCAGCCCATTGTCATGTCGGTTACTAACAGATACAGAATCAACGGTTTCCCGGCTCTGGTGGTAACAACATAGGTGGGTTCTGTAGATATTGCTTGACCTATTCGAAAGCAATTTGGCATTGGTCATCCCAATGGAATTTCTTTCCTGTCTTCAGGAGACCAAATATTAGTTCACAAGCCAAGGTTAATTTTGCAATAAACCGTCTTATGAATTGCACTTTACCCAGAAAGCCTCGCATCTCCTTTTCGGTCCTTCGAGGTGGCATTTATAAGATGGCCTTGATTTTGGAAGGATCAACTTCGATGCCCGTTTGTGTAATCAAGAACCCCAGCATTTTCCCTATTGTAACACCAAAAGTACATTTTTGAGGATTCAGTCGCAATCGATACTCTCTGATCCGTTGGAAAAATTTCTTCAAGGTGGTGTAGTGGCCCTTTCTTTCCTTGGACTTGACAATCATGTCATCCACGTACACCTCAACCTCTTTGTGGATCATATCGTGCAAGATCGTGGTTGTAGCCCATTGATAAGTAGCCCCGGCATTCTTCAAACCGAATGGCATCACCCTGTAGCAGTAGGTTCCCCACGGGGTAATGAGAATAGTTTTCTCCCTATCCTCATGTGCCATCAAAATCGCTTGTAGCTCAAAACCCATCCATAAATGAGAGCAGCACATCCCCCGTAGTGAAGTCCACCAATTTGTCGATATGCGGCAGAGGAAAGTCATCCTTCGGACTGGCTTTGTTTAGATCTATGAAGTTCACACAGACCCGAATTCTGCCATCTTTCTTCGGCATCGAAACTATGTTGGCCAACCAAGTAGGATACTCGGATAGTAACAGAACTGCCTCAATCGCTTGGTGACCTCTTCATTGATTTTGAGCCCAATCCGCAAATTCTTCAAGCTCGCTAATGTCGCCTTAGTGTCAAAAGGGATCCGGTGCTGTATAATCTCAGGATCGATTCTAGGCATGTCTTCGTAGGACCATGCGAAAACATCTTTGAAATCTTATAATAAAGCGACTCAAAGACTCGCGTTCCTCGAAGACAACATGGACCCGATCTGGACCAGACACGGATCCTTCTCAATACCAACGTTAATTGAAGTGATTTCATCAACCAAAGGTTTTACAAACCTCTCCTGCTCTTGATTAATCAAATATTTCAAAATCGGAGGAATTTCGTCCTCGTTGTTTTTATCAAAGTTTTGAAAGTCTTGATTAATGCAATAAACTAAAGGCACATAAAAGTACTCAAAAGCCACAGCTTTACCATTCTCATTCATAACCTCCAATTTGTCTGATTCTTCGATTACAACTGACTCAAAAGAAAATGAAAAAGACGACCTGGGCAAGACAACGGCATCTGGGTTATCAACCCTAGGAATACCGGACTTTGACTCAGATGAACTAGAATCTGATTCCGACTCGACAAACTCTGTGGAATTAGATTCTGGCTCACTACCCGTAATCGCTAGATAAAAAGCCCTCCTCGTACTGCCAGACGAGGGAGGGTGCGATGGACGCATCCAGAATGCCAGAAGAAGGGCCCGCAGCCGTTCGATCCCCAATCATGGAAACTGAGAAGTCACCCCGAGCACTCCAAATCGATCTAAAAGGAGACAAGCGTTGTTGCCCCTATTTCAAGTTCTGCCGTTAGACTCATCCTCCTTGCACCGCCAAATTTTAGTCGGTGGGTCAATCTACTCTTTCGCAACTTCATCCCCTGACAACTGAAGATCAAAAAAGATCTCGAAGCCAGGCAAACACCACTTCTTTGAATTCAGCCATGGCTCCGAAAAGCCGCAAAACGGGAAATCTTCCCCCTCCCGGACAAAGCATCCATTCAGGGTTCCTTGGATAGGTCTGTGCACCAGCTCGTAGTGCTTCCTGGCTTGCTTAGCCTTGGCTCTTCTGGCCATTTCCCTTCCTTTCCTTGCCCAATCCTCTCTGGCAGGCGTGTAACCTAAACCAAAGGTATAAGGGTTATGCGACATTTCAGCCAATGCAGTGATGCCCTTCTGGCCACTCGGTCCTAATCTCATTTCGGGCATGTGTTGAAGCTTATTTATGAGGCGCAGATCACAAGACCGACATACAGCCCCTCATCAACAACCAGCATATCCTGTACTACCCGAGCCTCAGCCAAGGTAAATCCTGACAAAAATACATCCTCCATGCTGTGCTCAATCTCCAAGACCGGTGTAGAAACCTCTGGCGACAGATGTATTGAGGAGTTCCCAAAAACAATTGCTACCCTCTTCTCATAGGGGTATTTCAGCATCTGATGTAAGGTGGAAGAGACAGCTCTCACCTAGTGTAGCCACGGCCGCCCCAGGAGTAGATTAAAGGTAGCTGGAACATCCAAGACATGGAACTCAATGTCCTGCTACCCCGGGCCAACCTGAGTTTTTATCCGTACCGTCCCCATCACCTCCGACCGGTGTTATCATGAGCGAGATGACCTAGGTTGTTGGTGTGAAATCAGGCTTCAACCAGATAGCATGCGTTGTTCGCAACGAACATACATTGTTCGTGACGAACATACATTGATTGTAGATCCCATATCAATCAGGACCACTGGTATCCATTTCTCTCTACACTCCAGAGAGATATACAACGGCTTGTTGTGTTCAGAGTCCTCAGGTGGTAGTTCTTTGTCGGTGAAGGTTAAAGTCGATGAAGCTCCACCCAGGAACACCATTCCCACCAACTGCTTGGGCGCTGTATCAATTGAAAGCTTAGCCTTGTCCATTGCAGAAAAGACGGCTTGTCTATGAACCCTCGAGGCCATAAGTAGTCCCCAGATGGAGATGTGTGCTTGAATTTTCTTTAGCTGCTTCAGTACAGCTTCCTCCTCTAGCAGTTTGTCTTTCTGCTTTACTGCTTCCTTGTCTTTCCTGGATGCCTCTGGCTGGTCCAAATGTGGGGGCTTGAAGTACCGCCCACTCCGGGTCATATGGTCGACCTCCTTAGTATACCAAGTATCGTCTGGTTGATTCTGACCCCAGTCTTCATTAGTATGGGCAAGACGCAAATCATCATCTTCCCACCACATCCCCTCGGCAACCGACAGATAACTATCCAGCCACATAACTGCTCCTGTGTCCACAACACATTCTCCCTCAAGAGGACCCTAGGCTTTTCTAGCCCTCTCGTCATTCTCAATTCTCTCTTCAAACCGCTCAAAGGCGATTCCTCGGTCCGGTCACCAGACACACTACTCGATTCTCGAGCAAAATTCTTCAGACGGTGCTCTCCGTGGCTCCTCTTTATTCTCGACCATTCCGACCAATGTAGATGTCCCTGCTTTTTAATCGTCCTGTCTTGGCCGAGTTCCTTCATTAATATCCGCTCATCACTAAGCCACCCTATATTATTTGTTGCTCTGTTTCAGATCAAACCAACCGATATGCACATCCCCATGTCCTGTTCATCAAGAACTGAGGTTGCTAATATCCTCCTCCACTCGGCTAGATCATCCAAATTTCTTGACTCGCCCGTCCTCCCGCACAACATGTACCTCGATCCCCACTAAAATTCCACCATCGCTTAGCTCGATCTATTGACACAATATAATTGCATGGGTTGTATGCTTCCTCAGTAAAGCTCCAAGATCCCTCAGGTTCTATACCAACATTCCCATTCTCCTCCAAGGTCACCACTGCTCTGTCTTCGATAGTCACCACCACTGGCTTGGATTGGGTAAATGACGTGCTCATCATGCACAAGTATGTTCTTTTAGGGATGAACAACGCCGGCCCGGGTAAGTAGAAGGGAGTGATGTATATGCTAGGGTCGTACGGGACGGCCGTGGTTTGGATCAGGTTTATCTGCCTGGGTGGAGGAGGGGGGTTATTATGTGATGGGAGAGGGTTTGTGGTGACATTTTGCTTCTCGGGAGGCGTAATCACCTTGTTGTCAATGAGATCTTGGATCTCATGACGCAGTCTGAAGCAGAGGTCGGTGTCATGACCGTGCTACTGGTGAACGGTGCAATATTTGGCTAGGTTATGTGTGCGAGGGAGGTTACTTGGTAATGGCCGTGGCTCTAGGGGCTTTAGATGCCCCTTTCTGATTAGAATCCCCAAGGCCTTAGATAGAGGCATGTAAAGCGGGGTGAAAGTCCTATAGACCCTAGGTGGGTATTTTGCTGGTTGTGGGTTGGTTCTGGACGCACTGGTGAAGGGTGTGGCTGTTTTTGGCGTGGTGATGACCATGCCGACATTAGAAGTTCTAGCTTGCAGACTACTTGTACCGTGATTCAATCGGTAAAGGCCCTCTTGGGCTACTCTTTCTCTGGTCAATCGACCTTACTTCATAGCATCTTCTATCTCATACCCCAATCTCATGCAAATCGAAAGGTAGAGAGGGGTAAAACAATCATTTTTACATCGACTTAGGTTGTAGGTTGCACACAACCATTCTCGATTTGGTCTTTCTCGTGGCCGAGTTCTCATCATGGAGGCCTTGGCCTCCATCGAGTGACAAAGTTAGAGAAGTCAGAATAACCCTCACTTTGTCTTAGTTATGCTCACATGCATTTACATGATTTTTGTCTTGTTAAGCTTGCATTTATAGACCTTGATTTGTTTTGTCTATGTGTTGCTTGCATGCTTTGTTCCTTGCTTGGTGTGTGTTAAGCCGAGGTCATCTTAAGCCTAGGTCACACCTTTGAACCTCTTACACCTAGGACCATCTTGGAACCACTTTGGTTGACCTCCACCTTCACCCTAGCATATTGGCCGAGATGTCATCATCTAGGCCGAAATGTGTATCATCTAGGCCGAGATGTTATCATCTAGGCATCCTAGATCTTTGATCCGTGCACCTAGTGATCTTGTTTCTAGACTAGTATGACCTAGGCCGAGGTGTGGCATATCTAGGCCAAGGTGTGGCACAGCTAGTTCAAGTGTTATCCTTCCTAGCCGAGATCATTGAGACCTTACTTGCTGAAGCCTATGTCTTGATTCGAGGTCCTCGCCTTGTCAGAGTGACCTTGTCACCTTACTTGTCATACACACTTTGTCATATCCTTGTCTTATCACTCAGACACCTTTTTTAGAAAATCCAATCCGGTAGTGCCACGTGTCGCAGCAAAGGGTTAAGTCACCCGGCAGTAGAGTAAACACATCATTTGCTATATCTTGGTCCTAGAAGAGAGAGAAGCTCTAGGAAGAGAGGAAGGAGTTCTTAGAGTGAGAGTAGATTTCCAAGCTTGATCCTTAGAGTTTGAACCGTTTGATCCGTGTTTTGAGGTTTGATTCTTGATCTACTCTTGTTGTTCCTTATGTTTATCTAATCACATTGCATGATTTAGCATGATTCATGAGTCATGCATTGATTTGAGGTTGGTTTTAGAAAGAGAAAATGATGTTCATGTGTTCTTGAAGACCTTGTTTTGTTCCGAAAGTTTATAACAAGTTCCATGTTTTGTGTTTGTTTTCAAGAAGATCTTCAACTACGGGTACCCAGGTCCATGTTTTTGAACTCATGCCATGAAATCTCAGATTTTGAATAAAGAAGTTATGATTTTAGCATTCATGTTCTTCATGTTTTTCATGTTCATGTTCTTGAAAAGAAAACCCATATTTTCCAGACTTCATTTCCCTGAGTGTGGTCTCCGGGACCACACCTCAGCCGAGAGGTGTGGGACCTCAGCCAAGACCTGGTTGGTACCCAGTACGTTTTCCCGAGATGAAATATAGTGTTTTAACTCCCAGCACATATTTTTCTTTGTTTGGACCTAGTTTTGAAAGAAATGTCGGGATCATTTACGCCATGTAGAGCTTGTTTTAAGGATGCATTGCAACCATCTTTGAGCATTACTTCTTGTCTTCTTGAAATGCATTCAATGGACCTTGCCATGTATTTGTTGGTCATGGACTCTTGCCTTAAGCCCTACTCCCGAAGAGCTATGTGAGTGGTATTTTTGATAATGCTATGTTATAATGCTTGATAAAAGCTTTGCTTTGTTTCATTTTGGAAAAGTATTTGTTCAAGTATGAATGATTATCCCTAGTTTTGTATCAAGTATTATCTTGTTTTGATGACATTCTCGGAAAGTCCTTAGTGCTATGGGACTATAATGCAACTAGTAACCTTGTTTGAGATATCTCCCTTGCCACCGACGGTCTTGTACGGGTGGGTTTGTCTAATCGATTCCGGGTCGATTATTCCATTGTTTTGTCAGGAATGTCATCCCTTGTATTATATTGATGCTAGTAAGCATCCCTTGAAGCTTTGAAAGACTTGATAGATGAACTTGGTTCATCCCTTGATTTTGTACAAGCTGTGATATGTATTGTTTTGATAAAGATCTCGGATATCATTCATTTAAACCTTTATTACTAATATCATTCACTGAGTATCCAAGCTCACCCTCTCCTTTATATATATGTAGGTGATGAGCAAGAAGGCATTTTCACCTAAGCCTTATTTGGAAGATGTTTTGGATTCATGTTTTGTTAGCACCTTGAAGATTATGCTTCTTAGTTTTTGGTTATGTCTTTTGTATGTGTCGGCTTGAGAAGCCTTTTGATCAAGGTGTAATATTTAAGTTTCATTCATTTGTATCGAAGATGTAAAACCACGTTATGTATGACATTTCATTTGATCTATGCATAGCTCTTGTGGACTACTTAGATTTAAATTTATTGCTTCCGCACATGTAAGCCCCATATGTATACTCTGTTTGTGTGTGACTTTGTAAGTTGGCCTTTGGTAATCTCTTGACATCGCCATCATGGCACCATTCTACTAGGGTGGGATGGGTCGTGACAGAGGCCTTCATTCGGCTCTGCTAGGTAGCCTCGAGATCACGAGTCGTGACCTTAATTTGGGTGTAAGCATATTAGGCGATGAAGGCCTTGGCCATCTCCTCCGAGCTCCTTTTCACTAAATCCTCCAGCTTGGCATACCAAATGGCCACAATACCCGACAGGGTTCGACCGAGGAGAGATAGTTTCTGGAGTCTAGTCAAGCCCATCGAGCGTAGAATATCCAAGAACAACCTCAAATGAACCATAGGATCGCTCGAACGGTCAAAGCGATCTATGTGAGGCATTTTGAATCTGTCCGGCAATGTCACCGCCGAATCTGTGTATCCATCCTCTATGTCCGGGATCGAGTTAACTCCTCGAAGCTGCTGAATGTTTTTCAAGCTTGCTTACTTTCAAAGCTGTTGGATCAACCTCAAATTCGAATCTGTATCTGTTGGGTAGGGCGGTGCTTTTGAAGTCTGATGTGGGACCGGTCTTGTTGGAACATCTGTATTCTCCTGGACGTGAGCTATCTCCCCGAGTGTTGGAAACCTAGGTGGGGGTGGGGGGGTGGATGCGAAGCAGATGCTCCGGCTTGTTGTGGTTGCTGTTGTCGTTGAAGTTTAGCAATTATCTCAGCCTGCTAAGCTACAACCTCCATCTGACGAGCGGTAACCTCCACTTGGCGGGCAGTATCCCGCTCCATGATCTCTATGGTCTGCTGGAGTTGATACATCATTTCCTCTATATTGTCTCAGAAAGTCGATCCGTCTCGACTGGATGTGTATTCCTCTCGAGGTGGAAGCAGATATCTCAACCCAATCGCACAAGTGAGGTAGATAATGACCGTTGATCTCGTGATCGCCGTGACTAGTGATCTATGCCCGATGACCTCGCTCAGAATCGGGGTAATGAAGCAAACATAGGTTGTCCTTCAACCGGATCCTCGATCGATGAATTCTCCCAACTCGTCCAGAGTGCTCAGGTATCCGCCTGGAAGCAATGATGAAAACACTACCTTACAAAAGGAAAATAAAGCAAAAAAAAAAAAAAAGAAACAACAATAAAAAATGGACAAAGATCTCATTTTGATCAGATAACACACCGTTGATAAATCGTAAGCTAGACAATCAGATCAAACACCGATTCTACCTCCCAAAGTTTATGCCTTAAAATTGATATCCTCGAACATTAATGTCCTCGATACCCGATTTTAAATCGGTACATATCAGAGACGCCCCGAACCCGAGAGGGTATCCTGCTCTGCTCATATTGTGGGTCTACTAGCTCAGACTCAAATTGTCACTTTCTTAATCTTGAACCAAAGAGTCCAACCGCAAATCGCTTTGAGAAAACAGATTTTTTTAAAGAAGTGCCAAACATGGATCGCTTTGCGACATCTGAGTCGCCACCTAAATATTTTTAGTAGGTGAATTTAGGAAACCCCGACTCGTTAAGGGCCGCGTGTCCATCATCACCAAAGTTGCCTCGACTCAGAGCTTGGGTACGATCGGGAAGGTCACTGAGCACCCTCTCGCCCGATCCAAGATCGGCCTCTACTAACCATGATATCGCGTTTTGAAAACATTATGTGTTCTTATTCCGGTTAATTAGCTAGAATTAATATGTGATGCGCACAACACAAAAGTATAGACTAGATTGCCTAATTTGGAATGAAGCATTGCATATCCGTTTGTTTGAAAAACGCTATGGAATTAGCTACTCGCAAGTAGGCTAAAATACGGATTTCAATGAATTGTTCCAACTCAAACAATCCAGCCTTCACCCACAGGCATTCAGGCAGTTTATATCACATAAACATCTAGCCACATAGTAAGCATGCTGTCATGTTAACATTCACACTCATGCGAGATGCTAAAGCATGAAATACTTACAATGTACTCCCCGCCAAAACAAGAACATGTTAGCAACTAATGCATGATCCAAGTCCATGTTCAAATGCCTAATGCATCGCATACAGAATGTCACTAGAATAGGCTTGGCTAATCTAAGGATGACATGTGAAAATGCACAGATAGCATGTATTCAAGTTAGATTTGAAATTCTTATGCGATTAGTATGATGCGCCGAGGCCGGTGCATGCAATACTGATGAATGATGCACGCATGCATAGCATAAGGTGTGCTAAAGTAAACATGTCCTAATACTAACCATCAAAGCAGGTAAGTAAAAGGGAGAAAGAAGTGGGGGTTGGAAGACATGCACACACGCACCCACACTTATTACAAATTTGCCCTCGCTCGGAGAGACCGAAAGAATAATACACTTAATTAACCTACAAGCTAATTAAATATTACAGGCTGCCTAATTAATTAACAAATCAATTGATCTAATTAAGCAAAGAAATTTCTGGAAGAGGATCCAATGCATGTGCGCTTGCCCGCCGAAGTCATCGCCATGCACAAGATGCCTCGCTTTGTTTCGCTTCCTCCTCAAGACTGCACAAGTCCTGGGATATGCTCTCTGCACACTGTGGAACACCACCGGCTGAAGGGATTGGTCACCGGCCATGGAGAATGGTCACCGGCCACTGATTAATCCATCGGCCATTTATATATGGCCGGTCGGCACTGCAGATGGCCAGCCGGCCAAATCTTCCTGCAGAATCTAGTTTGACAGCAGCAGAGGACAAAGCAAAGCATGGCAATGTATTTCAAGCAATGTATGCACCAATCACACCCCTTATCATATTAATGACTCAAAGGTGGATGGGCCTCGATTCTCAGACCACCAATCGCGCATTTTGATGCGGATGGCCCAAGGAACCAAGTATGCATTTTTAATGTGGAATGAAATGCACATAATCAAACAATGGGGCTTAACCTCTATCACAAGCAATTCAAGAGGAAAAGCATGCATGCCAATGCAATGCAATCCTAAGCATGTTGACTAGTATGCAACATGAGCAATGCAAGCAAGCAATGCGTGTTAGGCACACAACCTAAGTAAAGAAGCATGCAAGGCATGAAGCAATGCAACCTATAAGTATGCAAGACACAATATGGATGTTCAAGCATGCAAGCAAGCATGTGACTTCATTCAATCATGCAACAACACACTAGTATGCAATAACACACAAGGTGAGCATGCAATAACACGCAAAGGGGTGGACTTAAACTAACATGGATAGCTCGCAAGCATGCCAAAATCAGTGGCCAAGATGCTAAGGAATGAGAGCTAATTGGCACACAAACATGCACGCAAACATGGACCAACACTCAAGCATTAAAGACAACTCTCAAACACACTTGAAAGGACGCAGATATGGATTAATGGCATATACATTAAGCTCTGAAAACATGCTAAGAATATGGTGCCAAACCAATTAAACCAAGCAAACAATGCATGTAACATGGTCCAAAACTCAAGGCAAGCCAAAGGTGTATTGAACTACACTTAGCAAAATCAAACATGGCATGAATTAAATAACCAAAATCAGAGGTTTGGCATGCTAAAACAAAGCCAACAACACATCTAGATGGCATCTAAATGGCTCAAATCCAAAAGCATGCATAATTACCAAAACATGGAGCATACAACACAAGCTTTTAAAGCATCCAAGAGGCATCAAAGGCAAGCATGCAAGCATGTCATGAGGACTGAAATGATGCTATAAGTGGTGTAAAACCACTGAAATAAACCAAGCAATGGATGCTCAACACTTCACACACTTAAAGCCTACAAGCTAAACAATGCAAAGGGGCCATGCAAGACATGGCAAACATGGCTAAAACAACCAAGGGCAGACCTTAACCATGGAAAAACAAGTACAAAAGCCTCACAAAGCTAAGCCCAAAACATGCTTGAACAAGGGTCAAAGCCTAGATGCATGTTAAGGCTAAATGATGGCATTACAAGACATGTATGCAAGGCATGCAAGGTGTGTCCAAACCAACTCAAAGTTGAGGTAAAACATGGAAAAATACAACCAAATACCTACTAAAACATGGCCAACATGATCTCAAAATGGTGCTCAACACATGAGGCTTAAATGGCCCTTTTCAAGGACAACAAGGAGAGGGGGTGGCCCTCTCCTTCTTGGGACGTCAAGGCACCATCCTCATCACTGAAATCCCTCAAGATTTCAGTGGTGAGGAGGCCCGAACACAATGGTCCCGGAGCTCAACCAAAATGGCACAAAATGGAGCCTTACAAGGCTTAAGAGGGGTCAAACAAACCCAAATCTTAAAACACCCTGAACAAACTATTTAGAGCACTAAAAAATAGAACTTTTCTATGTTATATGCTAAGCTCAAAAATAGATGCAAGATAGGTAAATAAGCTATGCAAAAATGGAGGAAAAAGAGCAAGTTTCTTACCCTTGTTGACCCTCTTCACAAACAATGTTCCAGCAGCTTCCTTAAGCTTGAATTAGCTCCACAATTTCAAAAACAACCCGTTAGTACCTCAGTGGCCAAGGGAAGGTGTAAGTCTAGGTGTTTGTGTGCAAATCTAAGACTAAAACACCTTAAGGGCAAAAAGAGAGAGAGAAAATAGATATAGGATAGATTCACAAACCCTAACCCTAATCAGAGCTCTCCTCTATATTTTTGCTAACCTAGAGGAGGGAGAGGGAGCTCCCGCTTATAGACAATCCAATCTTGTAAAGCTTCCAAAGGAAGCTAACAAGAGGGAGATCCCTCCATACACGTGTACGGAGGGGAGCCAAGTGCATGCCAGCTGCACAAAAAATATCTGCAATAGCAAATGCACAGTAGTCGGCCGGCCAAAAATGCAATTGACCAAAAAAAAGATAGCCGGCCGGCCATCTATATTGCCGGCCGGCCAAACATTTGGCCGGTGGCAACAAAAAACAGCCGGTGGCCTCAAGCCATGGCCGATGATGGGTGGGGATGGTCAACAAGCCCTACCCTACCCCTCAAAGGCAAAACACAAGTGTTTGGTGCAAAACTAGACACAAAACAGTCGAGTCGAGAGATCCTGAGACAAGGCGCGTAGCCGAGACCTCCAGGAACTCAAGACAAACACAAACAAGGATGATCACTGAGTGTTCAATCAGTGACGTCCATGTCTTGAGGACAGTCAAAAATGGGGTGTCTACACATACATCCTATAGAGACACACTCTAACAGCACATATCAAGCAAGTGAGAGCCAAAAACACCCCTATGGTGGGGTAGGGTTTCCCTGTCCTATTTTGTCAAGAGCTAGGGTTTTACTACGCATGTAGCAGTTTCATACAATCCTGCATTCAAGTGAGCAACCTGTCCTAGTTTGGAACAGTCTCTATAGCTTACGATATGCAACTAGGTCAAATAGTCAAAAAGGGTGCCTTAGCAAGACCACCTAATATACCTCTCGCTCCTAACACCGAGAAGTGAAAGAAGGGTCAAACGGTACGGCGGTGATCCAGATCCAAGGTTTGTGTTCCCATCGTGGCAGAGCACGCAACCGGTCAGCCTTATGGCATGCGTTTCCAAGCAAGCCTCTAACAAACCATTCAGGAATAGCAAATGGCAAACACTGTGACTTAGGTGCACCTATGCAAATGCAATGCAAAGAAACACATAAATGTAGATAAAACAACATATCATGAGTTCGATTCAAGTTCTCTAAATCCCCAGCAGAGTCGCAAGAAACTGTAGACCCGACTTTCTTCAAGGCTACTTTCTGAGAAGGCGAATTGTCTTATATTACAGTTCGGACTCCCATCACGGTTCTAAATCTAATCTCACAAAGTGCAATGTAAGACTGATGAATCACCAAAGAGTCCAAATCTGGGAATTGGTTTTGGAAAATCAATTTTGAATCAAAAAGCGCCAAACATGGACTGCTTTGCCAGATTACAGAGTCACCACCTAAATATTTTGTTTTGGGAAATTTAGGAAACCCTGACTCGTGCCAAAGGTCACATGTTCATCATCACCAAAGTTGCCTCGGCTCGGGAACTTGGGTACGAGAGGGGAAGGTCCTTAAATGAGCTCCCCCATTCACCCGATCAAAGATCGGCCTCTACTAAGCATGATATGTTGTTTTAAAAACACATGTGTTCTTATTCCAGTTATTAGCTATCTTACTATGTGATGCACACAGGATACAAGTATAGACTAAAATCACTAGAATTGGAACAAAACAACTCATGTTTGTTTTCGAAAATGGTTTGAAAATGCCACCTCACAAAGGCTAAAGCCCACATTTGTCACCCTCAAGTGGGCTGAAAACATGATGATTTGCAACTTCGCAAAGTGGGCGCAAAACTCACATTCATTGAATTGTCCCAATTCAAGTAATCAAGCCTTCATCCATAGGCATTCATGCAGTTAAGTAAATAAGCACATAGCCTCATGGAAAACATGTTAAACATGGCAACACTCACACTCATGCAAGTATGCTAAAGCATAAACACTTACAATGTACTCCGAGCCAAAACAAGAAACTAGTTAGAAATCTTGCATGATCCGAACTATACAAAATACCTAATGCAACACATGCAAAATGCAACTAAATAGGCTCGGCTATCTAAGATGACATATGAATGCAACAATTCGATAACATGCTTTGAAACATGTATTCAAATAAGTATTGAAATACGATGCAGTTTAAATGATGCGACGAGCCCAGTGCATGCAAGACAAAATGAATGATGCACGCATGCAAGCAAAAGGTATGCTGATCAAAATATGCCCTAATCTAACCATCAAAAGGGAGAAAGATGTGGAGTTGGAAGACATGCACACACACATGCACACTTATTACAACATTGCACCCTCGCGAAGGAGGGTCCGAATGAATGAGCTAAGCTAATCTAAGCTAAGCTAATCAACTAATCTAATTAATCTAATTAGACTAATTATTACCCAACCAAATTGAATAACTAGCGAACTACTAATTATTACAACACTTAATTAATTAACAAATTAATTAAATAAATTAGAAAACCAAGCTAACTAACAACTAAAGCTTTAAACCAAGTGTAGATCGCCCGAACTCTGCTCTGTGCGCGAATTGTAGTTCTAGCTACTGCAGTTCGGACTCCTGTCACGGTTCTGAATCTAATCTCACAAAGTGCAATGTAAGACTGATAAATCACCAAAGAGTCCAAATCCGGAAAATCATTTTGAAAAATCGATTTTAATCAAGAAGTGCCAAACATGGACTGCTTTGCCTGATTTCAGAGTCACCACCTAAATATTTTGTTTTGGGAAATTTAGGAAACCCTGACTCGTGCCTGAGGCCACGTGTCCATCATCACCAAAGTTGTCTCAGCTCGGGAACTTGGGTACGAGAGGGGAAGGTCCTGAAATGAGCACCCCCGCTCACCCGATCAAAGATCAACCTCTACTAACATGATATGTTGTTTTTGAAAACACATGCGTTCTTGTTCCGGTTTATTGGCTAACTTACTATGTGATGAACACAGCATACAAGTATAGACTCAATCACGCGGATTGGAACAAGACAACTCATGTTTGTTTTTGAAAGTGCTACACGCAAGCAGGCTAAAGCGCAAATTTGCCACCCCCAAGTGCGCTTAGAAAAACATGATTTTGCCACTTCAAGTGGGCTTAAAACTCACAATCATCGAGTTGTTCCAATTCAAACAATCAAGCCTCCATCCACATGCATTCAAACAGTTATAGCAGTTATGCACATAGCCTTATGGCAAGCATGCTGAACATGGCAACACTTACACGCATGCAAGGATGCTAAAGCGTAAAAAGCTTACCTAGTACTCTGAGCCAAAACAAAAGCTATGTCAGAAATCAATGCATGATCCTAGCTATGTTAAGAATGCCTAATGCAACACATGCAAAATGCAACTAAGATAGGCTCGGCTATTCTAAGATGTCATGTGAATGCAACTAGATAACATGTATTCAAATTGGTATTGAAAAACAATGCAATTTGTATGATGCACCGAGCCCGGTGCATGCAAGACAGATGAATGGATGCACGCATGCAAAACATAAGTATGCTAATCGAAATATGCCCTAAACTAACAATCAAAAGCTGATAAGTAAAAGGGAGAAAGAAATGAGGTTAGAAGACATGCACACACACACACACACACACACTTATTACAACATTTGCCCTCTCGACTGAGGGTCCGAATAATAAGCTAACTAGCAAATCTAAGCTAATTAAACTAATTATTACAAACCAAAACTAATTAACTAACAAGTTAACTAGTTATTACAAAACAAATCGATTAGCTAAGCATGTCAACTAATGAAGTACAAAACCAAAGCATTAGCTATCTAAGCAAAGAAGCTAAGTAAAGTAGTAAGAAGAGGTCCTCGGGGCGAGGGGTGCATGCATGCTCGGTCGCCTCGTTGGAAAATTCATTACTATGCCCCAACTTGCCTCTGTTTGCATTTGATTTCAGAACACTGCACAAACATCCAAATAGCTTCTACTCCAACATGGAGACCTCCAGGAGGGCAGTTGACCACTTAATGGTGTTGTAGACCACTTGTAGACCACCTAAACATGCTGCAGAAAAAGTGGTCGGCCAGCTACTTTTTCGGGACTATCGACCAAAAATTCTGCCAAGCTCCAATTTGCTATAACAGAGAACAAGAAGGGGCACAGCAGTGTATTTGCAAGGTATGTGTGCACAACCACCTTCCCTATCATTTCTTAAGCTCAAGGGAGTGTGGTTCTCATTTCTCGTGTTTGGATTAACACTCTACCCAAACACAATGCAATGCAACATGATCAACCTATCAATACTAATCGCTTGCAAACACAATGCAATGCAACAACATGCAAACAACATGCAATACAACAAAATGCAAACACAATGTAATGTAACAACATGAAAACAACATGCTCTTCTATGAATGCTAGAATCGCATGTACGAGTTTCCAACATATGAACAATGCATGCATGGCAAGTTTAGAAGCCTAAGGCATCAAAGCTAGGAAAGAACATCTCACAAGAGGGATGCAGTACAAAGCTCAACGGACTTAAACCAATATAGACAGACCTAAATCATGCCAAAACAGTGGCCAAAATACTCTGAAATGATGGCATGAAAAGCAAGATAATGCATGCTCATGCGTTGGCCGATCAACTAAGCATAAGAGCATAACTCTCAAACACGATTAAGAAGTGACAACTGTGGAAGTGTGACAAAACTATATGCTCTGAAATCAGGTGTGAAATGATGCCAAATCATGCACATGTCACAAATGAAGCATGCTAGGAGGTTCAAAGCTTGAAACTAGCATAGGCACTTGCACTATAGCTACGCAATACATGAACCATATGGCCAAGACAACCCAAAACAGTCATAGAGCATGTCAAAACAATGCTAAAACATGTATGGAGTATAGCCAAAACAGGCTAGCATGAAAGTATGAAGCATGGAGCATGCTGGGCCAACAAAGAGGATTACACTACATCTACCAACACCAAGCATGAGATGACTTTGCTAACAAAAATCAGAGTTATATCATGGCAAAATAAGACCAAAAACCCACTGAGATGGTAGCCCAAAAGCTTAAGCAAGATGGCATACACATAATGGCTCATGTTTAAGGCATAAAGCCCCAACCCTCCAAAGCATTGGAAAAGTGACACATGTGAGTGTGTGGCCACACTACATGCACTGAAATCACATATCAAATGTGCTAAATCATACAAATCGCCCAAGCAATGCATGCTAGTGACTTGGAAACTCAAAGCTAGTGAGCTAGAATGCACTATGACTATACAAAGCAAGGGATGCATGACCAAAACAACCTAAAATAGAGCTTAAGCGTGGCAAAACATGGGTAAAAGCTTCCTGGAGTGGAGCCAAAAAACATGCTAGAATGATGATCCAAAGCATGATGCATGTTAGGCTAGCGAGTGGAATTGCACTACAAGTGCAAGGAGCATGAAAGAGGTAATCAAACCAACCCAAAAACAGAGTTAAGGCATGCTAAAATAACACCAAAAACTTGCCGAGATAGGACCAAAACATGCTAGAAAGATGAGCTATCAACACAAGCATGTAAGGCTAGTATGCAAAATTTACACTACAAGTGTAACATGCAAGCATCCAATGACCAATCCAGCCTAAAATAGAGCTATGCCATGCTGAAATAATGCTTAAGACATGCTAAGATGGAACCAAAACATGCTAGAAAGATATGCTCAAACATGAGGCCAACAAGGCAAGCAAGACACAAGGAGAGGGGATGACCCCCTCCTATTTGGGACCTCAAACACACTTTCCACCACCGAAATTTCTCTTAGTTTTTGTGGGGAAACTGGTTGGAAATACTCTTCAGATCCTCGAAGACGCCAATGATCCTCATTAGTCACCGCAAGATACAAATATTCCTAGGGTGCCTAATTAGCACTGACGACAAGTCAATTCCTCTACTCAAGAAAGCTTGTTCACTAAGTTTTTAGAAGTGATTCTTGCATACCTTTTCTAGTCCATTGCCATTATATTTATACTGCTTTCTCGATCCTGCCAGGCCTACTTTTTCAATCATTATCTTTTCCACTATTCGGCTCTAGGGATCATCCCCTATTCGGCCTATTTATCCTATTCGGCCCCTTATCCTTGCGGGATATCTGCCGGCTAGCGACAAGCTTTTGAAATATACCTCCTTTATCTTCGCCAATTATTCGGCTACCACAATTGCCCTCCGAACTCCCTGTTGACGGCAGTTGATCGGCGTGTTTGGTTCAGAATTTGAGAAGTTTAGCGTCAGGCGGCTTCGCGTGCCCCAATATGTCAGGAGGGGCACGCCTTTTTGCCCATCATTACGCTTTCCCACTCTATTCATGTGTATCTCACCATTTATTGCGATTTGAAACTTTGGTCCTTTCGAATTCACATTTCGTCGATTTTCTGAGACTTTTGGATCGCCAATGCGTATCCCTCCGTGACTCGCGTTTTCTGCAACTTCTTTCCGTCTTCCCTTGTCTCATCTGCTCTTCGTAAGTCTCCTTCTTCCTTCTTTGTAATCCTATTTTCTGTTTGCTATTTTAGCTTCGGCGAATATTTAGTTCTTTGCTAAGATGGCCAAACATTTGAAAGACCTCCTTTTTGAGGATCGATTCCTGCTTCCTAACATTTTTCTATTCTCGACGACGCCCATTTATCCCTTGTAATGCATAATGCTCTTGACATGGAGAGGGAAGATCAAAACACGATCAGATTCCCCTTTTATCCATTATGGAGGTGGGGTTCGCTTCCTACACCCACTTCTTAGGGCCGTTCTCCGCTATTGGGGTTTGATTCCTTCAACCCAATGTAAATTTCTTTCGAATCATCATGGGGTTTGTAGAGTTGAATCGACGCCTTTAGATTAACCTTGGGATTCCGCCATTCGGCATTGTTACGCCTTAGCCAAATCCTCCAAATGGTCAAGGTATTTTCTCAGGCCAAAGATATCGACCATCACTTGGTGAATATGCTTGCCGCCTGTAAGGTGTTGACGACGGATGGTCAACGTCCGAGGTAATTGGGAGTTCACCAAGGAAGGATCACCGGCCCTATTCCTGCATATAAGGTGACCCAAAGTTGCCACGCAACGCCTTATGTTTGTTGGTCTATCTCTTATTCGCTCTTTTCCCTAAATTGCTTTTTATCTTCGCAGTAATAGGTTGAAGAAAATTTCGACTTCGTTGACGACGTAGTTCTTGGGGAAATCAAGATCGACTCACATATTTCGGCCGCCCAAACGTACAAAAACAAGGGAGAGCCGCCCATATTCTCCTTCGGTACGAACCCACTTACACTACTTTCTCGGCTGCAGACAACATTCCGATTCCATCCGGCAATCAACAGCTCTTAGCCCTTATCTTCCCCAGCTTTAAAAACCTTAGGCAGATCAGTCTCGTACTTCTGATTTGGGGGAAGATGACGAGCCGGTTGTAGAGGTGATTGCCGATCCGGCTGGGGAGTCTACTGAGGGGGTTGTAGAGGGTGACGAGGCCGTACGCTCGGCATTTGAGGCCACCGAGCCATCCGCCTCAGGACGAGCAGATTTCCCTTCTGGGGATATTTTTGCGAATTTGGGGGATCTACCCGGCGATTTCTTTGAGGGTATGGCGAAGGAAAGCCTAACGCAGATGGCGCGTAAAAGAAATGCCGAGCGGATAGCCGCCCGAAAGAAGGCTGAATGCGCCCAATCAGATCCCAGCTTGATCAAGCCCTTCGTACCCGTTTTTGAGGGGACGGTTGAGGTTGCTGTGTCCGACACGGGAAAAGAGGGTGGAGAACAGGCCGATGGAGAACGGCTGATTCCGGAGCAAGGCCAAAAGTGTGGTGCCGAGGGAGAAGTGAGTTCAGAAGCTGGCCCTGGTAGCAAACGGCCTCGGCTTGAAGAACCGGACGTGGTCGCTCCATTCGTTATTCAGCCAAAGATCAGGGATATGCCGATTTTATCCGACGCCGCCATCGAGGATCCAACAGGCTCGAGCCCGGCGGCTTAATTTCTCGGGCCGACAACAAAGCCTTCGGTCGTGCTCGATATTATGGTTGCCCTAACTGCTCAACCGGCACTCCTGGTAGCTCACCTTCATTTCGCTCTTGTTTGTTAAAGGCGCCTAATCATACCGAATTATTTTGCACGATTGGAAGGATCGCCGACTTGGGTCGCCGTCAAGGCCGCTCTCGGGAGAATTGACCATTTGCAAACAGAGGTGCAGGGTCAGAAAAGTAGGGCCGAGTTCGAAATTATGAGAGCTGAAATGGAGAGTGCGCGAGCCGAAGCAGAGAAAGAGAGGGTTCGCGTCGCCGAACAGCTTCGTGTTGATGCTGAGGGTAAGGCAAATGCGAGCGAGGAATCGCTCAAACTTTCCAAGAAAGCACTTGCTGAAGCGGAAGCTCAGTTAGAGGAGCGTAAGGCGGCCCGCGAGAAAGCCGAATCGGAGGCCTTTGAGGTAGGGAGAGGCGCCGCCTCGATTTTAATATGTTGAAGAAGTGTCCAAATTTGAGAATCGCGGTTCAAACATGGGTGGCTCAAAGCCCTTGCCGCCGAGGTTACATTGGATTTGCCAATTCCTTATGAGCAGTGGATGTTGAGCCACTTGAATCTGATAATGACGAAAGTGATCCGGGAGCCGCATCGAGTAGGCGTCTTTTTGTTTTTGTTTTTCTTCTTTTGGATAGTGCTTTGTTGGTTCGGGGTACTTTTCATGTATAAATTGGTTAGCATCTGCGCGCAATTTATTAATGAAAATTTCCTTGTAATTTTTGCTACCACCACACACTTTGTATGTAAGAGCTCTGTGGTTTAATTTTAATGAAAGAGTTCTGGTTTGTCAATCCATTTGGTAAAATGGAATTGCATATACTATGGGGAAACCCTGATTTGTGAATCTGCCCTTGCCCCAGGGGGTTCATGAAAAGAATTCTAGCTCTGAATCAATTTGTGAGCCGGCTGGGGTACTTGGTCCGAATAGATTGATAAATCTGCTCTTGCCAGTCAACTCGTGAGCCGGATGATTTTACTGTGGCACGAATGATTTTATCTAGAACTCTTCTAAACAAACCGTACATACAATATCGTGTGTCCAAACTTTAGTTTGTTCCTTACTTGAATCTGAAGTTTTCATCAACAGTTCTTGTGCGTTCTTCTTTTTTTTTTTATATATATGTCGCTAACCACTGAAGGTAGAGAGAGGAAAAGATTGGTCAATATTTGGGTTCCTGCAGACTCAATACATATCCCATCAAAATCACCATTTGCAATTTCAGTGCCTACTGATCTTGGACCCTTAGATTGATGAATCTGCCCTTGCCCCAGGGGGTTCATGATAAGAACTCTGGCTCTGAGGAATCAATTCGTGAGCTGGCTGGGGTACTTGAGCCGAATAGATTGATGAATCTGCTCTTGCCCGAATCAACTTGTGAGCCGGCTGGGGTACTTGAGCCGAATATATTGATGAATCTGCTCTTGCCCTAATCAACTTGTGAGCCGGCTGGGGTACTTGAGCCGAATATATTGATGAATCTGCTCTTGCCCTAATCAACTTGTGAGCCGGCTGGGGTACTTGAGCCGAATAGATTGATGAATCTACTCTTGCCCTAATCAACTCGTGAGCCGGCTGGGGTACTACGCACTTAGGCTGAACATATCCCATCAAAATCACCATTTGCAATTTCACTGCCTACTGATCTTGGACCCTTAGATTGATGAATCTGCCCTTGCCCCAGGGGGTTCATGATAAGAACTCTAGCTCTGAGGAATCAACTCGTGAGCCGGCTGGGGTACTTGAGCCGAATAGATTGATGAATCTGCCCTTGCCCTAGGGGGTTCATGATAAGAACTCGCTCGAGGAATCAACTCGTGAGCCTACCGGGTACTTGAGCCAAATAGATTGATGAATGCTCTTGCCCTAATCAACTCATGAGCCTACCGGGTACTACGACTTAGTCAAGATCTTGAGCCAAAAGCTTGTCCCCGCCACAACTTAGTCGGCGTCAAAGTATTGGGTTTCGCGATTAATGAACTTGCCTCGATCGTCAGCCTCTGCGAGTGTTAAATGATCAAAGGTACACTTTTAAGAGTCCGGTAGGTATCTCGATTCAAACTCCCGAGAGAAAATCTATTGCGAATGTCGAACAAACTCTTCTTTAACAAAGAAAGGGAAGCCAAGACATTGGCCGAGCAGCTTGATATGAATCGAAGTGAACACCGTGGTGCGCTCTTGCATGTTGAGAGTAAGAGTTCTATGGGTCGAGAGAGGCGTCAATCTCCTCGACGTCGTAGTAGGTCGCCCAGACGGGATAGGCAGTCCCATGGGAGATCACCACACGCCCAAGTCGAAAGGAGATCGACGAATCCAACTGCGTTAAGTTTTGCAGTATTTGTGAAGAATAGGCCCATGACGGAAGCGGACTCGATCGTTCGAGATCCAGACGTGGCAGTCGAGTTTGCTCGACAAATATTTCCTCTGGAAGTTCAGCAGTCAATGGCTGGTCGTCAGGACTACGAAGTGTTTCGCGAGGGCATTCATGGGGCGGTGAAAGGGCTCTATACGGCTTATGAAGTCGGCATGCGGTTGTGCGCCGCCTGCCGAGAAATGGAGAAAAAGGAAGAGCATATCCGCAGTTTGGAGGCTCGCGTGGAGGCGGCTGAACGTGAGTTAAGAAAGATCAAAGCGGCTCAGGTACAACCAGCAGGGCGGGTGAATCCAATCGTGGAAGAGAGGGTTACCAGTCGGCTTATAAGCGTTGCCATTGCCGATCGTGAAACGGCGAACATGTTCGCATTGGAGTCCGCAAAGGGGAGGTCTTATGAAAGAGGTTTTCACGAAGGGCGCTTGGTTGGAATCCAAAAGACCAAGGAGAAGCTTGCCGAAGAAGTTTGCCGATGTGAAAATCGTGGGTTTAGGCATGGTTGGATCAAAGCATCTCAAGTTGCTGAATCTCTTCGCTTGTCAGGCATCGATTCGGCGTCACCTCTCTACCACAGTAAGGATTTTCCGTTTTCTGCTTTCGAGGTTGAGAAGAGTGAGGATGAGGGCGACGCCGTATGACTTTAATTATTGTAAGATTCGAACGCTGGTCGCGTTCGCAGTTATGTAATTTCTTGGTTTTTTTAATAAAAGACGCTTTATTGAAAATATCAAATTGTCTCCTGCATTCGGCGTGTCCGTGTTTAATTTTATTGCATAAATGGTTGGATAGACGTAAATACATCAATCGGACTCAGCATCTGTTAAATCGATGCGCCGATTCGTTGGCGTGATCGGCCTACATGTAATGGCCGTTTACTTTTGAATAAAGCCATTGCGGTGTGTGCTGTTGAAATTTGAAGAAGCCGTGAGCCAGGGATCGAATGCCAGATGTCTAGCCGATTGGGCTAGATAATTTTTGCCCTTGCGCAGCCTCTGCACATTTTAGCCAACCGTTGGGTTAAATAGGTCATGGAGAATGTTGACCGACGCCTGTCTCGTGGGGTTTAGTGTTGATAAAATCACTTCAGGATTTGGGCCTCGAGATCGCGGCCATTGCTGAGAATAAAAGTGGCAGGCGCCTTATGCAATCAAACATATTTGGCTCACCAGCATCTATTGCGTGGGATGCTCAAGAGTTCTCACCATCAGATGGTGATAGTTGCAGGAGCTCAAATTCCGGCCGAACTTGGCGCTCAGATGGTTTGCGGCGGAGGATTCTCTGGTGTGGGAGGTGGACCGCTGAAAGGAGAAACTGGAAACACGTTAGCCTCCAAGTCGTTGAAGCAGATCGCCTCGAAAGGAGACACAACGACCGCTGCCCCTAATCTCCCTTGTCTTGGATCTTGGCCTTGACATTGTCGATGGTGTCAGAGGCCCGGCAACATGCCGATTCGGGCGCGGTTAGATCGATGCGTTTTGAGCCGCGATGGTTGTTCAAATGACAAGAGTTGGATCGATCGGTTGATTTGTCTTAGAAGAGATAGATATTGTAATGTTCGAACGCGGATTGCGTCTATGTAACAACTTTTTAATCAAATAAAAAGTGTTATTTCATATAGTTGAGTCTTACTCTGAAAATCTTTTGTTTAGCTATGCCGGATGAATGTTCCTGATCCCAACTTTTAATGGTTAAGCACGTCATTTCGTATGGTTTAATGGTTTGCTATTAGTTTGCTATCGGAAAGTTTCCTACCAGAGCTTTTGTGTAGCTTAAATATTTTTCCTGTATTCAGGGATCGGCCCTTGCCTTAGGCGGGATGCGACTTTAACCGGAATGGGTCGTACTCGTGGGCCGGCTAAGGCACGCCCTGTCCGGCGAACCATATTAGTAATTCCGGCTTAATTAGTTGATTAAAACAGGCTCCGGATCCGAAGACTAATTCGGCCCTAAGGTGTCATGTGGCCAAGGGGGCTCCGAATCCGGAGACTTATTTTTGCCAATCGTGATATCCACGAAGGGCGCTCCGAATCCGGAGACTTATTCGCCCCTAAGGTGTCGTGCACCAAAGGGAGCTCCGAATCCGGAGACTTATTCGGCCCTAAGGTGTCGTGCACCAAAGGGAGCTCCGAATCTGGAGACTTATTCGGCCCTAAGGTGTCGTGCACCAAAGGGCGCTCCGAATCCGGAGGCTTAATTTGGCCAATCGTGATATCCACGAAGGGCGCTCCGAATTCGGAGACTTATTCGGCCCTAAGGTGTCGTGCACCAAAGGGCGCTCCGAATCCGGAGACTTATTTTGACCAATCGTGACATCCACGAAGGGCGCTCCGAATCCGGAGACTTATTCGGCCCTAAGGTGACCTGCACCAAAAGGGGCTCCGAATCCGGAGACTTATTTTGGCCAATCGTGACATCCACGAAGGGCGCTCCAAATCCGGAGACTTATTCGGTCCTAAGGTGACCTGCACCAAAAGGGGGCTCCGAATCCGGAGACTTATTTTGGCCAATCGTGACATCCACGAAGGGCGCTCCGAATCCGGAGACTTATTCGGCCCTAAGGTGACCTGCACCAAAAGGGGGCTCCGAATCCGGAGACTTATTTTGGCCAATCGTGACATCCACGAAGGGCACTCCGAATCCGGAGACTTATTCAGCCCTAAGAGGTTTGAAGGAGAGTTTGCCAAAGAAAATCGATTTTCATTAAAACGTGGTACTAGTACAAGCATCTGATCCCACAAGTCGAGTCCGTAAATGGATCTTCATAAAGTCTACGTTCGCGCGGATTGCGGTAAGCCACGGATCTCTTCAATGCCATGGTCTGTTGGGAAGCGCATAAGCTGATGGTAGGTGCTTGGGACAACCTTCATGACATGCAACCAGGGGCGCCCCATGATGGCATTATGCGGCGATGGAAGCTTCACAACCAAGAATTCCACGTCAACCGTTTTTGAGCCCGCTCGAACAGGTAGCACGATCCTCCCCAACGGGTATTCTGGATTTGTGTTGAAGCCGAACAGTGGCTGAGACGACGGTGATAGGTCCGACTCGTTGAGGCCGAGTTCAACAAAAGTTCTGTAGTACAAGATTTCCGAAGTGCTTCCTGGGTCTATGAGAATGCGTTCAACGCTGAACTGACGTACGCGTAATTTGACGACCAAAGGATCGACGTGGCTGGCCACTGTTCCGACGAGGTCGGAGTCATCGAACTTAATTGTCGGAGCTTCTCTGGGCCTGCCGGTTGACATGTTATGTTTTTGGGGAATTGGGTGCGATTGAATCGTATGCACGGTCGGGGATGCCGGCAGACCGTAGATTATGTGGATCACACCAAGCGGAGGTGAATCCTGTCTCAAGGCTAATGCTTTGGTTGGCCTTCCCTTGCTCACGTATTGCTGCAGTCGACCATCTTGCACCAGTTCCTCCAGATGATCCTTTAGCGCATAACAGCTCTCGGTTTCGTGGCCGTGATCTTTGTGGCATTCGCATCGTTTGTCCCTCCTCCGTGTGTCGGGAGGCCCCACCATCTTCGACGGCCACTTGAAAAATGCAAGGTCTTTGGACTTTAGTCATTATTGCGCGATCGGCTCTGGCTAACTCAGATACTTCTTGTCGATTACTTGAGCGTCTCATTGTCGACTTGTAGTTGTTCGTTCGTTCGGTGGGAGCACTGATCGCTTGATCGGCAGGAGTCCCGCCTTTTGTCTTGCTTGGTTCGTTGCCGGTGCTCAGGGCTCGGTGGCGGCACGAAGCTTATTGGTCGAGCAATTTCGGGGAGGGCCGTTTTGCTGGAGATTTGTCCGGCTTTTGTCCTCAGGGCATCATCTTCGACTTTACAATATTCTTCAACTTTCTTCATCAACGCCTAGACTGTTTTGGGGGGCCTTCTGGTCAGGGAACTGCGCAGAGCACTGTCAGGATGTAAGCCCATTTTGAAGGCGGTGATGGCCATGGAGTCGTTGCAAGCGAATTAAACAAGGTTGAAGCACTCCCAATATCGTGCCGAGTACGCTCTGAGCGTCTCTCCCGACTGGATCTGCATAGCCCAGAGGGAGTCGGCCTGTTTCGGTTGTACCTCGTTGGTGATGAACCTAGCCCTGAAGGATTTCTGCAGTTGGCGGAAGCTTTTAATCGAAGCTGGCTCCAACTTGTAATACCACCTGACGGCTAGTGGACCTAGGCTGCTAGGGAATATTCGGCACATGAGGGCTTCATTGTCTGCGTGCAGCGTCATGGCCTGTTTATAATGACGGATATGATCAGTGGGGTCTGATTTTCCGTCGTAAAAAGTGAATGACGGAGCTTTGAATTTCTTGGGCAGGGACGCCCTTGCGATCCGTCGAACGAAAGGATCGTGCTGGTCTTCCTCGTTTGACCTGCTTCTCCTGCGCTTGATCCTTGTTCGCAGATCCTTTTCGGAGGAGCTGGAGGTTTCGGATCGTCCCCTTGCGTCGATGTCACACCCCAAACCCGCCCCTAAAAGGTTTGGGCATGACCTACTCAGAAACAGACGGAATGACCTATAATAATTGATTTGGGGCTTGTGCGGAAGCAGTAAAATTAGAACAACGTTCGGATACATCCATTGAGCAACTACCAAAATGCCAGGACCATCTTGAAATTTAACTTACAGTAAATATGTACATGAAATTAGGTTACAGATACGTCTATAAACCCAGCTCAGACTTTAGGTATACAAAACATTAGGTACAATAACCTTGACCAACCACATATGGGTACGAAAAATACATAGACAATCATGCAAGAGTTCCTTTAGGTGCCTGGTTATCCTTATGCTGACAAAATGCAATTGCTAGAACGGATCTCCAAGCTGGCTTCCTACAGAAATCAGACAAAATTACAAAATGAGACAAGCTCAGTGAATATTAGTACTTAAACAATTAAATCATAATGCGTAGCTGTACATGCATCAACCCAAGTACAAAAGTAATACGGTTTTACCTTCGAACGGCTCTTGGCCTATTACCTAATTTTTAACAGATTGACCTATTGGCCCAACTTTATCAGATTGGCCTTTTCAGATAGCCTTTCGGCACACAGATAGCCTTTCGGCACAGGTAGCCTTTCGGCACACAGATAGCCTTTCGGCACAGGTATATCAGAAATATACAGAAATGTGCATGGATTCAAGAGGTGGCTCGTACGGATTCTAGAGGTGGCTCCCACTAAAGTGTAGCACTTAGTTCCGTACAGCACTTTGCTCCACACCAGAAGTCAATAAGTTTCATCATGTCATATCATAAACAAAACGAGTATCATAGTGGAACAACCGTAATGTCATCAAAACAGACTAGCCTTACAGCCATATAGAGATACATAGTTTCTTTTTATCATTTAGAGGAGTTAGCATATTTAAGTTACTTATCACAAAGTGCCAACAACATCCATTAATTCCGAGGGTACATAAATACTATAGTATCATAATGTACCCACATTTCACTTGCTTACTATCATGAATCAATGTCCTTAATTTGCGGATAACAGTATGTGCATTTGATCCATCAAAATAATTGCCTCGTAATAACAGGAAATAATACCAGTTGCTTACAGATGACAGAAGGTGAATATGTAAATAGACAGAGCAGAGTAATTCCTTAGTTACACCACTGCATGCAGCTTTTCAACGTTCACACGTATTTCCATTTGAAGTGAAATCACTTACAAGGATTAGAGCGTTATAACAGAAAGTAACATATACATATAGCGTACTATTACTCACAGTGTTGTAGTGGCGTAGTAGTTCCTTCTGGAGTGTGCCCTTGAATTAAACCTCACAAATCTAACAATTTTGCTTAGCTCCCTTGTTGAATCACGTTTTCCCCCCAATTCTTCATCTCCTATCCTCACGTTTTCTCTCTTCTTGATGTCACACAAGACATAGCTCTAAGTCTCCAAAAATATCTTCTAGGTTGACATATATATATAATAGGATAATAAGACAAAATCCAATCGCTTTATCATTCCAAAATTGAAATTTCGTAAATATGCCTAATATTACCAGAAAATTATGCTGATCACAGATATATAATTAATTTCGGATAATTAAGCCGTTAAGATGCCCAATTTCTAAATCAAACGTGTTAATGGTGACAGATAGTTTTCTTGTGAAACAGATAGACTTCTTTTAAGCTTAGGATTTACTTACCTAGCCATAATTCCACATGGAAATTCACAATAAGCATATAACTATACAGATTAAGGAAGTCGAAAGTATCCCAGGGTCATAGACGAGGGTCGGGTTATTACACTCTCCCCCCCTTAAAATAAGTTTGGTCCCTCAAACTTGCTAACTTGCTTTTTCACGTAAATGTAATTCTATTTATGAAATCTTCAGTTCATACCATTCAGAAGCTAACGGGTTATTCCGCACAGTTGCGTCAAATAATGAGCATTTGCTAGTTGCATGCATACACCAAATAGAATAGGATCATAAGAGTCTGTTGTAGAATACATAGGGCCTAAAATCTTCTGTAGGCAGGTTCCATAGCATCCCTCCTCATGCCAAACTCATATACCAAAACACGTTTTTTTTTTTTTATATATACAGAACAGAGTTAAATATACTCCTCATGCAAAAACATCCGTAAGTCAATTATCCTAATAGTCATAGGTCAAATGCAAATTCCCTTAGAAGGTCTATGTTCAAGTTAGCCAGTCAAGTAATTAAAGACAAGATGACGAGCCATTAATTAAAGACATATACAGGTTCTAAACGAAATTAATTACGTGACTAGATTCCCATATGGGTATGCACAAGTAAATCAGGTTTCAGAGTCGTTTAAGCAAGATTCTGTCCGATCGACAAGTTACATGTTATCTTACCAGTCACAGCGAGTTGCATAAGTATATAGTTACCAGCTTCATTTTAATTTCTACTATTTCGCTTTCTTCAAAACATATCACGGTCAAATCGGTCTATTGCTTCAACATCATATCTACTACTTCTGGATAGGATTAGAAAAATGGGAATAAACTCCAAGTCAATAATGTTCATTCTTCTAGTTGCACTTCTCCATATGTTCGCACAAACGGACCATATTCCAAATCAAATAAGTACGGTGTTACCAAAGCGAATAACGTATAGCTTTTTATGCAAACATACCATTATAGTAACTTAGTCATGTCATTACAAGGTTGGGTCTGCATAATAAATACAGCTATAAAAGCCGTTAATTCAATATAACATGCTATATTAATTAAATAAATTAATTACTTGATTACAGTCAAATCTGGTGATGCACAATTAAATCAGATATCAGGTCTACTAAACAAGGTTTTGCCTTCAATATAAACAAGTATATTCCATTCCAACAGTCACAATAAATCACTTAGGCACGTAGCCATTAGCTTCATCAGTAATTTCTAGTCTCTTACTGTTTTAAGAAACATATCTATAGCACATCATAATATTGAGTCAAAACTATATAACTAATTCTTGATAAGATCAAAGCGTTGGGAAGAAGAATCCTAATCAGTATCAAAGGAAACCGCTTAAAATCAAAACTAGAAATCAACTTCAAAATCATGCTTAACTAATTAATCGTAACCATAAGGTGTAACATCTTTCTTTAATAAGTGTCTCTTAATAAGATCAATACGACAAAAAGAGGGGTCACATTACGCATCATGAGTTTCGCATAGCTTACCTCTAAGTACTGTAACACAGAAAGAATCATGTCTTAAATCGATCGTTATGAGAATATCATCTTAACACCATATTCTATTTTAGTTTTATTTAGTCCTTTATTTTATTATTTTTTTTTTTTTTCCAATCATGCAAATGTACCATGATAGTCACTTAATCACGCTTGATAATTCGGATCCGGATATTAGAAACGGATAGAACAATTTCTTTTTTTTTTTTCATCAAAGGAAGCCATTCAAGGTAAAGCCATAAATCAAATTCAATATTATGTCGCAAGATAGCATAAACGGAACGGATAAACAGAAATAATTCATACATATTCTTATTATGCTTAAATCATAAATTAAGAGTAGAAGTCGTGTTTGATTGTACATACTCCCGGGTAAGGGCCTGGTGCTAAGGATGCCGTGATTACTTTCATGTATATAGTCAACCAGTCATTAATTCAAAACGTAAGATATCAGATGATGGAATATTTCTTGCTATTTCATGTCTTATAGAACGCTTATCAAAGATAACACAGTTCATATTTTAACATGGGTTACATAATGAGGGTAAACCTTTGCATTCATGTCGTAGATTCTAAGCATCCTCAGGTCCATACGTAACGCAATAAACTAATCTTAACTATATACAGATACCTTGACTTGCAAATGTCCCTAGTCCCATTTCTTCGTTAAGAAACAACTTAGTTTGCTCATAGGAAATAAACGATCACTATTCATTATTGACATGACAGAATAATTCCAAAATCGTACAAAAATTACAGACCAACATACAGCTTAGTTATGTTATAAGTAGTGTATCCGGTTACTTTCCGTACATGGGTACCACGAGATCCATTTACAACATCGTAGATTCCCTTAAATATACCTCATTCATAGTTCTCATATTCACCCCGATTCAGTAATGTCAAAACTAAACAGACAATGATATTTATCATGAAGCAATGCGTAACCACGTATTGAATATCGTTCAACCTAAAAACAAAAATCATTAACATAACATATTCCCAATTCCATTTGTTTCTGTTCGAATTCATATTGTCATGCAGAACGGTTCGCACCTGAAGGCTTTCACAATCCTAAACCGTGAACTCATATAAACAGGATGTAATGTGGGTGAAATTCCTCATGTCGTCCAACCATTCTTTATAAGAAATCTTGGTCACAGATTATCGATTATACGTAACAAAATATATTACAGGTTTCAAATTTTCGTAAACAAACCCCTCAGTCCCTCAGACATTGACAATAAATGTGTCGGCTCACAAATTCGTAGTATTTACATCTTATTCTTATCAAAAGGTCTAGTTATAATAACCTCGTAGGTTTAAACATTGCTATAATAAGGAGAACATGGCTATCCTCCAAAAGTACACATTGCATATATTATCTGGTTTACTCATTAAGTTGTAGGAATAATCCATATTTAAGGTGTGAGCCATTCAGCTGAACAGGTGTTAGAAGGCACAATCGTTGTTATATCAATCCATCAATAACAACCAATAACATAAAAGTGTACTTCATTGTGGACACATAAATTATCTTACCAGTCAACTCGAACTCTTACCCCACTTCTACTGGCAACTTTGTTGATCCAATTCCACCTGCTTGTTTATACAGTCTACCAAAATTTTTCCATCGGAGGTAGGATCCTTGTCCTTATTCTCGCCACAATCTGCACAATGACCATTATACAGTAGACATAATTCACAACTGTTAGCCTTACCAAAATACTTAACGTTGCTATCAATCTTCCAGATACTTTCAGGGTGTCATGCAAGATGCCTGAAGTTTTTTTTTTTTTTTTTCTAGACACCCTAGAGCTCAATGGATCCGTGTGTGAGATAGCAACTCGTGCTCTGATACCACTTGTCACACCCCAAACCCGCCCCTAAAAGGTTTGGGCATGACCTACTCAGAAACAGACGGAATGACCTATAATAATTGATTTGGGGCTTGTGCAGAAGCAGTAAAATTAGAACAACATTCGGATACATCCATTGAGCAACTACCAAAATGCCAGGACCATCTTGAAATTTAACTTACAGTAAATATGTACATGAAATTAGGTTCTGAATCGTCTATAAACCCAAATTTCGGACTTGAGGTATACAAAACATTAGGTACAATAACCTTGACCAACCACATATGGGTACGAAAAATACATAGACAATCATGCAAGAGTTCCTTTAGGTGCCTGGTTATCCTTATGCTGACAAAATGCAATTGCTAGAACGGATCTCCAAGCTGGCTTCCCTCTGTAAATCGACAAAATTACAAAATGAGACAAGCTCAGTGAATATTAGTACTTAAACAATTAAATCATAATGCGTAGCTGTACATGCATCAACCCAAGTACAAAAGTAATACGGTTTTACCTTCGAACGGCTCTTGGCCTATTACCTAATTTTTAACAGATTGACCTATTGGCCCAACTTTATTGGCCTTAGCCTTCATTGATATAGCCTTCGGCACTTTCGAGATAGCCTTTCGGCACACGGGTAGCCTTTCGGCACACAGATAGCCTTTCGGCACAGGTAGCCTTTCGGCACACAGATAGCCTTTCAGCACACAGATAGCCTTTCGGCACAGGTATATCAGAAATATACAGAAATGTGCATGGATTCAAGAGGTGGCTCGTACGGATTCTAGAGGTGGCTCCCACTAAAGTGTAGCACTTAGTTCAAAAGACTTTGCACCACACCAGAAGTCAATAAGTTTCATCATGTCATATCATAAACAAAACGAGTATCATAGTGGAACAACCGTAATGTCATCAAAACAGACTAGCCTTACAGCCATATAGAGATACATAGTTTCTTTTTATCATTTAGAGGAGTTAGCATATTTAAGTTACTTATCACAAAGTGCCAACAACATCCATTAATTCCGAGGGTACATAAACACTATAGTATCATAATGTACCCACATTTCACTTGCTTACTATCATGAATCAATGTCCTTAATTTGCGGATAACAGTATGTGCATTTGATCCATCAAAATAATTGCCTCGTAATAACAGGAAATAATACCAGTTGCTTCTGATGATGTAGGTGAATATGTAAATAGACAGAGCAGAGTAATTCCTTAGTTACACCACTGTATGCAGCTTTTCAACGTTCACACGTATTTCCATTTGAAGTGAAATCACTTACAAGGATTAGAGCGTTATAACAGAAAGTAACATATACATATAGCGTACTATTACTCACAGTGTTGTAGTGGCGTAGTAGTTCCTTCTGGAGTGTGCCCTTGAATTAAACCTCACAAATCTAACAATTTTGCTTAGCTCCCTTGTTGAATCACGTTTTCCCCCCAATTCTTCCTCTCCTATCCTCACGTTTTCTCTCTTCTTGATGTCACACAAGACATAGCTCTAAGTCTCCAAAAATATCTTCTAGGTTGACATATATATAATAGGATAATAAGACAAAATCCAATCGCTTTATCATTCCAAAATTGAAATTTCGTAAATATGCCTAATATTACCAGAAAATTATGCTGATCACAGATATATAATTAATTTCGGATAATTAAGCCGTTAAGATGCCCAATTTCTAAATCAAACGTGTTAATGGTGACAGATAGTTTTCTTGTGAAACAGATAGACTTCTTTTAAGCTTAGGATTTACTTACCTAGCCATAATTCCACATGGAAATTCACAATAAGCATATAACTATACAGATTAAGGAAGTCGAAAGTATCCCAGGGTCATAGACGAGGGTCGGGTTATTACAGTCGAGCTCCGTGGATAATGAGTTGGAGTAGCTATCGGTATCCTTTGGTCGAGCCCGAGGTCTTTGCCCGCCCGCCTGAGGTCGCTCGTTCTCGCCCATGGCCTCTCTAGATTTTGCTACCTCCAAGGCCAACTCTTGACGGAGTCGTTCGTTCTTAGCGATCATGTTCTCGAGCCTTTGTTCGTTCTGCTTTGCTTGTTCCATGATAGCCTGCATCGTTTCTTGTGCTGAAGTTGTTGGCGAATCGAAGTTCAAGACGCGTCGTGCCGCGATAGTTTCTTTTCCGAGCATATTAGCTGGGGTGAGGTCATCTCGCTGTGTGATCTCGTTGGTGGCTATCGGAGGATCTTCGGTCACGCCTTCCATGCATGTATTTGAGTATTCCCACAGACGGCGTCAATTGTGGGGAAAGTGGGTTGGAAATACTCTTCAGATCCTGGAAGACGCCAATGATCCTCAGCTAGTCACCTGCAAAGATACAAATACTCCGGTCGGGGGTGCCGGAATTAGCACTCCGACGAACAAGTCAGTTCCTCTACTCAAGAAAGCTTGTTCACTAAGTTTTTAGAAGTGATTCTTGCATACCTTTTCTAGTCCATTGCCATTATATTTATACTCGTTTCTTCTGATCCTCGGGGCCAGGGCCTAATTTTTCAATCATTATCTTTTCCACTATTCGGCTCTAGGGATCCTCCCCTATTCGGCCTATTTATCCTATTCGGCCCCTTATCCTTGCGGGATATCTGCCGGCTAGCGTCAAGCTTCTGAAATATACCTCCTTTATCTTCGCCAATTATTCGGCTACCACAGTTTTGGTGGTGAAAAGGCCAAAAAGAGGTGGTCCCAACAGCTTAAAAGGATAGCTCAAAATAAGGCAAAATGAGGCACAAAAGGGGGTAGAACACCCTCAACACCAAAGAGGCCTTAAATAAGCTTTCTTAACACTTAAAATCAGAACTTTTTGCTGTATAAAGTTATGCCTAAAACATCATGCAAATAGGGCCAATGACTTAAGCAAAACAAAGCTCTAGAGAGGATAGAGTCTCACCCTTGAAGAAACACAGCAAATCAGCAACTTCTGAGGCAAACCAAGCCTTTGAGCTTCAAATAAACCTTTAAGAACTTCAGCTCCAGAATGAAGGTGTTTCACTATATGTTTGTGTGCAAAAGTGTGAAGAAATGGCACTTTTAAGAACAAATATGTAGAGAAAGGATAAAGTATAGAGATAGATGATATGTATAGCCCTCAGCCAATTTTCTGAACCTAAAGCAAGAGGGAGGAGGCTCCCTTTTATAGAAATCCATGCTCCAAGCTTGTTTGACAAGCTATAGGCTCCAAGCAATCCCTCCATACACGTGTATGGAGGATGCTTTCTGTGCCCAACAACTGGCACAGCTGGCAAGAAAACATCTGCAGAAAAATGTAGAAAAGGTGCCGACCAGTTGAGGTGGTCGGCTGACCACTCCCACTGATCCACCAACCAGAAAAAGTGGTCTGCAAGGTCAACAAGTGGTGAACAAGGGGGGAAAGCTGGTCTACACAAAGAAAGGAAGGTGGTGACATGGCTACCGACCACTTTAGGTGGTCCAAAGACCACCAAGACCAGCTGGCCGACCAAAAAATTGGCTGGAAGGGAAGAAAAGTGGTCTACAGAGGGAGAAACTGGTCTACACCCCTTATTCCACCCTCAAATCAAGGAAAACAAGGTTTGGTTCAAAACCAAACCAAAAGGAAGCAAGACAAAACTCCGCGGGACAAGGCAGGTAGCCGGGGGCCCCGAAAACTAGTCTACAGGTACAAAAAGTGGTCTACGAGAGGGAAAGGTGGTCAACGACCACAAAAAGTGGTCTACAGGCCTCTGTTTCCCTCCAGGCAAAGGCAACATTGCATGGTCCGAAAACCAGGCCAAGAGGAGAACATTAAGAGATTCCGAGACAAGGCGCTCAGCCGAAGGCTCCGAAAACCGGAAACTAGCCTACAGGAGGGAAAAGTAGTCTACGACTACAAAAAGTGGTCTACGGACCTCTCTCTCCCTCCAGGCAAGGTCAACAAGGCATGATCCACAAACCAAACCAAAACACAAAGAGTTTAGAGGCCCGGCGGCAAGGCATTCAACCGAAAACTCCAGAAACTCGAAACGAGCACAAACACGCACAATCATCGAGCGCTCAAACGATGACGTCTGAGTCTTAAGGTCGGTCAAAAATGGGGTGTCTATAGTTGCCCCTCTTTGACAGAACTCGGAAGTCAAGAAGTGACAAGAGTGAATGTGAAAGCCCAGAGACGACCCATTTTTGACAAGGCTGAAGACTTAGACAAACAGGCAAGATAACAAAGAGATGCGCCCGCAGGCGGGGGCAAGATGCAAATGACATGCACAATGCCGAGCATAACTTATGATCATGCAAAGAGGGCTGTAATGAAACATCTAGATACAAAATGTTATGCAAAGAAATGCTACAGCAAACTCGTACACAAGCAAATAATCAAACACGAACCAAACTACATCTCATGCAGAAATGATGTAAGAAAATTATGCAATCTTAGCGAACATGTGCGATAGATACAAAAGGTGAACAAAGTGTGATAGATACACTACGTGAGCATATGTGATAGATACACAAAAGGTGAACGAAGTGTGATAGATACACTAAGTGAGCAAAGTGTGATAGATACACTAAGTGAACAAAGTGTGACAGATACACTAAGTGAGCAAAGTATGATAGATACACAAAGTGAGCATGTGTGATAGATACACAAAGTGAACAAAGTGTGATAGATACACTAAGTGAGCAAAGTGCGATAGATACACAAAGTGAGCATGTGTGATAGATACACAAAGGGTGAACAAAGTGTGATAGATACACAAAGTGAACAACGTGTGATAGATACACAAAAGATGAACAAAGTGTGATAGATACACAAAGTGAAACGAAATATGATAGATACACTAAAGGTGAACGAAGTGTAATAGATACACAAAACGAACAAAGTGTGATAGATACACAAAGGTGGACAAAGTGTGATAGATACACTAAGTGAACGAAGTGTGATAGATACACTAAATAAGCATGCGTGATAGATACACAAAGGTGGACAAAGTGTGATAGATACACTAAGTGAACGTAGTGCGATAGATACACAAAGTGAACATGTGTGATAGATACACTAGGTGAACAAAGCGTGTGTGATAGATAAGTGGTATGAACAATTTTAAACAGAACTTCTTTGAATGAACCGTATACACAATATCGTCTAGTTGCACCAACCTCAAATGAACCGTACATACAATATCATGCCTGCATAAGAAAAAAACTCAATAGGTACAATATAGTTGAAACACATGTTCAACGTTACATCAAGATACAATTTCGATACGAGATAAACACGTGCATATACAATGCAAGTGGTGCATAGCAATGCAAGTGAAAAGTGTGTAGCACTGCAAGTGAAAAGTGTGGATAACAATGCAACGCGGCATACACATTCCGTGTACAACAACAATGCATTTTCAATGCAACATCAATAACATGTTTGAAGTAAAATGCCGAGTAAGGAAACAAACGCCTTAACCAGACCAATTCAAACACAACCACCGATTTACCTCTCGGAGGGGTCACAACATACTTAAAAAGGATACATCTTGCTCTTGACGAGTGAGGATGAGTCATGCATCGAATTCGTGAGTCAATGTTCCTGCGGGGATATTTTGCGTTGAAAATAGTGAACTTTTCTTGCACTTTTTCGAGAGCCAAGGACTCTAATCAGCATAAAAACACACAGGGAGGACAATGGTACCCTGAAGACTAACCAGGAAGGCTGCCAACCAGCTAGACCAACTGTAGACCACCTGCAAACCACTTAAGTGGTCAGTCAGCTAGAAAAACTGGTCGGCCGACCAGTTTACACAACTTTGGGGCAGCTTGGTCTTTTAGCCTCAGTTCTATAAGTGTACACCTCCAAAACACAATTCACTCACACCTCTAGTGCCGAAATCACTTGCTCTCCTTCCCTAGATCCTTTTCCTCTTAGATCCAGGCTTTACACGCGTTTTCCAATGCCCCATGCGAAGTTGATTCGCGAAAAACTTTTGATTCTCTTCAATTTGAACCGATCAGCATTTGTTTTCAGAGCTTCTTTCTCCGTTTTCACCACTTGAGGTATGTTTCTCTCGAAGTTTAGCACCCTTTCCTGCTTTGAGTTTTCTTGACTTTTTCTCTTCCCAAGAGTTGACTTTTGTTGACATTTTGCAATTTTGGCTCATTTCGCTCATTTTGCACCTTTTTTCAGATGGCTGACCACATTCCACACGATGAGGGTTCTCCGCGAGTAGATGACGAGCCTAACATCATGCCATTGCCGCTGAGGATTAAACCTTTTGACCTAGAGAGGTACCACCCTCAGGAGCATGTACTACCACCGAGCACTTTTCATCATTTCACAGGCTTCGCGCGACGAGCACCCGCAGACTTGCTACAACAGGACCCGAAGTCCCACCTGTCTCACCACACGCGCGAGGTGCGTACTTCACTTTTACATTTTTTGCGTTGTATTTTGCATTTCTTACACACTTCATGCTTTCGCTATGTATTTTATATGCTTGCTCTGAACACATTTACATACACAACACTTCGCCATTCTCAACACCGCCACACACTACATTTTGTTCATTCTGAATCAATACATCTGCTCATTCTGCACACACCTCGATGCATCTCTGCTCATTCAAATCAATACATCTGCTCATTCGCACACAACTCACACACAAGATTTCGCTTATTTTGAAACCAATATATCTGCTCATTCTCAGACACAACATTTCGCCATTCTCAACAAAACTCACATCAGATTTACCTTATTTTGAATGCAGGTGGCTTCCCGTTTCACCCGGGGATATGGGTCGATCATCGCGAGGGAGTGGTATATGGAGCTCCTAGATGGTGTTTGACATATCGTTGATGAGGCAGGGTTTGGCCCATTTTGCACAGGGTTGTCACGTCTTCAGGCGAGCAGGACCCTCATGGGCGCATTAGTAGAGAGATGGTGGGACACCACCGACTCCTTCCATTTCTCTGCTACCAAGGACATGACGATGACCCAGTACGACTTTTCTATGCTGACGGGCCTCGACGTGGAAGGTTGGCCGATCCCATATGACTTCGATATGGGTGAGTGGGAGGCAACCTGGACTTACCTACTCGGACCCATCTGCTGATCTACCGATCATCATGCATGGTTAGATGCACCTGGTTCACAGAGTAGTACAGATGGACTACGCCCGTGACTGTTGAGGCGACGGAGCAGTACGCCGGGGGGTTCCTGATGTTCCTTCTCGGGACCACATTGTTCTCCGATAGGGGGAACACAGTCGGGCTATATCTTCTGAGTGCTCTAGTAGACCTATCACAAGTTCGGCACTTTGATTGGGGCGGCACTGGCCTTGCTACCCTTTACTGCTATATAAGCGTAACCTCCCGCGGGCGCGAGAACATAGTAGGTGGCTACTGGAGAGCCTGGGAGGTACATTCTAGCCCCTTGATTTACATTTCTGCTTTTCATTACCTGTACACTGCACAGTCCACACATTGCACATATTACATTCTGTACTCCGCATTTTGCATTTTGCATTTTCTATACATTCTGTATTCTCATTCTGTACGCAGAATTCTGCATTTTGCATTATGCATTTTCTATGCATTCTGTATTTTCATTCTGTACTCAACATTCTGCATTTTCTATACATTCTGTATTCTGACTGCCACTATCTTGCCTTTCACAACTGTGTTTATGTGCCTACTTCTCGACGCTCGCCCCTGATCCAGAGGTCGAGGCACCACTCGAGGTGCCATAC
The DNA here is from genome assembly GCA_025200525.1 of Camellia lanceoleosa. Lineage (NCBI taxonomy): Eukaryota > Viridiplantae > Streptophyta > Magnoliopsida > Ericales > Theaceae > Camellia > Camellia lanceoleosa. The sequence continues at coordinate 25,656,575 of CM045770.1, forward strand.
TCACGCAGATTCGAGGGTCAATGCCGGCCCAGACCCCGGGAGACATTGCCATATCTGAGGCATTACTTTGACACAGTACGGGCGACCGAGGTAATCCAAAACTCTTAGTTCTTCATGCTTTCAACTTTGATTCATCTTGCATATTTATGACATCTAATCATTTATCTAGAGGTCACCTGGCAGCCTTGGATAGCCATGCCAGGGTATTCTCGGTTCCAGTTCGCTGGGGCATAGGGCGCCTCCCGATATAGGATTTTGTTTGAGGGACCAGTCGGTAGAGCCTGGTTTCTCAGGGAGCGCTTCATGCGCCAGACGATGGGCAATCCCGCTCAGGAGATCCCTTCACCGCCTCCCTTAGACATGCGGTCCACAGAGAGTCTCACTCCCTAGGAGGCTAGCGACCTTATGCTAGGTATTGACAAGTCCTTTTCCTGGAGGAGGGGAGTACGCGACATAGCTTCACACATACCTGCTGCCTCCACTGACAGGTGTCTGTACCCCCATGAGGAGAGTTGTTGACATGGCTTCTTCGAGCCGCACCCGATCTGTAGACATCCCTTCGACTAGCAAGGCTAGCGCATCGAAAGGTAGGAGTAGGGGGATCCCCCCTACTAGGCAGTGTGCTGGGTGGCCAGATCCTCCGACCGAGCTGACAGGCTGGCGGTATGGGATGCCTTACCGGATTCTACTGGAGCCCCCATTGCTCGATCATCGATATGCCAGTGCCCCTGACTCAGCATCGGTATGTCTCACAGCTTTTCCTCTATCATTCAGATATTTAGATATTCATTCATTCACTGATGACTTGAACTTGCATCTGCAGCCTCCCAGAGGATATGTTGTGGGGTTGCTCGAGGTGATGGCCTCTCTTGAGAGTATGGTCTCGCAGAGGGAGACGCTGCTGTACGCTCATGGCATTCTGGTACTTTTTAATTTCCTTGTATTTATCATACTTCTGATGACATACCAAAGCTGAACACTTCACTACACTGATTCACGGCATGTTTAGATCACACCCGACACATCACATTCACATACTATATCTACATGTACTCATTCCATGCGCCATACTTGCATCTGATATACATGCTCTAGCTGATGTATTCAAACTGCCTTTTCAGGTCACACCTCTACAGCCCGAGCCACCCGGTCCTTCTCGAGTAGCAGGGACAGGGATCCTGGAACACGGTCGAGGGAGACATAGAGCGCCTGCTAGACATGATAACGAGTCCAGTGAGGAAGAGGAGTCAGCACACCCTTAGTTAGAGACATCTACGGGCAGAGGTGACGACACTAGTTCTGATTCTGAGGGTGGAGACGACGCCGATGAGGATTCCGAGGATGGCGGTGCTGGTTCAGACGGTGGTGCCGGCGGCGATGGTGTAGAGGCTACTGAGCCGAAGAGGGTGAAGAGGGCCTCTCGATCTTGAGCCAGATAGCACCGACCCAGATGTTTGCTTTTGCTTTATTTCTCTTTTTGCTAGTAGTTATAGCACATTGTACAACCTTAGGCAGTTTTATTTTCTTCAAGATGGAATGAAACCAGGATGGAATGAAAACTGCTTTTTTGTTCAAAAGTGTTGCATTTGTATTCTGAGCATCACATCGCATCATTTTGCACAAAAATGAGATTGATGAGTATTGAACATCCATGTATTGCCAAGTCAGGTAGTGAACCAACGCAACAAACAAAACAACTTAAAGAGCAATTCGATAAACGAATTATAACAACTCAATAAGCAATGAGCAACAACTTGATAAACAAATCGCAACACTCGATAATCAAAGAGCAACAACTCGATAATCAAAGAGCAACAACTCGATAAACAAAACTTAACAACTCGATAAGCAAATGCATATTGGATAAACAAAGCAATGGGACGCATTTGCATCAGAAGTAGACTCAGACCTTGAGCATTCTCAGCACTTAGGAAGACTAGGAACTCTCTTCTGGAAGCAAGCAACAGTTGCACACCACTTTTTGCTCATGGCCGACCACCAAAAGGGCTTGCCGACCACTTTTATGGTCTCGCACTTAAAATGTGGTTAGCCGACTAGAAAAAGTGGCTGGTCAACCAGCAAAAGTGGTCGGCCGACCAGTTATGTTGGTGACCTCCAGATTTTGGCCACTTGTCCTCTAAATAGTGCCTTATCCTCTTTAAAGGTTCCAGCTTCGTGGTTCCCTCATTCTAACTTAGTTTTGCACCAAATTGAGGCATTTCTTGTCCAAAATCTCACAAGTTGGATTGCTAACTTGGATGGTTCGGAAAAGCAGAATTTTTGGGGCTTCAGAATAAATGCACTATTCACGCTGAGTCACACTCCGCTGCGTTTTCCATTCCTCCATGCCACGGCAAGGTGTTGGAATCTGGTAACTCATGTTTTTAGCTTTGGCGGACAAGAGATATGTCCCACTTTCGAAGACTTCGAAGCTTTAATGGAATCTCAGCGCGATGAAGAGATCTTGCCTCAATTCCGCTTCGGTCACATCCAAGCCTTAAGACGGATGTGCGGGCTCACTTTGCATGACACTCAGTCTTTGATTCACGACGGAGAGTTGGACATCCCCTGCTTGATTCATTGGTTTTCTGATACCGGTGACCTCAGTGATCATCACTGGTAGGGTTTTCGGCGTCATGCGCTTTGCTTGTGCATGTTGTCTCATTTCTTGCTTGCCCTAAGCTCTGGAGGGTCTAGCGTCTTTCTAATTGAGGTTGCCCAAGGCTTAAAAGAAGGCAAGAGCTGCATTACCATGGCATTAGCTAAGACATTGATGGGTTTGGATGCTTTTTATCGCTAGGAGACGACTAGATTCGCGGGGAGTCCACTACTGCTGCAGGTAATGTTTCCCATCCTATCTCACATATATTTCTCACATCACTCGGCCCTCAGTCTTGGTTTTTCTCTCAAAACCCCTTTCTCACTTTTCTCTCCACGTGCACCTCTCTATTCTTTAATCTCTCATTTTTCTTCCCTCTCCAGATATGGTTGATAGATAAGTTGAAGGTTGTGGACTCATGCCCAGCATGTTCAGCTCGTGGCTATTTCTTTCGGCGACGTCTACTCAATGCCCCAGATGAGGGATGGTGATGCGAGTGGATGTGCAATTTGCCCACTGTCAACATTGCTTGGCGCTACCCTTGGCTCAATTTACCGGTGATGAGCTACAACATGTCTTGCCAGCCCGGGATTCAGTTGATCGGCCTGACACACTTTGCCTTTTACTTCCCGTTCCGATTCTGGCGCCAATTTGGACATGATCAGACTTGCCTGGAAGATGGGGTAGAGTACTCAAGATTTCCATCCGAGGCGACAAACTAGCTCGGTATGCCACAGCATAGGGGACGAGAGAGCTTCTGGCCCCTGCTCCCACTTTCAGTTACACCCTCTCTAATGAGTGCATAGCTTGGCTCGATGAAGAGGCGCAGGTTGGGCCTTCTTTGGCATCAGAGGCTTCCACAACCTCTGGGAGAGGGTGAAGGAACACCTGACTATGCCCCGAATTTATTTGCTTTATTCAGTACTTTCAAGTTTTCTTTATGAATGTAATAAAAAGCAACGTCAATTTGTATTCAAGAGTAGGAGAACTCTGTACTGAAATCAATATAATTGAAGGTTGTGGGTACTGAAAATTTTCGGTTTGGTCCAAAAATGGTCTAAGTCATAAAAGGATTAATTTGAGCAAAATCAACATTTATTAAAACTTTTCAAAACCATTTTTGATATGGATCAAAATTGGACACGCCCGAGATCTATCACTGAGATGTACAACCTCGGATCCCAGCAACTGGAAAGTTGCCCATAGTCTGAATAGCACTGTACTGGAGATCACAACCGAGCTCTTGAATGCAGAATAGACAAAGATGACCAACATGATCACATGGACAAAGTTGATTTGGAAGTGTTTATGGCTGGACTTCAGAATGAAGTTGCCTACGTATCCTGAAGATGGGAATCAAGCCTTACATAGTTTGGCTCAGGTTCACTCGTGTATTAACTCTCTCCTTTTGCACTCTAACTTTTGCCAAGGCCGCCCTTTCTGGGTTTTCAACCTCGCGAGCTCAGTTTTTATTATTTCAAATTTTTCATGCTCTAACTTTTGCCTAGGTTGCCCTTTCGGGTTTTCGTCCTAGCGAGCCACTCAGGGATAGTATTTCTTCAACTTGTCCACGTTGATTGGTTGGGAGAATTCAAGGCCATCTAGGTCCATCAGAACGACAGCTCCACCCGACTAGATAGACTTGATGATGTAAGGGCCAGTCCAATTGGGTTTGAACTTGCCCCTAGGGTCGTGGATGGGAGCTCAGTTGTCTTTGAGCACTAGATCCCCTTCCTTCAAATTCCTGGACTTAACTTTCTTGTTGAAAGCCCTGGCAATTCTTCATTGATAACCCTGGACATGATGCAGTGCTTTGAGCCTTCTTTCATCAAAGCGCATGAGTTCTTTGAACCTACTTTGCTGCTAATCTTCCTCAGCTATCTGACACTCAGCCAATACCCGTAATGACGGAACCTCAACTTCGATAGGCAGAACAGCCTCCATCCCATAAAACAAGGAATACGTAGTTGCCCCAGTAGAAGTTGGAATTGAAGTCCGGTAGCCCCAAAGAGCAAATGGCACTATTTGGCGCCCCCGAGGTTTCCACCATCTTCGTAGAATGTGCTTGATGTTCTTCTTGGCGGCCTCAATCGCCCATTGGTTTGCGTCGATATGTAGATGACTTATGAAAAGCCACGTTGTATTTCTCCAATAAGTCGATCACCTCTTTCTTGAAGTGGGAACCATTATCGAAATAATCTCATTCGGACCTCAGAGCGAAGATGATGTTGTTTCGATGAACTTAGCAACATGCGATGCCTTCAACACCGGATAAGATTGAGCCTCAACCCACTTCGTAAAGTAGTCTATCACTACTAGAATATACTCATGCCCGTTGGACCCTTCGAGTGATGTTTAATTACATCAATCCCCCAAACTGAAAACGAACATGGCGAAGTCATGTTGTACAGCTTCGACGGTGGAATGTTCATGCGGTTTGCATGGATCTGACATTTGTGGCATTGCCGGACAAAGCCAATACAATCCTCCTCTATGGTTGACCAGTAATAACCCTGTCTAAGGATTTTCCGGGCTAGCATCACCCCGCTCATGTGCGCTCCGCACTCTCCTCTATGGATGGCCTCCATCAGGCGCTTGGATTCTTTAGCATCAACACATAGCTTGTGCATCCCCAGATGACCCCTCTTGTACAGTTTACCCCCGCAGACAATGAACTAAGAAGCCATTCTTCGAATTGCCCTCTTATCCTTGGCATTTGCCCCTGGTGGATACTCCTCATTTTCCAAGAAGTTCCAGATCTCGTAATACCAGGGGTTCTCATCTTGTACCTCATCTATGACAGCAATCAGCGCATAGGTTGGCACGAATTTCTGTTCAATGATGATCGGACGCATCCGGACTCTGAAAGGAATGTCTATCATAGAAGATAGAGTTGCTAATGAATCAGCGGACCTGTTGTTCTCTCTTAACAGATGGGTGAAATTCAGTTTTTCAAACCAAGGAATCAGAACATCCAAGGTCTGGTGATGAATTCTCATCTTTTCTTCTTTAACTTTCCAATCTCTTTTAGCTTGAGATGCAACAGGGTTCGAGTCTCCGATGACATCCAACCGTTTTACCCCAGCCTGTATGCTTCTAATCCAACAATACATGCCTCATACTCGCCTCATTGTTCGACACTTTGAACCGGAGTTTGAATGCTAAAGGTATACGGAATTGTCGAAAGTGCTATGAGCAACACCCCTATCCCATACCCATATTGGTTTGACGCCTCCACAAAGTACATCGCCCAAGTCTCTTCTTCAACATGCAAATGGCCTCGCTCGAATAGATACTCAATCGCTTCATCCCTTCAACCTGGTGGTTATTAGGAACTCCGCTATCGCTTCCCTTTCACCGACTTGCACATCATGTACGCCGATCAAATTCAAAAAGGTATAACCAACGAGCAAGCCAACCCGTAATTGTTGGTTTCTCAAGAGATATTTGATGGGATCTAATCTCAAAACCAAGATACAAAGTGAGCTAAAAGGTAGTGCCTCACTTCCGGTAGCCCATACCAAGGCCCAACAAGCCTTCTCCAACAGAGTGTAGCGGGTCTCAGAATCCAAAGATTTTCTTGCTCGTAGTAGATAGCCTTCTCCACTTTGTCCTTAGACTCTGTGCAACCATGCACCATCGTCGCTTCGTCACCGATAGGTACAAAATCAACGGTTTCCCAAATTTTAGACAAAGGACAACACGTGGGTTCTCAGAGATATTGCTTGATCCGTCCCATTGGAACTTCTTTCCTTTCTTCAGAGACCAAACAAAGGGTTCACAAGTCAAGGTTAATTATGCAATAAACCGCCTTATGAATTACACTTTACCTAGAAAGCCTCGCACCTCCTTTTCAATCCTTGGTGGTGGCATTTCTAAGATGGCCTTGATTTTGGAAGGATCGACCTTGATACCTCTCTGGTGATCAAGAACCCCAAAGATTTTCCTCCAGAACACCAAGTGTACATTTCGAGGAGTCACCGAACCGATACTCTCTCGATCCGTTGGAAGAATTTCGCAAGGCGTTGTATCGCCCTCTCTTTCCTTGGACTTGACAATCATGTCGCCCATGTACACCTCAACCTCTTTATGGATCATATCGCAAAATTGTGGTCGCAATCGCTGATACGTAGCTCCAGCTTCTTCAAATTTCAAACGGCATCACCCTATAACAATAGGTTCTCTACGGATGGTGAAAGCGCTTTCCCCTATCTTCGGGTGCCATCAAAATCTAATTGTAGCCTGAAAACCCATCCATGAACGAGAGCAGCACATGCCTAGCAGTAAAGTCCACTAATTCATCGATATGTGGGAGAGGAAAGTCGTCCTTCGGACTGGCTTTATTCAAATCCATGAAGTCCACACATACCCGAATTCTGCCGTCCTTCTTTAACACTGGAACTATAATGGCCAACCAAGTAGGTTATTCAGATAACAACAGGAACCCTACGTCAATCTGCTTGGTGACCTCTTCTTTGATCTTCAGAGCCCAGTCCGGCGGATCCATCGGAGCTTCTGCTTAATAGGTCGGGCCTCTGGGTCAAGGGGGATCCGGTGATGTACAATCTCAAGATCGATTCTAGGCATGTCTTCGTAGGACCACGCAAAAGCATTTTTAAAATCTTTTAATAAAGTGACTAAGCGCTTACGCTCCTTCGAAGACAACGTGGACCCGATCCGACCACCACGGTTTGTCTCAAGACCAACATTAATTGTGGTGCTTTCATTAACCAAGGGTTTCACAAACCTCTCGCTCTTGATCAAGCAAATATTGCAAAATCGGAGGAATTTCTTCTCGCTGCTTTCATCAAAATTTTGAAAATCGACACGCAATAAATTAAAGGCACAGAAAAGTACTCGGAAGCCATAGCCGTACCATTCTCATTAATAACATTCATTCCTCCCGATTCCTCTATTACAACAAACTCAAAGGAAAAAGAAAAAGACGACCTAAATAGGACAGTGGCATTCGGGTTATCACCCCCAAGAATATCGGACTCAGACTCGCATTTAGCCGAACCCGATTCGACTCCACAGACTTCGTGGAATCAAATTCTGGCTCACTACCTGACCCGGTACTGCTCGATAAAAAGCCCTCCTCATATTGCCAAACGAGAGAGGGTGCGATGGACGCATCCAGAATGTTTTAAGATGGACCCACAGCCATTTCATTGCCGATTATGGAAACTGAGAACTTATCCCCCAAGCACTCCGGTACGATCTGAGGATCTGCGAGGAGACAAGCCAGCGCTACCCCCATCTCAAATTTCAGGTTTTGAATCCTCCTCCTTAATCGCCACCACCGGTGGGTCTGTCATGCATAAAGAACTTCATCCCCGACAATTGCAAGTCAAAGAAAATCTCAAATCTCAGCAAGCATCGCCTTCAAGATTTAGCCATGGCTCGAAGCCGCAGAACAGAAGTCTTCCTCCCGGACAAAGCGCTCGCTCAGTGGTCCTCGATAGGCCGTTGCATCAATTCATAATGTTTCCCTGCTTGTTTTATCCTGGCTCTTCATGCCATCTCTCTTGCCTTGCTCACACAATACTCCTTGGTAGACATATAACCTAAACCAAAGGGATGTGGGTTATGCGGCACTTCGGCCGATGCTGCAACGCCCTTTCGGCCATTTCGCCCTAATCGCATCCCTGCATGTGTCAGAGCTTGTTCATAAGGTAGAAAGACTGTGCGCTGATGTATAGCCCCTCATCAACAGCTAGCATATTCTGTACAACCCGGGCCTCAGCTTGGGTGAATCCTGACAAAAACACATCCTCCGCGCCATGCTTAATCTCCATAATTGGTGTAGAAACCTCTAGCGGAGGATGTATCAAAGAATCCCCAAAGTGATCGCCACTTCCTTCCCATGGGGATATTTCAACATCCGGTGCTGGGTGGAAGAGACAGCCTTCATCTGGTGTAGCCACGGCCGCCCCAGGAGTAGATTGAAGGTTACGAGAACGTCCAAGACATGAAACTCAATGTCCCATTGCCCCGGACCAACTTGAGTCCGAATCTGTACAGTCCCTATCACCTCTCGGCTGGTATTATCATAGGCCCGTATCACCTGGGTCGTAGGCACAAAATCCGCAGGTCTCAACCCGATAGCATATGTCATTCTCAACAGACACACGTTTATACCAGATCCTGTGTCAACAAGGACCACCGGTACCCATTTTTCTCTACACTTAACAGAGATATAGAGCGGTTTGTTATGATCTGAGCCCTCGTGGCGCCCTTGTCAAGAAGGTCAAGGTCGGGAATCTCCTCCGGGAAAACCAACCCTACCAATTGCTCTGTGGTATCAATTGAAAGTTTCCTTGTCCATGGAAGAAAGGACGGCTTGTCTGTGAACTCTTGAGGCCATAAGCAACCCCAAATGGAGATGTTTGCTTGAATTTTCTTAAGTCAAGCTTAATACCTCCTCTTCGAAAGCGCTTTTTCCTTCTACCTCTCCTCTTCTTTGTCCTTTCAGGACACCTCTGGTTGATCCAAGTGTGGAGGCTTGAAGTACCACCCACTCCTGGTCATATGGTGGACCTCCTCAACGCATCTGTGTCATCCGCTGGTTCCGCCCCAATCTTCGCCAGTGGGCAAGACGTAACTCGTCGTCGTCCCACCACATCCCATCGGCAACTGACAAATAGTTGTCTGGTCCCGCTACAACTATTTCTATGCTCACAACACATTCCATCCCCACAGGGGCTTTGGCCTTCCTAGCCCTCTCAAGATCCTCGATATTTTCTTGCTCAAGCCGCTTCAGTGCAGCCTCATGTTCAATGTCAATTGTACTCAAACTGCCTGGATCCTGAGCAAAATTCTTTACACCGATGCTCCCCGGTGATTTCTTCTGATTCTCGGCCATTCCGGCCGCTGTTGATGTCCCCTGCTTCGACGGACCTCAGATCGCCGAGGTTGCTCAACAACATCTAGCTTGTCACCGAAGCTACCCCTGTTTTCTACTAATCCATCCAAGTCGAACCAGCTTGATAACACGCCTCAAACTCGCTCATTGAAGAATTACAGATTCGCGATATCCTCCTCCAACTCTGCTAGGTCATCTAACTCCTGACTAGGTCCATCCTTCCAAACCACACTGATCTCTGCCCAACGGCAACTCTACCCACGGCTTAGCCTGGTTTGTTGATGTGATAACTATTCAAACCCTCGTGCTCAATCAACATTCCTATTCCGCCCCAAAGTCATCCCGATTCTATCTTCGGCTACCACCACCATCGGCTCAGTTGGGTTTGGGAGGTGCTCAACATGCACAAGTCTCAGGTTGCCCGAGTGAACACCTCAGGCTTGGGTAGGTGGGAGGGGGTGATATATATGCTTAGGTCATATGGAATGGTCGCGGTTTGGGTCTGGTTGATGTGTTTGGGAGGTGCAGCTTGGTTATGTCATGGGAGGCGGTTGGTGGTGACATTTGGCTTTTCGGGTGGTGCAATCACCTTGTTGTCGATGAGATCATGAATGTCCTGACGTAACTTGAAGGACTGGTCGTTGTCCTGACCATGTTGTTGGTGAAAGGCACAATATTTAGTCGAGTCATGCTTTGGAGGGAGAGGATCAGGTAGAGGCCGTTGTTCTAACGGTTCTAGATGTCCTTTCTTGAGTAGGACTCCCAGAGCTTTGGATAAAGGCATATACAGCGAGGTAAAAACCCTTTTGCCTCGGGGTGGATAATTCGGAGTTTGGGGGTTTGAAGTGGAAGTACCAACAAAGGGATTGGCTGTTTTTGGAGTGGTGGTGACCATGCCCACATCCGAAGTCTCGGCAACCGCAAAGACTACTCGTGTCAGATTCGACCGCGGTAAATGCCCTCTTGGTCGCTCTCGTGGTCAATCAAACCCCGCCTTCATGGCGCCCTCAATCTATAACCCAATCTCGTAACCGCAAAGGTGGGAAAGGGTAAGACGATCATCTTTGCATCACTAAGTTAGAGATTGCGACAATCATCCGTGATCGATCCTTGTCGACCGGCCTGGTGGTCATCATAGAAGCTTTGGCTCTCCAACGGGTTACAAAATCAGAGAAGCCCTCTTTTGGCTCTTGTCTAGTTGTCTCGAGATCACAAGTTGTGATCTCGACCGCGGTAGAGGAGTATTGAGCTCCAAAGGCGCCAGCCATCTCCTCACAGCTTCTCTTGACAAAATCTTCCAACTTCGCATACTAGATGGCCGCAACACCCGACAGGGTCCGACCGAAGAGTGATAGTTTTTGGAGTCTCGTCAAGCCCATCAGGCGCAAAATATCCGAGAATAGCCTCAGATGAACCATAGGGTCGCCGAATCGTCAAAATGGTCGATGGGCATCTTAAACCGATCCAAAGAAAGTCCCCGCCGAATGGGTGTAACCATCCGCTATGTCTGGAAAGGAATTCAGTCCTTGAGGCCTCTTGAATAGATTTTCAAGCTTACTGACCGTCAAGGCGATTGGGTCCATCTCAGATTCAAACGTGTATCCGCGGAGAAGGCTAGTGTCTTTGAAATCATGTAGAACCGCTAGCGAATTTGTCTTGTTGGGGTGTTTGCTTCTTCCTGGACTTTTGTAGCATCCCCGAGTGTTGCAATTCAAGGCGGGTAGTGGATGCGGCAGATGTTCCGCTTGTTGTGGTTGCGTTGTCGCTGTCAAGTCCGCAAGCAACTCGCTTGTCGGTTATAACCTCACCGACGCAAAGAACTCTACCGGCAGCAAAGATCCCGCCGCATGGCGGTATAGTCTCTTGAGCCGACGCCATCTTCCATTTTGACAAGAAGTGTGGATTTGATCAATCGTGTATGTTCTCTTTGGAGAAACAGAACTCCGATCCCTATCAGGCACAAGTGGGGTAGACAAAGACCTCTCGAATCGATCATATATCGATGATCTCAGGCTTAGATGACCTCTGCCTCAGAATCGAGGGTAATGACACAAACACCGTTGTCCGTTAACTAGATCCTCGATCGGAAAGCCTTTGACCTCCGGGTCTAGAGTGTTGGGAAATATCTCGCCGTAGGAAGCAATGATGCTAAACTACCTTGCAAAAGATAAAATAAAGCATAAGAAGAAAACAATAAGCAAAAAAACGGACAGCAATTCGGCTTAAAATATGGACAACATATAGTTGACATTTGTAAGCTGAACACACTATTCTCAACACCGTCATCGCCCTCAATCATCGCCAAAACCGATACCCTTCCGTAAAACTGATTCTAAATATCGATGCTCGCAGTTCGATACCTGCATTGCAACCGATACATACATTCTCAGAGAGACACACTCTAAAAGCACATAGCAAGCAAGCGAGAGCCAAAGCACCCCTATGGAGGGGTAGGGTTTCCCTGTCCTATCTTGTCAGGAGCTAGGGTTTCACTACGCACACAGCGGTTTCAAACAAACTACAATCAGGTAAGCAACCTGTCCTAGTTTGGAATGGTCTCTATGGATTCCGATATGCACTAGGTCGAATGGTCAAAAAGGGTGCCTCGGTAAAAACTGAGGTTTTTGTTCCCATCATGGCAGAAGTTCAGAACCGTCAATTTTATGGCACGCTTCAAAGCAGCCTCCCAAGAAACTGCTCAAGAATAGCAAAGTACAAACATGGTGTCATAGGTGCACCAATTCAAATGCAATGCAAAGAGACACATAAGTGTAAACAAAACAACATATCATGAGTTCGAGTCAAGTTCTCTAAATCTCAAAGAAGTCGCTGTAAACCGAGACCGCCTTAACTCCGCCTCCGCATGTAAAGGTGCGATTTGTAGTTCTAGCTACTACAGCCGGACTCTGCCACTGCTTCAATCTAATCTCACAAAGTGCAATGTAAGACTGATAAATCACCAAAGAGTCCAACCGCAAATCGCTTTTGGAAAATTGATTTTAATCAAGAACCGCCAAACATGGACCGCTGTGATTTCGTAGTCGCCACCTAAATATTTTGTTTTGGGAAATTTGGGAAACCCCGACTGCGCCTAAGGCCACGTGTCCGCTATCACCAAAGTTGCCTTGGCTCGAACTTGGGTACGAGAAGGAAAGGTCCCGAAGAAGATTCTCGCCGCCGATCAAAGATCGGCCTCTACTAACATGATATATTGTTTTTGAAAACACATGCGTTTATTCTGGTTTATTGGCTAACTTACTATGTGATGCGCACAGCATACAAGTATAGACTCAATCACGCGGATTAGAACAAGACAACTCATGTTAGTTTTTTAAAGTGGTTTGAAAGTGCTACTCGCAAGTAGGCCAAAGTGTGGATTTGCCACCGTCAAGTGGGCTTAGAAAAACATGATTTTGCCACTTCAAGTGGGATTAAAACTCACAATCATTGAGTTGCTCCAATTCAGGAAATCAAGCGTCTATCCACAGGCATTCAAACAGTTATAGCAATTAAGCACATAGCCTCATGGCAAGCATGCTGAACATAGCAACACTTACACGCATGCAAGGATGCTAAAGCGTAAGAAGCTTACGTACAAAACCAAAGCATTCGCTATCTAAGCAAAGTAGCTAAGTAAAGCATTAAGAAGAGGTCCTCCGGGTGGGGGATGCATGCATGCTCGGTTGCCTCGTTCGGAAATTCATTACTATACCCCAACTTGCCTCTGTTTGCATTTGATTTCAGAACACTGCACAAACCTCCAAATAGCTTCTACTCCAACATAGAGACCTCCATGAGGGTTGCCGACCACTTAATGGTGTTGTAGACCACTTGCAGACCACCTAAACATGCTGCAGACCAGAGAAAGTGGTCAGCCAGCTGCTTTTTCTGGTCTGCCGACCAAAAAATCCTGCCAAGCTCCAATTTGCTGCAATAGAGAACAAGAAGGGGCACAACAGTGTATTTGCAAGGTATGTGTGCACAACCACCCTCCCTATCATTTCTTAAGCTCAAGGGAGTGCGGTTCTTGACTCTCTGGCCACCAACCAGGCATCGCATTGCACAATGGTCGAGAAGTCAAGTTTGCACAATTCAATGTTAATGAATGCACAAATAACACATAAGGGCCTTAAACTCCATCATGCTTGATCAAGAGGGTCGGGGATCGAGAAATGAGGCATGTTTCATTACTTCAAGTATGAAACGTCCCTCATTTCTCGTGTTTGGATTAACACTCTACCCAAACACAATGCAATGCAACATGATCAACCTATCAATGCTAATGGCATGCAAACACAATGCAATACAACATGATCAACCTATCAATACTAATGGCATACAAACACAATGCAATTCAACAACATGCAAACAACATGCAATGCAACAAAATGCAAACACAATGCAATGTAACAACATGCAAACAGCATGCTCTTCTATGAATGCTAGAATGGCATGCACGAGTTTCCAACATATGAACAATGCATGCATGGCAAGTTTAGAAGCCTAAGGCATCAAAGCTAGGAAAGAACATCTCACAAGAGGCATGCAATACAATGCTCAATGGACTTAAACCGAATATGGACAGACCTAAATCATGCCAAAACAGTGGCCAAAATACTCTGGAACGATGGCATGAAAAGCAAGATAATGCATGCTCATGCATTGGCCCATCAACTAAGCGTAAGAGCATAACTCTCAAACATGATTAAGAAGTGACAAGTGTGGAAGTGTGACAACACTATATGCCCTGAAATCAGGTGTGAAATGATGCCAAATCATGCACATGTCACAAATGAAGCATGCTAGGAGGTTCAAAGCTTGAAACTAGCATAGGCACTTGCACTATAGCTATGCAATACATGAACCATATGTCCAAGACAACGCAAAATAGTCCTAGAGCATGTCGAAACAATGCTAAAACATGTATGAAGTATAGCCAAAACAAGCTAGCATGAAGGCATGAAGCATGGAGCATGATGGGCCAACAAAGAGGATTACACTACATCTACCAACACCAAGCATGAGATGACTTTACCGACAAAAATTAGAGTTGTATCATGGCAAAATAAGACCAAAAACCCATTGAGATTGTTGCCCAAAAGCTTAAGCAAGATGGCATACACATAATGGCTCATGTTTAAGGCATAAAGCACCAACCCTCCAAAGCATTGAAAGAGAGACACATGTGAGTGTGTGGCCACATTACAAGCACTGAAATCACATATCAATTGATGCTAAATCATGCAAATAGCCCAAGCAATACATGCTAGTGACTTGGAAACTCAATGCTAGTGAGCTAGAATGCACTATGACTATACAAAGCAAGGGATGCATGACCAGAACAACTTCAAATAGAGCTTAAGCATGGCAAAACATGGGTAAAAGCTTCCTGGAGTGGAGCCAAAAAAAGGTTCTAGAATGATGATCCAAAGCATGATGCATGTTAGGCTAGCGAGTGGAGTTTCACTACAAGTGCAAGGAGCAAGCAAGAGGTAATCAAACCAACCCAAAACAGAGTTAAGGCATGCTAAAATAGCACCAAAAACTTGCTGAGATAGGACCAAAACATGCTAGAAAGATGAGCTATCAACATAAGCATGTAAGGCTAGTATGCAGAATTTACACTACAAGTGTAACATGCAAGCAACCAATGATCAATCCAGCCCAAAATAGAGCTATGCCATGCTCAAATAATGCCTAAGACATGCTAAGATGGAGCCAAAACATGCTAGAAAGATATGCTCAAACATGAGGCCAACAAGGCAAGCAACCATGACACAAGGAGAGGGGATGACCCCCTCCTATTTGGGACCTCAAAACACACTTTCCACCACTGAGTTTTAGTGGTGAGAAGGCCAAAAAGAGGTGGTCCCAATAGCTTAAAAGGATAGCTCAAAATAAGGCAAAATGAGGCACAAAAGGGGATAGAACACCCCCAACACCAAAGAGGCCTTAAACAACCTTTCTTAACACTTAAAATTAGAACTTTTTGTAGTATAAAGTTAAGCCTAAAATATCATGCAAATAGGGCCAAAGACTTAAGAAAAACAAAGCTTTAGAGAGGATAGAGTCTCACTGTAACGAGTCCCCGAGGGACCTCATGCTACAGTTCGTACTCATTTCGTCACGGTTCTTAATCTGAACCAAAGAGTCCAAATCTGGCAAATCGTTTTGAGAAAAACAGATTTTGAAAGAAGTGCCAAACATGGACTGCTTTGCCAAATACAGAGTCGCCACCTAAATATTTTATTTTGGGGAATTTAGGAAACCCTGACTCGGTGCCAAAGGCCACGTGTCCATCATCACCAAATTTGCCTCGGCTCGGGAACTTGGGTACGATTGGGGAAGGTCAGCTATGAGCACCCCCTCTCGCCCGATTCGAAGATCGGCCTCTAGTAACCATGATATCCAATTTTGAAAACGTTATGTGTTCTTATTACAGTTAATTAGCTAGAATTACTATGTGATGCGCACAACACAAAAGTATAGGCTAGATTGCCTAATTTGGAACGAAACATTGCATATCCGTTTGTTTGGAAAACGCTTTGGAATTTGCTACTCGCAAGTAAGCTAAAATACGGATTTCAATGAGTTGTTCCAACTCAAACAATCCAACCTTCACCCACAGGCATTTAGGCAGTTTATATCACATAAGCATCTAGCCACATGGTAAGCATGCTGTCATGTTAACATTCAATTTCATGCGAGATGCTAAAGCATAAATAGTTACATTGTACTCCAAGCCAAAACAAGAACATGCTAACAATCATGCATGATTCTAGTTCATGCTAAAGTGGCTAATGCATCGCATACAAAATGTCACTAGAATAGGCTCGGCTAATCTAATAATGGCATGTGAGATGCTACAGACAGCATGTATTCAATTTGGAATTTGAAATACAATGCAGTTAGCATGATGTGCCGAGCCCGGTGCATGCAAGACAAGTGAATGAATGCACGCATGCATAGCATAAGAATGCTAAAGTAAACATGTCCTAATACTAACCATCAAAAGTAGATAAATAAAAGGGAGAAAGAAGCAGGGGTTGGAAGACATGCACACACGCACCCACACTTATTACAAATTTGCCCTCACTCGGAGAGGCCGAAAGAATAATACAATTTAATTAACCTAAAAGCTAATTAAATAATACAAACCACCTAATTAATTAACAAATCAATTAATCTAATTAAGCAGCAAACAGCAGCCTCGGGAAGAAGGGTCCAATGCATGCACGCTCGGTTCCACTCGGAAGTCACTGCCATGCACAAGATGCTTCTGCTTTGGTTGCTCTACTCCTCTGAAGACTGCACAAGTCCTAGGATATGCTCTCTGCACACTGTGGAACACCATCGACTGAAGGGATTGGCCACCGGCCATGGATAATGGTCACCGGCCACAAAATACTCCATCGGCTACTTATGGATGGCCGGTCGGCACTGAAGATGGCCGACCAGCCAAATCTTCCTGCAGAAACTGATTTTGACAGCAACAGAGGGCAATACTTGGCATGGCAATGCATTTCAAGCAAATATGTGCACCAGCACGTCCCTTATCATGTTTATGACTCAAAGGGACATAGTCCTTGGTTCTCGGACCACCAATCGCAAATTTCAATGCGTGATGGCCAAAGAAACCAAGTATGCAATTTCAATTTCAAATGAAATGCAAACCAAATGAACACACCAAAGGGGCCTTTAACCTCTATCATGACTTGATCAGGAGGTGAAAGATACGTCCAATGATATGCAACCTAGGCATGTGACTAAGTATGCAACATGAACATACAAATGAACATGCAAAGATGCAACTAACAAGCATGCAATGTATAATGCCAATGTGCACACATGCAAGGCATACAACATGTTAGACAACTTAGCAAGACATTCATGCCAAATACACTACATACCAAAGAGGCCAAGCGTATGACAACATACAAGGTAAGCATGCTATAACACATGGAGGGTGGACTTGCACTGATTTGGACAGCCTTAAACTAGGCCCAAAACAGTGGCCAAGGTGCTAAGGAATAAGGGCTAATTGACACACAAACATGCATGCAAACATGGACCAACACTTAAGCACATAACGGCAACTTCCAAGCACACTTAAAACAAGCTAACATCGGAAAATGGCATGCAATATAAGCTCTGAATATGCATGAAATAGAGGTGCCAAACCTACTAATTAACACAAGTAATGCATGCTAGCATGGCCAAAACTCAAGGCAAGCTAAAGGGGTATGGGATCACACTTAGCAAGACCAAACATGGCATGAATTAAATGACCAAAAACAGAGTTCTAGCATATTAAAACAAAGCCTAAGGACTACTTACATGGCATCTAAATGACTTAAATTCAAGAGCACGCACAATGACCAAACATGGAGCATAAGGCACAACCTCATAAGGCATCAAAGAAGCATCAAAGGCAAGCATGCAAACATGTCATGAGGACTAAAATGATGCTATAAGTGGTGCCAAACCACTGAAATAAATCAAACAATGCATGCTCAACACTTCACACACTTAAAGCCTACAAGCTAAACAATGCAAAAGGGCTATGCAACACATGGCAAACATGGCTAAAACAACCAAGGGAAGACCTTAACCATGGAAAAACAAGTACAAAAGCTTCACAAAGCTAGGCCCAAAACATGCTTGAACAAGGGTCAAAGCCTAGCTGGATGTTAAGGCTAAATGATGGCATCACAAGACATGTATGCAAGGCATGCAAGGTGTGTCCAAACCAACTCAACACAATGGTATTTCATGGAAAAATAAGCGTAAATATCAGTCAAGGCATGGTCAACACACACTTAAACTAGATGCTCCCCTAAGAGGCAAAAATGGCCCTTTTCAAGGACAACAAGGAGAGGGGGTGGCCCTCTCCTTCTTGGGACCTCAAGGCACCATCCTCACCACTGAAATCCCTTAAGATTTCAGTGGTGAGGAGGCCTAAACACAATGGTCCCAGAACTCAGCCAAAATGGCACAAAATGGAGCCTAACAAGGCTTAAGAGGGGTCAAACAACCCCAAAGCTTAAAACACCCTTAACAAACTATTTAGAGCACTAAAAAACAGAACTTTTCTATGTTATATGCTAAGCTCAAAAATAGATGCAAGATAGGTAGAAAAGCTTTACAAAAATGGGATATTTAAAGGTAAAGGACGTTATCCTTGAAGACCCTCTTCAAGAATGGAAGACCAACTGCTTCTTTGGCTCAAACCAGCTCCAAAACTTCAAAAACATCCCTCAAGGGCCTCAGCTCCAAGAAAAGGTGTGATGGTGGGTGTTTGTGTGCAAAACTAAGGCAAAACACTCACTAAACACAAGAGAGAGAGATATAGAGATGGAGGATGTATAAGCCCTAACCCTAAAACTCAAAACCCTCTGAAAATGCTGTTTAACTTGTCTAACCCTAAACAAGAGAGAAGAGGCTCCCTCTTATAGAGCTTTAATCTTGCAAGCTTACAAGACAAGCTTTCTAAGAGGGAGATCCCTCCATACGTGTATGGAGGGGATCCAAGTGCATGCCAGCTTCACAAAAAATATCAGCAAAAGCGGATACACAGTAGCCGGCTGGCCAAAAATGCAATTGACCAAAAAAAGATAGCCAGCCGGCCAAACATTTGGCCGGTGGCAACAAAACACAGCCGGTGGCCTCAAGCCATGGCTGGTGGAGTGTGGGGATGGCCCACAAGCCATTCCTTGCCCCTCCAAGGCAAAACACAAGTGTTTGGTGCAAAACCAGACACAAAACAGTCGAGTCGAGAGATCCTGAGGCAAGGCGCGTAGCCAAGACCTCTGGGAACTCAAGACGAACACAAACCTGGATGATCACCGAGTGTTCAAATGGTGACGTCCAAGTCTTGAGGACGGTCCAAAATGGGGTGTCTACAGTTGCCCCTCTTTGACAAAACTCGAAAGTCATAACAATGATGGGAGTGAATGTCAAAGCCCAAAGACGACCCATTTTTGACAAGGCCGAAGACTTAGACAAACATGCAAGACAAACAAGATATGCACCCGAAGGCAGGGGCAAAATGCAAGACAATGCACAAAGCCGAACATAACTTATGATCATGCAAAGAAAGCTGTAACGAAGCATAACAATGCAACAGTTTTAAGCTAGCATACACCAAACTACACTACAATGCAGAAAGGATGTAAGAGAATTCTGCAATTCTCGACACGTCTCACTCGGAGGATACAATACCTGTCCGGTTCATCTGGTTGCACCAAATTTCAAATGAACCGTACATACAATATTGTGCCTGCAAAGAAAACAACTTAACAGGTACGATATCGTTAGCAACATGCATAACATGCAAAATGTATGCAAAATGATATGCAATATATACAAAACTATGTGTACTAATGAAAATGGAAATGCAATGTAATTGAAACAATGCAAACGATATGCAATGCAATTGAATCATGATCAAATCATGAGCGGTTCAAAACCACACAAATGTCAAATAGATGGATGGAAGTAACAAGTCCGTCTACCATAGAAAAGGTGCCGTAACACTCAAAGCGCGTGCACATGTAGAACTATGAATGATGTAGACGGACACAAGAATGAGTATTGGGTGGAATGACATAAGTGGGGAAACAACCCGCTAACGAAAGAACAATGATCCTAATGCTGGATGCAAAAATTACACTACAATGTAATATATACAGTGGATATGGCATGCAGCCAGACCAAATCTTGCCTAGGAAAGGCATGGACACAAACAAGCCATGTCTAACACGGAAAATGGCGCCGTCACCCTCAAACCAAGTTCAACAAGGAATAGGTGCGTACACCAAATCTCAGAATCAGAGTTTCAACATGAAAAGTATGGGCACATACCAGACCAAGCTCAATAAGGAAAGGCGCAAGCCATAGATGAGTGTGATGCAACTAAATGCATGCAACCTACAATGCAATATATACAATATGCAATGGAATGGATAGATATGATGGACAAGGCACACAGGCCAAACCAAATCATGCCTAGGAAAGGCATGGACACAAACAAGCCATGTCTAACACAGAAAATGTGCCGCCACCCTCAAACCAAGTTCAACAATGAATAGGCATGTACATATGTAGAACTATGCTTCGACGTGAAAAGTATGAGCACATACCAGACCAAGCTCAACAAGGAAAGGTGCGAGCCCTAGATGAAAGGGGTGATGCAGTGAATGCATGCAAACTACAATGCAATATCTACAATATGCAATGGGATGTATGTAAATGCAATATTTACAATGGAAATGCATGACATATGCAATATTTAAAACGATGCATGACATATGCACTATTTACAATGTAATGCATGACATATGCATTATTCAAAATGGGATGCGTGGCATATGCACTATTTACAATGTAATGCATGACATATGCACTATATACAATGTAATGCATGACATATGCACTATATACAATGTAATGCATGACATATGCACTATTTACAATGTAATGCATGACATATGCACTATTTATAATGTAATGCATGACATATGCACTATATATATATTTTTTTATTTTTGAAATGATGCGTTTTTTGAGATGCATGTTGCATGGAATGCGCAACAACGCAAGTCGCTTGAAATGCATGACAATGCATGATCTTTTTCTTAATGTGCGATAACGCGCGGCTTGAGGTGCGTGAACATGCATAAACTTTAAACGCGCGGCTTTTGAAATGCATGACAATGCACATGAACTGTGCACATCAATGCACCAAAGGTCTTGCACCTTCCAAGGATTTAAGGTCTCCTAGACCGTTTAGTGCACAAGACAGTGTGATGCGCAAAATAGCGTGATTGAATGCACAGGACTGTGCGATGGAGGTGCGCAAAATAGCGCGATTGAATGCATGCAAAATGCAATGAGATCCGCAAAATAGCGCGATTGAATGCACGCAAAATGCAATGAGATGCGCAAAATAGCGCGATTGAAATGCGATGCACAAGACAGTGCGAAAGAGGTGCGCAAAATAGCGCGATGGAAATGCGATGCACAAGACAGTGCAAAAGAGGTGCGCAAAATAGCGCAATGGAAATGTGATGCACAAGACAGTGCGAAAGAGGTGCGCAAAATAGCGCGATGGAAATGCGATGCACAAGACAGTGCGAATGATTTGAAATGCACAAGATAGTGCGAGCATATGTATGACACTTACAAGATATGTGCGCAATAATGCGAACTAAATAACGATAACCAAAGTATGCTCACGATGTAGCGTTGTAATGCAATGCAAATAAGGCAACTTTCGAAACTTGTGAGACAAAAAGGATACCAAAAGGATACGCCTTGCACAAATTCGAGTGCCACGCACAGAAGACACGGTCTGAGGCTAAAACGGAGGCTGGTTGAGCTTCGGAAATGCACTGTTCTTGCACTGACTTGAGCAATGAAGGTCCCAAACCACTCATTTGACCCAAACAAGGCTATAGGAGGCTCACCGGCCATCGGGGGAGGCCACCGGCCACAAAAACACATCACCGGCCAAATATTTGGCCGGCCGGCCAAAAATGTAGCCGACCGGCCAAAAATGCCTAATTCGGGGCAGTTTTGACTTTTCACCTCGGGTCTTTTAAAAATACGGTTTCAAACCCTATTTTTCTCATTTCCCTCTAGCCGAAATTGTTTCCCTCTCTCTCTCTAGAGCACTTTTCCTCCTTCGTTCCTCATTTTTCTCATGTGCCATTGCTTTCATCGCTCGATTCATGATCTCCTTCGCTGCTTTAACATTTTGAACCGAACATTTCTTTGTTTCGGTGTTCCTTTTGCCATTTCCACCTTTTGGGGTTTGTTCCCCTTGAGTTTCTCTCGATTCCCACACCTTTTCCATTTCCCGACTTTTCCGGCCGTTTTCCGCCCTCTCGGGGTTGACTTTTCAGTTGACCCTTCGCATTCTCATTCGATTTCCACTTTCCCGGCCATTTTCTCATCACCTTTGATATGGCGGATGATATTCCATGGGGCAGGACTCCCCCAGATCATGAGATGGATCTCGGGGCCGAGCTTCTCCCCTTGAGCGTCCGTCCGTTCGACCCGGCGATCTACCGGCCAGCGATTCACGTACTACCTCCCGATGGACTTCGTCAGTTCAAGAGTTTTGACTGGAGCGTGCCACAGGATCTGCTTCTGCGCGAGCCGACATCTCATCTATCCTTCGGCACTTCTGAGGTACAGTCTTCCCTCTTTTTTATTTTCCGCAATGTAGAACATTTAACTGCCATAGTTGATTCCATTCTTTAACTGCTTAACCAGATACACTGATACACTACATGTCAGAAGGATCGTGAACATACTTGCAATCTGATATCTGTTTGAATCGAACACGCGCACACACACTGCACTTGCCCTAAACCACTCAAACACACTGACACAGCACACATTGTAGTCCACAGAATCACACCAAAGACTGATATATGTATGAACTTGAAAACGTGTACACGCTACATCTGTACTGACTCACTCAAACACGCTGACACATCACATATCGTAGTTTATCAGAAGCACACCGGCGCCTGGCGTTTGTTTGAACTTGAAAACGTGGCACACACATCAGATTTGCATCAATTTTGACTCTTCTTCAAAATTGTACATTTTATATTGCTTCGCAACTGTTTGCTTTTGAACAGGGCGATTCCCATATCGTCTGTGCATATGGGAATGTTGCTGCCAGGGATTGGTACATGGAGTTGCCGGAGGCAGTTCGTTAGATCATGGACTAGGCAGGCTTCGGTGCCTTCTGCAGAGGACTCTCACGCCTCACTACGTGCAGACCTCTCCTTGCCGCTCTGGTGGAGATGTGGTGGGACACCACCGACTCATTCCATCTTTCCGCTACTGGGGAGATGACGATGACTCCCATCGACTTCTCGATGCTCACAGGTATCGGGGTTGAGGGTGATCTGATCCCGTTTGACACCGAAATGGATGAGTGGGAGGCCGCTCAGATATATCTGCTTGGCGAGGTGCCACCTCTCGCCCGTCCAGGCTTCGTCCGGTATTCATGGTTCGAGGTCCAGTTCAAAGTCCAGCCAGCTTTGGCCGAGGAGGTTCCGATGACCCAGGAGGAGGTGGAGCAGTATGCCCGCGGCTTTCTGATGTTTCTACTAGGGACGACTATTTTCGCTGATCGGGCGAATACCGTGCCCCTTTGTTTGCTTAGCACCTTAGTGGATGTCACACAGATCCTGCGCTATGACTGGGGTGGTGCCGCTCAGGCTACACTCTATGGATACATGAGCTTAGCTTCCCGTGGCAGCGGACAGTTGCTCGGGGGCTATTGGCGCGCTTGGGAGGTACATTTTCCTTCTCTGCTTTACATTTCTACTTTACATTTTCAGACCAGATCAGATTGCAGACATCGCACACACCGCGGGTCTGCTTTAATCGATCAGATATTGCACACACGCACACATATATACTGCTTTTACATGCATCGCCATTACATCGCATACATCGCACAATACATCGCAACACACGGCTCTGCTATTCTACTTTATTCTATACTCTGCTTTACCTGATAAGCATACTGGCATTTACTCTGGAGTTGTGGGTGTACGCCTACCTTCCCAGGCTTGCCCCAGTGCCTGACGTAGAGACCCCTCTTGTCGTCCCATTCTCCCGGTGCTTTGACGTGAGGTGTGTGCGGAGGCCCCGGGAGACGTTCATCTTCTTCCGTCGCTACATTGACACCATCACTACTGCGGAGGTACGTTCAGTCTTTAGAGTTTGTTTAAGCTTCACTTTGTACTATTTTTTTCAATAACAGTAGTTAACAAAATTGTATTTCATTTTCAGATCACTTGGTAGCCTTGGGCTCCACTGCCGGCTAAGATTTGGAAGCGGTTTGCAGGTGCTGTGGAGACCGCCTGCTTAGGATTCTTTGAGGGCCCGGCCACAAGCTTGGTACCTAGGCGAGTGCTTCCTGCGCCAGACGCTGGGTCTACCGGAGCAGATAGTTCCAGCTCCACCCCCTGAGCACATGAGGGACACCGAGAGATACACTCTCGAGCAGATGGCTGAGTACACAGTCGGCTGGGATGCGATACGTCACAGAGGCATAGGCGACTACACAGAGTTCATCCGGACCTTCCTTATGTAGCCTTTGAGCAGCGGCCGCCAAGCTGAGAGAGAGAGATCTGCGGTGCCGACAGCCAGGGCAGGCACAGGGGCAGGGACATCGAGGAGGGCTCGGGTCCGTGGAGGAAGTGGAGCCTGGAGAGGGCGCGGGGCTAGTTGGCCAGCACTGCCCACGACGATGACGTGCAGAGGGCAGGGCGGGGCGACCTACCAGATTCCTTTTGCTCCTCCCCCGGCTGATCACGAGTTGGTCGGTTTCTACGTCTTGCCTCTGGTATGTATTACTGCATTTTGTACAGTTGTTTCATTTCATTTTGTCTGATATTCCGCAGAATGCTGATGCTTCTAATCATTTTTTGCAGGCTTCCTCTGAGTACACTTGGCAGTCACTGGAGTTGAATGCTTCCATGATGGGGATGCCACAGCGGACTTTCGACCTCCTGGCCCTTTACGGTATCCCGGTATGTTCTCCTGACCACGGTCCCAAATGTAAGTTGTTTCACGCAGTCTGATGCACAACACAGCACTCGATACACAACCCTCACAGTATCTGATACACTATACTCATGCACTGCATTCTGTACTGACACACTACTCACAGTATTCACACACTGTACTCGTACACTACATTTTGTACCGACACACTATTCACAGTATTCACACACTGTACCCTGCATTCTGTACCGATATTCTATCTTGCATAGCATACTGATGCGTCTGCAATTTTATGCTTTTCAGCCTCCCATTCAGATTCCCACTGTAGGAGGTGCTCCAGCTGGACCTTCCGTTCTTGTTCGAGGAAGAGATGATGAGGGCCGAGTATACCCCCGCACCAAGGCGGGGCGCACTCACATTGGGAGTAGCTCTCGGGCGCCAGTCCCTGATGATGATGACGAGGAGTCGGAGGCTGAGGCGGAGACAGAGTCGGAGGCTGAGGCGGAGACAGAGTCGTCGGAAGAGGAGACCGGAGACGACTCGGGCTCAGACTCAGATGATGACGGTGCTGATGATGCTCCTGGACCTTCGTCCAGGAAGAGGACTAAGACGGACCTCGTGCTTGAGGCCACTTGACCTTGATACAAATTTTTGCTGTTTTTTTTCTTTTTTTGTACTTTTCCCTTTTTATTGGTAGCTAGGGTACCGTGTACTGCCGCAGGCAGATTTTTGTTTCCAAAACTTTGTACTTGAAAAGATGATGAAATGAAACAAACTTTTTGTCTAAAAAAAAGTGTTACATTTGTATATTTCATACATTGGATCGCATTACATCATATTACACCTGAATGTAAATGAGATTGATATGTTGTCCTAAAATTGAACACTCAGATCGTAATAACCAAGTAACTAACCACCAACAAAGAAACAACCCATGCAAACCATCGCTAATCAACATACAAATTTCATACTCGCCAAGGATTAATCTACATACAACCCGTAACACAACACTCGGTTCATTTTGCACACGGCAACCTCCGAACAAATAGTCTAATCAACTGCATTAATACGAAGGTGAAACCGGCTGGAATTGAAACACACTCAGATGCCCCAAATTTTCCCCTTTCTTCTTTTGCTTCGCATAAATGTAGAGAATGGCACAGCACTCTGAGCATAAATGATTTTTGAAATTGAAAAAGGGTTTTTCAACCGGGGTATCGAGCCTAAAACTGAACGCAGCGAGAAAGACTCAAGCAAAAGGTACACGACCTAAACACAACGAGACATGCTCGGAAAAGACCAAAAACGAAAGTTGGGCTAAACAGGACAAAAGACACGACACACGGACGTGTTTTTTTTTTAAAAAAAAAAAAAAAAACGAAAGACCTCAGATCTCGAGGAGCTAGTTCCTCCGGGCATGTTTCCCACCCTTTCTGATTTGTGATTCTCACATCACTCGGCCCTCAGGCTCGATTTTTCTCTCAAAACCCTTTTCCTCACTTTTCTCTCGACTTACACCTCTCTATTCTTTATTCTATCATTTTTCATCCCTCCCCAGGGTGATTGATGGATGAATAGGAAGTTGTGGGTTCATGCCCAACACTATTGGCTCGCGGCTATTTCTTCTGGTGACGTCTAGTCGATGTTCCGGATGGGGAATTGAGTGTCTTGATCCATTCCAATTTGTGCTTCGCACTTGGCTTGATACCTCGTTGTTTGGAGGGTGAGAGAGCTTTCAGCCCTTTACTAACAGCTTCAATGGTGCCCTTTTCTGGCAAGTATGTTGATGACGGGGGAAAGACAGAACACCTGACTCGACTGTGCCCCTAGTTCATCATTTTGGCCATTTTTTCTTGTTTTGGTTTTCTACTAAAACAGTTTTGACCAAGGTGAGAGTTAGATTAACATGCTTGTTCAATTTCTAATTTGAAAATCATGCAAGTTAGGCTTCGAGCACTGAAAATTTTCCTTTCTTGGGTCCAAGAAATGGTCCAGTTGTGGAAAATGAAATAGTTTTCGAGAAAATAGTCAACCTCAGTAAAAATTTTCAAAAACTATTTTTGTAAACGGCCAATGCTAAATGAGCACGGAATCTACCCTCGAGATGCGCAACCTCAGATCGGAGGCAATGGAGAATTGCCCCTTGCTTGGAAGGGTTGCATGGTAATGGAAAGTTGCCCTTGGTTTAATGGCACCGCAACGCATTGTAGTCAGTCCTCAGAGTGACAAACACAGCCAAAGTCTCGGATACAGAGAAGGCAAAGACGATCAAAACCATTACATGGGTACAATCAATTGGAAGTGTTTGTGGCTGGACTTCATAATGAAGTTGCCTACGTATCCCTAACATGAGAATCAAGCCTTACGTAGTTCGGGGTTAAGGTACACTCGAGTATTAACCTTCACTTTTTAGGCTCTAACTTTTGCCAAGGCACCCACTACGGGTTTTCGACCTTGCGAGCTTTGTTTTTCTCTTCTTTTTTTCAATTCTTTTATTTTTCTCTTTTTTCTTTTTTTGTACTTATTTTTTCTTTTTCTTTTCTTTTGCATTTTTTTTTTGTTATTTTTCTCTTTTCTTTTTCCTTTTGCATATATTTTCTTTGCTCTAACTTTTGCCTGGGTCGCCCTTCTGGGTTTTTGGCCCAGCGAGCCTCTCAAAGGGGTAAAAGTGTAACAAGGCCATGCTAAATGGTTTTCAGATTGAAGTCTCAGATCCGTGGAGGATGGTCATGTAATGACCGCAGTATGATTCATCTTCGGCTTTTCGAGCACATCTAACATTTCTTGCCCCTAGTTCGAGGGGTACTTCTATTCTGGCTTTGCAAGCTTCTGTTGACGACGTCTGACCTCTTGATCTGACTTTGGTGCCTCTTGTTCGAGGGCTGCTTCAAGCCTGGCCACACGGGCCTCACATGACGGTTGACCGTTGAACGTTCTGAATAGGTTCAAGGCTTGAAAACAAACGGATTGAATCTTGAGGCTGAGAGCGATCCTAGGCTGCACAATCTCAAGAGTGATTCCATACAGGTCTTCACAGGACCGCGCAAAACATTTTGTTTTTGAAAGTTTTTAAGAAAGCGACAAATCACTCGTGCTGAAGATAGTGTGGAACCAATCCGGATCAAGGCAGGGTCCTTCTCAGTACTCACGCTAACAAGCATGATTTCATTCATTAA
Source organism: Camellia lanceoleosa (assembly GCA_025200525.1). Classification (NCBI taxonomy): domain Eukaryota; kingdom Viridiplantae; phylum Streptophyta; class Magnoliopsida; order Ericales; family Theaceae; genus Camellia; species Camellia lanceoleosa. The sequence goes on from CM045770.1 coordinate 25,684,752, forward strand.
AAGGCTTAGCACGCCTATCTTTCTCTCAAATTGATCAAAGTTTTGCAAGACCCGAGGAATTCCTTCCTCTTCGTTTTCATCACCACAATGTTCAAAAAGGTTGTTGAAAAACTTAGGTCATTACAATGACTTTCAGGACACAAGAGGGCAGGTAGAATGTACTGTCATTCCATTCGAATCCTCTGGCACAACTAGCTCAAAATTAGCAAGTACAAAAACAAGATAGCCGCAGCTGTTTCATTCAGATTTCCTGGTTGCAACTGGCTCCACAACAGAGACAGACTCAAAAAGAAAGCAAAATGAGTAATCGCAAAACAAAACGGTGTTCGAGGCAACAACCCCAGAATCACCTGACATTCTATACAAGGGGACTGACTCGCTACAACAAGACAGACCCTTAAGCAAAAAGAACTAACTGAAGACGAAGAGATAGACTCAAAACAAAACAAAAGACTGACTCGACACCCAAGCCAGAATTTACAAAACTAGCATTCGCAGATGCTCAAAAATACGTGCTCGACGCCACATCCAAAAATATGCCAAGCGTCACCCGTAGGTGGCTCATTCCCCAATTACATACTCGCAGTATCAGTATCCTCAAAATCCAGTAGCTGGGTAGTAACAGACTTGGCTGAGGTGGGTGGGAGGATAACCTCGTTGTCGATCAAATTCTATACCTCATGACGGAGGTGGAAACAATTATCGATAGCATGACCGGTTTGCTAGTGGTACGCACAGTACAAAGCAGCATCATGTGTGAGAGGGAGATTCTTCGGGAGAGGCCGAGTCTCCAAGGGTTTAAGATGCCTTCTTTTGGCCAGGATCTGGAGTGCCTTCGACAACGGCATGTAAAGAGCATGAAAGACCCTGTGCCCTCGGGGCAGGTACTTTGAAATTTGGGTATTCTTGCTAGACATACTAGCGAAAGGGTCGGCAGGCACTGTCTTGACTTTCTAATCTTTCCCGGGTGCAGGGTTGGGAACGGAAGGAACTGTTCTGGCATGACGGGGCCTATCCCGATTTTCTGACCGCCGGTATCGCCTTTCCGCTTGGAGCGGAAAACAACATCCACAGTCTTGGTCATGACTGCGAACACCTATTGCTTACTCATCCCCAAATTTTCAAAGCCTTGACCACTACCATAGCTTGTTCAATGGGATTGGCATCTGCCTTCATTTTGTCCTTACCTCTGGCCTCAGCCTAATCGAGGGTTTGGGTTGATGTTGATACGTCATTGCTATAACCGGAGGCCACCTCGGGTTGGCTAAGTTCGATCACAATCCGTCCCAACGGTGGGGGCTCCTGGGGTACAAAATTCCTGGCATATGGTGCAGCTGGTGGCGAAGCTGACATTCCATAAGCGAGATCCGCCACGGACCTCTGGAGGTCGCCTGTCATCTCCATCAATTCGAATGGGGTGGGCTCACGAGCCTGATACAACTGGGGGTCCAGACCGGGTGCGCAACAGGCGACCTGGGTGGATGTGGCACATAAACATTGGTCTCACTTTGCAGAGTGATTCCTTGATCTAATGCGGCTGTCATAACCACGATCTCTTCCGAATTTTGCATCATCATAGATCCGCCAGATCAACGGTGATCGACGGATCGAGATATCTGCTTTTGGCTCGTGAAGGGGGAACACCGACTATTCTCAGATCAACTCTCGAATCGAAGGAAAAACAAGCAGCATTTCAGCCCAAGCGGAACAAACACGTGTAGTCGAACAATCATTTCTACTATCGATCATCGTTCCCCATAATCACTGCCCCAAAACACTGAACCGGATATCCACAGATATAACTGATTCCCACAAACTAATACTGGTGCCCTCAGGCCTGATACTCAAATTTGCAAACTGATATGTGCGTTCCTGTAGAGATACATTCTAAAAACACATAGCAAGTAAAGAGAGGCAAAACACCCATATGTTGGGGTAGGGTTTCCCTGTCCTATTTTGTCAGGAGCTAGGGTTTCACTAGGCACGCAGCGGTTTCAAACAACCTATATCCGGTAAGCAACCTGTCCTAGCTTGGAATGGTCACTATGGATTCCGAATATGCACTAGGACGAATGGTCGAAAAAGGTACCCCGGTAAAACCGGGGTTTCTGTTCCCATACTGGCAGAGCCCGCAACCGGTCAGCCTTATGGCACGCTTCTTAAATCGAGCCTCTAGTAAACCGCTCAGGAATAGCAGATGGCCAACACAGTGTCCTAAGCACACCAATGCACATGTAATGCAAAGAGACACATAAGTGTAATCAAAACAGGATATCATGAGTTCGAGTCAAGCTCTCTAAACTCCCCAGCAAAGTCGCCAGAAACTGTAATGAGTCCGCGAGGGACCTCATGCTACAGTTCGGACTCATTTTGTCACGGTTCTTAATCTGAACCAAAGAGTCCAAATCTGGCAAATCGTTTTGAGAAAAACAGATTTTGAAAGAAGTGCCAAACATGGACTGCTTTGCCAGATATAGAGTCGCCACCTAAATATTTTATTTTGGGGAATTTAGGAAACCCTGACTCAGTACCAAAGGCCACGTGTCCGTCACCACCAAAGTTGCCTCGGCTCGGGAACTTGGGTACGATTGGGGAAGGTCAGCTATGAGCACCCCCTCTCGCCCGATTCGAAGATCGGCCTCTAGTAACCATGATATCCAATTTTGAAAACGTTATGTGTTCTTATTCCAGTTAATTAGCTAGAATTACGATGTGATGCGCACAACACAAAAGTATAGACTAGATCGCCTAATTTGGAACGAAACAGTGCATATCCGTTTGTTTGGAAAATGCTTTGGAATTTGCTACTCGCAAGTAAGCTAAAATACGGATTTCAATGAGTTGTTCCAACTCAAACAATCCAACCTTCACCCACAGGCATTCAGGCAGTTTATATCACATAAGCATCTAGCCACACGGTAAGCATGCTGTCATCTTAACATTCACACTCATGCGAGATGCTAAAGCATAAATAGTTACATTGTACTCCAAGCCAAAACAAGAACATGCTAACAATCATGCATGATTCTAGTTCATGTTAAAGTGGCTAATGCATCGCATTCAAAATGTCACTAGAATAGGCTCGGCTAATCTAATAATGGCATGTGAGATGCTACAAAGATGTATTCAATTTGGAATTTGAAATACAATGCGCTTAGCATGACGCAGAGCCTAGTGCATGCAATACAAGTGAATGAATGCATGCATGCATAGCATAAGAATGCTAAAGTAAACATGTCCTAATACCAACCATCAAAAGTAGATAAATTAAAGGCAGAAAGAAGCGGGGGTTGGAAGACATGCACCCACTCACCCACACTTATTACAAATTTTCCCTCACTCGGAGAGGCCGAAAGAATAAGACAATTTACTTAACCTACAAGCTAATTAAATAATATAGATCACCTAATTAGATAACAGATCAATTAATCTAAGTAAGCAAGAAATGCAAATTTCAGAAGAAGGGTCCAACGATACACGCTTGGTTCCGCCGAAGTCACCGCCATGCACAAGATGCTTCGCTGGTCGCTTACCTCTCCTCAAGACCGCACAAGTCCTAGGATATGCTCTATGCACACCGTGGAACACCACCGCCGAAGGGATTGGCCACCGCCATGGATAATGGTCACCGGCCACAAAATACTCCATCGGCTACTTATGGATGGCCGGTCGGCACTGAAGATTGCCAACCGGCCAAATCTTCCTGCAGAAACTGATTTTGACAGCAACAGAGGGCAATACTTGGCATGGCAATGCATTTCAAACAAATATGTGCACCAACACATCCCTTATCATGTTTATGACTCAAAGGGACATAGTCCTTGGTTCTCGGACCACCAATCGCGCATTTCAATGTGTGATGGCCCAAGAAACCAAGTATGCAATTTCAATTTCAAATGAAATGCAAACCAAATGAACACACCAAAGGGGCCTTTAACCTCTATCATGACTTGATCAAGAGGTGAAAGATGCGTGCAATGATATCATGAACATACAAATGAACATGCAAAGATGCAACTAACAAGCATGCAATGTATAATGCCAATGTGCACACATGCAAGGCATACAACATCATAGACAACTTAGCAAAACATTCATGCCAAATACACTACCACCTAAGAATGCAACAACATACCAAAGGGGCCAAGCATGTGACAACATGCAAGGTAAGCATGCTATAATACATGGAGGGTGGACTTGCACTGATTTGGACAGCCTTAAACTTGGCCCAAAATAGTGGCCAAGGTGCTAAGGAATGAGGGCTATTTGACACACAAACATGCATGCAAACATGGACCAACACTCAAGCACATAAAGGCAACTTCCAAGCACACTTAAAAGAAGCTAACATGAGAAAATGGCATGCAATATAAGCTCTGAATATGCATGAAATAGAGGTGCCAAACGTACTAATTAACACAAATAATGCATGCTAGCATGGCCAAAACTCAAGGCAAGCTAAAGGCGTATGGGATCACACTTAGCAAGACCAAACATGGCATGAATTAGATGACCAAAAATAGAGTTTTAGCATATTAAAACAAAGCCTAAAGACCACTTAGATGGCATCTAAATGACTTAAATTCAAGAGCATGCACAATGACCGAACATGGAGCATAAGGCACAACATCATAAGGCATCAAAGAAGCATCAAAGGCAAGCATGCAAACATGTCATGAGGACTGAAATGACGCTATAAGTGGTGCCAAACCACTGAAATAGATCAAACAATGCATGCTCAACACTTCACACACTTAAAGCCTACAAGCTAAACAATGCAAAGGGGCTATGAAATACATGGAAAACATGGCTAAAACAACCAAGGGCAGACCTTAACCATGGAAAAACAAGTACAAAAGCTTCACAAAGCTAGGCCCAAAACATGCTTGAACAAGGGTCAAAGCCTAGCTGGATGTTAAGGCTAAATGATGGCATTACAAGACATGTATGCAAGGCATGCAAGCTGTGTCCAAACCAACTCAACACAATGGTATTTCATGGAAAAATAAGAGTAAATATCAATCAAGGAATGGTCAACACACACTTAAACTAGATGCTTCCTTAAGAGGCAAAAATGGCCCTTTTCAAGGACAACAAGGAGTGGGGGTGGCCCTCCTTCTGGGACCTCATACACCACCCTCAACACTGAAATCTCTCAAGATTTTAGTGGTGAGGAGGCCTAAACACAATGGTCCCGGAACTCAGCCAAAATGGCACAAAATGGAGCCTAACAAGGCTTAAGAGGGGTCAAACAACCCCAAAACTTAAAACACCCTTAACAAACTTTTCAGAGCACTAAAAAACAAAACTTTTCTATGTTATATTCTAAGCTCAAAAACAGATGCAAGAGAGGTTGAAAAGTTTTGCAAAAATGGGGTATTTAAAGGTAAAGGACCTTACCCTTGAAGACCCTCTTCAAGAATGGAAGACCAGCTGCTTCTTTGGCTCAAACCAGCTCCAAAACTTCAAAAACAATCCTCAAGGGCCTCAACTCCAAGAGAAGGTGTGATGGTGGGTGTTTGTGTGCAAAACTAAGGCAAAACACTCACTAAACACAAGAGAGAGAGATATATATATATATATATATATATGGAGATGGAAGATGTATAAACCCTAACCCTAATACTCAAAACCCTCTGAAAATGCTGTCTAACTTGTCTAACCCTAAATAAGAGAGAAGGGGCTCCCTCTTATAGAGCTTTAATCTTGCAAGCTTACAAGACAAGCTTTCTAAGAGGGAGATCCCTCCATACACGTGTATGGAGGGGAGCCAAGTGCATGCCAGCTGCACAAAAAATATCTGCAAAAGCAGATGCACAGTAGCCGGCCGGCCAAAAATGCAATCGACAGAAAAAAGATAGCCGGCCAGCCATCTATAGTGCCGGCCGACCAAACATTTGGCCGGTGACAACAAAACACAGCCGGTGGCCTCAAGCCATGGCCGGTGGAGTCTAGGGATGGCCCACAAGCCATTCCCTACCCCTCCAAGACAAAACACAAGTGTTTGGTGCAAAACCAGACACAAAACAGTCGAGTCAAGAGATCCTGGGGCAAGGCGCGTAGCCGAGACCTCTGGGAACTCTAGACGAACACAAACATGGATGATCACTGAGTGTTCAAACGGTGACGTCCAAGTCTTGAGGACGGTCAAAAATGGGGTGTCTACAGCATGTCTTCGTAGGGACCACATAAAACGCCTTTGAAATCTTTTAATAAAGCGACTAAGCGCCCTCCGAAGACAACGTGGACCCAATCTAGACCAGCCGGGTCCTTCTCAAGACTAACATTAATTGTGGTGATTTCATCAACCAAAGGTTTGACAAACCTTTCTCGCCTCGATCAATCAAACATTGTAAAACCGAAAGAATTTCTTCCTCGCCATTTTCATCAAAATTTTGAAAGTCTTGGTTAATGCGATAAATTAAAAAAGGGCTTGGCAAGTACTCGAAAGCCACAAATTGCATTCATTCTCATTAATAACATCCAATCCGCCTGATTCCTTTGTAACAACAGACTCAAAGAAAAAAGAAAAAGACGACCTGGACTGGACAGTGGCATCTGGGTTATCACCCCCAAGAACACTGGACTCAGACTCAGACAAGCTGGAACCTGATTCCGACTCTACAAACTCGGTGGGATCAGATTCCGGCTCACTACCTAAGCCGATGCTACTCGATAAAAAGCCCTTCTCGTATTGCCAGACGATGGAGGGTACGATGGATGCATCCAGAATGTTTGAAGATGGGCCCACAGCCGCTTCATTCCTGATCATGGAAACTAAGAAGTTATCCCCCAAGCACTCCGGTATGATCTAAGGATCTGCAAGGAGACAAGCCAACACTACCCCCATTTCAATTTCAGGTTTCTAATCCTCCACCTCGACCGCCAAATTTCACCGGTGGGCCTCGGGTTCTTTTATGTCACTCAATAGTAAATAAATTCATAACGTGAACATAAAAATTTAAAGCTTTTAATTGGCATGGTTGTAAATGATTGTTCATTCGCCATTTCACTATAATAATTCCAGGAATATTTACCAGTAAATCCCATCTCACAAACTGTTAAACCAATCAGTCCCAACTTTATTCTTATGTTCCGGTAAGTCCTACTAGTGGGGAGATTTGTTTCTTTTTTATCCTATTTTCCATATTTGGCGTCATTGTGTGGATGGTTGTACCCTTTTTTGTTATGTTTCGATCTTGTGTTGTCGGATCACGCCAGAAGGCCCTCAAATATGTATTTACTTTTAAGACCCTAATGTTGAATTATATTTATTTATTTATTTATTTTTAGCCCTCGCTTACTTAAATTAATTCAATCTTGTCAGCTAGCAATTGCTATTTTTATTTTTATCGAAATGTAAATTTCACTAACCGTATTAGGTTCCCTAACTTAATTTAATTGTACCTAGGTTACATGTATTTAACTTCAAGCCGTCATATATTTTTTAAAAAAAATTTCATAACTTGCCCCAAAATAGTACTCATATCTTGTATCTTGGTATGCTATCAATCTTGCTATATATATACATATACACCTAGGAGAATGTGCCTAGAACTTAATAATTATAAAAATTAGTCTCTTCACATCCCTATGGCTAGCCCTTCCTTGGAGGAGGTGAGAAATCTATTTCCAAGACACGCCATCATGAGATTCTAGGAAAATTGCAACCTAGTGACCTACCTAGGATGCAAAATCCAAGAATTGGTTTTATTGCAACTAGATGTGGGCTAAACCAATGGAACACACCTCTAAGTCCCTTCCATTCCTTTAGAATTCAAGCAAAATCCTAACTTGTCCTTTCAAATTCCAACTAAAGGGCTTTTATGTCCTTTTACCCCAAATTTGCCTATATATACCACACCCTCCCTAGCTTGCAAACTTACACACAACACACTCACTCACACACATTTTGGTTAGAGAGAGCAAGGAAGAGAAATCTAGAGGAGAAGAAGGAGGAAGAAAGGAGAGTTTCTTGTGCAAAGCTTGGAGGGTAAGCCACCAACACAACCTTCTCTTCATTTCCTTTTCTAATGCATGTTTTTAAAGATTCTAAATAAAGTTTCAGATCTGTTATTATCAAGTTCCTATGTTGAAAATACTAAGATTTGAGTATTGTTTCCATCTCTCATGTATTTTACCCATTTTGGCACAAAACCATCTTCTTTTGTACACATCTCTCAACTTTTCATGGGTACTCTTTCAAACAAATTTTCTGAGTTAAACATGTGATAGTTAGCATATTTTCTTCACAAAAGAAATGAAACTTTCCCATGGTGGAACCCCCTTTTTATAAATTTCCTTGTTTTGGGCATCCTACCTTAAAACCTGTTTTTTTTTCAGTCAACTTTCAAAAATTCCAGAATAATGTACAAAAATATTCTGAACCTCTATTTTATTTCAAAACCTTCCTTAAGGAGTTAGCTTTCAACTAAAATTGGTTTCATCAAAAAAAATTAAGCGGTTTGAAAGAAAATCAAGTTTTCGTAACGGTCGACGGATCTGGACAGATTCTGGACAGCGCTGGACTATTTTCTAAATAACTTAAAAACTAGAAAAGCAAACCCATTTCCAAAAAATGTTCTAGAAGCTAGATCAAATTCTCTTAACTATAGGAAGACCGAGTTCGTGGATGATCTAAAGTAGTCCTTTCAGATAATCTTCATGTGATGTTAAATCTGGATATTTGTTATGTATGGATGTTTTGTGCCCTTGTATTCATGAAAATGTTTAATGGCTTATGATCATATCTTGGCAAGATGTTGTATGTGCATGTTATGTTATTTATCTTTCTTATCTTGAGGATGCATGCTTATGAGGATATTATTATATTGTTTAGTTGGACTAACCTTGACTTAAAACACTTGATTCAACGGGAAACCTAATTGGGTGGGTATTGGGTTTTCGAACACCTGAGTTATGAAAAGATGATAATATGTGATATATGGTTTGTTGGGATGTGTTCCCTATTCGAGGTTAAATCTTGCGCAAGTGGTTTTCGGGACCCTTGAACAGAGCGGTTGTATTCGGACCCTAGGTGGTTTGGTGTAAGGAGGGATTTCGGGCAAAGCCCTATTTTTACCGTCTCTTTTGAGGCCTTGCGGTTGGCGCTACGCGGTATGTAACCGTTGGTAGGCATCCGAGGTTATTCTACAACAAAGCAACAAAAGAGGGGGCATACCGAATAATCCGCGTCAGATTCTTGTGGTTGGGAGGACGAAATCTCTTTGGGGGATTTCTAGTTTACTGACATCTAACTTAACCATCTATGTATTTAATTATTTATTGGCATATCATGCTTTACTACTTGGTGCTATACTTGTGATTGTGTATTGGACTGGAAAAAAAGGGGTGGGGTGTGTGTTTATCGGCATTCAAAGCTCACGGCGATCATGCCAGTGAAGAAGCGGAACTCAGAAGGAAGACGACGAGCCGGAAACCTTTAAAGACTTTTGGCTATCCTAGAATATTAGAAGTTTCTTTTTGATAATTTTGTAAGACTCATATGAAGCTTAAAACCTTCTTTTGGGGATGTAATGTAATGGAACAATCTTTTGAAGCAAGTATATTGTGGTTATTATGTATTTATATCCTATGGATGAACCTTAACGTTGCTTATGAGACCTTGTGTCAATGCCTTGTAAGATCTGTCAAAAAGGCAGTGCGCTGCCTAAGAAAGCTGGACCTAGAAGGGAGGCTATTTTGACTCCTCCGGCGATCTGGGATCTTACTTGGTTATTGACCATAGGACTCACTAGTGACTCTTCCTTGACTGCAACCTATAGTGTAGAATCGGGGCGTCACAACGTCATTCTGTGGATTTTGTGGGTGTTACAGTTTGTAATTTTAATGTTATGTGTATAAACGTTTCAGCCATTTGGACTTAGGGTTTTCAGTGGTGTGGATGGGTGATTTAGTGGCGGTTGTGTGACGGACTGATACAGAGAGTATAACCAAAGTTGGTACGCCGTTGGTTCAAAGGTTTGTCTTCTTGTTTGGATAGCATTTACGTTTTATATCGTTTTGGGTTTTGTATGTATTGGTGGAAGGGGCTGCTGTACAATGGGTGTGGTGGGGGGTTATATGGTGCATTTTTTGGGGTTATTTTTTTGTGTTACAAAGGTATGTCCTGTTATTTGTATATTTTCTGTTGTGGGTGTGTGTTGCATTATGTATTGGTGTAAGGGAGTTCTTTACAACGGGTGGGCTGGGGGTTATGTGGGGCATTTTTTGGGGTTGTTTTCTGCATTGTGTGTGGGGATGTGGATGTAGAAATCAGGTTGTATTTTAATGGGTATGGGTTTTCAAGATGTGGGTTACGTGGCAATCAAAAACCACATCAATCTTCTACAAAAACCCTTAGTGAACTTTTTGGGTGTGTGACAATCAATTGTGTGGCACGTGACCCACCACATGCCGTTTTACCTCATCTGTGCCACACGCGCATACGAATGTACAACAAACATTACACAATAACTGATGGCAATTGCGTCCTTTGACAATAGATAGGACTAAACGGAGCACTAGAAAACATATGGGACTAATTGGATTATAAGATCAACATTTAGGGTTTATTGGTAAATTTCCCATAATTCTATTAACATATACTCAAAATATTTATTGTATTATTCTAAACAAACAGCGAGTCTACCCCCAAGAGCTGAAACACTTACTCACATATACTCATCGTATTTATTATATTAACATACAATAAATATTTATTGTATTTATTCTATTAACATTTTATTGTATTTATTGTATTTATTTTATTAACATATACTCACATATATGTCTCTAAAGAAATCCTTCACCAACCCCAAAAAATTTGAGAAACAAAAAATTAAATTAAATTAAAACATATCACAAAGGGAATCAAAGTGGACTAAAGAAGAGGTACTAATTAGGTAAACTTGGGTCCATTAAATTTTATTTAGACGTTGATTTTAAAATCAGATAATTTATTTTATAAAAAGATTTTGCTAACTATCGCTCCAAGGTCATGGTTAAGAATATAATATGAATTTATGACAAATTTATGACACGATGTGCCGGTTATTTCTCCTTTTATATTTTTATTTCCCCTTTTATATATTTCAATACATATTTTATCAATTAATCTTAACCAACCCTCGTTGGCTAGCATTCACCTTTATAAAAATACCAAAAAATCCTCCAAACTGGGGAGAGACTGCGCCTTTTTTATTCTTTACTTCCTTGCCATTAACCGCAAAGGAATATTTGTACATTTGACGGGTTAATGATCAATGTTTCTGTGATTTTTTTTAAAATGTAATCTGATTTCATTTACACCAATAATATTCTTCTATTTATAAGAGTAATAATAATATAGAATACACGTAATAAATACATATAACTGTTTGGGAATGGCTTTGTAGTTTGGAAAGGTTGCTCCACTAGTTGAGCAACTCCAACAATACTATGTATTTTGCTTAGTAGAAATACATTAAAAAAAAAGAAAGAAAAGAAATATGTTCTGTATTTTGTCCAATCATTTTATTCTAACAAGAATTTACTTAACCATATAAACTAAATAGGCTAATTTTTAAAAGAAAATTGCTATAAAAAAATAATATTTATGGCAGAGTTGTCGACATGATATTTGCAAAACCGTAATGTTTTTCAAAAAAAAAAATTTTTCTATAAAACATAAATAATCAAGACAAAGTTGAAGAGGACATTCTTAAAATTCTCTATCACATTCATTTATCAAATATGACAAAAACAAAATAAAACCATACTTGTGAAATCGGTGGCTGAAACAGATAGAGAACAAGCAATATTTTTTTTTGATCGGAAAAGAAACTTTATTGATGAAAAAACAAGTACAAGGTACAAGAAATATTACATCAATAAAGGATAGGGAAGTGCAAAAGCATCATAGTGCGCTAAATGATCCCAACTAGGTTGGCACCACCGAGCTCACCCTATCATTTGCTAGCACCCCTAAGTTGGTGAGAGACCAACGGGAAAAAAATAGAAGCTCAATAGACTACACACCAGATGTTAACATAGACACCATCCAAAAATAGAAGCTCATCATGTAGCTTTAATCTCCTGAAGACAACACCAAAGTCAGCAGCAGCAGCCTTTAATCCCTCAGAACTCCTCTCCATGAAAATCATTGATGTTTGAACTAAAGCCTGGAACAACACTACTTCCAAGTTCTCAATGCATCAAAACAACACTTCTACCAAGATTCTGAATGCACCAAAACAACACTGTAACAAATGGAGACCAACACCCAAACATTTCAAACCATCCAGCCTTTGAACCAATAGACACCAGAATATTAATTTGCATAGAAACAGCCACTCAAGAAATGGAGGTAAAACTGTGTACATCTTGCTCACCTTAGACTCTTTTTTAGCAAGAATATTATGCACTGGGTAGTCCCCTTTTTTCTTAATCATGTTCTTTGTCTTGGCAATCTGGACTGCCTAATGTGAACTCCAAGCTCGCACTTTCCTCTATCTGATGTCCGAATCTTTGTTGTGAGAGCAAGGTTAATGCCTAAGCCCATCCATATCATTGTAGTTATTTTGCACCAAGCCTCTACCAGCAGAAACCAAGAGTGCATATGCTTTCTGATGAAGAAAACCAGCTTAACATCCCTTATAGCAGCTTAACAGTCCCTGTTCCGAGTTAAATAGAACCATTGCATTGGATGTATTGTTGGATGGAGAAGCTGATTGTTGAATTTCAGTTAAGGTAACCGTAGAGCTTGGTGATCTGCTAAAACCAATCTGCTATTCTCCAACAATCAAATATATCTTAGCTAAAAATGACAGTTTCCACAATCAAATATAACCTCCCAGACCAGCTACTATCTGCCCAACACCAGATAACATCAAACAACTGCATCAGAGAGCATTATAGCAGACCAGCTACTATCTAGTTTGTGATGCTACTGCTGCTGTTGAACCCAAAAACCACCACAGCAACCATTATTCACTAAATTACTCCCTTGCAGATTAGGACCATGACAGAATATTCAGTCCAAAAGAAGAATACTAACCAGATTACTCCCTTGTAGATTAGGACCATGACAGATCATAGCACACCATCCCAAAATAACAGCCCACTGCTAGGCCAAAAACCAAACCAATGCTGTTATGCTGCTAGACAACATCATTAGCTCATCCACCAAAAAAACCACCATCTTGGTGCATAGCCACACCAAATCTGCAAGCACGTCTCAACCAATTTTGCAGGCATCACCAACAAGCATAACATAGCAGAGCAAACAACAAGCATAACATAGCAGACATAGCAGACAAACAGATCAAACAACTGATAGAGAAATAGAGAACCAGCAAGCTCAACAGATCAAATCTGCAGAAGTAGAAAAACCAGTATTCTGCAGGTACCACCAACACACATAACAGAGCAAACAAACCACCATCTTGGTGCATACACAACAAACACACTAGTAGCTTGGGAGGAGGAGTAGCTCAACACCAAGATACATACCCATACCAAATCAACCAGATAAATATCCATAACAAAAACACACTCAACCACCACTCCTCAGGCAGAACTTGACCTGCTGCAAGTTGTACACCAAATCATTTACAGAAGCTGCCACCTGTAGTGCGATGCCTTAGTCCACAAAGCTACTCAAACTTTTACAATGTCGCATAGAGCTTCAAAATCTGGTTGTAGTCCATTGAAAACACACTCGTTTCTATGCCTCTAGAGAGACCAAAGAGTTGCCATAGGAATGACCATCCAGATTTTCTTCTCCAATTTTGATTTACTACACCCATACCACCACTGCAGTAGTCCATCTATAGAACCTGGCATGACCCATTGAAAACCCCACCATCGCACAATATTTGACCAAAGCCTCCAAACAAAAGGACATACAAGAAGAATATGCTCCACAGTTTCAACATCATTATGGCAAAACACACATTCAAGATTGACACCCCCATCAAGTATACCAATTCTGTGAAGAAACCAGGAGGTTTTGACCTTACCTAGCCATGCCAACCATCCAAAAAATTGTACTTTAGGAGGAGCAAAATTATTTCATATAGAGCCTGCCATTGCCATAACCGGACCAAGAAAGGATTCACTCCATTTATATGCTGATGCTACACTATACAGTCCAAATGACTCTGCTGCCCATTTCAATACATCTGATTTTTCACTGCAAAGATCTGGTGCACGTTTGAGCAAACAAACTAATCTACATACTTCCTCCTCCTCCCAAGCCAACAAAGTTCTTCTAAACTTTAAGGTTCCACTCATCAGCTACACCCCTATTCTCAAAAAACACCCTTACCACCCCATGCTTATTAGTAGATAGAGAGAAGAGTCTAGGGAATTCCTCCTTTAAACACACGTTACTAATCCACTTGTCCAACCGTAGTGAACTCTACTCCCATCTCCCAAAGCTATCTCGAGAGTTATGAATATAGAAATTATGCAAGTCCGATTCAACAAAGCTACATTAATTATATCACCATCTTAGAACCTCTACCTACCAAAGTTGGCAACCATTTCCCATATTGAACATTATATGTTGCGCATATCACTTCTTTCCAGAGTGTGTGATTCTCAGCTCCAAACCTCCACCACCATTTTAACAACAAGCAGTCATTGAATGTTCTAATCCTCCTCAACCCCAAACCACCTAGATTCTTATTCTTTGCAATTATCTCCCATCGGACTAAATGCACTTTTCTTCTGAGGTCTGAACCACCCCACAAGAAAGCTGATTGTATTTTCTCAATCTCCTTAGCCACGCCAATAGGAATCTTGAACAATGATAAATAGTAAACCGGTAAATTGGACAAAACTGACTTGATTAGAGTTAACCTCCCGGCAAAAGAAAGTAGTCTTCTCTTCCAATTAGCCAATTTCCGCTTAAGTTTGACAAGAACAGGTTTCGAAGTACTTCTCTTACTTGGGTTGACCCCTAATGGCAAACCTAAATACATTATAGGTAGCTTTTGATAGAGGCAATTTAGATTAAAGGCAAACTCTTGCAATAGTCCCTCGTCAACCCCAACACCACAAATGACACTCTTATGGTAATTTATTTTCAGCCCCGAAGCCATCTCAAAGCATCTTAAAATTCTTTTGATATTACACACTTCCTCCTTCTTAGCTTCACAAAACAAAATAGTGTCATCCGCAAATTGCAAATGAGTGACTCTTAAGCCATTGGACCCCACCTCTACCCCATTGATTAAGTTTAACTCTTTTGCCCTGCTCAATAATATATTGAGACCCTCTGCTATAATGTTGAACAAAAACGGTGACAATGGATCACCTTGACGAAGGCCCCTTTGTGGGCAAAATTCAGGCGTTGGTGACCCATTAACCAAAACAGAAATCTTAGCAGAGGATACACAAGCTTTCATCCAACTCACCCATCTAGATTCGAAGCCAAAGTTTGAGAGCATATTGAAAAGAAACTCCCAATTGATTGAGTCATAAGCCTTTTCAAAATCCAATTTGAGAACCAAACCTTTCTTCTTGGATCTTTTCCATCCATAAACAATCTCATTAGCTATAAGAATCCCATCCATAACGTTCCGACCACCCAGAAAAGCTGACTGAACCTCACTAATAATCTTGGGCATCACCTGTTTCATCCTATTTGATAACACCTTTGCTAGAATTTTATACATAGAACCAATCAGACTAATAGGCCTACACTCTTCCAAACAAGAGGGACTATCATTTTTAGGAATTAAAGCAATGAAAGAGATATTGATCCCACCCACCAGACTTGCATTTTGATGAAATTCCCTCATAAAATGTATCATATCAAATTTCACAATTTTCCAACATTTCTTGGAAAAAGCCATGTTGAATCCATCAGGTCCAGGTGCCTTATTACCATCACAAGACTTGATTACAGAACTAATTTCCTCTTCCATAAACTCAGCCTCCAATAGTTCAACAACTTGTGGTCCTCCAATGGTCTTGAAGTGCCCAAATAATTTAGGTCTGACCTTCCAATCCTAAGAGAAATGTTTTAGAAAGTGGGCCTTCACCTCAGCTTTAATTTCCATAGGGTCCTCCAGCATTGTACCATTCACAACAATGGAGCACAAGGAATTCCTACTATTCCTACTACAAGCCATGATTTGTATTTTTATCCCCTTTAACTGCCCAATTCACTCTGGATTTTTGCAACCAAATCCATTCTAACATTTTACTAAGCCTCCAAACCTCACTCCTCACTTCCTTTCTTCTAAGTATTTCTGTAGGTAGCAAAGGTCTATCCTCAGCAAGCAAATCAAGGGCATGAGCTTCTTCTTCTACACACTTAAGCTTATTTTCCACCTTCCCAAATACCTCCACATTCCACTGTTTTAAGGCTTGCTTCAGGGCTTTAAATTTCATGAAGCATTTAAACCCTGCCCAACCCTCCACTACAATCCCAGACCAACTGTGTTGTACAAAAGATAGAAAATTGGGATGATTATCATCCTCCATCAATATAATAGGACTGTGATCAGATAACAATCTAGGTAGCAATTCCAGAGGGGGGGGAGAAATTGTGTTAGGTAATACGTCTCATACTCTTCCTATCTTGCCTACTTGTTATTTTTTGTGTTCGGGGATGCTACTATCAGGGACGGACCCAAGTGTAGACAGTAAGGGGCCATGGCCCCCCTGCCTTGGCTCAATTGCTTTGTGTATACTGCTGCTACTTTCTATCCATGTCCATATGTGTATGTTATTGGCCCCTAGTTGATAAATGTTCTGTTTAATCTTCACCCCCACTTTCTTATTTTTTTTATTCTGCTTTTAACTCGAATAATTTCATGGGCACTCTATGTGAAAAAGTATTTACGTTGTATTTGATTAATGAATTCGAATAGAGATTTAAAAAGAATAGAGAAAAAATAAGTAAAATATGAACAAAATATATAATTACATTTCATACACATTTTTTTTTTCTTTTTCTAAGTTTCTACTTAAATCCATGAATTAAACACAATCTTAATATAACCCACTTTTTTGTTTCTAATGCCGCTTGTTATTCTCTCTTCTTTTTGTTTTCCCCTTCTTCTTGTGTTTTATTTTATTTTATTTATTTATTTTTCTTCTTGTGTTTTATTCTCTTTTCTAACTCCATAACAGAACAATTATATTATGATGATTATAGTTTTATGCCTAATTCATTTTATAATATTATATATTATTGCATTAGTATAATGAGTTCTATAATTCATATTTGTTGCTAATGCAATAATATTATATTATATTATAGGATAAATAAAATGTGATGAAATCTTGTTCTCTTTTTTTTTTTTTTAGTAAAAAATTGTGTAGACACCCCATTTTTGACTGGCCTTAAGACTTAGACGCCACCGATTGAGCTGGTGATGTTGCATATTGTGCTCGTTGAAGTCTCGAGTCGCGGCGTGCGCCCGCCTCCCGACTTCCAACCCTCTTCTGCCTTGCCTCGGTTTGCGAACCGCACTCGATTTTCTGCTTTTTCTTTCGAGGGAGGAGAGGTCCCAGAGACCATCTCTCGGTGGCGTGGGCTACATTTCGTGGTCAGACGTCATTTTGCCCATTTCGGAGTCGGTCCGATTTTGAGCCGTCGGGCCGTGTGCCTCGGTTGGGACCACCCAACCATCTCCGATTCCTCCGGTTTCGCATGCATCTCATTTACTCCCTTCGAGGGACACTGGGTCTTAGATACCCACTTCGCAGCAAAACACCACTTTGCTTAACGGTTTTCGGGACCCCGAATGCGTGTTTTGGCCCCGAGCATTCGCTTTTGCATCGGTTTTTGTTCATTTTTGGCAGGTAGCTCCGCTTTATCATAAGGAAGGTCACTTTGGAGGGTGGGAGGCCAGCAATTGTCCCAAAGAACCAGTTATGCTCCTCGGCGCCCGGACCCGCTTTCCTCACTTCCTGCTAATGTTGAACACCCTAGGGCCATTTTCTTCGAAAAAACCACATATTTGTGTTGTACACACATGGGAGGACCCTAAAAAATAGAGCTCGCCAAGAATTCAACTTTTCATTTTTGAACCTCTCCTAAAGGTGGCTTGTTGTCTCCCTGTTTCAGAGTTGCCAGATTCCAACCACAGGGCCTTGTTGTACACACTTGGGAGGACACCAACCTTTGGTGGCCGGCCAGAAATTCCCACTTTCCATTTTTGCCCTTGGTCGTCGGCCGTGGGGTGGCCACGGCCACCTCCAAAGAAAAGTAGCTAGCCTACCATGCTCCCTCAGGTGCATACTTTTACAACAGATAGCTGTTTCCCAAGAAAATATCTCAGATCCTGGGATATTTTGGGAGGGAAAGCTTGGGTGCATTTCCCTCCACTTTTACACCCCTTCTTTTGTCCATATAAGGAGCCTCCCAGCTCTGTCCCTAGGGTTAGAAAAATTGGTTCAAGCATATCTCTCTCCATCTCTCTCAAACTCTCAAGTTTTGGTGCCATTTCTTCATCATCTTCAAGCTCTACCATCACAACTCCATTCCAGCAGCTAGGAGAGCTTTCCAGCAGCTAAGAGGCTCTCATTATTCAAGCAAAAGGCAACCAAGACTTGTCTACAAGGGTAAGTCTCACTTTCTCTCTTTTGTAGCACTTTCTTGCCTCATTTCTTAAGCCTATTAGCTTATTGTTTTGTGCTCCGACCTTAACTAAAACTAGGTCTATTTTGAGCTATTCTTCCTGTTTGTTCAAGGGCTCAACCCTGTTTGAGCCCTCTATGATGTACTTGCTTCAATATCATCTTGTATGTCAATATTTCTAGCCTATGAGTGATCTGTTTTCGACCATAATGTAAAGTGTGAGTGGGCCTATTTTGATCCCCTATTCAATATTGAAGAAGGGCTCAACCCTGTTTGGCCTCTCTATCATGCACTTGCTTCATAATCTCTCATATTTACCGTAAACTTGCATGATTTCTTTGGCTTATATGAAATTTGTTTTGGAGCATGTCATGAACTGTGAGTAAGCTTATTTTGTGTCCCTCTACAACATTGTAGAAGGGATAAACCTTGTTGGGGGTCTCCATGTTGTGCTTGTCTTTATATCTCTCTTTGGCCCCCATTTTTGCATGCTTTGTTGGGCCTATCTAGCTTCTGTTTTCGGCCATCATCAGTACTAAGAATATCCATATTTTAGCCTTCTTGTCCTGTTTTGTTAAGGGTCCAAGGCTGTTTGATGAATGTAAGGCATACTTCATGTTCTAGCCTTTGTTGGCTTCATTCTTGCATGACATTTTTAGCAAATTTGCATACTGATTTGAGGTTTGTCATCTACAGTAAATGTGCATATTTTTGGTCCCTCATCAGTGTTGTAGAAGGAAATTTTTCAATTTGAGCATCGTATACATCACTTGCTTCAATACCCCTCTCTTGGCCCCCATTTTTGCATGCCATTGTTGTCCTATCTATGCTTACTATTTCGCCATGTTTTGTACTGTAAAAGATGCTATTTTGGGGCTGCCTTGCTACTGTTTTGCATGTCATGTACCAATTATGCATGTCTAGTGTAGCTGTAGGCCATTCCGGGTGCTTAATATCGCATTTCGAGACCATTCCGTGCATTTGGTGTCATTTCCCCACCTTTCGGGACTGCTTTGCATCATTTGTGTGTGCTGAAATTCATTTGCATGTTTGCATATCATTTCCATGCCATTTCATGCCTTAGGGCCATTGCCTCGATTTATGTCTGCAGGCGCTGTGATTTCGAGGCGCCTCATTTTTAACCGACGGCCTCTTATGTGGGTGTGGCTGAGGCCTTCTCATGATAGTGTAAGCCCAATTTGCATTGTGTATGCCATTACAATCCGTATGTCATTGCGTCGGTTTGCGTCTGTGCACGCATTTCGAGGCATCTCATTTTTCATCTCTCGGCTTCTTATGTGAGTGTGGGCCGAGGCTCACCCATGTTAGTATAAGTCAATTTCGATCCTCAGATGCCATTTTAGCATCATTGCATTCAGTATGCCATTGCCTCGGTTTGCGTGCCCGTGTGCACGCATTTCGAGGCACTTCACTTTTATCCGATGGCCTCCTGTGTGAGTGTGGCTGAGGCCCTCTCATGTTGGTGTAAGCACATATTGCATCGCATATCTCATTTTAGTCCCATTGCATTCTGTATGCCATTTTCTCGGTTTGCGTGCACGTGGGCACGCATTTCGAGACATCTCATTTTAGGCTCATTATATATCATATTTTAGGCTGTTTCATGCCTTTATACCATTGCCTCGGTTTGCATGCCCGTGTGCACGCATTTCGATGCACCTCGCTTTTATCCGACCTCTTATGTGAGTGTGGCTGAGGTCCACTCGTGTTAGTGTAAGTCCAATCGCATTGCGTATGCCATTTTATGCTTTAGGATCATTTCCTCGGTTTGCGTGCCCGTGTGCACGCATTTCGAGACATCTCATTTTCATAGCATTGTGTATGTTAGGATTGTATCTTAGTTGCATTTCATGCATATCATGCATATTGCATCGTGTTCGATAGAGTTAGCTGCACGGAAACGAGGCATGTTTCATACCCTGAGTAACGGAACGGGTCTCCATTCCCAAGTCACCGACACTCCGGATCACCCATGATGGAGTTAGGTTTTGTTGTAGCATTCATGTGCATTCATCCTATATTGAGTTGTGTAATTCGGCTCCTCGCCATCATGCATCGATATATGCGTGATTGGTGGCCCGAGGATCGAGGCATGCATATATTTGTGAAATACATTGCTATGCCCCTTTCCCGCTTCTCTGCAAAGAAAATCAAGAATCAGCCTTCCGAGGCTTGGCACGCATTTCGAGAAACATTGCAAACAGAGGCTAATTGGGGCATCCCAGTGGATTTCCGCGCAAGGCAGCCCAACATGCATCATTTCATTATCCGGAGCGGAGTCAAGGCAGCTCCTGGCTTGTACGCCAATTTTACAGCTTTTTTATTTAATTTGATAATTAATTAGGAATTTGTATATTATTTCGGACTGTATTATTATTTATTCGGACCCTCTGTGCGAGGGCATAATTGTAATAAGTGTGGGTGAGTGTGATGTATGTCTTCCAACCCCACGTCTTTCTTCCCTTTTATTTACCCGCTTACGATGGTTAGATATAGGGCATATTTCAATTAGCATACAGTATGACAGCATGTTTGCATCATTCATCTGTTTTACACGCACCGGGCTCGGCGTATCATACAAACTGCATTTGTATTTCAATTCCAAATTGAATACGTGTTAGTTGTAGCATTCCATATGCCATGTTTAGAATAGCCGAGCCTGCTATAGTTTGCATCTTTGCATGTGTTGGATTAGGCATTTCTGTATATTTAGGATCATGCATGATTTCTAATGAGCTTCTGTTTTGGCTTGGAGTATTCGGTGAGTTTTATGCTTTAGCATCCTTGCATGCGTGTGAGTGACTGCCATGATAGCATGCTTACCACGAGGCTATGTGCTTATGTGATATAACTGCCTTGAATGCCTGTGGGTGAAGGTTGGATTATTTGAATTGGGACAATGCATTGATTGTTCGTTTTAAGCCCACTAGATAGTGGCAAAATCATATTTTCTAAGCCCACCTGAGGGTGGCAAATCCGCGTCTTAGCCTACTTGCAGGTAGCACCATCAAACCATTTTCAAACAAACAGACATGAAATGTTTTGTTCCAATTCAGGTGATTCAGTCTATACTTGTATGCTGTGCGCATAACATAGTAACTGTAATAACCCGACCCTCGCACATGATTTCAGATATATTCTCAGTCCTTGATTAGTACTTTCTACTATTTACTGTACCATTCCATGAAAAATTATCATTAAGAAAGTGAAATCCCTGTTTATGAATGCCTATCTGTTGCATAAAGAAACCTATCTGTTCCATTAGAATGTTCGGATCAGAAATTGGATGCCTTAGAGACGAAATTTTCGAAATTGATTTGTATATCTGTGATCGGATAATTTTTAGGTAATATTAGAGGTATTCACGAAATTTCAATTCTAATGATAAAGCGATTGGATTTTGTCCTTATTCACATCTTATATTAATGTTGGTTGGCCATGGGTTAGACCCATTTTCAAGAACATTTCGTGAGAGAGAGAGAAAAGGAAGAAGAGGGTTTTCAAGGAAAGTTTTCAAGAAGAGGGTTGAAAAACCTTGTGAGGAGTGTAGATTGTGAACTCAAGGTATGTTAAATTCACCTTATGTAGCTCTCTCTTGACTATTTGCGAAGAAGGGATTGGTAGTTTCATGATTATATACTTAGGGTTTGTAATTGTAAAGAGGGTGTGAATCATGTTAAATTATCAAGGGGTTTCTCATCAATTAGTTGCTTTGGAACTAATTCCGGTGTGGAATGATATTGATACTCCAAGCTTTGGTTGTTATGCCAACTTCATGGAATTATATTTATGATTTATGTTATGTTTTATAGATGTAAGAAACTTGGATCAAAAGATGGAATTTAGTATGACTTGATGAAGCTTCTAATCATGTTTATTTTGTGATATTCAAATGATAATCCATGTTATAGTTAAGTTGGGTCACTATATTGCATTAATTTCACTTGGGATTGCATGAAAATGGCATGAAAATGAAGTTGGGTTTCGAGATGGGAAGCTCAGAATTTCTGAATTTTCGCGTGGTCCGCTCGAGCGGAGGAAGGCCCGCTCGAGCGGGAAAATCCACCTTCCAGCAGTTTTATAATTTGTGCAGTCCGCTCGAGCGGCCAAAGTGGCGCTCGAGCGGGGAGGCTTATTTTCAGGCAAAAATAAATGTTGTTCCGTTTTGCATGCTTGTTCCTCTGGTATTTTTAGAATATTTTTCTGATGACTTTAAAATGATGATAAACTCACGTGAAGTGTAAGAACACATGGAATGGTTTCAATGATTTAAGAGGAAAGAGAATTAATGTACAAGTTATGATGGTGTGCAGGACACGCAGGGAGGAACTAGCACATCATCACGGCACTGTGAGTAATAGTACGCTATATGTACAATTTACCTTCTGATAATAACTATGGTATTAACGCTCTATCCTTCGTAAGTGGACACATTAGCCTTATGCCAGTTGGCAATCAGTGTGAATGATGAAAGAGCTGCATACATCGGTATGACTATAGAATCATTCTGTTATGTCTGTGAAGTTTCTGTCACCTATACGTAAATGATATCGTTTCTTAATGAATAAATGGGACTTATAATGGAATGGCGTGCACACCTCTGTTACTAATATGTTCACTCTTGACCCTCGTTAATGTTTATGTTCCGTTAATTACGAGACAACTACTCTGATAGTTAAAATGCATATTCTGTTATCCGCAAAGTGGAGGTATTAACTCATGTTAAACTAATGAAATGTGGGCACATTACGGCACTATAATACTTCTGTACCTTTGGAGTGAATGGTTATTGTGTAATCTACTTATGTTAACTCATCTGAATGATGAAAAGAAACTGTGTGTCTCTGTGTGACTGTAAGACTGATCTGTTTTAATGACATCTGTAGATGTTCCGTTATGATACTCATTTTATATATTATGACACGGTGAGACTTCTTGATTTACGGTATGGAACAAAGTCTTTGTCGCAGACGAAGTGCTACACCTTGGTGGGAGCCACCTCTGGAATCGTCTGAGCCACCTCTTGAATCCATACATCCGCTATTTCTGTTACGCTTTATGCGTTCTGTTACGCTTTATGCGTTCTGATAATTCTGGGCCGAAAGGCTATTCTGGGCCGTAAGGCTATCTGGGCCGAAAGGCCATTCTGCTAATTTTGGGCCAATAGGCCATTATGCTATAATTATACATTAAGCTAAAGGACGTTCTGGAATTAAAACCATGTCAGATTTATTTTTGTATGTCATTTAATAAATGCACTGTTATGTATTGTGGTTAAACTTAGCCAATAAACTGCTTACGTATTATTATTCAGAGTTTGCCTCATTACATCATTTTGTCTGATTTTGTAGGAAACCAACTTGGAGATCCGTCCTAGCGTCTTTATCAAGCATCTTTGGTCAGCCTAAGGATAACCAGGCACTTGAAGAACCCTTTTTGCTTACTAGGACAGCTTGCTAGTCCTTGTCATTTTGTGCCTATGTTTTGCCGGCTAAGGTTGTTGTATCTAACATTTTGTTGTATGCCCAATCTCTGGGCTAAACTTGTAGATGTGTATGTAACTTAATCGCGGATGCATGTCCACTATGAGTCTTAATTCTGAATCGTGGTCCTGGCATAGTTGTAGTGGCTCAATGGATGTCTTTGCATGTTATTTTATTCTTTTAGCGCTTCCATACAGGCCCCAGATATTCTATATAGCAGGTTAAGTGTCTGTTTCTGGTTAGGTCATGCCCAAACTTTTAGGGGTGGGTTTGGGTCGTGACAAGTGGTATCAGAGCACGAGTTGCTATCTCACACACGGATCCATTGAGCTCTAGGATGTCTAGAAAAGCTTTAGGCATCTTGCATGACATCCAAAAAAAAAAGTGCATGGAAGATCGATAGCAACGTTAAGTGTACTCTGACAAGGCTAACAATTTGTAAAGAATTGTTGTGTAGAATATGGCAAGAATAAGGATAAAGGATCCTACCTCCGCTAGGTTGGAAAAAAAAAAGGGGAAAAGAAAATTGTTCGTAGATTGTGTAAGGCATGCAGGTGGGAGTAGATCAACAGAATTGCTTAGAGAAGTGGGTAAGAATTCAAGTTGACCTAAGACGAATTATATGCCCCTCGTTAAGAGCAATTTACGTTATTAGTTGTTATTGATGGATTGATCGATATCTGCGAAAAATGATAATAATATGGGTGTCCTTTCTAGTATCTGTTCAGTTGAACTGCTTACACTCTAAATGTGAATTATTCCTACGATGTCATGATTAAACAAGGTAATAAATGCAATATGTACTTTTGAATTATGGCCACGTTCACCTTATTATAGCAATGTTTAAACCTACGAGGTTATTGTAATTAGACCTTCTGATAAGAATAAGTTTTGCATGACGTTTTGTGATAAAAGTTATGCATATAAGACTCTTATAATTATGTAAGAAGATAATTGATTATGATCTTGTTCCCTACTGATAGTTCATGCGAAATAAGGAGATGACGTACCTATTGGTTATGTTGGACATTTGAATATTGACCTTGAATCAAGTTGATTAAGTACTATGAATTATGATTTTGGAATACATAGAATTAATATGAGTTTATAAGTCGAGAAGTTATAGACAATGTCTGATAGCGACCGAGGGATTTATTATGACAATTTGGAATCTGTCATTTTATGTGTAATCTGTAATTCGTGATCAAGATTTCTTATAAAGAATGATTGAACGACATGAGGAATCTTTCCTACATTGTGAATCTGCTCACACGATACTTGGCAAAGGATGGGCAGTCATTAACTACTTTGAGACTGATACTTTGACAAGTTACCGCAAGAAGCACTTAAGTACGAACTGTTATGCATGACATGGAGAACTTGAGAGAAATAATTGGAATTGGGATTATGCTATATTAACGGTTGGTTGAGGTTAGACATTGGACCTTTACCTCTTATTGCAAGTCGATACGAATATAAGCAATACGTAATACGTGGTTATGAATTGATTTATATGATAACTATGAATGCGACATATTTAATGAAATTTATGATTTTATAAATGGAACTAGTAGTACCTATGGATGGAAAGTAACGGGATACACTGTTTATTTGCATGTTGGGTTTGTAATTTCTGTATGACCTATAAGTAAATTAAGCTGTTTCTTAACGAACAAATGGAACTATGGACACTTGTAATTATGGTATCTGTACAAAGTTGAGATTTATCTATTGCGTTATGTATGAAACCGAAGTGGCGTAGAATCTACGGCAAGAATGTAAAAGTTACCCTTATTGTGTAACCCACGATAAATGTGAACTATTTTAGCCTTGATAAGTGTACCATAAAGACATGATATGACAAGAAATATTCTATCATCTGATATGTTACGTTTGCATTAATGACTGATTGACTATATAATGTCACGGCATCCTTAGTACAAGGCCCTTACCCGGGGGTAATAATACCGTGGTTCAAGTATGTTACAAGTTCCCGGTACTGAAGGTTCCTTTATGGAACTAACAAGTATGTTTCATATTGATTTATTAGTGCTATTGGTTGTACCCATGTGTAAGTAAATATGAACTCTAATTTCGATTTATGAATTAAGCATAACACGAATATGTACGAATTATTTCTGATTATCCGTCCCGTTTATGCTATGTTATGACATGTTTAGAATTTGACTTCTGGTTTTATCCATGACTGACTTCCCTCGATGGAAAGAAAAAGAGAGATGGTTGTCCTATTTCTAATACCCGGATCTGAATTTATAAGAGTGTGATTAAGTGTCTATCATGGTACATGTGCACCACCTTAACAAAAAAAAAAGAAACTTATGATTCTTTCTATGTTACGGTACTTAGAAGTAAAGCTATGAGAAACTTATGATGTGTATTATGAGGATCTTCTTAAGAAATGCTTATTCAGGAAAGATGTTACATGTTACGCATGATTTTGAAGTTAATTTCTCGCATTGGGTTAGGTGATTTTCTCTATTCAAACTAATGGCTTTTATCGTACATTTATTATTATTTGATTTGATATACGGTCCGTTTGTGCTAACATACAGAGAAGTGCAATTATGAAGAATGAACCCTATTAACTTGGAGTCTATTCTCATTTATCTAATCTTATTAAGTAGTAGATATGAGTTTGAAGAAATGAAACGATTTGACTGAATATGTTTTAGAAAATGAGGAATGCTAGAAATTACCTACACGACTTATTGTGCCTAGTAGAATAACATGTAGCTTGCCAATTAAACGGAAACTTGCTTAAGTGACTCTGAAACCTGATTTAATTGTGCATACCCATATTTGAATCTAGCCACGTAAGTGATTTCTTTCGGAACCTTAATATAATTTTAATTATTGACTCGTCTCTATGTAGCTTATGACTTGTACTTTATCCAAGAAATTACTTGACTGAATGAATTACCTATAGACCTTCTAATGAAATAGGCATATGATTTATGCTATGAAAATACATGAGGAATATGATAAATGCCATTTATTCTATGTCCAGATAAAAAAAAAATTATGTATTTGGTATATGAGGAAGGATGCTAAGGAACTAACGTAATTTGGGGAAAAGAAGAGGAATGAAATATTAATACTCTCACCTATTCCAATTCTAGGTGAAACAAGTTTGGAGGACCAAACTTATTTAAGGGGAAGAGTGTAATAACCCGACCTACATGATTTCGTATATATTCTCGATCCTTGATTAGTACTTTCTACTATTTACGTACCATTCCATGAAAAATTATCATTAAGAAAGTGAAATCTCGCTTATGAATGCCTATCTCATGTATAAAGAAACCTATCTGCTCCATTAGAATGTTCGGATCAAATTGGATGCCTTAGAGACGAAATTTTCGTAAATTGATCAGATATCTCGTGATCAAGATAATTTTTAGGTAATATTAGAGGTATTCACGAAATTTCAATTCCGGAATGATAAAGCGATTGGATTTTGTCCTTATTCACATCTTATATTAATGTTGGTTGGCCATGGGTTAGACCCATTTTCAAGAACATTTCGTGAGAGAGAGAGAAAAGGAAGAAGAGGGCTTTCAAGGAAAGTTTTCAAGAAGATGGTTGAAAAACCTTGTGAGGAGTGTAGATTGTGAACTCAAGGTATGTTAAATTCACCTTATGTAGCTCTCTCTTGACTATTTGCGAAGAAGGGATTGGTAGTTTCATGATTATATACTTAGGGTTTGTAATTGTAAAGAGGGTGTGAATCATGTTAAATTATCAAGGGGTTTCTCATCAATTAGTTGTTTTGGAACTAATTCCGGTGTGGAATGATATTGATACTCCAAGCTTTGGTTGTTATGCCAACTTCATGGAATTATATTTATGATTTATGTTATGTTTTATAGATGTAAGAAACTTGGATCAAAAGATGGAATTTAGTATGACTTGATGAAGCTTCTAATCATGTTTATTTTGTGATATTCAAATGATAATCCATGTTATAGTTAAGTTGGGTCACTATATTGCATTAATTTCACTTGGGATTGCATGAAAATGGCATGAAAATGAAGTTGGGTTTCGAGATGGGAAGCTCAGAATTTCTGAATTTTCGCGTGGTCCGCTCGAGCGGAGGAAGGCCCGCTCGAGCGGGAAAATCCACCTTCCAGCAGTTTTATAATTTGTGCAGTCCGCTCGAGCGATCAAAGTAGCGCTCGAGCGGGGAGGCTTATTTTCAGGCAAAAATAAATGTTGTTCCGTTTTGCATGCTTGTTCCTCTGGTGTTTTTAGAATATTTTTCTGATGACTTTAAAATGATGATAAACTCACGTGAAGTGTAAGAACACATGGAATGGTTTCAATGATTTAAGAGGAAAGAGAATTAATGTACAAGTTATGATGGTGTGCAGGACACACGCAGGGAGGAACTAGCACATCATCACGGCACTGTGAGTAATAGTACGCTATATGTACAATTTAC
This sequence comes from Camellia lanceoleosa, assembly GCA_025200525.1. Taxonomy (NCBI): domain Eukaryota; kingdom Viridiplantae; phylum Streptophyta; class Magnoliopsida; order Ericales; family Theaceae; genus Camellia; species Camellia lanceoleosa. The sequence goes on from CM045770.1 coordinate 25,713,298, forward strand.
CTTCTGATAATAACTATGGTATTAACGCCTATCCTTCGTAGTGGACACATTAGCCTTATGCCGCTTGGCAATCAAGGTGAATGATGAAAGAGTCGCATACATCGGTATGACTATAGAATCATTCTCATGTCCGTGAAGTTTCGCCACCTATACGTAAATGATATCGTTTCTTAATGAATAAATGGGACTTATAATGGAATGGCGTGCACACCTCATTACTAATATGTTCACTCTTGACCCTCGTTAATGTTTATGTTCCGTTAATTACGAGACAACTACTCGATAGTTAAAATGCATATTCGTTATCCGCAAAGTGGAGGTATTAACTCATGTTAAACTAATGAAATGTGGGCACATTACGCACTATAATACTTCGCATCTTTGGAGTGAATGGTTATTGTGTAATCTACTTATGTTAACTCATCCGAATGATGAAAAGAAACTGTGTCTCTGTGTGATCAGAAGACTAATTGCTTAATGACATCTCGTAGATGTTCCGTTATGATACTCATTTTATATATATTATGACACGGTGAGACTTATCGATTGTATGGAACAAAGTGTCAGACGGAACGGCGTGCTACACCTTGGTGGGAGCCACCGAACTGTGACGAGCCACCTCTTGAATCCATACATCCGCTATTTCATACGCTTTATGCGTTCGATAATTTCCGGGCGAAGGCTATTACGGGCCGTAAGGCTATCTGGCCGTAAGGCTATCTCGGGCCGAAAAGGCTATTCTCGGGCCGTCAGAGGCTATCTGGCCGAAAGGCCATTCTCGCTAATTTTGGGCCAATAGGCCATTATGCTATAATTATACATTAAGCTAAAGGACGCTTCCGAATTAAAACCATGTCGATTTACTTTTGTATGTCATTTAATAAATGCATCGTTATGTATTGTGGTTAAACTTAGCCAATAAACCGCTACGTATTATTATTCACCGAAGTTTGCCTCATTCTCATTATTTTGTCTCGATTTTGTAGGAAACCAACTTGGAGATCCGCCCTAGCGCCTTTATCAAGCATCTTTGGTCGCCCTAAGGATAACCAGCACTTGAAGAACCCTTTTTGCTTACTAGGACAAATTGCTAGTCCTTGTCATTTTGTGCCTATGTTTTGCGGCTAAGGTTGTTGTATCTAACATTTTGTTGTATGCCCAATCTCCGGGCTAAACTTGTAGATGTGTATGTAACTTAATCGGATGCATGTCCACTATGAGTCTTAATTCAATCGTGGTCCCGCATAGTTGTAGTGGCTCAATGGATGTCTTTGCATGTTATTTTATTCTTTTAGCGCCCATACGTGCCCCAGATATTCTATATAGCGTGTTAAGTGTCTGTTCGGTTAGGTCATGCCCAAACTTTTAGGGGTGGGTTTGGGTCGTGACAAGTGGTATCAGAGCACGAGTTGCTATCTCACACACGGATCCATTGAGCTCTAGGATGTCTAGAAAAGCTTTAGGCATCTTGCATGACATCCAAAAAAAAAAGTGCATGGAAGATCGATAGCAACGTTAAGTGTACTCTGACAAGGCTAACAATTTGTAAAGAATTGTTGTGTAGAATATGGCAAGAATAAGGATAAAGGATCCTATCTCCGCTAGGTTGGAAAAAAAAAGGGGAAAAGAAAATTGTTCGTAGATTGTGTAAGGCATGCAGGTGGGAGTAGATCAACGTAATTGCTTGAGAAGTGGGGTAAGAATTCAAGTTGACCGGTAAGACGAATTATATGCCCCTGGTTAAGAGCAATTTACGTTATTAGTTGTTATTGATGGATTGATCGATATCTGCGAAAAATGATAATAATATGGGTGTCCTTTCTAGTATCTGTTCAGTTGAACTGCTTACACTCTAAATGTGAATTATTCCTACGATGTCATGATTAAACAAGGTAATAAATGCAATATGTACTTTTGAATTATGGCCACGTTCACCTTATTATAGCAATGTTTAAACCTACGAGGTTATTGTAATTAGACCTTCTGATAAGAATAAGTTTTGCATGACGTTTTGTGATAAAAGTTATGTATATAAGACTCTTATAATTATGTAAGAAGATAATTGATTATGATCTTGTTCCCTACTGATAGTTCATGCGAAATAAGGAGATGACGTACCTATTGGTTATGTTGGACATTTGAATATTGACCTTGAATCAAGTTGATTAAGTACTATGAATTATGATTTCGGAATACATAGAATTAATATGAGTTTATAAGTCGAGAAGTTATAGACAATGTCTGATAGCTTAATCGAGGATTTATTATGACAATTTGGAATCATCATTTTATGTGTAATCAGTAATTGTGATCAAGATTTCTTATAAAGAATGATTGAACGACATGAGGAATCTTTCCTACATTGTGAATCTGCCACACGATACTTGGCAAAGGATGGGCACATTAACTACTTTGAGACTCATACTTTTACAAGCTGCCGCAAGAAGCCCTTAAGTTCGAACTGTTGTGCATGACATGGAGAACTTGAGAGAAATAATTGGAATTGGGATTATGCTATATTAACGGTTGGTTGAGGTTAGACATTGGACCTTTACCTCTTATTGCAAGTCGATACGAATATAAGCAATACGTAATACGTGGTTATGAATTGATTTATATGATAACTATGAATGCGACATATTTAATGAAATTTATGATTTTATAAATGGAACTAGTAGTACCTATGGATGGAAAGTAACGGGATACACTGTTTATTTGCATGTTGGGTTTGTAATTTCTGTATGACCTATAAGTAAATTAAGCTGTTTCTTAACGAACAAATGGAACTATGGACACTTGTAATTATGGTATCTGTACAAAGTTGAGATTTATCTATGCTATGTATGAAACCGGCGGCGAGAATCTACGGAAGAATGTAAAAGTTACCCTTATTGTGTACCCCACGATAAATGTGAACTATTTTAGCCTTGATAAGTGTACCATAAAGACATGATATGACAAGAAATATCCTATCATCTGATATGTTACGTTTGCATTAATGACTGATTGACTATATAATGTCACGGCATCCTTAGTACAAGGCCCTTACCCGGGGGTAATAATACCGTGGTTCAAGTATGTTACAAGTTCCCGGTACTGAAGGTTCCTTTATGGAACTAACAAGTATGTTTCATATTGATTTATTAGCGCTATTGGTTGTACCCATGTGTAAGTAAATATGAACTCTAATTTCGATTTATGAATTAAGCATAACACGAATATGTACGAATTATTTCTGATTATCCGTCCCGTTTATGCTATGTTATGACATGTTTAGAATTTGACTTCTGGTTTTATCCATGACTGACTTCCCTCGATGGAAAGAAAAAGAGAGATGGTTGTTCTATTTCTAACACCCGGATCTGAATTTATAAGAGTGTGATTAAGTGTCTATCATGGTACATGTGCACCACCTTAACAAAAAAAAAAGAAACTTATGATTCTTTCTATGTTACGGTACTTAGAAGTAAAGCTATGAGAAACTTATGATGTGTATTATGAGGATCTTCTTAAGAAATGCTTATTCAGGAAAGATGTTACATGTTACGCATGATTTTGAAGTTAATTTCTCGCATTGGGTTAGGTGATTTTCTCTATTCAAACTAATGGCTTTTATCGTACATTTATTATTATTTGATTTGATATACGGTCCGTTTGTGCTAACATACAGAGAAGTGCAATTATGAAGAATGAACCCTATTAACTTGGAGTCTATTCTCATTTATCTAATCTTATTAAGTAGTAGATATGAGTTTGAAGAAATGAAACGATTTGACTGAATATGTTTTAGAAAATGAGGAATGCTAGAAATTACCTACACGACTTATTGTGCCTAGTAGAATAACATGTAGCTTGCCAATTAAACGGAAACTTGCTTAAGTGACTCTGAAACCTGATTTAATTGTGCATACCCATATTTGAATCTAGCCACGTAAGTGATTTCTTTCGGAACCTTAATATAATTTTAATTATTGACTCGTCTCTATGTAGCTTATGACTTGTACTTTATCCAAGAAATTACTTGACTGAATGAATTACCTATAGACCTTCTAATGAAATTCGCATATGATTTATGCTATGAAAATACATGGGGAATATGATAAATGCCATTTATTCTATGTCTGTATAAAAAAAAAAAAAAATTATGTATTTGGTATATGAGGAAGGATGCTAAGGAACTAACGTAATTTGGGAAAAGAAGAGGAATGAAATATTAATACTCTCACCTATTCCAATTCTAAGGTGAAACAAGTTTGGAGGACCAAACTTATTTAAGGGGGGAAGAGTGTAATAACCCGACCCTCGCACATGATTTCAGATATATTCTCAGTCCTTGATTAGTACTTTCTACTATTTACTGTACCATTCCATGAAAAATTATCATTAAGAAAGTGAAATCCTGCTTATGAATGCCTATCTCATGCATAAAGAAACCTATCTGCTCCATTAGAATGTTCGGATCGAAATTGGATGCCTTAGAGACAAATTTTCTAAATTGACTGTATATCTGTGATCAAGATAATTTTTAGGTAATATTAGAGGTATTCACGAAATTTCAATTCTAATGATAAAGCGATTGGATTTTGTCCTTATTCACATCTTATATTAATGTTGGTTGGCCATGGGTTAGACCCATTTTCAAGAACATTTCGTGAGAGAGAGAGAAAAGGAAGAAGAGGGTTTTCAAGGAAAGTTTTCAAGAAGAGGGTTGAAAAACCTTGTGAGGAGTGTAGATTGTGAACTCAAGGTATGTTAAATTCACCTTATGTAGCTCTCTCTTGACTATTTGCGAAGAAGGGATTGGTAGCTTCATGATTATATACTTAGGGTTTGTAATTGTAAAGAGGGTGTGAATCATGTTAAATTATCAAGGGGTTTCTCATCAATTAGTTGTTTTGGAACTAATTCCGGTGTGGAATGATATTGATACTCCAAGCTTTGGTTGTTATGCCAACTTCATGGAATTATATTTATGATTTATGTTATGTTTTATAGATGTAAGAAACTTGGATCAAAAGATGGAATTTAGTATGACTTGATGCAGCTTCTAATCATGTTTATTTTGTGATATTCAAATGATAATCCATGTTATAGTTAAGTTGGGTCACTATATTGCATTAATTTCACTTGGGATTGCATGAAAATGGCATGAAAATGAAGTTGGGTTTCGAGATGGGAAGCTTCGATTTCGATTTTCGTGGTCCGCCGAAGCGAGGAAGGCCCGCCGGCGGAAAATCCACCTTCCAAATAGCTTTTTATAATTTAGTCCGCTTCGAGCGACCAAAGTGGCGCCGAAAGGATGCTTATTTTCAGGCAAAAATAAATGTTGTTCCGCTTTGCATGCTTGTTCCTCCGTATTTTTAGAATATTTTTCGATGACTTTAAAATGATGATAAACTCACGTGAAGTGTAAGAACACATGGAATGGTTTCAATGATTTAAGAGGAAAGAGAATTAATGTACAAGTTATGATGGTGTGCGGGACACACGCAGGAGGAACTAGCACATCATCACTAAGACTGTGAGTAATAGTACGCTATATGTACAATTTACCTTTCGATAATAACTATGGTATTAACGCCTATCCTTCGTAAGTGGACACATTAGCCTTATGCCAGTTGGCAATCAGTGTGAATGATGAAAGAGCTGCATACATCGGTATGACTATAGAATCATTCTGTTATGTCTGTGAAGTTTCTGTCACCTATACGTAAATGATATCGTTTCTTAATGAATAAATGGGACTTATAATGGAATGGCGTGCACACCTCTGTTACTAATATGTTCACTCTTGACCCTCGTTAATGTTTATGTTCCGTTAATTACGAGACAACTACTCTGATAGTTAAAATGCATATTCTGTTATCCGCAAAGTGGAGGTATTAACTCATGTTAAACTAATGAAATGTGGGCACATTACGGCACTATAATACTTCTGTACCTTTGGAGTGAATGGTTATTGTGTAATCTACTTATGTTAACTCATCTGAATGATGAAAAGAAACTGTGTGTCTCTGTGTGACTGTAAGACTGATCTGTTTTAATGACATCTGTAGATGTTCCGTTATGATACTCATTTTATATATATTATGACACGGTCAGACTTACTGATTTCTGGTATGGAACAAAGTGCTGTACGGAACGAAGTGCTACACCTTGGTGGGAGCCACCTCGAACTGTGAAGAGCCACCTCTTGAATCCATACATCCGCTATTTCTGTTACGCTTTATGCGTTCTGATAATTCTGGGCCGAAAGGCTATTCTGGGCCGTAAGGCTATCTGGGCCGTAAGGCTATCTGGGCCGAAAGGCTATTCTGGGCCGTAAGGCTATCTGGGCCGAAAGGCCATTCTGCTAATTTTGGGCCAATAGGCCATTATGCTATAATTATACATTAAGCTAAAAGACGTTCTGGAATTAAAACCATGTCAGATTTACTTTTGTATGTCATTTAATAAATGCACTGTTATGTATTGTGGTTAAACTTAGCCAATAAACTGCTTACGTATTATTATTCACTGAGTTTGCCTCATTCTGTCATTTTGTCTGATTTTGTAGGAAACCAACTTGGAGATCCGTCCTAGCGTCTTTATCAAGCATCTTTTGTCAGCCTAAGGATAACCAGGCACTTGGAGAACCCTTTTTGCTTACTAGGACAGCTTGCTAGTCCTTGTCATTTTGTGCCTATGTTTTGCGGGCTAAGGTTGTTGTATCTAACATTTTGTTGTATGCCCAATCTCTGGGCTAAACTTGTAGATGTGTATGTAACTTAATCGCGGATGCATGTCCACTATGAGTTTTAATTCTGAATCGTGGTCCTGGCATAGTTGTAGTGGCTCAATGGATGTCTTTGCATGTTATTTTATTCTTTTAGCGCTTCCATACAGGCCCCGGATATTCTATATAGCAGGTTAAGTGTCTGTTTCTGGTTAGGTCATGCCCAAACTTTTAGGGGCGGGTTTGGGTCGTGACAGTAACGTAGGCTAATAACCGGAATAAGAACTCACAATGTTTTCAAAAACAGATATCATGGTTAGTAGAGGCCGGTCTTTGACCGGGCGAGCGGGGGTGCTCACGAAGTGACCTTCAATCGTACCCAAGTTCTGCCGAGGCAACTTTGGTGATGACGGACACGTGGCCTTTTGGCACCGAGTCAGGGTTTCCTAAATTTCCCATTTTAAAATATTTAGGTGGCGACTCTGTATCTGGCGAAGCAATCCATGTTTGGCACTTCTTTCAAAAATCTGTTTTCTCAAAACGATTTGCCGGATTTGGACTCTTTGGTTCAAGATTGAGAACCGTGACATTAGAGTCCTTCGAACTGTAGTGACCCAATATCGAACCAGAACGGGGGGGATTCGCACTCCCTTCCCCAGGGATGCGTTCGGGGACGTCTACAGTTTCTGGCGACTCTGTTGGGGAGTTAGAGAACTTGACTCGAACTCGTGATATCTGGTTTTGACTACACTTGTGTGTCTCTTTGCATTGCATTTGCATTGGTGCGCCTAGGACACCGTGTTTGCCATCTGCTATTCTGGCGGTTCTTGGGAGGCTTGTCTTGTCAAGGCATGTCTATAAAATTTGACGGTTCTGACTCTCTGCAAGATGAACACAAACCCGGTTTTCTGGGCACCCTTGACCATTCGACCTAGTGCATATTCGGATCCATAGTGACCATTCCAAACTAGGGCAGGTTGCTTACCCATTTATAGGTTGTTTGAAGCATTGCGTGCGTAGTGAAACCCTAGTTCGACAAAATAGGGCGAAACCCTACCCCAACATAGGGGTGTTTTCAGCTCTCTCACTGCTATGTGCTTGTTAGAGTGTGCCTCTACAGGAATGCATGTATCGATTGAGTTTGGGCATCGAACTGCGGGCATCGATCGATTATCGAGAATCGGTTATGCGGATATCCGATTGATTTTGGGAAACGATGATACAGAATAGTGATCGATGATTGAGGGCGATGTGTGTTTTCAACTTGTCAAGCTGCGTGTTATATGCCGACTGTGTGTGTTGTGTGTATTTAATTTAAGCTGTTATGCTGTCCGTTTTTCTGGTCATTTATTTCCCTGTTTTTTTTTGCTTTATTATCTTTTTGCTAGCGCAGTTTTGAGCACGTTTGCTTCCGAACCAAAAGATACCCCCCAAGCACTTTGGGCACGAGGTCGCCGTCTCAACCGATCCGAGGATCTCGTTGACGGACATCGGTGTTCCTCTCTACCCCGCTATCGAAGAAGGCCGAGAAAGCGCGATGTCGAAACGAGGATTCTGGACGGAGGGTCGCTTTGACGATGCAATCGAGTTGAGATTTACGTATGCCGTAGAGGTACATTTACCGCCATTCGGATGGAACAATGAGAATACATCAGGGATGGAGGCGATGATACGCTAGATGCATGAGAGCATGAAACAGATGCAAGATGATGCCATCCGCTAAGCGGAATTTTCCAAACAACAAGCCACAGTCGTGGCCCAAAGAAAGCCGACATTAGGTCTAGGCACAACGCAGCGGCGTGCTTCACATCGAGCTCCTCCTCCACCAGCTCCACTACTGGCAGGCATCTCTTGGTCGAATACCCCAAATCCTCAGAATATCCTCCCGAACACTCAGAATACCTTACCCGATGTCCGGAACACTCAAGAGGACATAGGTCTTCCAACGGGGCCGGCTCCGCCCCCACTTCTGCCGCAACTGTCCAATAATCTTACACCTAACCACCCGAACTCTCCATTTGAGTTCGAGATAGATCATATAGCTCTGAAGCTGAGTAAGCTGGAAAAGCTTTTCAAGAAATCACAGGGGGTGAAGGCCATCCCAGATATTGAAGATACCTACACTAATGTGGCCGTGACACTGCCAAATAGATTCAAGATGCCACAGATTGATCGTTTTGACGGATCAGGGGATCCTATGGTCCATCTCCGGCTATTTTCAGACATCTTGAGGCCAATGGGCCTAACCCGACCACAAAAGCTTTCTTTATTTGGCAGAACTTTGTCGGGGGTGGTGGCCATCTGGTACGCAAAGTTAGAGGATGATGTGAAGAGAAATTGGGATGAGCTGGCCGAGGCCTTCGTTGCCTGATACTCATATAATCTGTGGTCGAGATTACAACACGTTATCTCGAAACAACGAGGCGAGAACAAAAGAGACTTTCTCGATTTTGTAACTTCGGTGGAGAGCAAAGGCATCGATGAAGACCATAAGGCTAACAAAGAAAGATCAAATACGGATGATATCGCAATCTCAACCCAAGTTAATCACGAGAAAATGATCGTACTCCCTTTCCCCACCTTCTCAGATTTACACGAGATGGGGGTACAGATCGAAGATGCGATGAAGCAAGGTTTAATCGACCAGGACCGAGAGCAGCCCCGAAGGACGTTCAACCGTAATAACACCGTAGGCCCGAGTGGCGCTGCCAACACAAGGACTTCGGAGGTCGGCATGGTCACCACCACTCCTCCTTCTCAACCAAGGCCCGCAGCGGCCACACCCTTTTCCAGTACCTCCGGGAGCAGTAACCAAGCCCCGAGATATCAATCTAGAGGCCAAAGAACCTTCACTCCACTATACATGCCCCTGTCCAAGGCTCTGGGGGTGTTAATCAGGAAGAAGCATCTGACGCCCCTAGAACCGAGGCCACTACCGAATCCACTCCCTCCTTCCCACAACCCAGCCAAGAAATCTTGCGTACCACCGGCATGGCCATGACCAGATCATCAATGTTTAAAAGGCGTCACGAGATTCAAGACCTCGTTGACAAGAATATCATCGTACCTCCCGAAAGACCCAACGTCACAACTAACCCACTCCCCGCACATAACCAAGATCCACCACCCAAAAGAGTCAACCTCATCCAAACTGGGGTCGTTTCCTACGATCCTAGTATCTATATTACTCCTTCTCACCTACCCAAGCCGGAGGTTTTCCTTCCTTATTACACTAACTTGTGCATGTTGGACACCTTCACAACCCAATCTGAGCCAGAGGTGGTGACCTCCGAAGATGGAACGGGGCAGGTTTTAGAGGAGAACAGAATTGGTGAGTCTGGGATGGAACAGTCTGGGAATCTAGCTGGGAGAGCCTACGATCCGAGTGGATACATTGTATCGATGGGCGGTCGAGCCGTGTGGAATGCCGAGAAAAGCTGAACCGTGCATGATTCGGGGGGACGGACTAGAACAAGGGGCAAATGATCTGACAACGGTGGAAGAAGATTTTGCTAACCTCTAATATTTCAACGACCAAGAAGCAGGGGATGCAACGATCAATTGGTTTGAATATGGGGAGTCGACAGAAATTACCGGGTGGTTAGATGACCAGCCAGATGTTGTGGAAATTCAACTAGAGCAGGGCCCGGCAGGGGCAGAAGTATCAATGATGGCCGGAAGGGCCGAGAGTCAGAATGAATTGCCGGAGAGCACCGGTACAAAGAATTTCGCTCGGGATCAAGATATGGTGGAAACCGAACAACAAACCCTACTAACACAGGAGGAGCAAGAAAAGAAGTGGAATTCTGAGAGAATCCGGAAAGCCAAGAATCATGAAGAGGTTGAAAGTGCTGCGAGCACAAGAGCAGGACATGCTGTGAGCATGTGGGATGAAAATACCGAGAGTACGAACTTGCCAGAACCAGATAGGTGTCTGTTGAACGTTAGTGGGATGTGGTGGGAAGACGATGACTTATGTCTTGCCCACACGGATGAAGATTGGGCAGATACTCAACCAGATGATACTTGGTACCTCGATGAGGTAGATCATATGACCAGGAGTGGGCGGTATTTCAAGCCCCCACACCTTGACCAACCTGAGACATCCGGGAAAGATAAAGAGGCAGAGAAGCAGAGAGAAAAGCAAATTGAAGAAGAAGCTGTACTGAGACAGTTAAAGAAGATACAAGCAGACATCTCCATCTGGGGACTGCTTATGGCATCAAGGGTACATAGACAGGCTGTCTTATCTGCTATGGACAAGGCCAAACTCTCCATCGAAACTACACCAGAGCAGCTGGTTGGGCTGGTTTTTCCGGGAGGAGGTTCCCCGGCATTAACCTTTTCAGACAAGGAATTGCCGCCTGAGGGCGTGAATCATAACAAACCTCTCTACATCTCCGTGGAGTGTAGAGATAAGTGGATACCGGTGGTACTTGTTGATACCGGGTCTGCTATCAATGTCTGCCAATCAGAACAGCATATGCAATCGGGTTAAAACCCGCAGACTTCATACCAACCACTCAGGTGATCAGAGCTTATGATAATACCAGTAGGGAAGTGATGGGGACTGTCAAGGTTCGCACCCGAGTTGGTCGAGACAACACAACATTGAATTTCATGTCTTGGACGTTCCCGTAACCTTCAACTTGCTCTTGGGACGGCCGTGGTTGCACCAAGTGAAAGCAGTCTCTTCCACTCTGCACCAGGTGTTGAAATACCCTCACGGGAAGGGGGTTGCAATTGTTTTCGGAAATTCATCCATCCATCCGCCACCAGAAGTGTCTACGCCAGATTTGGAAATTGAGCACGCGGCACGAAGGAGGTGTTCTTATCGGGGTTCACTTTGGCGAGAGGCGGGTAGTCTGTAATATTATGGTACATGAATGAAGGTGTGTACGTCATTGCTCAATCCCTCTACCTCATGAACAAGCTACAACATATTCCCGGGATGGGATTAGGAAGAAGCGGCAGGAAAGGAGTCGCAGCATTGGCCGAAGTGCCACGACCCGCATACCTTTGGGTGGGTTATCGCCCACCAAAGAGGACCGGTTGAGAAAGGAAAGGAAATGGCGGCAGAGCTGTGAGCGAAGCAGCCGGGAAGCCTTTTGACTTAATGCAGGCCCATCCGAGTACCACTGAGCGGGCCCGGAGGGGAGGACTTTCCATTTTGCGGCTTCCCAGAGCCATGGTTAAGCGGAGAAGAAGCGTGCATCGTTTGAAATCTTCTTCGACTGCAACTACAGGGATGACGTGGCCGCGAAGCGATGCACCCAACAAGCGAGGTTGAGCGAGAATAAAGGCGGTGGATCCCGAGGGCGAGAATTGGAAATGGGGTAGCAGGCATGTCTCCTCTCTGATCCTCCGATCGACCAAGAGTGCTTGGAGGATAACTTTGTGGTTTCCATGATTGGGGATGAAACAGCTGCGGGCCGACCAGCAGCTATCTTGGATGCATCAATCGCGCCCTCTCTCACTTGGCAGGACGAGGAGGGATTTTTGTCAGCGGCAAGATCGGGTAGTGAGCGAATCTGATTCCGAGTCTGTGAGTCGGAATCAGTTCAGCTTCGTGAGTCTGAGTCTGGTACTCTGAGGATGTTAAGCGGATGCCACAGTCCTGCCCAGGTTGACTTTTTTCTTTTTATTTGAGTCTGTTGTAACCAATGAATCGGATGATTTGGATGTGCCTAATCAGAATGAACTATCTGTGGTTTTCGAGTACTTTTCTGTTGCCCTAATTTATTGCATTAATTAGGACTTTCAAAATTTTGATCAAAAGCAGCGAGGGCGAAGTTCCTCGGTTTCTAGCGTTTAATTGAGCAAGAGCAAGAGAGATTTGTTAAACCATTAATGGATGAAATCATTTCCGTGAACATTAGTCTTGAGGAGGACTCATGGTGGTCGGATCGGGTCTACGTTGTCTTCGGAGGAACGCGAGCGCTTAGTCGCTTTATTAAAAGATTTCAAAGATGTTTTCACGTGGTCCTACGAAGACATGCCTGGAATCGATCCTGAGATTGTACAGCATCGGATCCCCCTTGACCCCGAGGCCCGACCTGTCAAGCAGAAGCTCAGAAGGATCCGCCCGGATTGGGCTCTTAAGATTAAGGAAGAGGTCACCAAGCAAATCGACGCAGGCCTCCTGCTGGTATCTAAATATCCGACTTGGTTGGCCAACATTTTTCCGGTGCCGAAGAAAGATGGCAGGATCCGGGTGTGTGTTGACTTCAGGGACTTGAACAGAGCTAGTCCGAAGGACGACTTTTCCTTAACGCACATCGATGAGTTGGTAGATTTCACAGCAGGGCATGCATTGCTCTCATTCATGGATGGCTTCTCGGGATACAACCCGGATAGTGATGGCACCGGAAGGCGGGGAAAAATCGCATTCACCACCCCGTGGGGGACATACTGCTACCGGGTAATGCCGTTTGGGTTGAAGAACGCTGGAGCTACTTATCAACGGGCCGCGACCACAATACTACATGATATGATCCACAAAGAGGTTGAGGTGTATGTGGACGACATGATTGTCAAATCCAAAGAAAGAGAGGGCCACTACACTGCCTTGCACAAGTTTTTTCAGAGGATCAGGGAATTTTGGTTGCGGCTAAACCCTCAGAAATGTACGTTTGGTGTTACAGCGGAGAAAATGCTAGGGTTTCTGATTACACAAAGGGGCATCGGGGTCGACTCTTCCAAAATCAAGGCCATCTTAGAAATGCCACCACCAAGGACTGAAAAGGAGGTGCGAGGCTTTCTGGGTAAAGTGCAATTCATAAGACGGTTTATTTCAAAATTAACCTTGACTTGTGAACCAATATTTGGCCTTCTCAAGAAAGGAAAGAAGTTCCAATGGGACGGCCGATGTCAAGCTGCATTTGAACAGATCAAAGAATATCTACAGAACCCACCCGTTTTATCGCCACCAGAACCAGGGAAACCGTTGATTCTGTATCTGTCAGTGACTGAAACTACAATGGACTGCATGCTTGCACAAGAATCAGAAGATAAGGTGGAGAAAGCCATCTATTATTTGAGCAAAAAGATGCTGGAGTATGAGACCCGATATACACTTCTTTGGAAAAAGGCTTAGCTCTGGTATGGGCTACCAGAAGTCTGCGGCACTACCTGTAAGCTCACTCTGTAATGTTGGTTTCACGACTTGATCCCATCAAATATCTCTTAAAAAAACCAGCACTTACAGGTAGGCTAGCCCGTTGGTTGCTGTTGCTCTCCGAATTTGATCTCACATATGTGACACGCAAGTCGATGAAAAGGAAGAGCGATGGCGAGTTCCTTGCCGACCACCGGTTGAGGGATGAAGCGGTCAGTACCTATTCCCGGATGAATCAATTTTGCATATCGGAAGAAACTTGGGCGATGTACTTTGTGAAAGGCGTCAAATCAACATGGGTATGGGATAGGAGTGTTCTTGATAGCACCGATGATTCCGTATCCTCTCGCCTTCAAACTCCGATTCAAAGTCTCGAACAATGAAGCGAGAATCTGGCGTGTATCGTTGGTCTAGAAGCGACCTTGGAACTAGGGCGAGGCAATTTGGGCGTCATTGGGGATTCGAACCTTGTTGTGTCTCAAGCTAAAGGAGACTGGAAAGTAAAAGAGGAAAAGATGATGATGTATCACCAAACCTTGGATTTGCTGATTCCTCGGTTTGAGAAGCTAAGTTTTACTCATCTACTAAGAGAGAACAACAGGTTCGCAGATTCTTTGGCAACTCTATCTTCTATGATAGACATCCCGTGTGGAGTCCGAATGCGTCCAGTCATTATTGACCAGAAATTTGCACCTGCCTATGAGTCGATTGCAGCCATAGATGAAGTTCAGGACGAACACCCCTGGTATTACGACATTTGGAACTTCTTGGAGAAAGAAGCATACCCACCGGGGGTAAATGCCAAAGACAAGAGGGCAATCAGAAGAATGGCAGTTCAGTTCATCATCTGCGGGGGTAAACTGTATAAACGAGGTCATCTGGGAATGCATAAACTGTGCGTGGATGCCGAAGAGTCAAAGCGTCTGATGGAAGCCATCCACGGGGGTGAATGTGGTGCACACATGAATGGGGTGATGTTGGCACGAAAGATCCTTAGACAAGGCTATTACTGGTCCACCATGGAGGAGGATTGTATTGGCTTCGTACGGCGATCACACAATTGTCAAATCCATGCAAATCGCATAAACATCTCGCCGTCAAAACTGTACAACATGTCTACGCCATGGACGTTTTCTGCGGGGAATTGATGTAATGAATTTACGCCAAAAGGTCGAATGGGCATGAGTTCATTTTGGTAGCGATAGATTATTTCACAAAGTGGGTTGAGGCCCAATCTTATGCGGTTGAAGGCTTCGCACGTAGCAAAATTTATCAGAAACAACATTATCTGTCGCTACGGAGTCCCAAATGAAATCGTTTCAGACAATGGTTCCCACTTCAAAAAGGAGGTGATCGACTTGTTGGAGAAATATAATGTGGCTTTTCATAAGTCGTCTACTTACCGGCCGCAAACCAACGGAGCAGTTGAGGCCGCCAACAAGAACATCAAGCGCATACTACAGAAGATGGTGGAAACCTATCGGGACTGGCCAGATAAGCTGCCTTTCGCTCTGTGGGGCTACAGGACTTCGATCAGAACTTCTACCGGGGCGACTCCGTACTCATTAGTTTATGGGATGGAGGCCGTTTTGCCTATTGAGATCGAGGTCCCGTCATTACGAGTATTGGCCGAGTGCCAGATAGCCGAAGCAGATTGGCAGCAAAACAGATTTGAGGAACTCATGCTTTTCGATGAAAGAAGGCTGAAAGCACTGTACCACATCCAAGGTTATCAACGCAGAATCACCCGGGCTTTTAACAGGAAGGTTAAGACTAGGAATTTGAAAGAAGGAGATTTGGTACTCAAAGACAACCGAGCTCCCATCCACGACCCAAGGGGCAAGTTCAGACCCAATTGGACTGGTCCCTATATTATCAAGTCAATCTGGTCAGGTGGAGCTGTGGTTCTGATGGACCTAGATGGCTTAGAGTTTTCTCAACCGATCAATATGGACAAGTTGAAGAAATATTACCCCTGAGAGGCTCGCTAGGCCGAAAACCCGAAAGGGTGACCTAGGCAAAATCCAGAGCATAGAAAATTTGAAATTATAAAAACTGAGCTCGCAAGGTTGAAAACCCGCAAAGGGCGGCCTTGGCAAAAGTTAGAGCGCAAAAGGAGAGTAAAAATACCCGAACGAACCTAAGCCTGAACTACGTAAGGCTTGATTCCCATCTATGGGATACGTAGGCAGCTTCATCCTGAAGTTCAGCTCCAATCTTTTCCCGATCAACTTCGTCCATTTGATCATCTCAGTCATCTCTATTCATCAGCATTTATCGTGATCTCCGGTACAGTGTTATTCAGACTAGGGGCAACTTTCCGTTGCAATGAAGTGTTGAGGCACCATCCAGACTAGGGGCAACTTTCCGTTGCTATGAATCGCCGAGGCACTTTTCAAACTAGGGGCAACTTTCCAGTTGCTAGGATCCGGGGTTGTGCATCTCAGTGACAGATCTCAAGCATGTCTAGTTCTGATCCATATCGAAAATAATTTTGAAAAGTTTTAATAAAAGTCGACTTTGTTCAAATTAATCTTTCCACAACTAAGACCATTTTTGGACCAAAAAACGGAGAATTTTCAGTACCATAACCTTCAATTTCTTTGATTTCAAAACAGAGTTCTCTTGCTCTTACATACAATTGAAGTTGCTTTTTATTACATTCATAAAGAAAACTTGAAAGTACTAATAAAGCAATAAATCTGGGCCATAGTCAAATCAAGTGTACCTGTGCCCCCTGCCAGAGCTAGTTGAAGCCTCTGATGTCAACCTAGGCCCAATCTATGCCTCCTCATTGAGCCAATCCCAGCACTCGTCAGATAAAGTGCAACTGAAAATAGGAGCGGGGGGCAGGAGCTCTCTAGTCCTCCAGGCCGTAGTATGTTGAGCAAGGTGTGCACCTCGAACCAGGAAAGTGACCGGGTATTCAATCCCCTCCGGAGGGCAAGTCTGGTCATAACCGAATTGGCGCAGGATGCAGAATGGGAAATAGAATACACAGTTAGTCAAGCCGATCAAACGGATCCCAGTATCCTGGAACATGCTATAGCTCATCGCTGGAAGGTTAAGCCAAGGACAGCGCCAAGCGATGCGTTCAGCTGACAAGTTGCACATCCATTCAAACCACCATTCCTCATCAAGGGCGTCAACCAGGCGTTATCGAAAGAAGTAGCCGCGGGCTGAGTAAGCAGGGCAAGAGTCCACAATTTGCAATTTATCCATCAACCATATCTAGGGAAGGATGAAAAATGAGAGAATAAAGAATAGAGAGATGTGTGATGAGAGAAAAGTGAGATGAGGATTTTGTGAGAAAAACCGAGCCTGAGGGCCGAGTGATGTGAGCAAACACATATGTGAGCTTGGGTGGGAAACATTACCTGCAGCAGTAGTGGACTCCCCGCAAACCTGGTTGTCTCTTGGCGGTAGAAGGCATCCAAACCTAGCAGCGTCTCGACCAATGTCATGGCGATACAGCTTTTTCCTTCCCTCAAGCCTTGAGCAACTTCAATCAAATGGATGCTAGCCCCTCCGGAGCCCGAGACAAACAGAAAATGAGATAGCATGCACAAGCAGAGGGCATGTTGTCGGAAACGTTGCCAATGATGGTTGCTGCGGTCACCGGCATCAGAGAATCGGTAAATCAGGCTCGAGATATCCAACATGCCATTACCAATCAGAGATCGAGCATCATGCGCGTTGAGACCGCACATCCACCCTAAAGCTTGGGCATGGCCAAAACGAGACTGAGGCAAGATCTCTTCTGAGCGTTCAGACTCCATCAAAGCTTGAAAATCTTCAAAAGTAGGACATACCTCTTGCCCTCCGAAGCTGAAGACATGCGTCACCGGGTTCCAAAACCTTGCCGCAGCACAGAGGAAAGGAAGATGTAGCGGAATCCGGTCCAGCGTGAATAGTGCATTTAAGCCGAAACCCCGGAAGTTTAACTTTTCCGAGCCGTCTAGAGAAGAGATCCAAGATGAGAGATTTTCTGCGAGAAATGCCTCCATTTTTGTGAGAAACGGTGATGAAATAATTAAGTTCCAAGGCTGGGGCTTTTATAGGGGGGTAAAACACTATTCAAAGGACACGTGTCAAAATTCTGGGAATTGCGGGAGAGGTGGCCGGCCGGCCATCTATTCTAGTAGGCCGGCCACCCTCTAGTCTCCAGATGCAAAATATGTTCGGCCACGCATTGGTCCTGTTTTGCCCTCCGGAAGGAAGTTTGAGACATTTCTAGGCATCGGGAACATCGAAGGCCTCAATTTCTCTCAGTTTCGGGTACGTTCCATCATCCAGATCGTCCGTCCGAAGTACGCTTAGTTGTATTTTTGCTTATCGAGTTGTTGTTTTGCTTGTCGAGTTGTTGCTTTGTTTATCGAGTTGTAAGTTTTGTCGAGCTGCCGCATTTTGTGTTTTGAGTGGTTACTTTTTGTTTACGCGATTTTGTTGAGTCTTGTTTGTTGAGTCGTTAACATTGTTATACTTTGCTTAATGAGTTGTAAACTTGCTAAGATTCTGTTATTTCTTAGTGAGTCGGATTTTTGATTTGTTGCGTCGGTTCATTACCTGACCCGGTAAATACACAAGGCACATTTTCATTCAATTCCATTTTTTGTGCAAAA